>CM051238.1:449532025-450192269 GCA_027917425.1 Gastrophryne carolinensis | reverse complement strand
CCTTTTTGCTGTTGCACAATGGAGCCACCAATGTAAGACATTTGTAGGAATAAATTGGTGGAGTCGCTACTTATGTTAATAAAGAGCCCACCGCATCTGTCCTTCACAATCGTTTCCGGTTTACTCACTTGTTTATTTTTTTCATAAACAGGGACTTTTTCCGTGTTCAGCTGGACATTGAACTCACCAGAGGAAGCGGCAAGCGGTGACAGTGTGTCTGAATCCAGCTTCCAGACCTTACCCAACCCCCTTTCAAACTAACTGAGATCAATTATTTCATCAAAATCTGCTTTATGTCATCATCTTTCCATGTTGAGGTACCGTTTGTGGGATAATCCAAATAACAGTTACACCACCAGCGGAAGGTTCATCAGAAAAAAGGCCAAGTACTCTGGCCAAGGATCAGTTTTGTACAAGGTGTAAAAGAAACCAGAAAATGACCAGAATAAAAGTCCAGTTGCCTTGATTTATTTTGCAGATGTATCCTGACCTGGATGATTGAGAACCTATAGAGAATACTACAGAGAATGCTGGAGGTGTTTTCAAAGAGGGAACATCTGCTTCTTTCACACTCTAGGAAAGAACAAAAATAATTTAATTAGAACCACGTATTATTTATTTAAAAAAAAAAGAGATTAAAAACATATTGAAAAAAAGAGACAGTGCTTAAAATGTGGTTTTATTTGAGATGAACAAATTTGTAAAATATTCGTTTCGGAGACGTTAACCAATTTCCCCAAGAAATTTGAGTTTGTCCATATCATATCTTTAATGAATCACTGTTAAAACATCAAAAAGAAAGCTAACCTCTGTCCTCGTTCCAGTGTCAATGTCCTCATCAATCAGCAGGCATCGATTGCCTTTAATGGGATGGGAGCAAAAAGATCCTCTGTCCAACGCTGGGTTTCCGCCACTCACTCCCACCACAGGAAGGGTCTATTTTTATGTGGGGAGTGAGCTGGCCAGGAAAGCCATTCACGCCCTCCTGTCACTCACTGTAACTAACAGGGGACATGAAGGGCTTTTCGAGCCACTTTGCTCCTCACCTATATATGGTCCCTCCCTGCAGCAGAGATCAAGGTGGCGGGAGCAATGTGTGGGGGAGGATCTGTGTCCTCTGCTCCACCGCAGAGCTGCATGGGATTCCCTTGAATTTCAGGATCATGGAGAAGAGGCGTGTATCCGTCACTTACCTGTACAAAGTAAAATGTCCCCTGAAATTTGGATCCAATTCTGATTCGTTAGGACTGATTCACTCGTCACTCATTTTTACCACTAAATGGAGTCACGTTGTCATGAACTGCAGTTTGACACTACCAGCTGGTGTTAATGGAGCTGCCTGCCTGTCTGCCTGGTGCAGCCCTATGAAAAGGGTCTGGGTCTGCTGTTCAGGAGCGTCGCCTCAGACGGTGCAGCCCTGTCCCCTGGGGAGAAGCTGATTGGCCCACAGTGTGGGACATCATCCCTGTGGGCGGTGCCTCTGCTTGTGGAGCCACTTCCTCCCCGCACTCGGGTGGTGGGCAGGCAGGCACTGTGGGAACGGCGGATAGAGCGGATGGGGGTGAGAATAAGAAGGAGGAGGGGGAGACAACACTCACACTTTCAATTAGAAGTGGCACGGGCAGCCGCGAGCATAGGTGTGCAAGTCACCTTCTCCCTCCCTTCCTTCTGCTGGTGCCGGCTGCCATTGATGCTTTTGTACTAGTAGTATCTATTTATTGTTTCATTATCTCTCTGCCACTCTTAATATTTTTTGTATCCCATTGTGTTCATGGCTGGCACGATCCTTGTTATTTAGTATTTATTTGGATTGCACTTGCACTTTACATTATAATAAGTTTGAAAAGAAAGTTGAGAACACTTGGTCTTTTATATATATATATACATTCACCAATTGGTATTGATAATGTCATGAATGACTTACCTTCAGTTCGTGCCTGTGGTGTCCTCAGGCGGCTGGCCTGGGTTTCTCCTGCCCGGCAGCTGCTTCCACCGAGCCGAGCGTGCCACTCCTCCCTCATCCACTGTTTTTTTTTTATAATAATAAATCTTTATTGAGATGAACATGACATCAAGGCACAATAAGATTGACAAGTCATCAGCAGTACATTTTCCAAAAGCAAAACAGATGTAGTCCAATAGGTTGCCATTCCATCGCCTCCCTGCCCCTTCTAAATGGTCTGCCTCGACGCCTCTGTCCATCAACTTATTTATTAAAAAATGGGGGAGTGGTAAAGGGATAGAAAACGAGGGAAGTGGGGAAGACTAGAGCCCTCGTCTCCCCCGGCACCCCCACCACCTGGCGGGGGGAGGGAGAGCAAGGCGCAGACGGGAGGAAAGGGAAAGCAAGGGAGAGAATAGACTGGAATGAACCCCCCGCCCCCCCCCCCAGCCCACCAAGGCCACCTCCAGCAGCGCTCTCACCAGGCCCACTTACAATCAGGGCCCCAAGTTGCGCGGTCCGAGCCGGGCGACCCCCCAACGATTTCACCCTCCAAGTGTCTCCTGGACAGCTCAGGCGGCTTCATTAAGTAATCTCTTACAGTCATCGGACTCTATGAACATGTTCCACTGCAGCAGGAGGCGCCAATGCCTCTCCTCTGTGCGTCTGCGGGTGGCCGTCAGGTCTTCCATTCTCCTGATGTCTTCCACCCTTCGAATCCAATCCCCAATGGAGGGCTGCGTGGAGGACTTCCATCGGGCTGGTTTGCATGCCCTAGCTGCATTCACCAAGTGGATGGAAAGGGATTTCCTGTATTTTCCAATTGATCCGCTGACTGAGTGTAGGAGAAGGGCCTCCGGCGAGAGAGGGATAGACTCTCCCGTTATCTTAACAATCCACTTTACTATGTCCCCCCAAAAGTGCTTTATCTTCTCGCATTCCCAAAAGATATGTAGGAGGGAGCCATGGTCTCTCTCTCGCATCTCCAACAAAGGGGGGACACTGACAGGTAGTGGTGATGTAGTGTCTGAGGTACCCGGTACCACCGACTTAGGATTTTATAGCCCACCTCTTGGTATGTATTACTGATTGATGCACGTTGTGACAGCTCGAGGATCTTCCTTACTTGGGTTGGTGGGAAGGTGACATTAAGATCGGCCTCCCATGCCGCCACAAAGTTTGGCATGAACGCCTCGCCTGGGTCCATTAGTAATTTGTATATGAAAGATAGCGCTCCCCTGGTCGGCTCCTCCGTAGAGCACAACCGTTCAAAGGGCGTCAGCTCTCTTTGAAACTCCTCCACAGGTGGCAAGCTCGCAAGGAAGTGGGAGACCTGTAATGCTCTCCAGTATGACAAGCATGGAGGGTCCCCCCCAATCCAGAAGCTCCTGCAATGACTTCCATCTTGAGCCACTCATGAAATCTACCAGGTGTCCTCCATCTTCCAAATCCCGCATCAAGTTGGCTGGGCATGCAGTCTAGAGCCCCCGTAATCGAGTGGGGAAGGTGCCGGGGCAATGGTCTCTTTCATTGCGTGCCTGGCCCATACCCTTAGGGAGGGGCCTACTGTCGGGTGTGTCCTGAGTGCTCGTCCGCTGTTTTTTGGCTCATGCTTGCACGTGAGCACAGTGAGCTTATGTCCTCCGGCGGCACTGCACACAGCGCAGCCGCTGGAGGCTGTTTAAAGAAGCCAATCCTAGGAGGTCCATTTCTGGGCAGTACGCCTTTAAAGTTAAGATGGGGCAATCAGCCCAGAGCTCTCTAAATGCACCAATCAACCCCACAGATCTGGAGTGCAGCAATCACAGTCACTGCCTCCCTGTCCAATCCGGTCGGGTTCAGTCCTGTAAAGAGATTACCACTTACCTTACTTACCCGTGATAGCGTTTAGCTGGCTTTGTGATTCTCCTGTGATTTCCTGTACATATCCTTATTGACCATTTGCTTGAATCTCGACCACGTCTCCGTCTCATCCCTTTGTACTGCGCAGCTCTCTGACCTCCTGGTGTGACCCTTGGCTTGACGTCCTACTTCGCTTGATTTCTCCTGAGCACCCAAACTGTTTCCAGTACCTATTTTGCCCAGTCTGACCTTCGGTTTATCTGTCCTTACTCCCCATGTGCCTACAATCTTTTAGCGTTCCGGCAAACGGGGGCTTGTCTATAGGTGAAGCTGGCTGTGGAGAATGAGGGTTGCAGGCTCACAACGAAGACAGATATTCTCGGAGTCTGACAGATGATTGCTACACATAAATTAGTTTTTTGTTTATTTTACTCTTAAAAGTTCTGTTGTGATATTTTGATGGCTTATAGGATTCTTTTATTGGCACTGTTTCACTTTAGAGATTATGCACAAGAATCTATATATCTTTTATCATTGTGGTAGAGACTCAGCAGAGGGACCATCTTCTTATAGAGGATTAAGATCATTACTATAAAATATATAATAATAATAATAATAACTTGCCGGAACAAATTAACAATCAATATAATTTAAAGGTACTGCAGATATATATTTTTTTACCAGTCTTTTTATTGTGTATATTGGGAACATTACTGTATAAGCATAATACTGTTCATACACAGAATTTAAAGATTACAGATAACTTAAGTCACAATCAGAAGCTTATTCACTGCATACGATTCAAGAGTTACTAAAGAAGTTCAATTCAAATAAATTAAAGAAAAATAACAACCCCTATGAGGGGGAGAAAGGAGGTAAATGGGAGAGTAAAGGAGGAGGTCGAGGAAGGATCAAATGCTCCAAAGTCCCATTGTGAATGGCGGACATTTTTTCCATGGCCATAATGCAGTTAACCTTGTTTTTAAAGGTGGGGGACCTCCAAGCCCCAGCTATCACCAGCTTTGCCCCTGATAGGATATAATACAAGGTGTGAGACCTCCAAGCCCCAGCTATCACCAGCTTTGCCCCTGATAGGATATAATACAAGGTGAGGGACCTCCAAGCCCCAGCTATCACCAGCTTTGCCCCTGATAGGATATAATACAAGGTGAGGGACCTCCAAGCCCCAGCTATCACCAGCTTTGCCCCTGATAGGATATAATACAAGGTGAGGGACCTCCAAGCCCCAGCTATCACCAGCTTTGCCCCTGATAGGATATAATACAAGGTGGGGGACCTCCAAGCCCCAGCTATCACCAGCTTTGCCCCTGATAGGATATAATACAAGGTGGGGGACCTCCAAGCCCCAGCTATCCCCAGCTTTGCCCCTGATAGAATATAGTACATCAGCCACTTTTTCAGTCTAGAACTGTGGGGGATTGGGGCATTGAGGAGAGCTACCCAAGGGTCTGCCCACAATTCTACCACATACCTTGCTGAGAACTCTTTCTTTCTTGACCAAAATCCCTTAACTGCTGAGCATTCCCACCACACATGCCGGTACAACCCGGGAGAGAGGCGCCCCCGGAAGTAGTTCCCCTGGAACTCAGTGGACCTGCAGATATTTTTAAGGGGACCCTTTTTCTTGTATATATGCCTTTTTCATCAATAAAATGTATAGCTTTTGGATATATTTTGGTGGTGCTCCTTCTTGGGGTAGGCGCTGAGTGTGTTCTCCGCCGCTTCTGTGTTTAGTTTATAGGAAGTGAGCACACCCCTTATTTGTCCATTGCTATTTTTTGGTGGTGCAAATCGTTGTGTTTCAGGGAAATATCCATTAGACCAAAAACGCATAGGAAGGCACTCCAGCAATATTACATTTCATCTTTATTCCAAAGTAAAAATGATACAATAACACATAACATATTAAAAGCCTCTAAAATACTGAAAAATATATAACAATTACATTACATTATTCAGACCCTAGCTCGCACCATCCCCTTACACAATACTCTCAAAAAATCAAAAAGCAGGTGTCACTCCCAAGACTACAAAAAAATATCCACTAGACCAAAAACGCATAGGAAAGCAGTCAAGCAATTTCATCTTTATTCCAAAGCAAAAATAATCTAATAACACATTAAAAGCCTCTAAAAATATAGAAATATACAACAATTACATACAAGACTCACACAAGACAGACTTGCATAAAATGAGGTGTAGGTGGGGTGGGAATTGATAAAGATAAAGAAATATATATGTATGTTAGTAATAAATAAATAGATAAATAAATAAATGCTGCATAGCTGGTCATTACTGCATCATAATCCACAGTGTTGTCACCAATCCAAACAAATTCAAATCACAAGCTCTATCACTCAAAAACTATGTTTTGCCCTTATGTGGTCCAGCGCTCATTTTGTAGAGAATGGGGGTTAGACTCAATTTTAGATGTGTCTATTGAAGCTACGCGTAATATAAGCTCCAAGTCACAAAACAAGTGTTCGATAACGCCGGCACCACAGAACGGTAAGCTGTAGACATCACCGGCTAAGATGGACATTATTATGAATCCAAAAAGCCAAGACCACACGGCCAACAGATTGCGAATCCATCACTGAAGAATATCTCAGGGGGTTAAAGACTGCTAAGTATCTATCGAAAGCCATCACGGTGAGGATGAGACATTCGGCACTGCCAGAGGAGGTTCTATCAGTTAAAATCAATGTTTTTCCCCTATGAGGTCCAATACTCATTTTGTAGAGAATGGGAGTTGGATCTTTTAGGAGGAGTAAAACAATCAAAACATCTACCATCAGAATCATTCCCCAAGCAGAGGCCACCCATCAAGTCCACAATCCCAACATTGATAGTATAGCTTACAGTAAGATGACTTAGGCCCCAAGAAAAAGGGGGGGGGGGCAACTAAGAAGGCGGCATCAATAAATTAGGAGAAAAGCAAACAAATAAGTTACTTCAGCCAATTTACGTAACATGCCCCTAAAAATCAACCCGAGACAAAAGCATTCAGTGTGCCCTGTACCATAAGAGGTCGGGCAGGTCTCGACCTTGGGTTGGGCAAAGCAGGGTTAGTGTAGGTAACATGGCATAGCCTCTGTACTAAGGATTAACATAAAAAATTATCGAATTTCAGAGGAGTCCAGGAGAGTAAACAGTTATACAGTGAAGGATTCACCATGACCTGGGAACTGCCATTGGCGGCTCATTTGCTGATTTTTCATTTATAAATTCTCATATAAAGGGAGGGAGGACTTCCTCTAATAGAGTAATAAGAAACACCCTTACTCACCTTACCTCTTGGATAGAGAAATAAGTGCAGCACTGGCTTTAAAACTCCTCCTTCCACTGACCCTTCTAAATCCACTTGTGATCTGTGTCTCTGGTTCAGTGCACCCTTACCAGCAACAATGATCATAGACAACACAAATAACAAAACTATACTAACCTTTCGTGCCTGCCCTAGTGTAAAAGCATAGCAGGGGTTCAGAACTAGCAACATGGCATCCAGGGCTGGCCTTCATTCACTGGTGAGCTCTATATGAATGTCCACCTCCTCAAGTGATCGTGACTGATGCAATGTAATGGCTGTCCAACTTGGATGGGACCGGCATTCATCTGGAGATAGCCATTGAATGGAGGCTGTTCCTGGATACTGTGGGGCTCATTCTTGGCACCCAGTTGGAGGAGCGAGCTTGCCTCCCAATTAAAGAGGGCAAAAAGAGGGCTATTTAAATAGTGCAGTAACGGCTACTCATTCTGCCAACAGTTCGACTAGGGTTAGGTTTCAGTGTGGCGGAAAGACAGAGGATGTTCCATTAGACTAATGTAATCAAAGGTCAATACAGGACAACCACATAGCTTAATAGAAGTTACTCTTATGCTGCAAGTGAGATAATTGTTTGGTTAAATGGGGTTTTGTTTTTTTTAGGAGGAAAGGTGAAAAAGAACTTAAAAAAAAACATTTTTATTGGCTTGTTCCGTAGACTGTATATAAAAGGGTTCAATAATGGAGTCACCACAATGTAGAGTAATGAAAGTACCTTGTTAATTCTGGTTGAGCTTTGGGAGGATGGCGCCAGATAGATCACGAAAAGTGTCCCAAAATACAGGCAAACCGAGGCCAGGTGAGAGCTACAAGTAGAAAACGTTTTTTGCCTTCCGGACTCAGTTGGGATTTTAAGAATCGTGAAAAATATCAAAACGTAGCTAACGAGAATCAACGCAAAAGGAAACAAAGTCAAAATAAAGGCAATGACCAAGGCCTCCAACTCAATTTTAGACGTGTCTTTCGAAGCTACGCGTAATATAGGCGCCAGGTCACAAAACAAGTGTTCGATAACACCGGCACCACAGAACGGTAAGCTGAAGACCTCACCGGTTAAGATAGACATTATTATAAATCCAAAAAGCCAAGACCACACGGCCAACAGATTGCGAAATTTATCATCCATCACTGAAGAATATCTCAAGGGGTTACAAACTGCTAAGTATCTATCGAAAGCCATCACGGTGAGGATGAGACATTCGGCACTGCCAGAGGAGGCGTAGAGATAGAATTGGGTGAGACAGCTGTACAACGATATGGGTCCTCCACCTCTGCACACAACATAGAGCATGTTGGGCATGATCACCGTGCTTAAGAGGAGCTCACAGGCGGCCAAGTTACACAAGAAGAAATACATGGGTGGGTGAAGTTTGGAGCTGAAATGTACTGCCGTTAAAATAAGAGTATTTCCAGATAAAATGATCAGGTACACAAGGAGAAAGAGAACAAACAATAAATAATTTAGCTTTTGGAGGTTACGGAATCCAGGGAGGAAGAATTCTGTTACTTCGGTCTGGTTCTCGCCACACATCTCCTGCTAAAACAATGAATTTTAGGCAATGTGTGGCCCAGGTGAAAAACAGGGACACTTAATATATTATACAAATCCCTGCACAGAAACAGCCTAACTGTGTAGAATAAATAATAGCACTTATAGAGTTATCCACCAGTGGCTGCTGTGAGGGAGTGACATCACAATCAGAAGTGATATACATTACTGCCACTTCCTGGAATAGCCAGTAGAAGTGTGGAGGGCTCTGAGAGTGATCTGAGCTGTGTCTTGGCTGAAAGTCAGTGGAGAAGCAACGTGTGTTCAGAGAGTGTTCCAGTCATGTAGTATGGACAGCAACTTTTCGGGACAGTGTCGCTGTCACCTGCTCCTGAGTGGACCATACCAGCAGACCTAGCACTGTGCCATGATGAAAATTATCTGGCCCTACCTTGGCTTGGGTTTTTGTCACTGCCAGTGTCAGAACCTCCTTCTCTGACAATGGCCCTTCCTTGTTGCCTGGTTCCAAGGTCCTGTCCTGTCGGGACAGGATTAGCACTCACACTGAGAAGGAAGAGCGAGTTGTCCTGGCAAGCCAGTTGAGGATCAATGAGGGCCTAGGAAGAGTGAGGGGAGTACCCTGAAGCCCACAAAACAAAAGGGCCAAGGAAGAGTGAGTGGAGTAGGATACCACCAAACAAGGTAGGGCAGGACTATAGTCCCAACCACTAGGGAAACCCCTTGGATATAGAGACTGTGTTGGCTATTGTTGCTCATTTGCTTTAATAAACATTGGAGAGAGACCTTCAAGTGTGTGTAGTGACTCCCCAGGCCCAAACCCCAAGTTTCCTCAGAATCTCAAGAACTCGTGAGCCTCTCACCCCATGTAGTGGCGTGTGTTTTACAAATGTGATATGATTGGCTATAGTTAAAAAAATTTCTGAACAATGTTTTTCAAAACAGCCTGTGAGACCAAGCGTCTTTTTGGGACAGGAGTAAAACACACTGAGAGGGAAGAGCGAGTTGTCCTGGCAAGCCAGTTGAGGATCCATGAGGGCCTAGGAAGAGTGAGCGGAGAACCCTGAAGCCCACCAAACAAGGTACGGCAGGAGTATTGTCCCAACCCCTTGTATATAGAGAATGTGTTGGCTAATGTTGCTCATTTGGAGCTTTAATAAACGTTGGAGAGATACCTTCAAGTGTGTGTGTGTAGTGACTCCCCAGGCCCAAAATCCAAGTTCCCTCAGAATCTCAAGAACTCGTGAGCTGCTCTCCCCACATCATCCGGCCCGGGTAGTGGCGTGTGATTCACAAATGTCACATGATTGACTATAGTTAAAAACATTTCTGTACAATGCTTTGCAATTTTGGGCAGGCTGCTTTTCTGCTTTTGTATCTGCTTGTGGTATGGATGAGAGATAATAACTATAACTGATACATATCAATTTTGGTAGGATATAGCACACCTAAAGTCAGTGGTTAATTTTAAGGGAAATTCTCATGTCTGGGTGCAGATACTGTGTCAGTTACTATGTATGTAATTGTGGGTATGCGGGTAGGTATCATATACCGGTAGAGATCAGTTAGCAGATGCAAAGGAACAGATGCAGCCACCTATGGGCAGTATAAGTGCCAAGAATATGTACTGTAAAAAATGAAGCCCGATCCCCACCCAGTATAGTGCCTATTTGCTGTTGAGATATACAATCTAACAGTGCCACCTAGTGGCCAAAGGCTGTATTGACACCATTCTTTTTGCATTAATTTCAGGGATGAGCAAACAGCACCAAAATTCGGCTGAACATTGAATAAATAAAATCAGTGGGGACTCAAACTTGAAGGGTGGGTGTGTCGGAGGTGCAGAGTGTACAGCAGGAAGTGGTGCTATGAAACTCACCTGAGCCTGTGAACCTCTTCCTGTCTGTAGCGGTGTTCCTTTGGAAGCATGCAGCGCTGACAATAGAAGTGTCCTCACTCATGGGAGCTGGCAGTCATGTTCCTGTGGCCCTGGCCCAGGCGTTTTCAAAGGAAGCCTCCACTGACAAGGAAGAGGATCGTGAAGCTGAAGTAGGTTACAGCACTGCTGCTACACCCTTAGGTGAAGCTGGTTGATGGGCTGCTTTTCAACCAGCTTTTCTGTGTTCTTGACAGATGCCGAGCTGGAACACAGACTTCTGGTTCATGTTTCTGAGGTCCGGGTTTGGGAAAGTTCGGTATGAACCCGGGTTCGCTCATCACTACTTTGTTTAACAAAATGAGAAACACCATTTTAGAATATAATTGTGTTAGAAAGTTGAAAGTGTAGAGATGTGTCTGACAATACCTTAGCTTAAAATTGGATGAAGACTTTCTCTAGATATCTTGACCCAAAAGGCAATTTCTTCATAATAAGCAGCAGTAGGCTGCCCATCAACCTGACACGGAATAAGCTAGAAAAGATATTGTTTCAGATTATAACAAGTCGAATGTTTGTTATAAACTAATCCGCACACAACATATCTCACCACGAAAAAAAAACATTGGAAAGGAAACATCTGTATGCTTGGTATAATCACATTCTGATAATAAATTATGAATTTGTCTAATAAATTGGTTACATCATCCCATTCTAAAAATCATTTTGTCCTGTTCAAAATAAGTAGAAGTAATCTGTAGACAGACGATTTTGAGGAAACTCATCATAAACATAAACATCATTAACACTAAACCAATGTTACTGATCTGTGCTTTTTTGCTCATATTATATATCTGCATTGAATAAAATATTCACATAGGAAAAGCAAGTCCAGTCCTCTAGGGACAAAGAAGAGCCAAGAAAAGTTTCAGAAGTTGCCAGTATGTGGCTTTGAACTTGCAAGTTTACAAACTTCAATAAATATGATAAAGACAAGTCATCGGCTTAACAAGTTTAAGCTTTGGTGTAACATTTAAAATCAATAAAGCCTTAAAAGTTTGTACAAACCACTTCAATACATGTTTAAGATTTCGAATATTAGGTGAGAATAGCAAGCCGTCTAAAGGAGAGCTTCCTAATGAATGAAGCCAAAAGGGGCTAAAAAAACATCTACTAAGGATTTGAACACAATACCTTGTGCAGAAAAGGGACAAAATGGCTGAAACGTGTGATCAGTCAGTTATGAGTTGGAACGTTTTCTAAGTATTCAGGATGCAAGATTTAAGGGTTTCTACTTGGGTCCAGTAGGCAGTCTCTGTCAGGCCTTCTGCCTACAACCATAGAAAAGTAGACTTCTGACAAGTAGCGAGGGCTGGACGGAGCTCCAGGTGTGGGGACGCAGCGAGGAAAAAAAAGTTAAATCAGACAAATAATAGTTCTGGGGCTGGTAAAGTCCGATAAACAAATCCAAGTTTCGGGCGGGTGGCAAACAGGGCAGGTCCAATAAATAAATCTGAGTTCCGGGGCTGGCGGCAAACAGGGAAAGTCCTATAAATAAATCCGAGTTCAGGGGCTGGCAGCAAACAGGCAAAGTCCGATAGACAATTCCAAGTCCAAACCATGTAATCCGAGTGCTGATCCGATCCAGGATGACAGGAAACGTAGGAAATGTAGGAAACAGGAATCACAGTTTCCAGGAACTGAGCTGATAACACAGCAATGAGAACAGGTCAGCTGTCCATTTAAATAGTGCTGTCAATAAAGCTAGGAGGGATGTCTCAGAGCATGAGTGATGTCACTTCCTGTCCACTGAGAACAAGCTCAAGAGCGTACGCTCTAGGCTTTGTGCACTTGCAGTGTGCCGAACGCCAGGTGGTGCTGTTGAGCAGTGCAATGGATGAAGAGACAGATCGTGTACAAACACCCAAGCGTGCATGCCTGCGACTGAGCACAGGCAGCAATGGATATCTGACAGCACACCCTTGTCCGATAGAGGAACGAGAAAGGCGAGTCCGACAGTCTTATTGTTGTCTTTAATGAGGCCTACTAAGGTGGTATCATCTGCGTATTTGATGATTTTGACTGAAGGATCAGAGCAGTTGAAGTCATTAGTATATAATGAAAAGAGAAGGGGGAACAGAACGCATCCCTGAGGTGCACTGTTGTTTGTGATCCTGGCTGAAGAAATAAGGGGGCTCCATTTGACCCTCTGAGACCTACCAGTCAGAAAGCTACTAATCCAATCCGATATAATTAATAGAATGCCCAAAGAGAACAGCTTACCATGAAGTATTTGGGGATCAATGGTATTGTATGCCCTGGGTTGATCAATGTGATCTAATGTGTACTTGATCACCAGATTGACCGCAAGCTCTGCTGATCTGTTTGCTCCTTCTGAGATGGGGCTGGTAGGTAGAACATGGGAATCCTCTTAAGAGGGAAAAGGAGGGAAACTGTTAGGGCGGATGATAACCTGAGCCCTAAAGTAAGTAGTAACCCCCTCCTGGTCTTTCTCCCTTAGGACTAACAAATGCATACTCACCAGGCTGGTTCAGGGATGGGTTGGTAGCCCCATGGTGCTGGTTGGAGGCATTGTCCTAGCCCAGGTTATCGCCCTTGCCCGGTAGAGGTCCCACAGGGTGCTTCAGAGCATCCCCAAAGGGTCCAGGGCATGGCATTCCCTCATCTAGAATAGCAAGTTAGGATAGGTTAGGCCAGGGTTGGCCCCATCCTCCAAAGCACCCTCTCCCAAATGTCACCTACCCAGGGTTGGGAGCTACCTCTTTTGGTCTTCCTCCGGGGCAAAGTAGCGGAACAGCGCTGACTGGGCATATCGTGGGTCACCAAGCGCACTGTCCAGATGACTCTTGTGATGTGTGTCCTCCAGGCGGGCGTCCAATAGTGCATGCAGACTATGGACTTCTATAGTATGCCCCAGGGATGGATTGGGTCCCCAAGGGCTGTTGAATCCTCTTACTACTCCATTAGGGATTCAATGGGGGTAGGGAGGGATAGAGGGAGGGTTGGCTGGCTGTCCCAGGGAGCAGGTTTGCCAGCAGAGCTGCCTTGGGATGCCATCTTGTGGGGTTTCATAGGGCAGAAGAGGAAGGTTGGCAGAGCCAGCTCCTTTTTGTGGAGGGATGGAGTCAGGGTGTAGATGTAGTAACGTAGTAATGTAGTGGACGGCGGGAACTTGTGGCGCAGCAAAGGACCGGAGGTAAAGCAACCTGCAGACCCCTTAGCTAGTCCGTCCTGGGAGAAAGCATGGCCACAAGCAGAACCCTGACCGTGGGTGAGAACCAGTGGAAGGACGAGAGAACATCAGCCCAGTGTACCTTGGTGAATAAGCCCAGAAGGTCATTGACCTCGTCTCATGGTGCTGCTGCCTCTTTTGTCCTGGGGTCACTGATCCAATACCCAAAGGCTGTGGAGGCATTTGACACTGAAGCAGGCCCAAGGGAAAAAGTATTGGTGTCTCGCCCCACACAGGTATCCACATTAGCCTGTATTGAGGCCAATTAGGCAACTTTGTCAGTCCTTGAAAGTCATCCCAAAGGAAAAGGGGTTGTTTTCTCCCTTTAAGGATCCTCTGGTGACCCTGTCACAAAAAAGTGATGTTGTCCCTTATGATTGGAACCCACAGAGCCCTCCATAGATTGCCCGTGTTGGTTGAGTCCATGGAGTGCTTCTGTGGGGTTCATGTCACTCGGGTGCGGTCTACAGTATGGGCAGGGTGAACCTTAGTGCGACTGCTTAACCCCTCTGTCAGAGAGGTCAGGAGTGGTGTTGGCTCAGGTGAATGTTTTTGTTGGGCTAGTATTCCTGGGGAATCCCCGTTCTGGTGAGGCAGCTCCTTTGGTAGATCGCCTCCTTGGACCGGGCTTCTAGATTTCGGCAAGTCCCCTTGACCCAGGCTGCCAAGGAGAAAGTAGCATTTGTCATGCAGATGTGCCTGCATTCATTCAGTACCATGCCCTTTGGATTGAGGAATGCTCCTGACACTTTTCAGATACTCATGGAACTCGGGAGCTTGGGAAGCCTTCATTTCGATAGTGTATTGATATAGCTGAACAATGTGTTTTCTAAGACTTTTGATCAGCACCTTACTCATTTGAGAACCGTCTTCACTAGGTTGGTCCAATTCAACCTCAACTTAAAAAAAAAAGTTACTTGCTTAAGGAGGTCCAATACCTGGAACATGTTATTTCCATGTATATAGTCTCTCCCAACTATATACATAACAAGGTAAGGGCTATGCAGAGTATACAGCTGGAAGCGGCTGTAACTTACCTAAGGCCCATAATCCGGTCCTTGCTTCCCTCACGCCGGCTTCCAAACTGTCAACCAGTCAGGCCACAGAAAGATGGCCACTGCTTCAATGAAGCAGTAAGGACACTACTAGTGTCAGCACTAGAAGTGCTGAGTATGAGTATGTGTTGACCGTGATATATCTTTTTTCTGGATGGCCTGAGGCCTACCTGGTGGCAAAGCTCTCTGCCAAAGCAACTGCGAAGAAACCTCTTGGTGAGATGGTGTGCCGCTATGGGGTCCTGGAGGTTATTGAGAGTGACAGTGGCTCAGGACCTTGACCCAGGACTCCTGCCCTAGCCTTAGCCTCAGTCATAGCCTTTGTTGGACTTTTTACTCCTAAGCACGTATGTTTTATAACTTCACAGCAATGTGAGTGTGTTTCATGCTTTCTGGTTTATTTATGTGTATATATATGTATATAGCAGCTTGGTTGCTGTGTACTCTGTGTTTGTTATTATTAAACATGGTTTGCCACATATCCGCCTCTGTATCTCGGTCTAATTCTGGTCATTTGCTACTATTGGGATTTCTCAGATGAGAAATCCATGACTCTATCAATCATTATTTAGGAGCAAAATGGGATGGTAGTTCTGAGCCTCTTGGCTGTCCAAACACGGTAATAAGAGCTTTCTCTGCTCTGCTGCTTGGGGTGATAGAAATATAGTGGAGTGATAGAAAGTAATTTGCCCCACCACTGTCAGGGCTGGAGTTCCGTTGCAATATAGAAGCATGCATCTTTTCCTGGACTTTCCTCTGTTATATGCTGCTCTGCCAGCAGGTGGCCCTCTTCTGCAGATGTGCTGGTAATCAGCCACCACCTTTTGTCACTTTCTGGCCTTATAAGCTGATCCACCCCTGCAGCCAGTGGATCAGCATTGCATTGTCTTCCCAGACCCTGAACTCTGAATCTTGAACCCTGAACCCAGGACCCCTTCCACAGCCTTTTGATTTGCTTTCCCTGTCTCAGCCTTGTTTCCACCTTTAGACTTAGTACTTTGGACCTTAACTGGATCCCTATGCATGTATGTTTGCAGACTCCACCTGTGTATATGTACAGCAGCCTAAGTGTGTGTATGTTTTCCGTGTTTACCTGTATTTCTGCACAGCAGCCGTAGCACGCAGTGTTCACCTGTATTCTTCTATAGTTACTTCAGCACGTGTATGTTATTATGTTCACTTGTATATCTGTACAGCAGCCTGGTTGGTGTGTGCTATGTTTACTTGTTTCTGTTTATCACCATTAAACACGGTTTGCCACATATCCACCTCTGTCTCACAGCTCTCAAATACTGGTCATTCTATAATAGGGGATTTCTCTGCTGGGAAATCCATGACAACCTCTTTCACAAGTTTTATATTTTTATTAGCTTTCATGTCTGTGTCTAGGGCTTCCTGCTGTGACTGTGTCAGGATCGTCAGCGAAGCGGGTTCTTACACACTTTACTCCCACAGGTAGTTTGCATATAGGTTTTCCCATAAACTCAGCTTAGCTCACGTGATTAGTGTGAACACATGGTGAATCCATACCTTCTGATTGGCTCCTACCTGCACCAAGGAAGTGCTTTGCCACCAGGATATTGATGTATTGTCCATTGCTTCCTTGCTTGCTTCCTTGCCTGTGTCCCCCCGAGAATTCCTGTTCCCTGTCCCAGCTTGTTCTTCGATCTCTACTTCTGAATCACCCCCTGGACTGACTTTATTGGCTTTGACCTCAGCTACCCTTTTGATCTATGATCCTGTGCTGCCTGCCCCTGACTTCTGGCTTTTCCCATCTTTCAAGAACCTGGGAAGCTGGCCCCTGGACTTTCTGCTGTTTACGGTTCAGTAGATTACCATGCCCTGACCTTGCACCCTGCACTGCAAGGTGGCGGACCCAAAGTACTCCGGCAGTGTATTCTGACCTCCCTAGTGGGGAGCTCCAGTAAAGACCGGGGTACTTCATAGATTCCGGGACCTAGTAAGGTGTCAGGTGGTTCTTCCGATATTTGACTCTACCAGTCTTCCTGACCAATACAGTTGGCAAATAAAGTGTTACATTTTAGCAGGTAAAAAAACGGAATGGTTAGTATTTAGTTTGTCTAGGCACTGTTTTATATGTTGATAACATGTTCTTGATCATTCAGTAACTACTCTAGTTGCATTCTGACCTTGTGTATTCCCCTTTAAAGTGATGTAAAGGGCAAAGGACACCTTGCAGGTTTCTCTGCCTACTTAGTTGTTATTGTAGCAGTTATTTTTAAGTAATTATAATCTTTAAATCTATGTTAGACTGACTAATCATTTTAACAAAATCGGTGATGCGGATATAATAACTGAATATTACATAGTTACATATTTACATAGTTAATACAGTTGAAATAAGACATATGTCCATCAAGTTCAACCAAGAATGTTGGGGTAGGGGAGGTTATTTTTTATTTTTTTACTGATAACCGCTAATAGTAACTGTTAATGTTAATTTCTTCTAAATAACCATCTAATCCTTTTTGAAGCTGTCAGTGGTTGATGCTGTAATAGGCTTCTGTGGGAGGCTATTTCACAGGTTTATAGTTCTTATGGTAAAAAATGATTGTCGTCTCCGGAGACTGCCCTTGTCTTTAGAGAGGATTTTACCTGAAATAGTGTTTTCCCATATTTTTTGTATTGGTCATTTATATATTTACACAAGTTAATCATGTCCCCCCTCAGTCGTCTCCTCTCAAGACTAAACAGATTTAATTCTCGTAATCTTTCATCATAACTAAGATCCTTCATTCCTCTTATTAGTTTGGTGGCTCCTCTGTTCCCTTTCTATAGTCAGAGTGTCCTTTCTATGAATGGGTGCCCAGAACTGGATGGCATACTCCAGGTGAGGGCGCTTGTGAAGAGGCAAAATTACTCACCTATCCCGTGATTCCAGGCCTCTTTTAATGCATGATAATTTCTTGGTGGCCTTGAAAGCAGCTACTTGGCATTGCATGCTGTTATTTAGCCTGTGATCTGCCAGTACCCCCAGATATTTCTCAGCTAGAGACTCACCCAGCCTTACATCCCCGAGGGCATACATGACCTTCAGGTTATTAGACCCCAAGGGCATAACTTTACATTTCTCCACATTGAACTTCATTTGCCAAGTGGATGCCCAGACACTCAATGTGTCCAAGGCAGCCCGAAGCTTATGACCATCTTCAATAGACAGCACTGTGCTACATATCTTTGTGTCATCTGCAAAAATATAGATAGTGCTTCTAATCCCATCTCCTATGTCGTTTATTAACAAGTTGTATAATAGTGTGCCCAGCACTGAACCCTGGGGTACACCGCTTACAACAATGGTAACCATTCAGAGTAGAGATCATTAACCACATCTCTCAGCACATGGTCCTTCAGACAGTTTTCAATCCAGTTACAAACTGTATTTTCTAATCCCAAATATCTCATTTTCCCCTAATAAGCGTCTATTGGGGGACAGTGTGTCACTTCACCATCCAGAGACCCCCAATCTACAGCTGCCCCTCTGTCCAGGCTTCTACTCACCTCCTCATAGAAGCCAATCAGGTTAGTCTAGAGCTTCTGTCCTTAGTAAAACCATGCTGGTTATAATATCATGGATAGTTACATATTCGTGTATATAGTTCCTTAAGAGCCCCTCAAGCAATTTCCCCACAATGGATGTTAAGCTTACAGGTCTGTTATCACCCGGAAAAGACCTAGAGCACTTTTTGAAAATGGGCACCACATTTGCCTTGCGCCAGTCCCTTGGCACTATACCAGTTGCTAGTGAGTCTTTATAGTTCAATAACAGGGGTGAAGAGATAACTGAGCTCTTTAAGAACTCTTGGGTGAAGTCCATCTGGACCTCCAGTCTTATTCACATTTAAATTATTTAGTCTTTCCTGGATGATAACCACGTTTAGCTTGTTAAGTATTATACTTGGGCTATTGCTATCAGTGGCATCTCCTGTAGTGGCTCTTTGCTCCTCTCTTGTGTACACAGAGCTAAAGTATAAATTCAACAGCTCCACCATCTCTTCATCCCCAGCGACCATTTCCCCATTATCATCAGTTAGGGCACCTACCTGTTCTGATATAATTTTCTCGGAGTTTATATATTTAAAAAAACGTTTAGGGTTTGCTTTGCTTTCTTTGGCTACATCTCTTTCACCAGCCTTATTTTTTTCTTACATGCTTTATTTACTAATTTATACTTTTCAAGCGTTACAGATGAGAGCTCAGCCTTGTAATGTTTAAATGCCCTTGTCTTGTCCTTTATTGCCCTTTTAACCACAGGTGTCAGCCATGAGGGGTTTAATTTTAGCTGTTTGTATTCGTTACCCATAGGAATATATTTTGCAGTGCTGGTACTCACAATTGATTTAACCCTTTTGCTGCCAGCCTACCTGCTGCTTTTGTCGCCCTCTGTTGCCAGACCATGTTTCACTATTTTGCGCTACACATGTTCAACTGTGATTGGATTTCCAGGGATTTCCCAGGAAAATTATATATTGTTTTTTTTTCAACAGAGTCTGGGCTTCAACATGAAATGTCTTGTTTGGCCTTTTTTAGTGTATTCTCAATACTTTTTGGTGAAATATGTGCAAAAAAAAATAAAAAAAATCTATTTTTTGCAATTTGTAGTGTTTTTTTGTAATAAAAAATGTAAGTTTGTCAATAACATTTTATTGCGTGCGTAACCCGGTCACAGCCGTACCACATATGTATAGGTAGACACCCTTTCCTGCCCAGGAGACTCCCCCAAACTGAAACAGAGCTTTAGGAGATTTTCAGATAAAATGCAACTGCGCTATGCGCACCTTGCAGTTTTTCCAGAAAAGCAACCCTTTACATTTGAAATACCCCCCACAAACTATATATTCTCTGGAAGTACACCCCTCAAGCCTTCTAGGCGTACCAAGCTTGTTTATGTGGGCTTAGTTTTTTAAGTAATCCCTCAATGTATTCTTTGGTTGCACAACGTTTCCCTAAAAAATAATTAAACGGAAGAATCAAGCCATATTTTCCTAAAAAAAAACTATATGCAAACAAGAAATAACAAGCAAAATCCCCCGAACAGAACGACACCCAACATGCATAGGTTCTGTCAAGGGAAGAGTTGGCAAACACCACAAAGTAAAACGTGCGCGTAACAGTAATTTTACTTGAAAATTTCAGCTCTGCAGACAAAGTGCGCACCTTGCAATTTTTCAACCAAAACAACTCTTTACATTTGGAATATCCCCAATAAACCATATATTCCCTGAAAGTACACATGTTAAGCTTTCTAAGAGTACCCAGCTTGTTGTAGTAGGCTCACCTTTATGGAAGTAATCCCTCGAAGAATTCTTAGGTTGCACAGGGTTTCCCTAAAAAAATAATTAAAAAAAATGAACAAAAAACATGTTTTCCTAAAATATAAATAAGCAAACAAGAAGAATCAAGCTAAATCTGAAAGCGCAAGGTCCTCCAAGCAGAACAATACCCAACATGCATAGTTACTATTAACTCTTTTAATTGCCAGCCTACTTGAAGTTTTGTCACCCTCTGTTGACAGGTCATTTTTCCCCATTCTGCGCCATGTTTAACCGTGATTTTTGCCGGAATTATAGATATATATTTTGCAGCAGAGTTTAGGCTTTAACATGAAATGTCTTGTTTGTAATTTTTCTACTGTTTTTTTTAATATTTTTGTGTAAAAAAAAACAAAAAAAAATAAATATTTTTTAGACAATTGTCTCCTTTATTTTAAGTAAAACATTTACTTTATTAGAGAAAACCATATTGCATGTGAAAGCCCAATTTCTCCTGATTACAACGGTACCACATATGTATTGGTAGCCCCCCCATTCTTGCCCAGAAGACCCCCTAAACTGAAAATAGCACTTTATAACTTTTACAAATAAAATACTACTACTATCCACACTATAAACATAAGAGGTTAATTAAAAAAAATGACATAGGGTCCCCCCTCCTGGGGGGGGGGGCATTTTTGGGGGAATTTTAAGGATTAAAAACCCTTAAAACTCCCCCCAAAAATGATATGGGGTCCCCCTTACCCATTATAATTTGCCCTGGACCAGCTATGGGGGCTTGTAGAACAGGGTGCAAGGGGCCAGCTTTGGTGGCCCCCCACTCTGCAGGCTACAAGCCCAAATAGCCATGGCCCGGGCTCTTCTGCCCCCCCTGGGCTTTTGGGGAGGCAGGTAATTGGGGTGCCGGGGGTTAACGGCAAGTCACCCGCTAGCCGCAGGTGACTTGCCAGCCCCCCAGCCTTGTGAACTGGTATAGGGATCTCATGGATCCCTTACCAGTTCACAAGGGGTTAAGTGTAAAAAGAAACATAGAAACAAGCAGAAAAAATATTTTATTTTTAAATACTTTTTAATACTTACCTCCCATCCATTATTTGATATTACCAGATCCAAAAGAGCATCACCCCTAGTAGGTCACAACATAAACTTCCTTTCTGCTTATAGGCACACTTTAAAGGGACTCTGTAGGCAAAGTGCATAAACTGTCATTCAGCACGTCACCTCATCATGGCTGCCCTCTCCATTCCTATCAGAACACAGCGGCTTTTGAAAGTAGAAACAAGGCAAAGAGCAGTGACACACCCCCTGAATTTCTTTGTCATAGACCACCAATTATAGGGCTAAGCTGGTGGTCCAAAGCTCTGCATCATTAGATTGTGGACACCCGGAGAGAGGGGGAACTGCCAAGAATGCCTGTCCTACAGACCCCACCCATTATTCTGATTATTATGCGGCATCACAGAGCCAAAGGCAACACCCAAACATTTAAAAATATTAATTATAAGGTGCAACTGTAAACCTTGATATCTCGGCCATTTCTTTTTCGATTTAAAAACAGTTTAGTACAGGGCCAAATGTAGCCCAACACAATGATCTAACAATTGCCTTTCAGGACTTTCAGGAATGTCTGGTGCTTGGTTCAATAGTAGTAATATGCACAGCACAGGATCATGGCCATATTTTTTGGGATGGAGTAGAGCACAGTTTCTCAGCCTGTGGTACATATACCCTGGAGTGTACATGCCGCAAGATCAAAGGGTACAAAGTAATTTTTAGGGGCGCACCAAAAAGGGGGATCTGACAATTATTTTAACAGTCAAATATTATTGCCTCTTGCTGTTAGATCCAAGCTTTTACCTTTCCGCACTCTTCACAGCATCCAAATATCTTTGTGGAAACACAGACGCTTAGGGGCCTGCGCCTCATATGCCTTGTGGTGGCATATTGCAGCTCGCTGTGGTCAGCGAAGCTTAAGGTTCAGTTAAGGGTTAACTTAGAGGTTCTGTCTGGCTCACTAGGAGTAGTGGTCAATTAAGCAGCTGCTGTGCAGCCCTGGCCTTCCAATCTCCCATTGGTCAGTAGTCACATAAAGCTGTCCAGGCTTCAGCACACACTGTGTGATAGCATCTAGCTTGTGGTATGTTACTCTGCTTGTTTATCTCCTGCTGACCTGATCAGTTTGCTCTGCATCCCGACTGTCATGGCGTATTTACCTTCAGTCTTTTCCCGCAGCATCCTCGGGCGATACGGGTGGCTGGCCAGGATTCCTCCTGCCCGGCAGTCGCATCCGCATCAGATGCCGGCTCGGACGGCATTGGCTCGAGGGCGCCGAGCGCGTCCTCCTCCTCCCATTGCCGCTGCATCCCTTGCTCCTCTGTTTGTGCTTACATGCGCGCGAGCACAGCTAGCTTATGCTCTCCGGCGGCGCTGCCCACAGCGTGGCTGTCGGAGGCTGAATTAAAGGACTAATGAGCCCAAAGGATACTGTGGGTGAAACTCCCTAAAATGGAGCAATCTGCACACAGTTTATGTAATGTCCAAAGAGAATGTTTCTTCCCGTCCAATCCCCTGCACCCATGCCCTATAAAGCTGTTCCCAGGTCACCTAGACTTTGCCCGTGATAGCGTTTAGCTGGGTGTGCTAATCCCAAGTTCCTGTGTTGATACCTGTTGCCGACCTTGTAAGCTTTACTATCCTGACTGCTGCCTGTACCGACCTCATCCCTGGTGCCACAAAGCTCTCTGATCTCTTAGTTTGATCATTGCCATGACCTTTGATCTTGCCCGTTTTCTCCCTCGGAGTTCCCAGAACTGTATTACTGTACTTACCTCGGCTGGCCGAGTTTGCCCATTCTTACCTTTGGTTCATCCGTCTTCACCCCCGTGAGCTTACATCCTTTGAGCTTATAAGCCATGGGGGCAACCGTGTGCAGTGAGGTGTTTAAAGCATCACGGCAAACGGGGGGCTTGGCTAAAGGTGAAGAAAGCTGTGGATATTGGGGGTTGTAGGTTCACAAAGAAGACGGGTGACCCCGGGGTTTTACACCAACCACACTTTTGTCTGACCTTTTGGATACTGCAACTCTCTGATTTACGGCTTTGACCATTGGCTTTTCCTGGACTTTGGCTTTGTTTACTCCTTCTGTCAAGACACTGATAGGACTAATAATCTGTTGCAGACCCAGCTTTCTCTGAGTTCCCCTGTGTATTTGTAACAGTTTTGCCCTGTTGTACATCACCCTTTATGGCCTCAGTTGCCATCCTTTGCGCCCTTATGTCCTGGGGGCAACCATGTTTGGGCAGGCGTGTAATGTCTCCCAGCAAACGGGGGCTTGATTATAGGTGAAGACGCCGGTGTTAGATTGGGGGGCTGGCATCTGAACAAAGGTGACCAGCTGGGAATTACAGTGTTTATGAAGGACAGTGTCACATGCTTTAAAAAATCCAGAAAATAATATCTAATATCTACAGATGTAGCAGTCTTTACTCTTTCTTAGCACAGTTGGTTACGTAGAATTAGCGGGGATATCTTGTCTGTCTATTTTGCTTATTTGCTTATCTGACTTTTGCTTTCAACAAGGCTGTGACCTGCATTTGTAACATTCTCTATTTGGGGATACTCAGTAAAAATTTTCTATCACAAGGGGGTACTTGAAGTAAAAAGGTTACACTGTAGTAAAGGAGAGGCATCCTACCGCGGAGACTGATGTGGGCCCAAGTACCAAGAGTAAATCAGACAGGAGAACAAGTTCAGGTATTATAATTTTTTAATATATATTTATTAGTGCTGAAAATTTAGTTTTTTTTTTTTATCTCCAGTGTGTTGTTTCTATTTCTGAGATCAATCCATTAATTAGATCCACCAGGTATATCTCTATAGCTATTATCTCATCCCTGTGAGCAATCCTGCTCCGAGATTCAAACTATAAAAAGCAACTCATTACACACTATATGTTACATTGTTGGCAAAACATACAGATGAAAAAGGGCAGATATTCAGGTACGTTTTGAACCATTGGTCTCTAGAAATATATAGATAGACAGCAGCAGGTAAAATAAAAGGGATACTCGGGATAAAGCCATATACTAGTTTGCATATCAGGACATCATTTTTAGATGTTTGGGTTGATTTCTAAATCTTTTTCTATTAATTCTAGATATAGTGATTAGAGATGAGCGAACTGGCTTTGTCAGAACCCAAGTTCATTCCGAATTTCAGGAAAAATTTGATTTGTCGCGAAACCAAATTTTTGGGGGGTTCCTGCTGATCGAATTTTCCCTGAAATTTACTGTCACCTCGGGCGGTGGGAAAAAAAAAACAAAAAAACTCACCACCCTCCTCGTTCCAGCTCCATGCTTGGATCCAGTGTGTGTGGTGGAAACCGACTTGCACAGCTGACAGTGCAGCCTGCTCCTCCACTCCACTAGAGATGAGCAATTCTCAAAGTTCGATTCAGGTGAACCCAAATTTCTTGGAGTAATTCGGCGAATTGTCCGAATTCAATTTTTAGGAACTTCACTCATCTCTATTAAAGGTGTCAGCAAGCGTACAGTAAAATACATAACAAATCGTCATGAGGCTTGAACACAGTGAATGTGACGAATAATCTTATGCATAGACCTAGTGGGTGGCACAGTGAATCTCAAACAGATTAAATTGATCATGAGTAGGAGAATTTGCCACACGAACATATTGTAAGACTATGTATTAGAGCCAAAGCCATAGCATGAATCAGAGATGAGTAAGCAAATCTATTTCGGCCATAGTGGGGTGGTTATTACATTGAATGAGACGAGAACTGGAACTCTGTCTCCAAGGCAGCCAGGCTTACCTTTTTATTCAGGACATAACTGATGCACAGACTAGGGGCCCAGCCATCACATTATAGGTTATGAGGGGCCCAGACACAATATAAGCACTGGCCCCCATATCTAACCTATGTGTAATTGCTTGATCCCTCGTTTGAATTGGGCCCCAAGGCTAACCAGCCTGGGGAAGAGGGGGCAGATGCCATAGTGTGGCAGCCTGTGGGTTTCAGGTCAGGAAGCTGTTAGGGCCATCTGGCCAGGGACCTCCTCCTCACAGCTGGAGCTCCTGCCCTGATGGCTGCCTTGCTACTGACCACCCCTCTTTGATCATCCCTTGGACTGCTCTTTTCGTGTTTTACTCCGGATTTGTTTATTGGCCTCCATCTTTACATCTTGCTTCAGTGTCTGTGACCCCTGAATTTGGCTTGTCTCTGACCATGCTTATCATCACCTCCACTTGGGAGACTGCTGCCTCCCTGCTCAAGTCCTTTATTGCCCCCTGGGAATGACCTGGGGCCTCTTAAATGGATCCAATACCCAGAAAGGAAGTGTAAGGCTATGGAGCCCAAGCCATAGCATGAATCGGAGAGTAAGCAAATTTAAATCGGCCATTGTGGGGTCGAAATATTGACTGAGAAGAGAACTGAGTAAAACTGATGTAAAAGGACTAACAGAAATAAAAAAAAGAAAAACAATGGTGTTCAGGTAAGTTGCTGAATGCAACTGTGAATTAATTTTTTCGAAATAGATGTTAAATCTCGGGTTATTTTTTTTTCAACTTTTTTCATCAAGTACCAATTTCCATTTTATAATTATACAATACAGTAAATGAAAAGACAAACAACTACTTATTTTAAAATGCAAAATAGTGATGGGAATGTATTGGGAAAATGGTGTACACAATAACTTAAGTCCAATTACATACAATGTGAACAAATATTCACTGCTACACCACGCTAAATTATTACAAATAATTTGTATACTTCAATAAGGTAATAAATATATCCAGCACTGGAAGTGTAAGGAAAGTTGCCAAAATCAATCCTATCAATGATTTGTGCTCAAGAAATCTATAGGTAACCATAGGGACACTCCGCGGAAAGACAACTTGTGTATCAGATATTTTTCAATACTTTTAAGTTTTCACCCATAGTGCTTCACTTTAAGAATTGTGCAGGGACCAACCACCAGCAGCTTTAAATCACGTACCAGATCAATCTAGATCGTTCAGCATATTCAAAGTACATCAATTCAGCACCTCTTTAGCGGCTCAGCGAAAATTATTTTTCTCCCCAATGATAATCAGTTCCAATCAGCCTTTTAAAAAAAAGTGGCTTGCATGCCTACTTTTATTGTGCTCACCTTTCCAATATCAAATACTTGCAATAAAATCACCGTTGAACCAAGGGACGAGGCTAGGTTAGATTGCACTTCCCAGGTCTCTCTTAATGAATATAAAGTGGATCTTGGTCTTACTGTGCTCAATGGATGATCCTCCAGAACCCCAACACTGTTAAGCATAGACAACACAAGATAAACATATTAATACCAAAGCACATTAAGAAACAAAAGCTTACAGACAGGGAAAGCTTTCCCCCCTTGATAAAGGTGAAAAACGAAACATTGAGGGTCATCCCGTGTCCACCTGGTTAGATAGACAAATAGACGTTAGATCAGGGGTTCCCAAGTTATTTTCATCAAGTACCAATTTCCACTTTCTATTTATATTAAGTACCGTCTGGGTGGTACATATGAGTTGTTGTTAAGCTGACCATTTTTTTCGAAGGGACAAACTTGAGACACCTAAATTGTGACCACTAGAGATGGAGAGGAGATCAGATGAACTTCCTAAAAATTCTATTCGGTGATTTGTCTAATTTCTCCAAGAAATTTGGGTTTGTCCAAATCGAACCTTTGAGAATTGCTCATCCCTAGTGGAAAGTGCAAGACACAAAGCAGTGGGGAGGCCAGCCGCACTGTCAGCTGTCGGCTTCCACCACGCACAAGATCGAAGCGTGGAGCTGGAACGAGGATGGTGGTGATTTTTTTTTTTTTTACCCACCGCCGAGGTGCCAGTGAATTTCGGTTTTGTTTCCTGAAATTCAGAACGAACTTGGGTTCTGACGAACCAGTTCACTCATCTCTAGTGACCACTTCAGACCTCTTTACAACTAATTCCCATCCTCCCCCTTACTGGGCGCTGTATACCTTTTGGATGTTGCCACAATCGGTTGGTGGCAAAATCATTTCAGGACCCTTTATCTGCCCCCCCCCCTGCTTAGCCATCTAAAACAGACACGCGTCTTTAGCCATCCTCATCCAGAAGCAGGTCTGAAAAAATGCTGCTCTTCAACTCTCACGTCTCCTGCTCCCATAGCAGCACGTTATATCGGCACTGCGCATACGCGAGAATGGGAATTGTGTGCAGTGCCTTATGGGAGAAAAATGACGCTGTCCCACGGAGGGCACCTGGTATCAGAGGGACGGAGAATACAGATGCCCCAGTAAGGTGAGTAAAGAATGCCCAAAATGCAAACCGGAGGGGGGGAGGCAACAGGCTGATGAGGGTTTATGGGCTTTTAATGTTCCTCTTTAGTAAATGGCTATGCTAGTTTTTAATAACGACAACATTGGTCACACATCATACAATGGGGCAGATTCAGAGCCAGGTGAGAATTCTCACTCCTTTTTTAGGAGTAAAAAAAACCCATTGACTTTCATTGTCTACCTTGGGGCTGATTCAGAACCAGGTGAAAATTTACACCCGGTAGACAATGAAAGTGAACGGCAGTTTTCTCTTCTAAAAGAGGAGAGAGAGTTCTCACCTGGCTCTGAATCGACCCTAATATTGTCGCTATTGAAAGTTAACCTATCGATTTGTTAAGCTGTCCCAGCTTAGTTGTTGTTCATCTAAAACCAGCATTTAAAGTGCGAGAAACACATTCAATAATTTACATAAAAAGTTTCAATCACCTTTTGGAGCAGCTTTGCACTTAAAAGAGCACTATCGCAAAAAATAGCCCTATGATAAAAATCCACAGGAAGGGGTCACTTATAGACCCGGGATCAAGAAATATTAAACCAGGCTTGTTTTTTTTTATTTTAATAGAAGGAAGAGGAAATCAGGGGTGACAGGCTCTGTCACCCCTGATAGACTCCTGGATTTTATTCCTTCCATGAGAATAAACCACAAGCTCCCATTAGCCGATGTGTTTATATGGATTTTTAATATTACACAATTTCGCAATAGTGCTCCTTTAGGAAACAAATCAGGTGTGGTCAAAGTAGCAACTGATTATGTTCAGGTATGCTGCAGGTCAATCTAAAGCCTTATTGAGCTGATGGGATCTCAAGTGCCAACAGTGGTACTAGTAACATTGGTTGGGAACCACTGTCCTAGATGTAATAGGGAGGAAAAGACAGAGGGGTAGAAAGAGGAGGGGAAGAGCAAAGACTGAGGAGAATAAAGTTAAGGCTGGGTGTAAAGAATGTCGGTGGGGGAAAATTAGCACGGAGGTGTGGCCAAAGGGGGGCACAGATTCAAAATGAAGGGCCCATAAAGGATTATAGAGCCAACATTGGTCACACAACATACAATAGGGCCGATTCAGAGCCAGGTGAGAATTCTCACTCCTTTTTAGGAGAAAAAAAAAACTCCCATTGACATTCATTGTCTACCTTGGGGCTGATTCAGAACTAGGTGAAAATTTACACCTGGTAGAAAATGAAAGTGAATGGCAGTTTTGAATCAGATTCAAAATGAGGGGCCCATAAAGGATTATAGATCCATGTATTGTTTTAGTGTTTTTGAAACACTGATATGAAATAACTTGTTGACCTTGGAGAGCCAGAGAGAGATTGGAGGGGGTGTGTTTTACTTTCAGTGTATGGTGATGGAGGCCTGGGCCCAGGCGTTGGGTTTAATTTAGGTTCTGATGTATTGGGTGGTGGGTACAGTAGGGGTTCCATGACAAATGCAGTGTGCAGTCTGGGCTCATGTTTAGTATCAAGTGGTTGTATTATATTAACCATTGGCTAAAATGGAAAAAAAATCAATTACACCTACCAGGAATGGCTTTTCTAAGAATCCTTCAGCATGACCCATGGAGGGAGAGGCTCCACTCCCTGGGAGGAAACGCAAACTTAAACCCTTCCCCCTACCTCAGTTCAACACATTGAGCCTATTAGTAAGGTAATGAGGGTTTGCCTAGAATTTGCACTGCTCTAATGATAAGAGAGAGCAAGGAATAGTGCTTTGGAATATATCAAAGCTTTGAAAATAGTGAGTAAATAGAAAGGGGACTTTAGATTAGAGCTTCATGTCAAGGTTAGCAGAGGTGTACTATTACCAAAATCCTGTCTTGACCAGGAGTCCCCCGCAATAGAGAATAGATGTTTCTCAGAGAGTAATAGGTTAAGGTAGCAAGCAGTGGTCACCTGGCAAGGTGGAGGACGTAGACATAGTGTCACAGATTTCTCAGCAGAGAAATCCCCTATTATAGAATGATCAGTAATTGAGAGCTGCAAGACAGAGGCGGATATGTGGCAAACCGTGTTTAATGGTGATAAACAGAAACAAATATACATAGCACTCACCAATCAGGCTGCTGCACAAATACACAAGTGAACATAATAACATACATGTGCTGAAATAACTGTACAAGAATACAGATGAACACTACGTGCTACGGCTGCTGTGCAGAAATATAGGTAAACCCGGAAAACATACACACACTTTGCTGTACATATACGCAGGTGGAGTCTGCAAATATACATGCAAAGGGATCCAGTTAAAGTCCAAAGTCTAAAAGCGGATACAAGGTTGAGACAAGGAAAGCAAATCACAAGGCTGTGGCATGGGTCGGGGGTTCTGGGTTCAGGGTTCAAGATTCAGAGTTCATAGTCTGGATCTGGGAAGACAATGCAATGCTGATCCATCGGCTGCAACGGCGGATCAGCTAATAAAGGCCAGGAAGTGACACAGGTGCTTTGAAGATTACCAGCACCTCTGCAGGAGAGGGCCATCTGCTGGTGGAGCAGCATATGTGGAAAGTCCAGGAACGGGAGCCATCCAAAATCAGTAAATAACAGATGCCTGCTCCCATGTTGCGGAGGAAATCCAGACCTGACACGGAATTAAGGGGCCACAGGCAGAGATGCAGAGTGAATATGAGAAGCCAAAGGTGTGAGTCCAGATAGTGAGCTGAGGTTGTGCACAAGTAGCAGTCCGAGGGTTAATCCAAATATAGAGAATCCACAAGAAGGCATGGTCATACACAAAAAGGTCTAATCTCCACCAAGGCATGTTTTCACAGAGGCAGAAAAGCCAGCACTCCAACTTCTATTCAAAGTAATATATTAAGTCCATACAGCAATCCATAATGTAGTCCACTAATGTGGGTGTTGATTTGAAAGTCCATTGTCCATATCATAATCCAATATTTCGGGCGCATAGTGCCCCTCCATCAGAGATGGTCAGACAAGCAGAGTGTACCACCCTGTAAGGGGTAAATACCTAGAGAATCACCAAAAATCCTGCCTGGCGTCATCAATGACGTCAGCGGGTCAAATGGCATGATAGCCAAACTTTAAGCCTTAAAAGGCCATAAGTTTACAATTCTCTCCTCCCCCCATGATGCTGCTCGGCCCAAGTCCAAACCGAGCACACATTGTGTTACTGCAGCGTATCCCAGCATGCCGTTCCTCTTCCTTTGCCGGTGGAAGACATCTCCTTCATTGTTTTAACACTGGGGGATGTTCTCATTGCCCGACAGGCTTTACCGTCTTAAGCGGGATGGCAGGCCACATACTGTGCTTCTGTGGCTCACTCCCTGTCACAATTTGTAGGCAGGGAGTGAGCTGATCAGGAAAGCCCTTCAGGCCCGCTGTCCCCCACAGTGAGGTCAATCTGCATTGGGAAGTGAGAGACGGAAGCCCAGTGTGGGGCATCTTCTGTCCCGCTGAAAACAGTGGAGAGTTTGTGGTCTGGGGGGCCTTGTGACCGGAGATTAGCAGGTTTGATTCCCAGCCAGGACATGACTGAAGTGCTCTTGAGTAGAGATAAGCAAACTTTTTATATAAAAATAAAAACTTTTTATAAATATAAAAATAAAAGGAATAGAAGTGACAATTCCAAAACAGGATTTAAAGCAAAGGATAGAAAAGATCTGTCAACATCTTCTACAAACAGAAGAAACGATTAAGGTTGATAGAATGCACCGTATAGGCAGAATCAAAGCAGGTCCATTGGGTCAGACACAAGATGTCATCTGTTTTATCCCGGACTATGCCGTTAAGGAGGAAATACTTTATAAAGCCAGACAATCTAGGGAACATAAAATACATGATATGACAATTCAAGTTTTTCAAGACTACTCACAAAGAACTTTAAATAAAAGATACCATCTTAAACCATTTTTAGCGGCTCTACGTCAGGCGAACTTTAGATTTCGTTGGATAGGCCCTTTGGTTCTCCAGATTCAAAAGGACGAAAGACAACTAATCTTAAGAGACGGAGACAATCTGAGGAAACTAGTAGGGCAGCTAGGAATCGAAGTCCCTTTAATTAGAGAATGGGAAAACTTAACGGACGACAACTCTTTGTTGCCATCTAATCTTATAATCGAATCTTGGTCGGTCAATTCCTAAAGAAGCGTTCTCGTCTACTATGTCCTTTTATGGGTGTTTGGAAAGTCGTAGACATAGCAACAGGTAGAAGAACTGTGAATGGTAAATCAAAAGTTGGGAATAAGGCTGGGGTAAGGAAGATAGGGAGAGATACGGGTAAGGGAAAAAAAAAAAATTTAGATGGAAGGATAAAAAATTAAAAAAACAAATAACGCGTGCGGAAATTAGGGTGGTGGTAGTAGTTTGGGTTCACCTAAATACTAAGGTGATTTGGATATGAGAGAAATTTTAATCTCTCTGAAACCCAAACTAGAGCGGGCTAAGGGTAGGTGGGAGGGGAATAAGGGAAATATAAGTATTACTACTCGCGTGCATGAACTGAACCCACTAATTATACTTGGATATAATACTAAAATGGAGAGATGGTGTAAAGTAACATTTTTGGCATCCTATTGCACACAGGGAAAAAAAATTTAAAATAACAAAAACCCGTTAATAAAGAATCGGCTGGGATAATAGTAACTTAACTATAGCAACCTATAATATTCGTGGGGCAAACTCGTTATATAAAAGGAACAGAATACTGAAGGATCTTAAAAACTATAATATTGATATAGCTTTCCTTCAGGAAACTCATTTTAAACAGCACAAAACCCCAGAGCAAGCATTCCACGAATTCGGGCCTATTGTTAGCAACGAGTATTCCAAAAAATCAAGGGGCGTGGCCATCTTATTAAGCAAAAAGATAAGGATTGAGAAATTGGTAGAATATAAGGATAAGGAAGCGCGCCTATTAATTTGGATAGGGAGCCTAAATGGAGAAATCTGTACCTTAGTTAATTCCTACGCTCCAAATAACCAACAGGGAGCTTTTATTAAGAAAACCATCAAAAAAATAGATGAGATTAAAAAGGGTATTATTATTTGGGGCGGTGATTTAAATCTGGTTACGGATCCCTCTTTAGATACAACAGGGAAGCCCGAAAATAGACAAAATACTCTTAATGATCCTGCGCTTAGACAGGAATTCAGGAAACTACATTTAATAGATAGTTGGCGTTCTATACATACTAAGGAAAGAAATTTCACCTGTTTCAACTTAGCCCATAAAACATATTCTAGAATAGATTACATCTTTCTTCAACAGCATATGCTATCAAGGATACAAAAGTGTGAAATTGGAATGATGACAACTAGTGATCATGCTCCTGTTATTCTAACCATTTCCTGGGGCAAGAGAGTGGTAAGGGCAAATCACTGGTCCTTAGATATTAAGACTTTACAACAAAATACAATAATAGAAAAACTTAAGAGTTCTTTGCAAGAATATTTTTTACTTAATGATACACCGGAAATGAATCCCAATACTATCTGGGAGTGCCACAAATGTTTTTTTAGAGGAATAGCGCTAACGGCAGAGATTAATCTTAGGAAAACTAAAGAGATAGAAGGTAAAATTATTTTAGAACAAATTACTAAATTAGAACAGGTTCATAAGCAAAAGCATACTGAGAAAACATACCAAGAATTAATTAAACTAAGGGACAAGCTAAGAATAACAAGAGATTGTAACACTAAGCGGAATAGAAAGAATCAACGAGAACACAAACTAAAGCAAAGTATAGGGGGCCAAGATCTAGCTACATACCTGAATGATAGAAGAGCAATAAACTTCATAGAAGAGATATTGACCAAAGATGGCGAAAGGAAATTTAAAACCGAAGAGATAGTAAACGAATTCGTATCATTCTATAAAAATATATATAATTTAGGAAAAACAGAACAGGAACATTCATCCTACCTTGAGAAAGTATGTAGGAGTAAACTTGATGAGAACCTAGTAATAGAGCTAGAGAAACCATTTATACGAAAAGAGTTAACTGAATCTATCGCCAAACTCAAGGATAATAAATCCCCCGGCGAAGATGGTCTACCGGACGAATATTATAAAGTTTTTGAGGATCAAATAGCTCCGTTTATGCTTAAATGGCTGAATAACATTGACCGCCGGCACCCCCCAAGTTCAATAATGAACACGGCAATTATAAAACGTATTCCAAAGGCCGGGAAAGATGGAAGATACTGTAATAATTATCGACCCATTTCGCTAATTAATTGCGATTTAAAGATCTATGCTTCTCTAATTGCAAATAGATTACTTAAGGTGATACCGTCTATTATATCAAGTTTTCAGGCCGGCTTTATTCCAAAAAGGAGTGTTAGTCAAAACATCTCATTAGCGGTATCTATAATTAATCATATCAAGGAATCAAAAACCAAGGCAATTGTGTTGGCTGTAGATGCTCAAAAAGCCTTTGATAGAGTTTCCTGGTCCTATCTAGAAGCAACTCTCCACCACATGGGGCTGGGCCCCAGAATCATAGAAAAGGTTATGGCCTTATATACTAACCAACAAGCTAAGCTAGAAATAAACAGAGTTTTATCAGCACCATTTGCAATAGCTAACGGAACCCGTCAAGGATGCCCTTTATCCCCATTATTGTTTAACCTGCATGTGGATCCATTATTGGCGGCGATAGAATCTGACCCGCAACTCAAAGGTATCCAGATAGGAACCAACGAAATTAAACATCTAACATATGCAGATGATATATTGTTAGTCCTCAGAGACCCCACTCCAGGGGCAATTATGAGAATAATGGAAATATTGGAAAAATTTGAGGCACACACAAACTTCTCCTTAAATGTAGAAAAATCGGTTCTGATGCCTCTAGGTATGAATAAGATAGAAATAGAACAACCTAACAAGGAATTTGGATTTTCCATCAAAACGACTCATATAACTTATCTGGGAATAAAGCTGGCGGCTGACCCAGATAAATTTTACTCAGCAAATTTTCCTGAGCTCTTACAAATATTGAAAAAATACATAATTAAGTGGTCAAAACGCCCATTAAATATTCTGGCGCGTATCGCAGCAATTAAAATGTACTTTTTACGGCAATTCATCTATAAAATCATGAACATTCCGATTCGGATACCGAAGACTTTTATAGACAACATAGATAAATTACTGGGCAACTTTTATTGGAACAACTGCCGACACAGAATAGCTTACAGCTCACTAATCAAACCAAAACTTCAAGGGGGCTGGGGGGCACCTAATTTGTCCTACTATATTACGGCTTCCCACTTACATCGTTTAGTCAAATGGATTTCCACAGACAAAGACTCATTATGGGTACAAACGGAATTACACCCGCTTTACGTCAACAAGATCCAGATTTTAGAACCACAAACAACACATCTATCTAAACAAGTCACCGGGCATCCTATTGTCCTGTCAATATTGAGCTCGCTGAGAAAACTCGTAGGGAAACAAGAATATTTTCCATTTCCTGACTTAATGAAAATGCTCAAAAATGGCAATATCGGAAAATGGGAACCGGAAGACTTAGAGGCAGAACCTTCTATTGAACCTAGAGTGTATCATCTGTGGAAGATTACTCGGACTAAGTCTAAATTCTCGCTATTGGAGCGGCTGAAAAGAGAAAGTAAAACATATATGAAAGCTCTTCAAGCAGAACATTTTCTAAAGAATCTCAATCTACCTGAAGCAACATTTAGTCCTACAGAAGTCCAACAACTTTTTTTAAAGGAACAACTTAGAAGACCTTTGTCGTATTATTATATGCTATTAAGTAAATACAATAAACCGCATGAAGCAAGACAAATAAAAAAATGGGAAATGGATCTGGGAGCAGACATCAGCCCTGAACAAAGGGAGAATATTCTTAGATCCATAAATAATATCAAATCCCCAGCCCTGACACCTCCGACTATAATCGAGGGTTTCCGAACTTTACCTGTTGGTGGTGTAAAAAATATCAGGCCACGCTCAGCCATCTGTGGTGGGGCTGTGAAAATACAAGACCTATATGGAATATCACAGAACAAGCTATTAAAAAAATAAATAAGGGGGAATTTTCCATCAAAGCTAATGAGGAATCACTGCAAAGAGGCAATCGCATCTGATTTAATGGGGAGGCTTATTTCATTAATTATATGGATAACTAGAAAAAGTATAGTCACCCGCTGGAGAGAATCAGCTCATCTTGACCCTTTGTTATGGAAAAACCATCTTATCTGTCAAATGGAGAATGAAATTTGTTTAGTATCAGATCAGAAATACAGACAGGTCTTAGAAGAGGGCCTAGGAATAATCAAAAAAATGAAATTTAGACAGGGTTAATGGGGTTTCAGTTCATGCACGTATGAAAGAATGGAAGGAGAAAAAGAGAAATGAAGAAATCTAGATTGTGGGTAGATGGATTTGTTATATACTGTATTACCATGCCCACACTAGCTTTCTGGAGGAGGGGGTTCTTTAGGGGGGTAAGAGGGTTAGGTAGGGGTTTTGGTGGGTTGGAGGGGAGAGGGGGGGAGGTTTTGAGCATGTTCTAACTTAAGTTGCTCCGGTTATAGATAAGTTTGATAGATGTAACATCTTACAAACTATGATGCAATTATACTCTATACACCATACAGTACCATTGTGACGATGGAACGCTTTGGTGAGGTGGAGAAACTTTTTCTACTGCTGATTGTTTGTAAAAAAAAAAAAAAATAATAAGAAAAAAAAGAGATAAGCAAACTTTTTGGTTTAGTTCAGGTGATTTGCCGGATTTCACCAAGAAATTCAGCTTCGTCTGAACCAAACTCGCTCTAAAAACAACAAGATAAGCTTACCTTCATTCCTGCTCCAGCACTGGGCAATGCACTCATCCAGCATCCCGCTCCACTCATTGCACTATTCCCTGGCATCTCTGCTCCCTGCCTGCAGAGAGATTGGCAAATGCTGGACGCAGGCCTTTGTCGTATTATTATATGCTATTAAGTAAATACAATAAACCGCATGAAGCAAGACAAATAAAAAAATGGGAAATGGATCTGGGAGCAGACATCAGCCCTGAACAAAGGGAGAATATTCTTAGATCCATAAATAATATCAAATCCCCAGCCCTGACACCTCCGACTATAATCGAGGGTTTCCGAACTTTACCTGTTGGTGGTGTAAAAAATATCAGGCCACGCTCAGCCATCTGTGGTGGGGCTGTGAAAATACAAGACCTATATGGAATATCACAGAACAAGCTATTAAAAAAATAAATAAGGGGGAATTTTCCATCAAAGCTAATGAGGAATCACTGCAAAGAGGCAATCGCATCTGATTTAATGGGGAGGCTTATTTCATTAATTATATGGATAACTAGAAAAAGTATAGTCACCCGCTGGAGAGAATCAGCTCATCTTGACCCTTTGTTATGGAAAAACCATCTTATCTGTCAAATGGAGAATGAAATTTGTTTAGTATCAGATCAGAAATACAGACAGGTCTTAGAAGAGGGCCTAGGAATAATCAAAAAAATGAAATTTAGACAGGGTTAATGGGGTTTCAGTTCATGCACGTATGAAAGAATGGAAGGAGAAAAAGAGAAATGAAGAAATCTAGATTGTGGGTAGATGGATTTGTTATATACTGTATTACCATGCCCACACTAGCTTTCTGGAGGAGGGGGTTCTTTAGGGGGGTAAGAGGGTTAGGTAGGGGTTTTGGTGGGTTGGAGGGGAGAGGGGGGGAGGTTTTGAGCATGTTCTAACTTAAGTTGCTCCGGTTATAGATAAGTTTGATAGATGTAACATCTTACAAACTATGATGCAATTATACTCTATACACCATACAGTACCATTGTGACGATGGAACGCTTTGGTGAGGTGGAGAAACTTTTTCTACTGCTGATTGTTTGTAAAAAAAAAAAAAATAATAAGAAAAAAAAGAGATAAGCAAACTTTTTGGTTTAGTTCAGGTGATTTGCCGGATTTCACCAAGAAATTCAGCTTCGTCTGAACCAAACTCGCTCTAAAAACAACAAGATAAGCTTACCTTCATTCCTGCTCCAGCACTGGGCAATGCACTCATCCAGCATCCCGCTCCACTCATTGCACTATTCCCTGGCATCTCTGCTCCCTGCCTGCAGAGAGATTGGCAAATGCTGGACGCAGGCCCAGCTGCCACCAGTCTTTCCGGCTACCGGCATGGGAAAGTGACACAGGGGATAGGGATGAGGTCAGGTCGGGTTCATCAAACTTTCCCTGCCAGTTGACTGGCCTGTGTTCCCCTAGTCAGTTGACAAGCACAGAGAATGGACTCTGCACGCATTGAAGGAGCTAGCACGTGCACTGGCCTATGACCCCTCTCTAGACGGTTGCCAGCATATAACGTTTCTACCATCCACCAAATATTTATTTTGATGAACCATCTTCAATTATTTTTCAGGGTAACTTATTATGTGCAGTGAAAATCAAACCCTGGTCACAGAAATTATCCTACTTGGATTTCAGAACCTTTCCCAATTCAAGACGGGCATATTCCTCCTAATCTTCCTACTACACATTTGTACGTTGATAGGGAATCTGATAATAATCGTATTGGTATTCGCCAGTTCCATCCTCCACCGCCCAATGTACATTTTCATCTCCAACCTCGCCTTGGCAGACCTCATAACGTCAACCAGCATAGTGCCCAACATGTTATCTGTCATCTGGTCTGAAGGACACGCCATGACCATGAATGGGTGCATCTCCCAATATTTCTTTGTATTTGTTTCAGTCTCTGGCCAGTGTTGGCTTCTCATGATGATGTCCTTTGACCGCTGCCTGGCAATATTTTTACCGCTACGTTATTCTTCTATTATGACAAATACATTTTCATCGTGTTTGATCTTCTTGTCTTGGTTCACAGCCATTACTCTAGTAAAGAGTGAAGTTATTTTAATCTGTCAGTTGCAGTTCTGCGCCTTCAACGTCATCGACCATTTCTTTTGCGATTTTGCTCCTCTTCTAGCTCTGTCGTCAACGGATATTTCAGTAATTGTTTCGTTTGATTTAGCATGTGGCGTTTTACTTATATTACTTCCCTTTGTCTTCATTTTGATAACTTACCTCTGCATCTTTTTTGTGATCTTGAACATTTCCTCTGTGCGCGGGAAGAAGAAAGCTTTCTCCACCTGCAGCTCTCATCTAATCCTTGTGTGCACTTATTACGGGACTCTGACCGCGGTTTACATGGCTCCATCCGATGAGAGTTTCCAGCATGAAAACAAGTTCAGGTCCCTTCTGTTTGTCATGCTCACCCCTATCACCAACCCAATAACCTACAGCCTGAGGAACCAAGACATTAAAACTGCCTGGATGAAAATGTTTGCAAAAAGAGTACGAGTAGAATGAATAGATGATCTTCTTTTGAAATGAAAACAATGTCTTAGCTGGGATGGCATTTTTTCTTTTTTTTATTAGATATTTTTCTTGATAAAAAAAGACTGACTGTACTTCAATACATAATGACGCAGTGTTACAAAATTATTTGCCTTTATCTAAAATACCAAACACAAGTTTTTTGGGGTGTGTCAGCCCCTTTTCCCCAAGGGGGGAGAACATACCCTATACCCCAACCCTAAGAAAATTCATGATCGGCTGGTACGAACTCTAGATTTTAAAATGACTCATAAGGTTAAAGTGGGGTACAGGCAAAACCTCACTTGCATAAATCCAGCCTTTGAGTTCGATCCCGCCCAAAACCGTACACATCTAATGATTAAAATTCATCATTGTTTATTTTTGAAAATATTAAAAAAGACAGTGATTACTGTATACTATATACATTTCATGTGTTCTAAAAAAACAGCATATTTCATTATACATTGTATATTCACAGATCACAGATAAAATTCATCATAGCATAAGACATAATTCCATAATGTTAATCCACACAATTCATTTCCATTATTCAGGAAATACGAACTCTAATCCAAGATAATGCCAACTGTTTTAATTGTAAAGCTCCGCCTCCTCCATTCATTGCCACTGTTGTGTGTGGCAATGATGTCATCGCTACACCTATGCAATGGCTGATCACCTGCCATCTTACAGAGAGGGAGAGCCAAAAACCCAGGCCGATATGAAAAGCGGAAATATCCTTTTCTAGTTCTACATCCTAATAAGGGGTTATTGGCAGGGCCTTTGACCAAATGCATTTCACAAGTTCAGTGGGTTTTGGTCTGCTTTAGGTATTGATTTTGAGATGTCTTGAAATGGCTAATTGTACCTTGCTTTATTTAAAATACCTTTAAACATCTCCTGTAGGACATACACCCCAAAATAAGAGGAAGCATCCTGTCAAAAGCATTGGTTGTCCTGATTTAAGGCCCCCTTGTTTTGTTTTTTTGTGTTGGTTATTGTACTATTGTGAAGTGTATGGCCAGTATTACTATGCAAGCATTATGGATTTAAGACCTTTACATTCCTTTATATTCCCGCAAATTGTCGTGGCAGTGAGAAACACTTGCCACACCCCTAAATCACACCCCCACCACACTCATCACCCTGTAAACTGGTCTCCAAGCTTGGCATCTCGGATACTCTGGATTAATAGGTGGTCCTGCTGTAGGATTCCTGAAAAATCTGTCACCGGTAAGTCTAGCGGTGGTTTTTCCAAGTCACCCATTAGCATGACCACACTGAGAGTAATAGGTGGTGATGCTGAAAGATTCCTGAAAAATCCATTAAAGGTAAGTCTAAAGGTGGTTTTTCCAAGTCACCCATCAGCAAGATCACACGGAGAGTAATAGGTTGTGATGCTGAAAGATTCCTGAAAAATCCGTTAAAGGTAAGTCTAAAGGTGGTTTTTCCAAGTCACCCATCAGCAAGATCACACATAAGTAATATGTGGTCATGCTGCAGGATTCCTCAAAAATCTGTTAAAGGTAAGTCTAACGGTGGTTTTTCCAAATAGTAATGCACAGTGGAATCGGCTTTGTGCCCAAGGGTTGCCATAGTATATCAGACTGAAGGTCAGCTTTAGATATTCTAATTCTCTGATAGATACATATTAGTACTGCTTCAGTTCTGAAATGGTTAGCTTGTTTTTTTTTTTATCTCCGGTGTGTTGTTTCTCATTCTGGGATTATTCCATTAATTAGATCCACCGAGTCCAGCAGGTAATTCTCCGATCTATTATCCCATCCCTGTGGGCAGTCCTGCTCCGGGATTAAAACTATAAAAAGGCAATTTATTACACGCTATAAGATACATTGATGATAAAAGATACAGATGGAAAAGGGCCGATAACCGGGTACGTTTTCATCCGTTGGTCTCCAGAAATACCTGTAAATAGATAGACAGTTCCAGGCATAATACAAGGTACACCAGTGATGTAGCCATATTTTATTTTGGATATCAGATAGTAACATTTGGATATTAAGGTCGATATAGGTTCTGATTAGAGATGAGCAAACTTTTCCAGGCAATACGCAGAATTTCCCCAAAAATTCTTGGTTCGTCGGAATTGAAATTTAACGATCCGCTCTTGAAACATAGAAACATAGAAGGTTGATGGCAGAAGGAGACCATACGCTCCATCTAGTCTGCCCTTATGTATATACTGTATGTTCTCCTTATCTTAGGATAGATGGAGGCTTATCCCAGGCATGTGCTCATTCACTTACTGTCGATTTGTCAACTACCTCTGCTGGAAGTTTGTTCCCGGCATCTACTACTCTTTCTGTAATATAATATTTACCAACATTGCTCCTGATCTTCCCCCCGACTAGCTTCAGGTTGGGCCCCTTGTTCTATCATTAAGTTTCTTCTTAAAAACACCTTCCTCCTGTAACCTTATTCAATCCTTTCACATCCATAAAGATCTCTGTCATGCCCCCTCTCTCCCTTCTTTCCTCCAGACTGTACAAATTAAGTTCTTTAAGTCTCTCCTGATAAGTTTTGAGTTTAAGTCCTTCTAATATTTTTGTTGTCGGCCTTTGGACCCGTTCTATTTGAATAATGTCTTTTTGCAGGTAAGGTCTACAGAACTGCACACAGTATTCTAGCTGTGGCCTCACCAGGGCTCTATACAGTGACATCACAACCTCCCTCTTCCTGCTAGTGATGCCTCGAGCTATGCAGCCGAGCATCCTGCTTGCTTTTCCCACTGCCTGACTACACTGTCCACTCATCTTGCAGCTATCAGTAATCAGTATCCCTGAATCTCTCTCCTCCGAGGTCCTGGATAACACAGTGCTGCCCATACGGTACTCAGAACAGGGATTCCTTCTACCCAAGTGCAGGATTTTACATTTAGAGACATTAAACTCTAGTTTCCACAGTTTTTACCATTTATCCAGTAAATGAACAATACAAGAATAAGCTTACCTTTGTCCTCAGTTTAGCACTGGGTGATGTCCTCATTAGAGATGAGCAAACTTTTGAAAAATTTGATTCGGCTAATTCGCAGAATTTTCCGACAAAATTTGTTTCGGTCCGAATTTATTTGTGACGAATCGCTATTAAAAACGGCTATTTCTGAGCTTCCTAGAGCCTCAATAGGGTTGTAAACCATTCTGCCTTGCTGTAACACGCATAGGATGCGTGCTGGGTTAGTGAAATAATACTGTAAATAATTATCACATGCAGATCAGAGGCATCACTATTAGAATCGCAGAGTGGTACAATTGCAGAGAGTTGAGCTGGCATCACTATGAGGGGCCCCTATATTGCCTGAAAAACACACCCTGGAGCTGGCAGCAGCAGGAGCCCAAATATTGGCTGAAAGACATTCTGGAGTTCGCAGCAGGAGCCCAAAAATTGTCTGAATGACACCCTGGAGTTGCAAGCAGCAGCCCAAACATAGCTTGAAAGACACACTGGAGTTGGCAGCAGGAGCCCAACAATTGGCTGAATGACACCCTGGAGTTGCAAGCAGCAGCAGCAGCAGCCCAAACCTAGCTCGAAAGACACACTGGAGTTGGCAGCAGGAGCCCAAAAATTGGCTGAATGACACCCTGGAAATGCAAGCAGCAGCAGGAGCCCAAACATAGCTTGAAAGAGACACTGGAGTTTGCAGCAGGAGCCCAAAAATTGGCTGAATGACACCCTGGAGTTGCAAACAGCAGCAGCAGCAGCCCAAACCTAGCTTGAAAGACACACTGGAGTTGGCAGCAGAAGCCCAACAATTGGCTGAATGACACCCTGCAGTTGCAAGCAGCAGCAGCAGCCCAAACCTAGCTTGAAAGACACACTGGAGTTGGCAGCAGGAGCCCAAAAATTGGCTGAATGACACCCTGGAGTTGCAAGCAGCAGCAGCAGCAGCCCAAACATAGCTTGAAAGACACACTGGAGTTGGCAGCAGGAGCCCAAAAATTGGATGAATGACACCCTGGAGTTGCAAGCAGCAGCAGCAGCAGCCCAAACCTAGCTTGAAAGACACACTGGAGTTGGCAGCAGGAGCCCAAAAATTGGCTGAATGACACCCTGGAGTTGCAAGCAGCAGCAGCCCAAACATAGCTTGAAAGACACACTGGAGTTGGCATCAGTAGGAGCCCAAAAATTGGCCTAAAGACATAAATATGTTTTGCACCATTTGGAAAGTGTAAAACGTGGCACCATGCTGAATCTAGCCGCATGCATCAGCCATTGGTGGGTGGAAATCCTGGCTGATCCATCCCTGATTCATTTTGACAAAGGTGAGTTTCTCCACATTTTTAGTTGACAGACGAGTTCTCCTCGCCGTAACTATGGCCCCCGCCGTACTAAACACCCGCTCAGATGGCACGCTACTTGCCGGGCAGGACAGCTTTTCCAGGGCAAACTCAGCTAGCTGCGGCCACAAGTCAAGTTTGGCTGCCCAGAAGTCCAGCGGATCCTCAAGGTGTGTTGGCATGGTCATTTCAAGGTATGACATGACCTGCTGGTTCAGGTCCTGCTCCAGGTCTTCCTGCTGCTCATGAGTAGCCTCACTATGCGGGTGTAGAAAGCTACTCATTAGCGACTGAAGACTGAGGCTGCTGCTGATGGAGCTGCTGCTGCTGCTCCTGCCAACCCACCCCAGCAGCCATGGCAGTGGAAGGTGAGCGCAGAGGTCCCCCCGAGTCAGACCTGCGAGAGTATGGACCATGGCGCAGATAGGCATCGGCCAACTGACTACGTAGAATGTCTTTGTGGTAGGTCAGTTTCCCTCTCGGCAGGTTTAAAAAATGCCCCCATTTTATGCCGGAAGCGAGGGTCCAATAAGTTGGAGAGCCAGTAGTCATCCCGCTGACAAATGGAAACAATTCTGGGTCACTACGCAAGCACGTGAGCATGCTTCCTGCCATTTGTGCAAGTGACTCGGAGGGACTACCTGTCTCCATCTCCACTGCATACTGCCACGGTGTGTCCGGGTCCTCTGTCTCGCCTTCCTCACAACCCTCTAGCTCCTCTGGCTGCTCCTGCTCCTCCTCTCCTGTCCGCTGACTAGATAAACCAGCCATTTCACCAAGCCTAAACTGTGCACTGTGCCACACCTCCTCCTCTTCCTCCTCCTTCTCCAGTTCAGCTCCAACGGGTTCATGTGGCCATAATATGTAGACGCCATGTCTCCAGTGCCCTGACCAGCCATGGTTTCTAACATGTGCTGTAGTACATGAAGCAGTGGAATCACGTTGTTCATCCCGGAATCCTGGCGACTCACAAATAAAGTGGCTTCCTCAAAGGGCCTGAGCAAACGGCAGATGTCACGTATGAGCTGCCACTGGTTGACATTGAAATTACACAGGGGAGTTCCCCTATCCGCTTGGATCATCAAGAAATCCGTGATGGCTGTTCTCTGTTCATATAGTCTGTCCAACATATGCAGGGTGGAATTCCAACGGGTGGAAACATCGCAAATCAGACTATGTTGGGGGCTACCGTTCTGACACTGTAGCTCAAGAAGGGTGTGCTTGGCGGTGTAGGAGTGGCTGAAGTGCATGCAAAGTTTCCTTGAAGTTGTTAGGATGTCTTGCAGATGAGGGGAAGACTTCAGAAACCGCTTCACAACCAGATTGAAGACGTGAGCCATGCAGGGCACATGGGTCAGCCTTCCTTGTCGCAGTGCAGACAAAATGTTCTTCCCATTGTCGGTAACCATGGTTCCCATTTTCAGTTTTCTTGGATTTCTTGATGAATACATTTAAGCAGTTTCTCCCCTGTGTGACTCCGTTCGCCAAGACAAACCATGTGAAGCACAGCATGACACCTCTGTGCCCTGCCCACATGGTAGGCTGGAGGGGCACTGAGACTTGAGCCTACAGTGGAGGGTGAGGAGATGGCGGAGGTTGAGGAGGCCGAGTTGCACGGTGTCACAGGCTCAACTGCCAGGGAGCGCGGAGGCCGAAGTGGCGTGACCTGTCCAAGTTGCTGCTTCTGCAAAGGGAACACATTCACCCAGTGGGCAATAAATGACATGTACGGTCCCTGACCGTAGTTACAGCTCCAGACGTTGGAGCTGCCATGCACTTTGCTACACACCGACAGGCTTAAGGACTGGCCCACCTTCTGTTCAACAAAAGTGTACAGCGCTGGTACTGCCTTCTTGGCAAAAAAATTACGGCTTGGGACTCTCCACCTCGGCTCGGCATAAGCCATCAGTTCTCTGAAAGGTGCAGAGTCCACCACCTGAAAAGGGAGCGACTGCAGCACCAGCAACTTGGACAAGAGCACATTCAGCTTCTGCGCCGTAGGATGAGTGGGCGCAAAATGCTGTCTCTTGGACATGGCTTCGCTGATGGATTGCTGGCAGGATGCATGACTTGGAGGAGGAGGAGCAGGAGCATCAGGAGGAGCGACAGAGGATGGGTATGACGCACAGCTGCCTTCGACTGAGGTGCTGGAGCCTTGGCTGGCAGAAATTGGGAGCGGCGTGCCACTTGGTGAGGAAACAGCCTGGATCACCTCTTCGGAGCCTCGGTTCTCCCAGGCCGCTTTTTGGTGACACATCATATGTTGATGCAGGGCCGTGGTGCCAACATTTGGGCCCTGGCCACGTTTCACCTTCTGCCTACATATCTTGCATGTGGCCATGTTACCCTCCTGTGGCCACACTGCCACACTGCCGAGTAGCTACTTTTCCCACCAACAGCCCGCACTGATTCACTGCTACTGTCGCCAACTCCAGGAACCCCTGCTCCACTACCTCCCGATAAGGTATCCTGCCGCACAGCAGGTGCTCTACCCTTGCCCCGGCCCCATTTGGCTCCAGGCTTTACAATTCTGCCAATGCTGACTGCCAACATTGCTGCTAACACCTTGCTGCCTCAGCTGCTGACTCTGGGGCAACCTGCACCCCTCTTCTCCTGATGATGAGGATGAAGCCCCTTCTGCACCCGGCTTCATCATCATCATCATCACCGAGTTGTGGCTGCACGTCACTGATGTTCTCGGTTTCCTCAACAGTGTCTGGCGCAGGAGCTGGAACAACACCCTCGCCACTCTCCACATCACTATTTGTCTGCCTAGCGAAGGAAGCCACCTCCATTTCTTGGCTGGGCAGTAGCTGCTGACTGTCCTCTATCTGATGGTCCTCCTCACTAAAGAGTGGAGCTGAACCCAAAAGCATAGGATACGTCACTCGGGGAGGGAACGGTGTAGGACAGAGGCAATGGGGGGACAGGGACTGCTCTCGGGCCATGCCAACTCAGGGTTGTGTCAGAGGAACCTACCGACCCTAGACTGGGGGTGTCAGATGTAACTTGTGATGATGTGGATGACCGCGTTAACCCATCTATCACGGCAGATGCATTACTGGTGGAGACACGACCGCTAGCAGATACTGGCAGATCAGGTCTCTCACCGCGACTCCTGCTGTCACTCGCCCCTAGTCTGCTGCGACCTCTGCCTGCTGAATCTTGGCCTCTACCACTCCTCTTTGAACATCCTGCCACTTGTCTGCCTGACATTTTTATGTATTTGAAATGCGCAATAGGCACTTAAAAAAATGTGTTTACTTTAAAAAGCAGAAGCTAAATAAAGTGAGATACTGCTTCTATGCACCAGATACTATAAAAATTGGTATTATGGGATACCCTGCGGGCTGGTGTTTTTACAGGACGCACAAAACCAATTCAAAATGCAATATATTAATAAAACAGAGACTGAAGAAGCTGCTTTAGTATAACAGATAGCGTGAAATGTGCCGGTTTGGGATACCTAGCGGCCTGGTGTTTTTACACGTCGCACAAAACAAATTCAAACTGCAATATATTAATAAAACAGAGCCTGTAGAAGCTGCTTTAGTTTAACAGATAGGGTGAAATATGCCGGTTTGGGATACCCTGCAGCCTGGTGTTTTTACAGGACACACAAAACCAATTCAAAATGCAATATATTAATAAAACAGAGCCTGTAGAAGCTGCTTTAGTATAACAGATAGGGTGAAATGTGCTGGTTTGGGATACCCTGCTGCCTGGTGTTTTTACAGGACACACAAAACCAATTCAAAATGTAAAATATTAATAAAACAGAGCATGTAGAAGCTGATTTAGTATAACAGATAGGGTGAAATGTGCTGGTTTGGGATGCTCATGTGGCCTGGTGTTTTTACAGGATGCACAAAACCAATGTAAAATACAGTATATTAATAAAACAGAGCCTTTAGAAGCTGATTTAGTATAACAGATAGGGTGAAATGTGCTGGTTTGGGATACCCTGCGGCCTGGTGTTTTTACAGGACGCACAAAACCAATTCCAAATGCAATATATTAATAAAGCAGAGCCTGTAGAAGCTGATTTAGTATAACAGATAGGGTGAAATGTGCTGGTTTGGGATACCCTGCGGCCTGGTGTTTTTACACGACGCACAAAACCAATTCATAATGCAATATATTAATAAAACAGAGCATGTAGAAGCTGCTTTAGTATAACAGATAGGGTGAAATGTGCCGGTTTGGGATACCCTGCAGCCTGGTGTTTTTACACGAGGCACAAAACCAATTCAAAATGCAATATAATAATAAAACAGAGCCTGTAGAAGCTGCTTTAGTATAACAGATAGGGTGAAATGTGCTGGTTTGGGATACCCTGCGGCCTGGTGTTTTTACAGGACACACAACCAATTCAAAATCCAATATATTAATAAAACAGAGCCTGTAGAAGCTGCTTTAGTATAACAGATGGGGTGAAATGTGCTGGTTTGGGATACCCTGCTGCCTGGTGTTTTTACAGGACACACAAAACCAATTCAAAATGTAAAATATTAATAAAACAGAGCATGTAGAAGCTGATTTTGTATAACAGATAGGGTGAAATGTGCTGGTTTGGGATGCTCATGTGGCCTGGTGTTTTTACAGGATGCACAAAACCAATTCAAAATACAGTATATTAATAAAACAGAGCCTTTAGAAGCTGATTTAGTATAACAGATAGGGTGAAATGTGCTGGTTTGGGATACCCTGCGGCCTGGTGTTTTTACACGAGGCACAAAACCAATTCAAAATGCAATAAATTAATAAAACAGAGCCTGTAGAAGCTGCTTTAGTATAACAGATAGGGTGAAATGTGCTGGTTTGGGATACCCTGCGGCCTGGTGTTTTTGCAGGACACACAACCAATTCAAAATCCAATATATTAATAAAACAGAGCATGTAGAAGCTGATTTAGTATAACAGGGAAAGACAAACAGAGAGCCAGGGAGAGCCAGAGAGAACCAAAACAGAACTAAACAGAACCAGAGAGAGCCAGGGAAAGATCGAGGCAGGGACAGCAGATAAAGTGACAGAGAACGTTTTTTTATTTTTTATTTTCATTTGATTTAATAGCCAGATCACAGTTTTAAATAGCTTTTGTTTCTGCTGTAAAAACCCCTGGGTACTGTGCATCCCATGTTTGCACATTTAACCCTATCTGTTACACACAAGTAGGTCTTAAAGCTGATTTCATATAACTAGACCAAAGTTTTAAATTGCTTTGGTTTCTGCTGTAAAAACCCCTGGACACTGTGCATCCCATATTAGCACATTTAACCCTATCTGTTACACACAAGCAGCTCTTAAAGGGGATTTAATCTAACTAGAGCACAGTTTTAATTGTTTTTGTGTCTGTTGTGAAAACCCCTGGCCACTGGGCATCCCATGTTTGCACATTTAACCCTATCTGTTACACACAAGCAGGTCTTTCAGCTGATTTCATCTAACTAGAGCACAGTTTTAATTGTTTTTGTGTCTGCAGTAAAAACCCCTGGGCACTGGGCATCCCATGTTTGCACATTTAACCCTATCTGTTACACACAAGCAGGTCTTAAAGCTGATTTCATCTAACAAGAGCACAGTTTTAAAAGTGTTTTTGTGTCTGCTTTAGAAACCCCTGAGCACTGGACATCCCATATTGCCAATTTTCATAGTATCTGTTACACAGAAGCAGGTCTTTCAGCTGATTTCATCTAACTAGAGCACAGTTTTAAAAGTGTTTTTGTGTCTGCTTTAAAAAGAGAAACAGTTCCTCAGTTTATTTACCTTCTGCTTTTTAAAGTAAACACATTTTTTAAAGTTACTAAAGACTTAAAGGAGCCGCAGCACTCAACCCTGTTACCTTGCAGACCAACCTATAATCTGTCTCTAAATCTGGTAAAAACAGAGGCTCGGTCACACACATCTGCAGAAGTATGCTTAAGCTGCAGCACCACGCCAAGGTGCCTCTATGGGTGCAGTCCTAACTCTAATCTATGAGAGGCTGTATTGCAAGGTCTTGACCCTTCCACCGCATGGCTTGCACATGAGGTTTAGGGCAACCGCAGGTAAGCTGCTCCCTTTTTATCTCTTGCATTGTATGTCCCAAATGGGGCTCTCATAGATTAGAAATAGGACTGCACCCATAGAGGCACCTTGGCGTGGTGGTGCAGCTTAGCATACTTCTGCAGTTGTGTGTGACCGAGCCTCTGTTTTTACCAGATTTAGAGACAGATTATAGGTTGGTCTGCAAGCTAACAGGGTTGAGTGCTGCGGCTCCGTTAAGTCTTTAGTAACCTAATTGCCCTGCTGACTTGCACCAACCAAGGTTAGTTTTAAAATGGTCTGAGCAGCTGCCACTCCCCCTTTGTTCACTTTGAATTTGTGCAAGCACATGGGGTGTGGGGTCTAGGCTGTATTGCAAGGTCTTGACCCTTCCACCCCATGGCTTGCACATGAGGTTTAGGGCAACCTCAGGTAAGCTGCTCCCTTTTTATCTCTTGCATTGTATGTCCCAAATGGGGCTCTCATAGATTAGTTAGGACTGCTCCCATAGAGGCACCTTGGCATGGTGGTGCAGCTTAGCATACTTCTGCAGTTGTGTGTGACCGAGCCTCTGTTTTCACCAGATTAAGAGACAGATTATAGGTTGGTCTGCAAGCTAACAGGGTTGAGTGCTGCGGCTCCTTAAAGTCTTTAGTAACCTAATTGCCCTGCTGACCTCCCAGGTTTGTTATAAAATGGTCTGACAGCTGCCACTCCCCCTTTGTTCACATTTTTTAAAGTGCCTGTTGCGCATTTCAAATACATAAAAATGCCAGGCAGACAAGTGCCATGTTCAGAGGAGTGGCAGAGGCCTAGATTCAGCAGGCAGAGGTCGCAGCAGACTAGGGGCGAGTGGCAGCAGGAGTCACGGTGAGAGACCTGATCTGCCAGTATCTGCTAGCGGTCGTGTCTCCACCTGTAATGCATCTGCCATCGTAGATTGGTTAACACGGTCATCCACATCATCACAAGTTACATCTGACACCCCCAGTCTACAGTCGGTAGGTTCCTCTGACACAACCCTGAGTTGGCATGGGCCGGGAGCAATCCCTGTCCTCCCATTACCTCTGTCCTACGCTGTTCCCTCCCCCAGCGACGTATCCTATGCTTTGGGTTCAGCTCCACTCTTTAGTGAGGATGATCAGATAGAGGACAGTCAGCAGCTACTGCCCAGCCAAAAAAAGGAGAGGGCTTCTTTTGCTAGGCAGACAAATAGTGATGTGGAGAGTGGCATGGGAGGTGATGTGGCGTGCGTTCCAGCTCCTGCACCAGACACTGTTGAGGACACCGAGAACATCAGTGACGTGCAGACACAACTTGATGATGATGATGATGATGATGATGATGATAAAGCCGATCGCACTTGGGAGCCGGGTGCAGAAGGGGCTTCATCATCATCATCAGGAGAAGAGGGGCGCAGGTTGCCCCGGAGTCAGCAGCTGAGGCAGCAAGGTGTTAGCAGCATGGTTGGCAGTCAGCATGGGGGCAGAATTGTAAAGTCTGGAGCCAAAAAGGGCCGGGGCCGGGGGAGATCACTTGCTGCATGGCAGGCTACCTTCTTGGGAGGTAGTGGATCAGGGGTTCCTGGAGTTGGCGGCAGTAGCAGTGAATCAGTGCGGGCTGTTGGTGGGAAAATTAGCTACTCGGCAGTGTGGTAGTTTTTCATCAAGCATCCGCAGGAGGGTAACATGGCCACATGCAAGATATGTAGGCAGAAGTGTGGCCAGGGCCCAAATGTTGGCACCACGGCCCTGCGTCAACATATGCTGCGTCACCATAAAGCGGCCTGGGAGAACAGAGGCTCCGAAAAGGTAGTCCAGGCGGCTTCCTCCCCAAGTGGCACGCCACTCCAAATTTCTGCCAGCCAAGGCTCCAGCACCTCAGCTGAAGGCAGCTGTGCGTCATACCCATCCTCTGTCGCTCCAGATGCTCCTGCTCCTCCTCCTCCTCCTCCAAGTCATGCATCCCGCCAGCAATCCATCAGCGAAGCCATGTCCAAGAGACAGCAGTATGCGCCCACTCATCCTACGGCGCAGAAGCTGAATGTGCTCCTGTCCAAGTTGCTGGTGCTGCAGTCGCTCCCTTTTCAGGTGGTGGACTCTGCACCTTTCAGAGAACTGATGGCTTGTGCCGAGCCGAGGTGGAGAGTGCCAAGCCGTCATTTCTTTGCCAAGAAGGCAATACCAGCGCTGCACAATTTTGTTGAACAGAAGATGGGCCAGTCCTTGAGCCTGTCGGTGTGTACCAAAGTGCATGGCAGCGCTGACGTCTGGAGCTGTAACTACGGTCAGGGACAGTACATGTTGTTTACGGCCCACTGGGTGAATGTGGTCCCTTTGCAGCAGCAGCAACTTGGACAGGTCACGCCGCTTCGGCCTCCGCGCTACCTGGGCGTTGTGCCTCTGACACCGTGCGCCTCGGCCTCCTCATTCTCCACCATCTCCTCACCCTCCACTGTAGGGTCAAGTCTCAGTGCCCCCCCCCCAGTCTACCATGTGTGCAGGGCACGGAGGTGTCACGCAGTGCTTCACATGGTTTGTCTTGGCGAACGGAGTCACACAGCGGAGGAACTGCTAAAATTTATTCATCAAGAAATCCAAACATGGCTTACTCAGAGAAAACTGAAAATGGGAACCATGGTTACCGACAATGGGAAAAACATTTTGTCTGCGCTGCGACAAGGAAGCCTGACCCATGAGCCCTGCATGGCTCACATCTTCAATCTGGTTGTCAAGTGGTTTCTGAAGTCTTCCCCCCATCTGCAAGACATCCTAACAACGGCAAGGAGACTTTGCATGCACTTCAGCCACTCCTACACCGCCAAGCACACCCTTCTTGAGCTACAGCGTCAGAACGGTAGCCCCCAACATAGTCTGATTTGCGATGTTTCCACCCGTTGGAATTCCACCCTCCATATGTTGGACCGACTATACGAACAGAGAAAAGCCATCACGGATTTCTTGATGATCCAAGCGGATAGGGGACTCCCCTGTGTAACTTCAATGTCAACCAGTGGCAGCTCATAGGTGACACCTGCCGTTTGCTCAGGCCCTTTGAGGAAGCCGCTATATTTGTTAGTTGCCAGGATTCCGGGATGAACGGCGTGATTCCACTGCTTCATGTACTACAACACATGTTGGAAACCATGGCTGGTCAGGGCACTGGAGACATGGCGTCTACATCTTACGGCCACATGAACCCCATTGGAGATGAACTGGAGGAGGGGCACAGTGAAGCACAGCTTGGTGAAATGGCTGGTTTTTCTAGTCAGCTGATAGGAGAGGAGGAGCAGGAGCAGCCAGGGGAGCTAGAGGGTTGTGAGGAAGGCGAGACAGAGGACCATTCAAGCTATCTCATTCAAGCAATGTTTGGGCTGCTGCTGCTGCTGCCAACTCCAATGTGTCTTTAGGCCAATTTTTGGGCTCCTGCTGCCAACTCCAGTGTCTCTTTCAAGCAATGTTTGGGTTCCTGCTGCTGCCAACTCCAGGGTGTGTCTTTAGGCCAATTTTTGGGCTGCTGCTGCCAACTCCACTGTCTCTTTCAGCCACTGTTTGGGCTCCTGCTGCTGCTGCCAACTCCAGGGTTTGTCTTTAGGCCAATTTTTGGGCTGCTGCTGCCAACTCCAGTGTCTCTTTCAAGCAATGTTTGGGCTCCTGCGAAACGCGTTGACGGACGGCGGCAGGACATTAAAGTGATTACAGCGCATCAGCCAATCTTAATAGAAGCGAGCAGCAAATTTCTCTCCCCCTCTATCTATAGACACCAACGGCCGGGGTGTGATGGAAAAGTGGCGAGAGCCTTGCTTGCTAAATACACACGCTGTATTTACTGCTCTTAAATATGAGTGCATTTTAATATTATTTATGGGATTTAGAATTAAAACAGTATTACGCTAGATACCCTTGTTGGTCTCTTTCATGTTTAATACCTGAGGAATTATCAGTCTAATCTGAGACGGCAATCTGAGTGGCAAGGATATCTATACATAACCTAAAGGAAACAAGAGGATTGAAAGGAGGTCTCTTGAGAGGTGCTTTAATTACGCCACTATCTGGTAAGAGTATATAATGCAGGTGGTGGGCACAAGGTGAAGGCATTTGTTTGAAGTGGAACACCTAATGAATGTAAACCCTCTGGGGACACTAACCAATCAACCTTTAACCTATTGAGAGACTTACTAATTGAATCAGGACTCATGTGGACTATTTTTACCCAATTTTGTGTGGCTAACTGAGAGGGATACCTGTCTTGGTAAATAGTACCCTTCAGATGAGCCCCACTGGATGTGATTAAGAACAATATGTATATGCTCTGTGAATTTATTTGAAGTTGTTGTTTGTAGCTTAGAGGGATAAATAAACTTTTTCACATGGAGCATTTTTAAGTTGTTGCACCTTTAGAATTTGTATTCTTCTTGAAGACTAACAGCGCAGGTTTTTAATATATTTATCAATATATGAGCTCCCTATGCTGCTGCCAACTCCTGGGTGTGTTTTTCAGGCAATATATGTGCTCCCTATGCTGCTGCAAAGTCCAATGTGTTTTTCAGGCTTTATATGGGCTCCTAATGCTGCTGCTGCTGCTGCCTGCTCCTGGGTGTTTCTTTCAGGCAATATATGGGCTCCTAATGCTGCTGCCAACTCCAACGTGTTTTTCAGGCAATATATGAGCTCCCTATGCTGCTGCCAAGTCCAGAGTGTGTCTTTCAGGCAATATATGAGCTCCCTATGCTGCTGCCAAGTCCAGAGTGTGCCTTTCAGGCAATATATGGGCTACCTATGCTGCTGCCAACTCCTGGGTGTGTTTTTCAGGCAATATATGGGCTCCTAATGCCTCTGCCAACTCCTGGGTGTGTCTTTCAGGCAATATATGAGCTCCCTGTGCTGCTGTTGCTGCTGCTGCTGCAAAGTCCAGAGTGTGTCTTTCAGGCAATATATGTGCTCCGTATGCTGCTGCCAACTCCACTGTGTGTCTTTCAGGCAATATATGGGCTCATCATGCTGATGCCACCTCGAGGCTCTGTAATTGTGCCGCTCTGCGTCAGCGAATCTAATAGCGACGCCTCTGATCTGCATGTCATACTTCTTTACTATAGTATTTCACTAACCCAGCATGCATCCTATGCATGTTACAGCCAAGCTAAACGTTCTGCAACCCTATGGAGGCTCTCGGATGCCCAGAAATAGCCATTTTTAATAGCGATTCATTGTAAATAAATTCGGACCAAAATGATTTTTCCCGGTAAATTCGGTGAATCAGCCGAATCGAATTTTTCAAAAGTTCGCTAATCTCTAACCACAAACTATACAATGGACAATGGACACAATTAAAAACACATTAAAAAACATAAGACAATACCACACAGGACATACAAACGTACAGGATGTGTAAGCAGTTAGGAGAAAATTGATGCCTCATCATAATCATAATACAGCATGAAATCCATATACTAAATGAATTTAATAACTATTTGTGCAAAAAGTGGCAAAAAGTGCAAGGTGCAAGATAGAGTACAAAAATGTGCAGAAATAATATAATGGATATCTATTTATAGTGCAATAGTGCCAACAATATAAACCAGCTCTCATATAGCCGGTCTCAAAATCAGAAACCACAACTGCACAAAGGCTGTCCCTAAGACAGAAACAGCCGTATCAAAGCACTATCATCCGATCAAATCACTATATGAATTAACATGCCAACCCATCAATGCAAATAAATAAATCCATAATATCAAAATATCAAACCAATAGGGTGTCCCGACCGCCTGCCAACATCCAGAGCCACGCGTTCCGTGGGCAAAAATCCCACTTCCTCAGGCTGAAGACAGCGGAGAGCGGCTCGGGACAGATGAGGACACAGTCCAGTGATAGACAGCGAGGAGGGAGGTAAATAAGGACTTTTTCCTAATGTGTGTAAGTGTTTTGAAATTGAAACAAGTCACCAGCTCACAGACACCAATATAATCACATTTTCCATATGCAATAGTAGTGTCAAGATAAACTTACCTCCTGTCCGGTCCCGCAACGTCCACGGGCGGAGCAGGCTCGGTCGTCCAGCAGAGACTCCTTCCGCCCGGCAGCCTGCTCAAGCAGTGTCAGTTCGAGTGGCGCCGAGCACACCCGCCTCCTCCTCTCCTTGCTTCTGTGCTTATGGTCTTATGACCTCTGCCGGCACTGCAGACAGTGATACTGGGCAATCAGCCCACAGGTTGTTAGTTGGGTCGATGAGCCCGAATGTTACCCCCGGCCAGTCCCGTTAGTTCTCGTTCATTAAAGGTTTTCCTTCCACACTGTCTCATTGCATGTGATAGCGTGCTGCTGGGTGTGATAGTACCTGTGATCCTTGTTCGTTGCCGACCTCGTCTTGCTTTCCCACCCCATGACTGCCACCTGGACCGATGCCTGACTGTACCCTGACCACGAACCTGTCTCATCCCTTGTGCTGCGTATCCGTGACCTCCCGGCTTGACCTTGACTCCTCTCTTGTCTCTCCCTTTGGTGCTGCACTTAGTAAGGACTGTTTACTCATGTATGACCCTGGCTTACCCGACGTCACTTGGTTCTGCCTCTGGTTCATCCTCCTTCACCCCTGTAAGTTCCCAACCTTTGTGCCACGAAGTCCTGGGGGCAGCCGTGTCCGGTGAGGCATGTAAAGTGTCCCGGCAAACGGGGGCTTGGCTATATGTGAAGCTAGCAGCAGAGATTGGGAGTTGAGAACTTACCTAGAAGGCGGGTGTCCCACAAGGCTTGACAAGTACCTTCAAGGCCTCGAATTGCCAGTCCCATCCACAGCCCACAAAGATATCCCAACGGGGCCAGCGGTACTTAATATCCATGCATTTTTATTATATTCTTCTTTAAATATAATCCATAACATTCCAAGGGTGTCAGCCACTTAGCAGCAAGTAAGTCCAAATGCAGCACTGCAGACCGTCAACGTGTTTCAAGCAACCTGCTCTTTATCAAGACGCTGGAGTGTCGCAGAGGGAATACTCTTTCTAACCAGCTAAAGATACTGTCCCACTCACTTCCGCCTCAGAGTCTCCAAACCGCCATCAAAAGCTATACTGGGGTCGAGCTGAATAATCCCTATTCCATCTATTCATAAGCCATATGACACCAGAAGTCTCATCTGGGACTTACTTACTTACTTACTTACTTGCTGCTGACGTGGCGGACGCTCTTGGAATTTTATGGAATATATTTTAAGAAGCTTTTTGTCAGGTCTGGAGTTCCTCCACAGCTTGATTTCCCCTGCATTATGCTGATATGGCTCTGTCCTGCTGAGGTGTGTTAATCAGCCAGCACCTGTGGGACTTCCTGGCCTATATAAGCTGATCAACACATGGCCTCAGCGGATCAGCAATAATTCTGTCTTTTGAACCTGGACTCTGGAACTCTGTACCCTGTACCCTGTACCCAGGTCTCATGCCTTAGCCTTAGCCCTAGCCCTAGCCCTAGCCTAAGTCATACCTTTAGCCACAGGTTCAGCCCTGTTGGAAATCGACTCCTACGCACATAAGGTTTCAGACTTCACAGAAATCTGAGTGTGTTTCATGCTTCTTGGTTTATCTATGTGTATATATGTATATAGCAGCTTGGTTGGTGTGTACTCGCTGTTTGTTATTATTAAACACACTTTGCCGCATATCTGCCTCTGTCTCAATCTAATTCTGGTCATTTACTACTATTGGGATTTCTCCGATGAGAAATCCATGACACTTTTAATAAAGATGGCCCAGCATGTTTTTTTTTACATTTAACCCTTTGCAAACTGGTCCTTGAGACCCCTATACCAGTTCAAAGGTCAGGAGAAGCCAACAAGTCACATGCCCGCATCCCCATTACCTGCATCCCCAAAGGCCAAGGGAGAACAGTGTGGGCTATGCGGGCTGGTAGCTTTCAGTGCCAAGAGATGCACACTGGTCTGCCAGCCTACATAGCCGGTGTCCAGGCTGGTTTTGCTGGACAAAGGGGATCCTTCCTATTTGTAAGGGTTTAACCCCTAAAAATTAAAAACAGTGAGGGGGTCCCCCTCTTCAGGTGCGGAAGACCTCATGACTATTTTTTAATTTTTAAGGGTTAATCACAAAAAGCAACTTGGTCACTTGCCAAGGTGGAAGAAGTAGACAAAGGGGTGAGCTTAGGTCAGGGGTCACAGGCACAGTTGAAAAGTCTAGAAAAGGTTCCAAAGGTTAAAGGTGACAGTCAAGGTTCAAAAGGGAATCCAAATTCATATGGGATAATCAAGCCATGGACGATGGAGCGAGTGAGCCAAGGGTATATACAGAGTAGCAGTCCAAGAGTTAATCCAAATATCAGAAGACACGAGAAGGCAAAGTCATTCACCAAAGGTCCAGTCTTCAGGAAGGCAGGTTTTCACAGGAGCAGGGAGGTACAGATAGAGGTACATAGGAATCTTCTGGCATCTTGCTGATGCCAAAGACTTCCTTGAGAAGGGCCCAGAGTAGCAGGTTCTCTCCCAGTCTGCTGACAAACTCACAGTGTTACCTAACTAGCCTGCTCTCCAATAAGCATCTAACTAGCTAGCTCTCCCCTAGACAGATGCCAAGCACACCTGACTAATAGGCCTTCACTCGTCAGCTGACAGAGACTCCTGATTAGTCAGCTCCCCCATAGTCAACTGAAAAGCGCCTCTGTCTAGCTTTCTTCCCCCTAGTCAGCTGACCAGCACACAGAATGGTCTGTGGATGCATTGAAGGGGCCTGCACATGTGCTGGATACCAGTTAATGTAATAGTAATAAAGGAAGGATGGCAGCCACTCAGACCATTTTATAAATATAACCTGGGAGGTGCACGTTAGCGGGGCAATTAGGATACAAAAGCCACAGCACTCAACCCTGTTAGCTTGCAGACCAACCTAAAATCTGTCTCTAAATCTGGTTAAAAACAGAGGACTCGGTCACACACATCTGCAGAAGTAACTTAAGCTGCACCACCAAACGCCAAGGTGCCCCTGTGAGGTGCAGTCCTAAATCTAATTTCTGAGAGTCCCATTTGGGACATACAATGCAATACTGGCTTACCTGAAGTTGCCCTAAAAGCTCAAGTTCAGCCCATGGAAGGGTCAAAGACCTTGCAGCACAGCCTAGACCCCACACATAGTAATAGTGGCCACTGGCTGCTAATGCACACATGGAATTCTGTCTCCCCATTTTTCCCATCTGTGCACTTGTGAACAACACATTACCACAAACACGCAAGTGAATAAACACTATAAAAGTGATTACACACAGGTGAATAACACACTAAGGGACAGTAAAGTGCACACGTGCCCGGGGTGGTGGGCCACCCTAAACTCATCACCCAGAGAGCAATTGGGGGTTAGGTGCCTTGCTCCAGGAATCAAAACTGTCAACTTACCTCTAGGCCATAACTGCATTTTCTTGTTATATTATTTTTCAGAGCAATTTAGTATGTGCAGTGAAAATCAAACTCAGATCACAGAAATAGTCCTGCTTGGATTTCAGAACCTTTCCAAGATCAAGACGGGCATATTCATCCTAATTCTCCTGATGCACATTTGTACGTTCATAGGGAATCTGATAATAATTGTATTGGTATCCGCCAGTTCCATCCTCCACCGCCCGATGTACATTTTCATCTCCAACCTTGCCTTGGCAGACCTCATAATGTCCACCAGCATAGTGCCCAACATGTTATTTGTCATCTGGTCAGATGGATGCACCATGACGATGGACAGGTGCATCTCCCAATATTTCTTTGTATTTGTTTCAGTCTCTGGCCAGTGTTGGCTTCTCATGATGATGTCCTTTGACCGCTGCCTGGCAATATTTTTACCGTTACGTTATTCTTCTATTATGACAAATAAAATGTCATCATGTTTGATCCTCTTGTCTTGGCTCATGGCCATCTCTCTCCTAAATAGTGAAGTTATTTTAATCTGTCAGTTGCATTTCTGCACCTCCAACGTCATCGACCATTTCTTTTGCGATTTTGCTCCTCTTCTAGCTCTGTCGTCAACCGATATCTCCGTAATTGTTTTGTTTGATTTAGTATGTGGCGTTATATATATATTACTTCCCTTTGTGTGCATTTTGATAACTTACTTCTGCATCTCCTTTGTGATCCTGAACATTTCTTCTGTGAGCGGGAAGAAGAAGGCTTTCTCCACCTGCAGCTCTCATCTAATCCTTGTGTGCACTTATTACGGGACTCTGACTGCTGTTTACATGGCGCCATCTGATGAAAGTTTCCAGCATGAAAACAAGTTCAGGTCCCTTCTGTTCGTCATGCTCACCCCTATCACCAACCCAATAACCTACAGTCTGAGGAACCAGGACATTAAAACTGCCTGGATGAAAATGTTTTCAGATAGAATACAAGCATATTGAGCAGAAGGTATTCTTTCAAAATTATCAAGTTGTTGAAGATTTAGATTTATTTTTTATGAAAAAGACTCATTGTACTTTAACACATAAGACCTTAAAGTTGAAAAATAAGTTATAGCTATATAAAAAACATAATCCAAAATGGGTATTCATTTTAAATTGGGCCTAGTTGACATTCTGAACTTAAAAATGTACATTGTATTGCTATTTTATGTACAATACTTGTTTAAATGTACAGAGGCAGCATTACTGAATGCACTGAATCTAAGGTTTACCTTGCGCTGCTGCATCTTTCCCTCCTGCTTTATCAAGCAAAGATAAGTTATCATCCACATTGTAAAAGCCAGCCAGCTCACTCTTGTGCAACAAATTGGAAAAAAACAGGCTGATTTGGCTGATTGCTACACTTGTAACAAGTGTTACACATGCTGTGATCCATTATATAACAACAAGGGCCCCGCTATTAGAATGTAAACAGCCCACAGCTTACTCACAGCTTTCTGCAATGTATTTGTGCTTTTTTTTCTTTTGGGTTAACAATAAATATTGCTGCATCCATGGGTCTTAACTGGGATAAAAAATTTAAAAGGGTCAATTTTGTTGTTGCGAGTAGAGACATTTTTGACATTTTCATTGTTATTTTATGTACAATACTTTAAATGTACAGAGGCAGCATTACTGAATGCACTTAATCTAAGGTTTACCTTGCACTGCTGCATCTATCCCTCCTGCTTTATCAAGCAGAGTCATCATCCTACATTATAAAAGCCAGCTCTTGTGTAACACATTGAAACAGCCAGGCTATGGCTGATTGCTACCCTTGTCATAAGTGTTACACCTGCTGTGATACATTATATAACAACAACAGCCCTACTATTAGAATGTAAACAGCCCCCAGCTTACTCACAGCTTTCTGCAGTATGTTAGTGTTTTTCGTGATTTGGGGTTCACAATAAAGAATGCTGCTGACATTGTTATTGTTATTTTATGCACAATACTTGTTTAAATGTACAGAGGAAGCATTACCGAATGCACTGAATCTAAGGTTTACCTTGCGCTGCTGCATCTATCCCTCCTGCTTTATCAAGCAGAGATAAGTCATCATCATACACTTGTCATAAGTGTTACACCTGCTGTGATACATTATATAACAACAATGGTCCTGCTATTAGAATCTAAACAGCCCCCAGCTTACTCACAGCTGTTTGTAAGATGTTAGTGTGTTTTTTTTTTAATTTTGGCTTCACAATAAAGGATGCTGCATCTATGGGTCTTAGCGTAAATAAAAAATCAAAAGGGTCATTTTTGTTGTTGTGTGTAGAGACATTTTTGACATTTTTATTGTTATTTTATGTACAATACTTTAAATGTACAGAGGCAGCATTACTGAATGCACTTAATCTAAGGTTTACCTTGCACTGCTGCATCTATCCCTCCTGCTTTATCAAGCAGAGATAAGTCATCATCCTATATTATAAAAGCCAGCTCTTGAAACAGCCAGGCTATGGCTGATTGCTACACTTGTCATAAGTGTTACACCTGCTGTGATACATTATATAACAACAACAGCCCTGCTATTAGAATGTAAACAGCCCCCAGCTTACTCACAGCTTTCTGCAATATGTTAGTGTTTTTCGTGATTTGGGGTTCACAATAAAGAATGCTGCACCCATGGGTCTTAACTGAGATAAAACATTCAAAAGGGTCATTTTTGTTGTTGGCTGTAGATACATTTTTGACATTGTTATTGTTATTTTATGCACAATACTTGTTTAAATGTACAGAGGAAGCATTACCGAATGCACTGAATCTAAGGTTTACCTTGCACTGCTGCATCTATCCCTCCTGCTTTATCAAGCAGAGATAAATCATCATCATACACTTGTCATAAGTGTTACACCTGCTGTGATACATTATATAACAACAATGGTCCTGCTATTAGAATCTAAACAGCCCCCGGCTTACTCACAGCTTTTTGTTATATGTTAGTGTGTTTTTTTAATTTTCACAATAAAGGATGCTGCATCTATGGGTCTTAGCGTAAATAAAAAATCAAAAGGGTCATTTTTGTTGTTGCGAGTAGAGACAATTTTTATATTTTTATTGTTATTTTATGTACAATACTTGTTTAAATGTACAGAGGCAGCATTACTAATTGCACTGAATCTAAGGTTTACTTTCACTGCTGCATCTATCCCTTCAGAGATAAGTCATTAGTGGCTACTAGACCACTGATTCACCCTCTCAGTCTAACTGACTGTGGGTGGTAGGCCAACCATAGAGACACTTTAATTCCCAATTGTGCACAGATCTCCCTCCAAAAACAAGAAAAATGAATTGAACCCCCAATCAGAGACAATATTCTGAGGTATGCAGTGAATAGACATGTTTTATGAACAGTTGGGCCAGTTCAGGCCAGCCGACGGGAGTTTCGCCAGGGGGTCGATCAGCACCCAGATTACAGTATTATTCTGTACAGAACAGGCTTCGACAAAGGTGATAGCTGATAGCTGGCTACCACACATGGAGTTTGGCAAGAGCCAACATCTCACGATTGCCTAAATGATCTGAGGCATTATTAAACACCTGTTGTACAGAGAGACACATATGCGGTGGAACAAATTCACAACCAGGGGACTTATCCGGAGTCCATCTGAAATGACACTAGGGAATTAGATACATTTGGTAGTAGTATTCCGACTATACAACCAAAGGGCAAAATGGGTTCTTTCTCGTCGAATCTACCCTTACATTCCCCAAAGTTGTGTGATAAGGCATCTGCTTTGGTGTTCTTTGTTCTTGATTTAAAAATAATAACAAAGTTGAAACAAGAGAAAAAGAGCGGCCAGTGAGCCTGACAACAGATGAGTCTTTTGGCGAATTCAATATATTTGAGGTGCTTGTGATAGGTGTAAACTATAATTGGGTGTAAAGCGCCTTCCAGCCAATGCCGCCACTCCTCAAAGGCCAATTTTATCCCTAGCAGTTCCTGATTACCTGCATCATAATTTTGCTCAGCCGAGCTAAATTTTTGCAAAATATAAACACACGTATGTAACCTTTCCAGGGCTGTATTTACCATTAGGCAACCCTAGGCCCATTCCTAGGGTGGCAACCTGGAAGGGGGGAGGACAGTTGGCTTGATGCAGAGCCTCCCCGTTCAGCTATCCCGTGCATTTTCCCGTTGGTTTTGGGCTGTGATCGGGTCAGGAAAGGGTGCTACGTTGATTTTAGTGTGCGTTTATGCGCTCAGGTGTGCGCTCAGCCGCCTTTCCGATTGTCGGCTCGCAAGAGGCTGTTTCCCGTGAAAACGGACGCCTCGTTCATTGGTCCGTTTTTTTCAGTGATGCAGAGCCTTGAATTCCGATAGAAATCACCCTAATGAAATGGGGCCACTGAGCCTTCACTTACGGGCAGTCTGACCAGCCGTATTTGAGCTCCGTGCTTTTTGGGAATGCATGCCTCTGTGGGCCAACATCAAAGGCGCCAGCAATATATACACCGGAGCAGATGATGCAGTGGAATCGCTACGACTTCCTGCCGTCAGATTATGAGAAGAGGACGTTGTCGCTGGCGGTGGTGGACGCGATAGCCAGAAGGACCCAAACCACCTATACCTTCACCCAGATCGCCCAACACTGGTCCGATTTAAAGAGGAGGCATAGGCCCCGGGTGACGCGGTTCTTCGCCAAACATTTTCCAGGTTAAGTGTATATACTTGGCATGCCAGAATCACACTGCCTTGGCTGGGCGTGTATGGATGAATGTGTTTCTATTTCAGCCCATGAATGGAAGATGCGGTTCCACCCCACCCGGACAAGAACACGCAGCCCAGTGTTGGGCGATTCTGGTGAAGGAATAGGTGGTTCTCCGCCAGTGACAACGGCCACCCCCTCCTCTGCCAGTGAGTATGAGGAGCCACTGGACCTCAGCATGCAGGGGAGGGGGGAATCTGACGGCAGAGAGTCCAGCTTCACAGATCCACAACCTCACTCCGGTAAGGGGAAGAAAGTTAGATATGTGCTAATACATGCATTAAATACATATACTCATGTGCACTATTGTTAGTTATAGATTCAGATGTCGCTGGGCCATCCCAAGGGGGGTGCCGAGGAAGGGGGCCAAGAGGAAGAGGTGGCTGGGGAAGGTGAAATGATGCATAGAAGCATAACTTAATCTGACATTCTGGAGGCACAAAGAGTAACTAATATACTTGTGTTTTGGATGCAAACAGCTTCAGAGCCGGACGTACTGGTTGACCCAGGGAGGAGCCAGTGCACCAGACGCCCTGTTGGCCAAAAGCAATGTAAGTTTAAGTTTAATTGTGGCCAACTAGTTTAAACTCATGTCCCCCTGGGGCGTGGCCAAGATGGCGTACTGAGCGGACGCACCTGTGCTGGGCTCCGCATAAAATCCTGATTGATACCCCTTCCTGGTGACTGGGCATCATTTTGTTCCCCTACCTGGACTCCCCTCGGCAGGGGGCTCGTGTCTGAGCGCAGATCGGCGGCCGTGGAGGCCCTTGGGACGGCTAGCAGGTGGAGGGAGCGGAGCGGAGGTGCTGGCCAGACCCGGCCACGTGCGCTATCTGGAGTGAAGGAGAGAGGCGGCGGCTTACCGAGTTGCAGTGTCAGCGGAGGCGGCATCCGCATGTCCGGGGCAGCGGCGGTGTGAGCGATGAAGCCGGGAGGTGAGCCGTGTGTCCCCGCGGGCTGTAGATCCCCGGCGGGCTGAGGCGGAGGGAGGCGGCGCCATCTTGACTGTGGGCGGCTGGGGAAGAAGGAGAGCAGCCGCATCACTGATTTACCCCGGGCTGCGGCGGTGTTGGAGGGGGGCCCAAGAGGGGAGAAGTGCCCCTGTACCAGGCAAAATAAACACAGCTCCTGTGCTCGCTGGACCTGGCGCATCCCTGCTGCGGAGGTGGGGAGAGACTGGCGCCATCCCATCATTACTGCACTGTGGAGAGGGGGAGACGGTGGCCCTAAGCGGGGGGGTGGAAGTCCGGGCCCCTCTAGGAGACTGCTTCATCTGACCCTCAGGACCGTGGGTCATTAGCCTCCTGTGACTGAACCTGTGCTGGGCCTGCACTGGGGAGGCAGAGAGGAGAATCGGAGAAGCGGAGGACCGGCTTTCAACCCACGCCGGGGAAATCGCTCTGCTGAGGAGGCAAGTGACCGCCTTGATGGGAAGGGCTGAGGACGCTGAAAATAGGAATCGGAGGAACAATATTAGAATCCTTGGTCTTCCCGAGGGCCCCTCCCCAGAACAATTTGTTGAGAACCTCGTGAAAGAGACGCTGACCCCGGTCAATCTGACTAAATTTTTTACGGTGGAAAGAGCGCACAGGATTCCTGTGAGACCCCTCCCTCCGGGATCGCCGCCAAAACCCCTCATATTTAAAGTCCTCCACTACAAGGACAGGGACGCTATCCTGGCCGCAGCAAGAACGAAAGGGGTGGTGACCTATGATAATAACCGTCTGTCCTTTTTCCCGGATTTTACACCCGAAGTCCAAAAGATGCGCCGTTCCTTCAATGGAATAAGAGAGAGGCTCCGGAAAAAGAATATCAAGTACTCCATGATGTTTCCAGCGCGGCTACGTGTGCAGGACGGGGAATCTACTAGGTTCTTTGTCTCTGCCGAGGAGGCCAATGCTTGGCTGGACTCTCTGCCTGGGGCCTGATGGACTGGGCCCTGGATCAGAGAGGAGCTAAGATTTATTACATTGATATTAGTGATGGTTTGTGGTCGGGGGACGCCGGCCTCTGATGGGTTCCCCGGCTGGCGGACCTAGGGGGCGTCCCGGCCCGGCTCTGTTGGTCTGGGTTGGGTCGCCAAGTTGGAAGTTAAAAGTTGTTGGTTGTTACGCCTTAAAATAATGCCCAAGTCACCAATGTATCCTGACCTGATTGTCACGGGAGAGGTGGGGCTCTGGTTCCCTGGGGAGTGATGCAGGCTCCTTTCCACGGCTGGGAATTGTTGGTTTGATTTTAAGTGTTGTACTATCTGTTTTTTGAACTGTTGTCTATGTGTTGGTATGACTGTGAAGTGTGATTGCTGGACTCAAATAACGGGAGGCTCTCTGGGAGGGACGGCGAACCGCAGGGATGCAGCCCCTGATAGAAATGTTTTAAGCGGTAATGATGGGTGAGTGTAAATTTCTCTCCTGGAATGTCCGGGGGCTTAATGATAAGATTAAGAGGGCTACTGTCCTCCAGTTTGTGAAGAAGCACAAGCCGAATGTAGTTATTCTCCAAGAGACCCATCTGGTGGGTCAGAGGGTGCTGGCCTTGAAGAGGCCATGGATCCAGAGCTCCTTTCATGCCCCATTCTCGGCCTACTCAAGAGGTGTATCTGTGTTGGTCTCTAAGGGTACCCCGTTTGTGGTGTTCTCAGTACACACTGACCGAGAGGGTTGTTTTGTTATCCTTCATGCTAAACTTATGGATACTGTTATGACAATAGTCGGGGTGTATGTTCCCCCACCGTTCTCTGCTAGGATACTGGACAGAATAATGGAGAAAGTACTCTCCTGCCCCCCAGCCCCGATACTGCTATTAGGGGACTTTAATATGGTTTTGGACACGGCGCTGGACAGGATGGGTAAGAATCCGGGTCCCAAGACTCAATTGGCCAATTGGGCAGAGGCTCTGGGGCTGCAGGAGCTTTGGAGGAGGAAGCACCCTGCTGACAGGGCTTACTCCTGTCACTCGGTTACACACAAGTCCCTGTCCAGAATTGACCTGGCGTTCTCCTCGTCCGATTTTCTGGCCAGGGTGGCAGCCTGCAGCTACCTCCCGAGAGGGGTCTCGGACCACTCACCCCTGTTGATAACAGCTGAACTGTCACTGCGGCAGGAGAACTGGGTGGGATGGACCCTGAGCCCTCTCTGGTTGGAATCCCCTGACATTTGGAGCAGTCTGCAATCCTCTACTGAGGCATTCTGGGAATGTAATACGATGGAGACCTCGGTGGAAGTAAGATGGGATGCCTTCAAGGCTGTCACCAGAGGGGCCATCAGCGCCATCGCGGCAGCTAGGAGGAGGAAGGGGAGGGAAGTGGCAGATCTTGAAAGCAAACTTGCACTAGCGGAGGAGAAGTTTAGTACAACGTTAGACAACGGGGACCACTCAACACTGTTGGCACTAAAGAGGGAATATAATCTGCTTTTGACTGACTCAGCTAGGAAACTACTGCTATATAAGCAGGCGACAATCTTTGATAAAGGGGACAAGAACGGTAAGACCCTGGCCTACCTAGCGAGAGCTGAAAGCCAGTCTAATCACATTGCTGAAATCCTAGACAACGGGACGAGGGTGACGGGGGGGAAGGAGATTGCCCAGAGGTTCCTGGAGTACTACTCGGCCTTGTATTCCTCAAGGGCGAGCTATGGAGCGACTGACCTGGGTAATTATCTGGATCAGATTGCCTTCCCGAGGCTGACTGAGGAAGATCAGGAGGCTTTGGGCTCCCCTATCACCATGGATGAGGTCTCTGGCGCAATTAAAATGCTCTCTAGCAGGAGTGCGCCGGGACCGGATGCGATGCCGGCTGAGTGGTATAAACAGGACCTTGAACAAGTGACTCCAAAGCTGTGGGAGGTGCTGAAACAAGCCCTTGAGAGTGGGTGCTTACCGGCCTCTTTTCGTGAGGCACATGTGGTCCTTATTTACAAGGAAGGGAGACCCCCTGACTCCTGCGCGTCTTATCGTCCTATATCCCTGTTGAATCGAGATGCCAAAATATTAGCTAAAATACTGGCCACAAGGCTGAACAAGGTTATTTTACATTTGATCGGGCCAGACCAGTCAGGGTTTATGCCAGGTCGTACCACGGGGGTAAATCTCCGCAGACTGATGTCAAATCTCCAAATTGTACATGATAACCAGGGGGAGCGGGTGGTCATCTCGTTAGATAATGAGAAGGCCTTTGATTCAGTGGAGTGGGAATATCTCTGGGCGGTTTTAGAAAGATTTGGCCTTCCTGCTAATTTCATTACATACATCAAATTGTTATATGAACGGCCAACAGCTCGGATACGGGTCAATGGGTGTTACTCTAACTCGTTTGCGTTGCATAGGGGAACAAGACAGGGGTGCCCACTTTCGCCGCTGCTCTTTGCCCTAGCTATTGAACCCCTGACGATCATTGTCCGGAACTCCCCAAGCATCTCTGGCTGGAAGTTGGGAGCGGTGGAGGAAAAGATATCTCTCTATGCAGACGACACACTGTTGTACCTGGCAGATGGCCATAAGTGCCTTGACGCAGCCCTGGACGCTATTGGAGTCTTCGGTAGGTTCTCAGGGCTGAGGATTAACTGGGACAAATCCAGTCTAATGTTGGTGGATGAGCTTGTGTCCCCCGATATCTCCCCAAGGTCCCAACTTAAAATTGTCCAACAATTTAAATACTTGGGGATCCTGATTAGTAGGCAACCAAGCGAATTCATACCTCTAAATATCGCCCCCGTCGTGTCCAAGCTAAAGCAGCGGGTCACTCAGTGGGCGAACCTGCTGCTGTCAGTTATGGGCAGAATTAACATATATAAAATGATATTCCTTCCAAAATTTCTATATATATACCAGGCCTCGCCAGTCTTACTACCCGTCTCCCATTTCAAGACGCTGGATTCAATCCTGTTCGGCTTTATCTGGGGGCAATCTCCACCTAGGCTCAACAGACAAATAATGAAAGCGCAGGTCACGGAGGGGGGTCTGGCGGTCCCGCATATGCAACTGTATTACTATGCCACGCAGCTTTTGTTTGTGCACTGGTGGCTCTGTCAGCCGCGCAACAACCCGGTGGTAAGTCTGGAGGTGGAGGTGTTGGGTTCCCCTGGGAGGCTATCTCTCTTGGTGTATAGGGGGGTTCGGGGGGTCCGAGAGGCTACCGGTTGTATGAGGGTAGTGTGTAATATATGGGATAGGGTGGCCAGGTTGAACAGAAATCCGGTCGAGGTCCAGTATTGGTCCCGCTTTGCTCCTCTCTGGAACAACCCCAAGCTCCCTGAGCTGGTTAATATGCAAGATCCGCAGTTCTGGGATGGAAGGGGCCTCCAGACGCTGGGCCAGGTGTACAGGGATGGAGTGCTTCTCTCGTTCGACCAGGTGAGGGAGACCTTTCGAATTTCCCATCGGGACTTCTTCCGCTACCTGCAACTCAGGCATGCTCTGCAGACCCAATTTCGTAGGGGCAACCCGAATTTTTCGGTGTCCCGCGTGGAGAGTGTGGTGAGGGGGCCGGACTTGGGGAAACCTGTCTCCACAGTATACAAGTGCCTGGTCGCCGGATTGGAGTCCCCCAGGGGGAAAATTGAAAGTAAGTGGCAAACGCTAGACCAGACTTTAGACTGGGAAGAAATCTTAGATAACCTACACTCATCGGTCATAGAAGCCAGAGACAGATTTATCCAGACCAAGTGGTTACATCAAGCCTACATCACGCCAACACGCCTTCATAAGATGGGATTACTGGCTAGTGATCTATGCCCCAGGTGTGAGAGGGAGGCTGGTACATGGGAACACATGACCTGGTCCTGTGGGGTTTTGGTGGGATATTGGGGAGAGGTGATGGACCTGATTGGTGGGGTGGTGGGCATTTGGATCGCTGCTTCAATTCCCTTGTGCCTCCTGGGGGTGGTTGAACCACTGTCGGTGACGAGAGCGTTGAAATCACTATTTAGGCTGCTGCTCTTTTATGCCAAGAAATGTGTTCTGCTTAATTGGAAACATCCGGCCAAACCTTCCGTACAGGTGTGGAGGGCTCTAGTTAACCAGAAACTTACGATGTACAAGTTGACATACACGGCCAGGGGGGTGCCTGATAAGTTTGAAAAGGTATGGGGTCCCTGGCTGCAGAATCAGGACACTGCTTCAGAGGACGATTAAAGGAGGGAATGGGTTAAATTGAGGGGGCGAGACTGCTCACCTGCGGTAGTTTGAGTAATTGAGCGAGTTAAAGTGGAATTAAGGAAACGGGAGAAGCATCCTGGGAGAAACGGCTCTCTGACATACCTCTCCATCCCAGGGAATAATCAACTAGATATTCAGGTCCAGATTGTATGAATGTGGTGAGTGAATGGTTGTCGTGTCTAAATGTTCATTGAATTGATGCTATTGATTAGGGTGCTTGTGGCACCTCAATGTTATATGTAACTTGTCTTGACGGTTTTATTGTCTGTTGAACTGCAAATAAAAAGAAACTTTAAAAAAAAAAACTCATGTCCCCGTAACTAACAAAAAACACATAAAAAAAACACTACAAATGATGATGTATTTCTTTCACAGATCAAAGAACACGGCCACGCTAAGGAGCCAACCATTTAGGCTACAATTTAAAATTTGTTACATTTGTACAGTTTGTATACATTTTACCGTTAAAACCAAAAAAAATAACAGTAAAAAACAAAAAAAAAACAAAGAAGTGTGGTGTGTTTTCTTTCGTGACAATGTACGTTATCACAACAACATCATACTGTTACATGTTCCAAAAGGTAAGGATATGGGAAAATGAATAGCAAGAAGAAGGAGAAGGAAACACAGATTCCGAAAAGAGATTCAGGCAAGCATTAAAGGCAAGGAAAAATAAACCAAAAATAATTTAAGCTTAAATTTAGGTGTGTCAAAGTGCCAGTTTGTGGCATATGTACATTTACATGGAGGTTTAGAGATGTGCACTGGCGTGGACCCAGATTGACAACAGGAAATCCATGGAGATGTAAGTATACTTGGCAAAAACTACAAATTTGGTGTGAAAAATGAGATGGAAGGCAAGCAGGTACGTTAAAAAACCAAGGAAAAAGGAGGAAAAAACGGAATGCCCGTGTGAACGTGAACGGAAGCCACGATCAAATTGCATGCTCCCGAGAGAGAAAAAAAAACTTCCAGAGTGAAGATAAATTTACGGATCAGTTAGGGACCCATTCCGACGGAGGCTCTGCATCACATTTGAGTCACGATTCAAACGGGACCCCCGGACAATCGGAAGGTTTTAAGGTCAGTTCAGGGGAGGCTCTGCATCAGGCCAAGTGCCCTTAGTACTGTAGTAAAGAAAATAAATTAAAAATCATATAGTCAGAACATTTATGCCTCCTAACAAACATCCCCAGCCACAGAAGGATGCAGAGTGCATTTGTGTGAAGGGGGGTGCAATGAGTTGAATGCAGACCAGAGCATCTCCCCTCCACTGGTGTGGTTATGTGACTCCTGTATGTCAGAATGCAGTAAAAGATGGAACATGTGGTCTGCTTTTCTGCATTTGCCCCTTTGTGCCCTTTCCCTCCTCTACACACATACTCTGCATTTAGCCCATTGCACCCTTTCCCCCTACACACTTTTTTATATAGACCGTGATCTAACTTAAAAAAGGGGTTTACATGCAAAAGTGTTTAAGTTAAAGCTGCAGCCGAAGGTGTTTGGTAAAAGGTTAACCATGGGTGTGAAACCACCGCAAGTGTTTCAGGAAGTGTTTAAAGTAGGTGGAAACAGCCGTAAATGTTTCAAGAGGTGTTCAAATTGGGTCTGAAACCACCGTAAGTGTTTCCAGGAGAGTTCAAGATTGGTGTTGAAACAGCCGCAAGTGTTCCTGGAGTGTAATAGAAAGTGAAGCTACTGACATTAAGAGCTGATCTACTCATCACAGGTCCGACCGGGTTTCCTGACTGAAGCAGAAGTAAGTCAGATGCCTGGCCCCCTTAATTTGTAATACAGACATTGCTGCCATTAGCAGACACCTGTCATTACTAGAATTAAGGCAAAAATGTGGAGAGCGTGAGACAGAGTCACTGTTTTACCAGTTTGGGCCCTCATTAAGTCTACAAGGTTGCGAGAAGGGAGAGAGCCAGCGGATGCAGTGTAAGACTGGTTTGTCTCTCCAGGAAAAGAGAGTCTGAAGGGTGATACTACTAATGGCCCAGAGGACTTAGCTGATCTGCGGGTTTCATAGGTCCACACCTGAGAGACGAGAGTGCCGCGCGAGAGAATAGACGTCGGAGTAGTCGTTAAACAACCGGTGTGAAAAGTAGTCATGACGAAGCTTAAGGTGAGCATGCTCAGAAGAAAAAAAATCAGAAGTTTAAAGTACAAAGTGCACAGAAGAGAAAAAAATGGGGGGGGAATGTTGATATGAAGAAGTGTCACTGCAGGACGCTGTTTTCATGATCTCATTCAGAAGGAGGAAGCTTGTAAATATTGTACATTTGTTAAATATGACATCTGTCCGCAAAAGGGTTAAGGGATCACTTACTCTCAAGTGTGAGTAGTGGGGTAAAACCTGACAGAGGTGCTCTGCTCATGCTGCCCTGCTGTGTGCTGATAGTCATGTTTCAGTTAACCACTAACCAAGTAACCTCTTGGGAATTAAGCAATAACCTGCGGGAGTAGGTTAAAGAAGGAACCTTCTTTAATAAAGTAGTTGTAGTGTAATGTTGCACCATTACATCCATTCTTGTACTTAAGACACATCCCGTACAAGGGTGTCTACCTCCAAATTCTACACACACCTGGCAGGTAGTTAACCTGGACGCTGCATGCTATGGGAGGTAGAGACTCGCTCGTCTCAGGAGACCAGTGCAAGGTAAAACCTGAAAGTGGCAGGAGTCACACACACGGCTACACATATTCACGCCGCCCATTCAGAAAGGCTGAGTGCGGGCACAGCTAGAGGTGAGCCGGGATGCGGCCGCAGCACAGAGGCGCGGCAAGGGCGTTCCGGGACAAGGTGAAATGGGGCTTCTGGGGGGTTTTACATCAAAATGTAAAAATGAATGCAGAGCCAAGCCGGGGCTTTTAACCCTCTTTGCCTGTTGCTCATCACAACATAGAGGTGATCAGCACACTGCGACAGCCCTGTCAAAGTAATCTTCGGGCTTTCCTCCTGGCATTCTTCATGGGATGGTGAGCAGGTATAGGGTTAAAGTGGACCAACACCCGTTCACCAACTAACAGATGTTGGTCCACAGGCTCGGGGGGGGGGGGGGCATCCAGAATGCTGGAATCTCCCATGCATCCCCACCCAGAACACCTGTAATGCTAATCTGGCCCTCGATCCTCGGCGAGGAATGTGTGAATGTGATCTTTCAGTGTCTGAAAGCCAGACGGGTCAATCGCGAGGTTGCATTCCCATCCAAGTATCAAGACACACATTCATACACATACACACACACACCATTAATGCACACACACATCCCAAAAGAGTATATGACATGTACACTCACCGGGTCAGCGGGGGACACGGACAGCTCTAGTTGTCATGAAGCACTTGTCCCCCAATGTCCCGCACTGCTCATCCTGGGCTCCTTCATAAGCATATGGCCGGCAAAAGGGCCTCCCTGTGCCTGTCAGCTCCATGCAGCCAGTGGCACTCCTTTCACTTTCTCTTCGGGGTCATTCATGATTGGCCTCACTGCACTGCACAGCCAATGGTGTATTGGCTGTGACAGCTGTCAGTAAACCCTGGGACCTTCCCATCCTGATGCTCCGTGTTACTGCCCCTGGCCATCATGCCCTGCAATGCTGTGCACTGGGCTGCAGGAGGTGAAGTCTTCCTTCCCATTCACAGGCCAGTGAGCTGCAGTATGTGGCAATGAAGCGGCGACAGCGGCGGGCAGTGTGGGCCTGCTGACAGAAAAAAAAACTGCCTAGGCACGTCCCTATATGTGGCAAGTGGCAAATATATACCTGCTTGGTGTTAAGGCAGGATGGGAGTTACAAACCAAAAATTCTTTACTGACCCTCGGTCAAGCGCTGCTCTCCTGCCGCTTCAAATCCTTAGTGCTGCCATCTTTCCTGAAAGCACAGAGCCGCATGACCCTGGCCGCATGTGTGGACCCGGGGGATGCGGCTCTTTGTCATTCTCAGCGGCTGACGCCCATGAGAGTTAAAGCGGTCCTGGCCCGAGTGTCAGGTAAAGTTTTTTTTCTTTGTCTTTCATCCTTCCTCAGTGCCAGGGTATGGTGGCAGGATAGGGGGGGCTATGGGGTGACTGCACCATTTTAAAAGTGCCCCTATTCCAATTTTTTCGATTGGGCTTGTAGCATTCAAAAACTGCACCTGGGTCTACAAGCCCACATAGCTGAAGCCCAGGCTGGCTTTACTGGGAAGGGGGGACCCCTGCATCATTTTAAGGGTGCCCCGTTTCAATTTTTCAATTGGGCTTGTAGCTTTCAAGGACTGCAACTGGGTCTACAAGCCCACATAGCTGAAGCCCAGGATGGTTTTACTGGGAAGGGGGGACCCCTGCACCATTTTAAGGGTGCCCCATTCCAATTTTTCAATTGGGCTTGCAGCATTCAAGGACTGCACCCTGGTCTACAAGCCCACATAGCTGAAGCCTGGGCTGGCTTTGCTGGGAAGGAGGGACCCCTGCACCATTTTAAAGTGGACCAACACCCACGGGTGATCGGCCCGGGAATCTATAAGATTCCCGGGCCGATCACCTCCCTCCCCGCGGGACATCCGAGATCGGGATGTCCCGCGGGGTGAAATCCCCCCAAACACCCCAAACTCCTAACCCCTCTAGACGTGCGCGCGCCCGCGCCGGCCGTCTGTGAATGGCCGGCGCGGGCACGCGCGCGTCACTCTTGAGTGGGAGGCGGCGGCGGAGGAACCGCTTTTCCACGGCTTGTCCGTCGGCACTGGGAGCGGGGAGAGGTGAGTTTTTCTTGGGGTTCGGGGGGGTTTCACACAGCGGGGCACCACGATTGGGGGTGCCCCACCGAAGTGGACCAAGACCCAGGATAGTCAAAATCCTGGGTGTTGGTCCACTTTAAGGGTGCCCTATTCCAATTTTTCAATTGGGCTTGTAGCATTCAAGGACTGCACCCTGGTCTACAAGCCCACATAGCTCAAGCCCAGGCTGGCTTTACTAGGAAGGAGGGACCATTTTAAGGGTGCCCCTATTCCAATTTTTTTAATTAACCCTTGATAGTGTAGTAGTTGAATTTAAATTGAAAGTGTTTCTGTTTGGGGAGTCTCCTGGACAGGAACGTGTGTCTACTGATACATGTGTGGTACCGTTGTAATCGGGAGGAATGGGGCTTTAACATGCAATATGATTTTCTTGAAAAACGTACTTTTTATTTGGAAAACTCTGCAAAATGTAAAATATTGTATTTTTTTAAAGTTCCTCCCCCCCCCCCCCTCTTATTTCACCCAAAAATATTGAGAAAGCACTGAAAGAATTACAAACAAGTAGTTTTGGTGACTACCGCACTCTTACCTTCAGCTCAATTCTATTGCGTGGGTGCACGGTTAGCGGAGACGCCGCATATATCCAAGTCTGTTTGTGAAGAACCAGCACTCCAAAAGTTAAAAAAATCAATTTTATTCTTTACATCAAGGGTTCAAATGCAATAATTACAGTGGTGAAAGTAAGTCTACGTTTCGGGGTGCACTGGGGCCCCTTCCTCAGGACCCACCACATGCAAACAGAAGTGAGAATTACAAACAAGACTTTTTAATGTTAAAGTCCAAACTCCGCTGAAAATAAAAACAATATACATCCCTGGATATTCCTTCAGGAATCAGGGTTAATCACACCTTATTTTTCCACCATATAGGACGCACTTATGTTCCCCAAATATGGGGGAAATGTCAGTGCGTCTTATTGGGCAAATGTTTAAAGGAAAACAATGAAAACTGTAATCTCCCATAACCATCATTCCCGATCTGATGGCCGGGCCACCACAGCCACGGGAGGCTAGAAGATGAAGGTGTAGCAGGCGGACAGGCAGGGCAGCTGATCCCTCTCCCATGTCCCCACCTCCCATGCTGTTCTGTCGAAAACACTGTCCCTGCTGCCGCTGCTTCTTCTTTGGTGGCTGCACACACGAAGCAAACACTCAGCTCTGTGCAGAGGGTGGGCATGGCCGATGCACGCACATCGGCCACGCTCCCACCTGCTACATGGAGACAGGTGGTGGCGGCAGCGACAGCATGGATGGTGGGGACAGTGTGAACGGCAGGGACATCGGGGAGGGTTTGGTTGCCCTGCCCACCCGCCAGCCGCTCCTTCAGCTTCTGGCCTCCTGTGGCTGTGGCAGCCCGGCCAGCAGTGCGGAAGCAATGGAAATGTGAGTTTACTTTTTTTTTCTTTTGCTTATGGGGAATGGGAGGGGGGGATGCCTTACTTCCTTTGGGAATCCGAGGGGGGAATACCACACTGCCTATGGGGAATGGGAGGGGGTAATGCCACCATGCCTAAGGGAATGGGATGAGGGATACCACACTGCCTATTGGAAATGGGAAGGGGGTATGCCACTCTGCAAATGTGGAATGGGAGGGGGGAATGCCACACTGTCTATGGGGAATGGGAGGGGGTAATGCCACCATGCCTAAGGGAATGGGATGAGGGATACCACACTGCCTATGGGAAATGGGAGGGGGGAATGCCACTCTGCCTATGGGGAATAGGAGGGGGGTGCCACACTTCCTATTGGAATGGGAGGGGGGAATGTCACACTGCCTATGGGGAATGGGAGGGGGGAATGTCACACTGCCAATGGGGAATGGGAGGGGGATGCCACACTGCCTATGGGGAATAAGAGGGGGGGGGACCACACTGCCTATAGGCATGGAAACAATATATAATAATATATACCAGGCCTGACAGGCACCCCCTGTAGGTTCAGTTTTATTCCTCCAGGACCAGGCATAAAAGTGGTCCTTCAGCTACTCTGTCCCATGGAGCTTATAGCATGAACAAACACAGCAAGCCTGAACAGGGGTTTTAAGTAAGGATCATTGCCCCCCTTTAGGAAAGCAACACAAATTTCAGTTACGGTAAGGCTGTCATCTTTGTCACAATTTAGGGGCAGGTATATGATATCACATGAGTAGGTGGAAGGGTCACTTTCTCCCAAAGTCAACACCATAAGAAGAGGAGCCATGATCAAGAAAACCAGGCTTCCTCACTGTCACATGCCTTGACCCCTGGGACAAAGAAGGAAGGAGGGAAGTAGGAAGAAGATGAAGAGGAGAAGAGGCTTTACAAGAAATGTTTCCATTTCATAGCCTAAGGTGTTAATTTTATCCTTATAAACTCCCAACATGAATCTGAATGTCATTTGCAGGCTGTCGTTCCTACGTGGTCTCCTGACTAGGACAGTCTAGGACAGTGAGGTTGCCTGCCTTATTCCTCTCGGCTCTGCTCAACCCCTCTGCATCCACCATTGCTAGGTTAGATTGCGGCTGTTTGTTAAGAGCCTCCTCAAAGATCCCCCACACCTTTTGTGTGCCAAGTCCATTATAAACCTGTGACTGCCCAACTACCTCTCTTGTGCCAGTCCTGTTGCCTGTCTGTGCCTGTCCAACCACCTATCTTGTGTCTGATCTGTTGTCAGTCTGTGCCTGCCCAACCGCCTTGCTTGTTACAGGCATGTTGCCATCCTGTGCTTACCCAGCCACCTCTCTTTCTGCCAGGCCCGTTGCCAACCTGCGCCTACCCAGCCACCTCACTTGTGCCAGGCCTGTTGACAGCTTGTGCCTGCCCATCCACCTCACTTGTGCCTGACCTGTTTCCAACCTGTGCCTGCCCATCCACCTCATTTGTGTCTGACCTGTTTCCAACCTGTGCCTGCCCAACCACCTCTCTTGTGCCTGGCCTGTTGCCAGCCTGTGCCTGCCCAACCACCTCTCTTGTGCCAGGCCTGTTGCCAACCTGTGCCTGCCCAACCACCTCTCTTGTGCCAGGCATGTTGCCAACCTGTGCCTGCCCAACCACCTCTCTTGTGCCAGGCCTGTTGCCAGCCTGTGCCTTCCCAACCACCTCTCTTGTGCCAGGCCGGTTGCCAGCCTGTGCCTGCCCAACCACCTCACTTGTGCCAGGCCTGTTGCCAACCTATGCCTTCCCAACCCCCTCTCTTGTGCCAGGCATGTTGCCAACCTGTGCCTGTCAACCTCCTCTCTTGTGCCAGGCCTGTTGCCAACCTGTGCCTTCCCAACCACCTCTCTTGTGCCAGGCCTGTTGCCAACCTGTGCCTGTCCAACCACCTCTCTTGTGCCAGGCCTGTTGCCAGCCTGTGCCTTCCCAACCACCTCTCTTGTGCCAGGCCTGTTGCCAGCTTGTGCCTGCCCATCCACCTCACTTGTGCCTGACCTGTTTCCAACCTGTGCCTGTCCATCCACCTCATTTGTGTCTGACCTGTTTCCAACCTGTGCCTGCCCAACCACCTCTCTTGTGCCTGGCCTGTTGCCAGCCTGTGCCTGCCCAACCACCTCTCTTGTGCCAGGCCTGTTGCCAACCTGTGCCTGCCCAACCACCTCTCTTGTGCCAGGCCTGTTGCCAGCCTGTGCCTTCCCAACCACCTCTCTTGTGCCAGGCCGGTTGCCAGCCTGTGCCTGCCCAACCACCTCACTTGTGCCAGGCCTGTTGCCAACCTATGCCTTCCCAACCCCCTCTCTTGTGCCAGGCATGTTGCCAACCTGTGCCTGTCAACCTCCTCTCTTGTGCCAGGCCTGTTGCCAACCTGTGCCTTCCCAACCACCTCTCTTGTGCCAGGCCTGTTGCCAACCTGTGCCTGTCCAACCACCTCTCTTGTGCCAGGCCTGTTGCCAGCCTGTGCCTGCCCAACCACCTCGCTTGTGCCTGGCCTGTTGCCAGCCTGTGCCTGCCCAACCACCTCGCTTGTGCCTGGCCTGTTGCCAGCCTGTGCTTGCCCAACCACCTCACTTGTGCCTGGCTTGTTATCATCCTGTGCCTGCCCAACCACCTCGCTTGTGCCTGGCCTGTTGCCAGCCTGTGCCTGCCCAACCACCTTGCTTGTGCCTGGCTTGTTGCCAACCTGTGCCTGTCCAACCACCTCTCTTGTGATAGGCCTGTTGCTTACCTGTGCCTGCCCAACCACCTCCCTTGTGCCAGGCCTGTTGCCAACCTGTGCCTGTCCAACCACCTCACTTGTGCCAGGCTTGTTGCCAGCCTGTGCCTGTCCAACCACCTCTCTTGTGCCAGGCCTGTTGCCATCCTGTGCCTTCCCAACCACCTCTCTTGTGCCAGGCCTGTTGCCAACCTGTGCCTGTCCAACCCCCTCTCTTATGCCAGGCCTGTTGCCAGACTGTATCTACCCAACCACCTCTCTTGTGTCAGGTCTGTTGCCAGCCTGTGCCTGTCCAACCACCTCTCTTGTGCCAGGCCTGTTGCCATCCTGTGCCTTCCCAACCACCTCTCTTGTGCCAGGCCTGTTGCCAACCTGTGCCTGTCCAACCACCTCTCTTATGCCAGGCCTGTTGCCATCCTGTGCCTTCCCAACCACCTCTCTTGTGCCAGGCCCGTTGCCAACCTGTGCCTGTCCAACCACCTCTCTTATGCCAGGCCTGTTGCCAGACTGTATCTACCCAACCACCTCACTTGTGTCAGGCTTGTTGCCAGCCTGTGCCTGTCCAACCACCTCTCTTGTGTCAGGTCTGTTGCCAGCCTGTGCCTTCCCAACCACCTCTCTTGTGCCAGGCCTGTTGCCAGCCTGTGCCTTCCCAACCACCTCGCTTGTGCCAGGCCTGTTGCCAGCCTGTGCCTTCCCAATCACCTCTCTTGTGCCAGGCCTGTTGCCAACCTGTGCCTGCCCAACCACCTCTCTTGTGCCAGGCCTGTTGCCAACCTGTGCCTTCCCAACCACCTCGCTTGTGCCTGGCCTGTTGCCAGCCTGTGCATGCCCAACCACCTCACTTGTGCCCGGCTTGTTATCAACCTGTGCCTGCCCAACCACCTTGCTTGTGCCTGGCCTGTTGCCAGCCTGTGCCTGCCCAACCACCTTGCTTGTGCCTGGCCTGTTGCCAACCTGTGCTTGCCCAACCACCTCGCTTGCGCCCGACCTGTTGCCAACCTGTGCCTGTCCAACCACCTCTCCTGTGCTAAGACTGTTGCTTATCTGTGCCTGCCCAACCACCTTGCTTGTGCCTGGCCTGTTGCCAGCATGTGCCTGCCCAGCCACCTCTCTTGTGCCTGGCCTGTTGCCAACCTGTGCCTGTCCAACCACCTCACTTGTGCCAGGCTTGTTGCCAGCCTGTGCCTGTCCAACCTCCTCTCTTGTGCCAGGCCTGTTGCCATCCTGTGCCTTCCCAACCACCTCTCTTGTGCCAGGCCTGTTGCCAGACTGTACCTACCCAACCACCTCTCTTGTGCCAGGCCTGTTGCCAACCTGTGCCTTCACAACCACCTCTCTTGTGCCAGGCCTGTTGCCAACCTGTGCCTTCCCAACCACCTCTTTTGTGTCAGGTCTGTTGCAATTTCGGGCTTACCCAACCACCTCACTTGTGTCAGGCATGTTGCCAACCTGTGCCTACCTAACCACCTCTCTTGTGCCAGGCCTGTTGCCAACCTGTGCCTACCCAACCACCTCTCTTGTGTCAGGTCTGTTGCAATTTCGGGCCTTCACAACCACCTCTCTTGTGTCAGGCCTGTTGCCATCCTGTGCCTTCCCAACCACCTCTCTTGTGCCAGGCCTGTTGCCAGACTGTACCTACCCAACCACCTCTCTTGTGCCAGGCCTGTTGCCAACCTGTGCCTTCACAACCACCTCTCTTGTGCCAGGCCTGTTGCCAACCTGTGCCTTCCCAACCACCTCTTTTGTGTCAGGTCTGTTGCAATTTCGGGCTTACCCAACCACCTCACTTGTGTCAGGCATGTTGCCAACCTGTGCCTACCTAACCACCTCTCTTGTGCCAGGCCTGTTGCCAACCTGTGCCTACCCAACCACCTCTCTTGTGTCAGGTCTGTTGCAATTTCGGGCCTTCACAACCACCTCTCTTGTGTCAGGCCTGTTGCCAATCCGTACCTACACAACACTGCCTATTGTTGACCTGTGCAATGCCTCACCAGCCTACCACTATGGGGCATTATTACAGGTGAAGTGCACCATTTTTACAATAAACTAGGGATAATTAGTAACTACAGCACCCCATGTGCTATGCAGAAACAAACCACCTTTTTTCTGCAGGGGTTTCCAAACTTTATAACAAATATCCTCACTTTATTGGCCTTGCCTTTAAAAATGTCTTATCACAACAGGTGATTTTTTAGAGAAAAAAGAGAACTTTTTTTTTTCTTTTTTGCACTTTATTGTATGTTAAACTTAAAAAGCTCACCCAAATACAGGTTGTAATTCACACCCAAATTTGAACTTGCTGCACCAATTAATTAGCATATTACCATTGTAACAATAGGGCACGGGGCTACTGTTACAATGTATCAACACCCACACCTACTATTTTTTACATTGTAAAATCAGCCACACCTTTTAGGGGGTATTAATGTAAAGAAAATAATTGCATCACCTAAAGTAGTTCAAAGCCAAATAAATGACCGGTCTAAGCGGATCTGGGTGCACAGTATAACAGCACACAAAAATTTAAAATCGATGTTCTTTTATAAAAGTCAATGTCCAATCTCCATAGCACCGCCCCCCCCCCCCCCCCCCCCCACCCTCAATCCTGCTTCCTTCCCCTGGCGCTGAGGCAAGGTGGACAAGTTACAAAAAAAAAAAAAAACAGCTTACCTCACCTAGGATCCAGCGTAATTCTCTGGGTGCACAGGCTGCACAGAGCATCATACCCCACTCAGTGTGCGACCCCATCTGCCCATTCACTTAAGTGGTTAGGCAGGAGCATGCCCAGAGAGGGGGGGGGCTACCACAGGAGCGTCAGTAATTATGCTGGATTCTGGATGAGGTAAGCTGTGTTCCACATTCCTCCGCATTTAACCTATCTGTGCAGTAAGACAAACCTAGTAGTTAGTGTCCACATTGCCCCGAGTTTTGGGCTGACCTAATCACGATGCTGGGGAGCAGTTGGGAGGAGGGTTAGGTGCCTTGCTCGAGAGCACTTTGGTTCATGTCCCGGCCGGGAATCAAACTTGGCACCCTCTGGTCATAGGATTGCTTCCTTACCTCTAGGTGCAAAAATGCAGTGATTGCTTGTGCACATGCTCAAGGGCCTTTAAATACCAGCGAGCCGTGATCAATAGTACAAGTTGGTCACATCTCCTGCCTGATCTCAGTTAGAATCTAGACCCATTATTTGACTTTTATCCTGATTTGCCAGCTCATGCTGTTATTCGACTACAATCTTGATCTGCCAGCCCACAACCTTGGCCTGTTATTCAACTTCGATCTTGATCTGCCTGCCCAGGACCCCGGCCTGTTATTCGACTACCATCCTGATCTGCCAGCCCTTGACCTCTGCTTGTTACTCGGCTATGATTCTGATCTGCCAGCCCCCAACCTCGGCCTATGATTCAACTAAGATCTTCATCTTCCAGCCCTTGACCTCAGCCTGTTATTTAGCTATGATTATGATCTGCCAGCCCACAACCTCGGCCTGTTATTCAACTACGATCTTGATCTGCCTGTCAGCTCTCACTCACCGTGTCCCCGTTCCCGCGTCGTCCCCGGGCGGCTGGCGGCGCGACTCCCGGGCCGTGGTCCTGGCCGTGCGGTGTCTGCTCGGGCGGAGGCGGCTCGAGCGGTGCCCAGCTCGGCCACGCCCCCCGCTCTCAGTTCCGGCTCCTGTCGGCGTGCTTGCGCGCGGGCGCGAGCACGTGTGTCTTCTTCCCTCCGGCGGCGCTGTTCTGTGCGCGCCCGCCGGAGGACTAGTTTAAAGGGCCAATGAGCCCTAGTTTTCAGTGGGGCTTACGCCCCCCTCCTTGTATGGGCCAATGAGCCCATAGATGGGCTTGGGCTACTCCCTTGTTCTCCCAATTAATGACTAGTTCCTAGTTAGCACCAATCACACACTCACCTCCCATCATATCTGTTCCTATAAAGGTTTCACCCTTTCAGTTGCTCAGGGCCTGTGATAGTGCCTTGTACCTTGCATTGTCTTGTGATTTACTTTGATTGATCTCCGTTGCCGACCCCTGCCTGAACCGACTATTCTCGATCTGATCTCCGTTGCCGACCTCTGCTTTGTACCTTGACCTCGAGCTGCCTCTTCCCTCGGTGCCGCTGCGATCTCTGACTTCCCCGTGTCAACCTCTGGCCTGTCTCTGGACTTCCGCTACACTCGCTCTTAGCCATTGGTTCTTCAGACCTCTAAACCAGTAAGCTCTCATCCTTTGAGCCATTGAAGTCCTGGGGGCAACCGATCCCGGGCAGGCGTATTTTGTGTCCCGGCAAGCGGGGGCTGCTACAGGTGAAGCTGGCTGCGGAGATTGGGGGTTGAGGGCTTACCTAGAGGGCTGGAGTTACCAGAGCGTGACACTGCCAGCCCTTGACCTCTGCCTGTTATTCAGCTATGATTATGATCTGCCAGCCCTTGACCTCTGCCTGTTATTCAGCTATGATTATGATCTGCCAGCCCTTGACCTCTGCCTGTTATTCAGCTATGATTATGATCTGCCAACCCACAATCTTGGCCTGTTACTCAACTACGATCTTGATCTGCCAGCCCAGAACATCAGCCTGTTGTTCAACTTTGATCTTGATCTGCCTGCAAAGGACCCCGGCCTGTTATTAGACTACCATCCTGATCTGCCAGCCCTTGACCTCTGCCTGTTATTCAACTTTGATCTTGATCTGCCAGCCCTTGACATCTGCCTGTTATTCAGATATGATTCTGATTTGCCAACCCACAACCTTAGCCTGATATTCAACTATGATCTTGATCTGCCAGCCCTTGATCTCTGCCTATTATTCGGTTATGATGATGATCTGAACAAAGGGGGGTGGGAGCAGCTCAATCACTATTTATACAAAATTATCAACATTATTATTCAGGGCCTGGGAACTAATTTACCGCCCAGTTTAACCCTCTCATTAACTAAATATCAAGCAACAAACATGTCTAGCTATGTGGAAAGACAGAGATTTGGTTGCATATATCTGCAGATACATGTGGAAGCCACACTGCCCCGGCAAGGCACTCTGTGTTTAGTGTGGTCCCTACTCTTAATTCTGAGCCCCCAAAGTTGGGACATGCAATGCAGACAAATATCTGAGAGCTACTCACCTGGGAAGCAGCCAGCCTCCCTTTAGAACACTTCACAGGGAGAAATCCATATTAGCTGAATTCCTCCCTGCTTGTGCTCATGGCAATTCAAATGAACAAAGGGGGGTGGGAGCAGCTCAATCACTATTTATACAAAATTATCAACATTATTATTCAGGGCCTGGGAACTAATTTACCGCCCAGTTTAACCCTCTCATCAACTAAATATCAAGCAACAAACATGTCTAGCTATGTGGAAAGACAGAGATTTGGTTGCATATATCTGCAGATACATGTGGAAGCCACACTGCCCCGGCAAGGCACTCTGTGTTTAGTGTGGTCCCTACTCTTAATTCTGAGCCCCCAAAGTTGGGACATGCAATGCAGACAAATATCTGAGAGCTACTCACCTGGGAAGCAGCCAGCCTCCCTTTAGAACACTTCACAGGGAGAAATCCATATTAGCTGAATTCCTCCCTGCTTGTGCTCATGGCAATTCAAATGAACAAAGGGGGGTGGGAGCAGCTCAATCACTATTTATACAAAATTATCAACATTATTATTCAGGGCCTGGGAACTAATTTACCGCCCAGTTTAACCCTCTCATCAACTAAATATCAAGCAACAAACATGTCTAGCTATGTGGAAAGACAGAGATTTGGTTGCATATATCTGCAGATACATGTGGAAGCCACACTGCCCCGGCAAGGCACTCTGTGTTTAGTGTGGTCCCTACTCTTAATTCTTTATGATGATGATCTGCCAACCCAGAACCTCAGCCTGATATTCAACTACAATCTTCATCTTCCAGCCCTTGATCTCTGCCTGTTATTCAGCTATGATCATGATCTGCCAGCCCACAACCTCGGCCTGTTATTCAACTACGATCTTGATCTGCCAGCCCTTAAACTCTGTCTGTCATTCAGCTATGATTATGATCTGCCAGCCCTTGACCTCTGCCTGTTATTCAGCTATGAATCTGATCTGCCAACCCACAACCTCGGCCTGTTACTCAACTACGATCTTGATCTGCCAGCCCAAAACATCAGCCTGTTGATCAACTTTGATCTTGATCTGCCTGCCATCCTGATCTGCCAGCCCTTGACCTCTGCCTGTTATTCGGCTATGATTCTGATCTGCCAGCCCACAACCTCAGCCTGTTATTCAACTACAATCTTGATATGCCAGCCCTTGACCTCTGCCTGTTGTTCAGCTGTGATTATGATCTGCCAGCCAATAATCTCGGCCTATTACTCAACTACGATCCTCATCTGCCTGCCCACAACCTCAGCCTGTTGTTCAACTTTGATCTTGATCTGCCTGTCCAGGACCCCGGCCGATTACTAGACTACCATCCTGATCTGCCAGCCCTTGACCTCTGCCTGTTATTCAGCTATGATTCTGATTTGCCAGCCCACAACCTTAGCCTGATATTCAACTATGATCTTGCTCTGCTAGCCCTTGATCTCTGCCTGTTATTCAGCTATGATTCTGATCTGCCAACCCTTGACCTCGGCCTGATATTCAGCTACGATCTTGATCTGCCAACCCTTGACCTCTGCCTGTTATTCAACTACGATCCTGTACTGCCAGCCCTCGACCTCTACCTGTTATTTGGCTCTGATTCTGATCTGCCAGCCCACAACCTCAGCCTGTTGTTCAACATTGATCTTGATCTGCCAGCCCAGGACCCCGGTCTAATATTCAACTACGATCCTGATCTGCCTTCCCAGGACCCCGGCCTATTATTCAACTACAAACCTGATCTGCCTGCCCTTGACCTCTGCCTGTTATTCGGCTATGATTCTGATCCGCCAACCCACAACTTTGTCCTGTTATTCAACCAGATCTTGATCTGCCTGACCACCACTTTGATGTGCCCTTTTTTACTGTGTATCAGTTCTGGTATGTCCATTGCCCAAACACTCAGCAAAACCCACTCCTTGGTCACATGACCTGCAGTCTGATCTATTCCCCCTTGTGGAGGGCCCTAGTGAAGTGAAGGTTGGTCCATAGACTCCAGGCTTTCCAGTTGAGAGGTTGCTCTGTCCTACTCCATTTAGGCCTCCACCTCCACATGACAACTACTCACAGTGACACTGCCCTGAAACACTTTGCACACGGTGCTAAAACTGACCTTCAGTTTTAAAGTCTACTTGCATTCACTGATATTTACTCTCTACAGACCTAGTGCAAAAATAGTTTGTTTTTGGCTGCTGATAATAATTAGTAGCTCCTGTTTCTCAAACCAATCCAGTAATTGGCTCCACTGAGTAATAAAGGTAATTCTCCAGTTGTCCAATTCTCCTGTCTATTAACATGTCCCAGTGAGCAACCCCGTAGCTCACATTTATATAAAGCTATTTATTAGAATGCTAGACATTGCTGGTAAAAGAACCAGACAAGAAAGGCTCGATAACCAGGTAAAATCTTTTTTGTCAAGCGATCGCCAGAAAAAATAAAATGATAGATCGGTGTTATGTCTCGAATTTCAAGTTGGGTAGAGGTTCTTAAATGTAAAACTGTCCAGCACTCAGGCGTATCTAAAATGTAACCTTTATTGGTTCCACAAAAAATACTGTAAGTTCCATTAAAAAATAAGTTCATGTGACTAAGTGCGCAACATCTAAGTGGCCCGAAAAGCATCAGGGAGTCCCAAATGTGAGTTGATTTTTATACTGAACCTTGAACTTACATTTTTAAAAGAAACCAATAAAGGTTACATTTTAGATACATCTGAGTGCCGGACAGTTTTGCATTTATGGACTGCTGCTTTGCTAGCTTGTCCTGAGCCTTGCTTATCTACGCTCAAGTCCAGGATTGAGCTGGCCAAACAATCTTTGCCTTATAGGTTGGGTAGAGATTCTGTTGAATTGAGGGTACAGTACAGGCGCCGTGCCATATTTAGGTAAAAAAAAAATCTGCCTTGATTTTGCATATTAAAGCAAAAGGTTGTTCTGTGTCATCGACTGGATTATGTGATGTCACGTGTTGGCTACTTGAGGAGATTCTCAGCTTCCATCTTTATCAGGCATGATAAATCGGACACCTAAGTTGTTCTTTGACTTGTAACTGCTTAGTTAGCAATTATTATTATTGTTTATTTATATAGTACCATCATCTTCCGTATCGATTTACAAGGTATGATTATAGACAAGGTAAAGCATATAGTACAGGGAACAATATAAAATTAAATGCCACAAGGTTTAAACTCTTGTGAGCACAGGAGAAAAGAGCTTACAATCTAAAGGATGGGGGTGGAGAGGAAAGGATGGGATCACAAGTGGTAGAGCTGGAGTTGGGCTGCATGTGTCATTTGAAGGTTAATTGCTTAAGCCAGGTCATATGCTTGTCTGAAGAAGTGAGTTTTGAGGGCACTTTTAAAGCAATCAAAAAGTTTTGCACCTTGTTTTACACCGTCAATGACATGTTAACATCAAGGTAAAATATAAAAGCTATACTTTTCAGTTTCCTGCAGCGTGTAAGATTTAGTAATGTAGATGCACCAAAATGATGGGTGGACATACTCATGATACCGAATGCTTGATTCCAAAATGGTGCCACCTTCGGAACTTTCAAGCTTCTGAAAATTAACCCAATAGATTTCAGTTTTTATCAATTATCCAGCTTTCATACCTTAAAGCAGATGCAAACCCAGAAATGGGCCCACCGCTCAATCCACTCAACCCGCCGGACTAGCCGGGCATTGTTGCTGGCTCGGCGGTTGCCTGGCTTTCAAAGAAAACTTGGCTTTTCCACTGCTGAAGCCATGTCCTCTTGAAAGTGCCACCGTGATGAGTTGCAGTCGACTTGCCACATTCCCGGCATTCTGCTTGGGCGTTGTTCAGAAACGCTTGGAGCAGGAGTGCGCACAGCTACAGTGAAGCCAGGGATGCGGTCACCACAGGGACCGCGTTGCGGTACCCACCGAGTTCAGGTTTCACACTACGGGGCATCCATGTAGGATACCTCGGAAGTAGGCTAGCTTTTAGATTCCAGGGCCCGGATGCCTGGGTTTTGACCCGCATCAACAGATTGGTGTCCATGCCTAAAAGAGGGTTAGCTAGAAAGAGTTAAATACATTTTAGATTATTCTTATAATAGAGAAGATCGGGACCGCCATCATGACAGGAAAGCTAAGACTCCCCCTCCTGCTGTGTAATGTATCAAGCAGGTATCATCATCTTACATTACATTATCTTAAAAGCCAGGCAGCTCCCTGCTAGAAACATATTTGTAACTAGTAGGGTCCCTAATGTGTAACACTGTATAACATGAGCTGCACCCAGTGTGGTACAATGGTAGTGTGTGGGCAATAAAGTGAGACCTTAGTGGTGTGTGAAAGCCCCTCCTGCATTACAAAAACATGTCTCAAGTTCTCTTCCAGGGTAATTGACTATGTGCAGTGAAAATCACACCAGGATCACAGAAATGGTCCTCCTCGGATTTCAGGATCTTTCTAAGTTCAAAACGGTTATATTCATCCCCACCTTCATTTTACATGTTTGTACACTGACAGGTAATGCATTAATTATTATGCTGGTATCGGCCAGTTACATTCTCCAGCGCCCAATGTACGTCTTTGTCTCTAACCTAGCCTTGGCAGATCTGGTGATATCAGCCAGCGTAGTGCCCAAAATGTTATCCGTCATCTGGTCAGAAGGACAAACCATCCCTCTTGCTGGGTGCCTCTCACAATATTTTTTTGCATTTGTCTCAACCGCTGGTCAGTGCTGGATTCTCATGATGATGTCCTTTGACCGGTGCCTGGCAATATTTTTGCCGCTACGTTATTCTTCCATTATGACAATTACATTTACGTTGCGTTTGATCCTCTTGTCTTGGTTTATAGCTAATGTTGTAGCAAGCGGTGAAGTTATTTTAATCTCTCGTTTGCAGTTTTGCACCTCCAACATCATTGACCATTTCTTTTGTGATTTAGTTCCTCTTCTCAGTCTTTCTACCACAGATACGTCCATGATTGCTTTAGTTGACTTTGTAATTTGTGTTTTTTTTGTATTGCTACCTTTCATCTGCATTGTGATAACTTATATCTGCATTGTCCCTGTGATTTTCTCCACTGGCGATAAGAAAAAAGGCTTTTCAACCTGCAGTTCCCATCTAATCCTCGTCGGCACTTACTATGGGACTCTGATTATGGTTTACATGTCTCCATCTAATGAAAGTTTCCAGTATGAAAACAAGTTCAGGTCGCTATTGTTTCTCATGCTCACCCCTATCACCAATCCGATAATCTACAGTCTGAGGAACGAGCACTTTAAAAGTGCCTTGATGATGATGTTTACCAACAGAAAACAGAGAGGTTGACTATGGCAGTATTTGGATCTTTCTAAAAACACATTATCTCGGTTTTCAGCATAAACATACACCAGTCAACATTTCTGCATGGTCCAGTTATTTTCTGTGTTCAGACATGTAGTACTCATTAATGTTGTTTGTCTTTACGTCTTTACCCACAGCTTGCATATGAGAGCATCACAGGCTCTGGCATTTTGTGCTCCAATCATGGGAGATGCTGCTGGAGCTGCAGCAGAAGATGCAGGGTGGGGGCCAAGATTGATTTGGCTGCTGTGCAGCCTTGTTTGTTGGCCATGTTGGTCGTATTAATATTTTTAAAAATATATTTAGAATTTTGGAACCACACACGTGTTTTTATTTTGTTATTTTATTTTCTGTGTCCATGCATGGGAAGGCGATGACATCTCACATCTCAAATCCACAAGTACTACATGTTGACATACCTCTGTTGCATCCTTCCCTGAAGTTTGGGACATCTGTGTTAGTGGTATCGGGTGGTCAGGTCATCATCAAAGAGATCCACGTATGCTGTGGTATATCAATCAAAAAATGTTCTAAAATACCTCTAATTAGTGATATTCAACCTTCCTAGTGTCAGCCAAATGGCCATACCCCATGACACTTTGCCAAATGCCAACAACACACTGTGACAATGCACACAGTCCATAACAAACACATTGTGGCTCAATATTTACATTGGTTAGCTGGCCCCCAGTTGGGTATGGACCCATAATGGCCATCTGCAACATGCTTTGACAAATCACAGGTATTCTAGAGTGAAGAGTAGAAACACAATAAACACACAAATCAGGCTAAAAGTGATGCACACAAATGCCATTTGGCCACAACAAAACACACACCGCCTTCTACCTTACAGAGAGGCATCCCACATTCAGATTGTGCTCACCTTTCCGAACACGACAAGTTGTTTTTGTCTGCAGTGTGGCTATAAAAATAAATATGGGACTATTTGTTGCACACATCATACCTGCAATTCTAACAATACATTGGTATAAAATTGTCCATCATTAAATCAAGTAGCCTAAATAAACACAAACACTCAAAAACAAAAACACGGTCAGGTTGTCTGCAAGTCAAGGTGTGTGCAGATGTCTTGCGGTTGGATGTATGTACTATAAGCAAAGGGGACTGTCAATGTGACCTTTGCCTCCTGACTATCTGGCATTTTGGTCTCTGAACCCCCCCGGGCACTCCAATTGTGGATGCCCCGCTGTGTGAAACCCCCCTGGTCGCCCGATCTCACTTACCCTTCTCCGGTCCTACAGCGCATACGCAGCCCTCTTGTCCTATCAGCGCACTCAGATCCTCTCCAGCACCTTTGTCCAGGAGCTCGTCTAATGCGAGCGGATCCAAGCGCAGGCGGCCGCATCCCCCGCTACCCTTTAACAGGGATCATGCCCGCATCGGCCATTCACAAATGCCTGGTGCGGGCATGCGCCCTGCTAAATGGATAGCGGGGATGCAGCCACTGCTCGCGCATGCGCCATTGGACCTCATAGACTCCAGGGTGGGTTTTGGTCTACTTTAGTTCAATCAATAAACCTTAGAAAACCCCAGGAGGCAATTGAAGTTTCACACAGTATATCTGTATATCGGTACACCTCCTATCTGCCAGCAGATTCTGCACTACTAATTTCTGATACCCTAATGATGGTATGAGAAGCTGGGTGAGCATTGCTCCCACAGGGAGTAGTCCCATTGAAATCAAAGAAGTCAAGTTCATGTATGGAGCTACCCATTGAATTCAGTGGGAGCAATCTGTACTGTGGCCACACTAGGCTGGCTTCTAATATTTGTGCCATGAATGAGAGATGTGCATCACAGGAGCCGGTGGCAGGTAGGTGGAGAATATCATGCCCTCTAGCACCATCTGGTCTGAGATCTGTTAGGAAGTCCAAGAAAGCTTCAAGTTTCAGATTAATTGTTGCCCAGATCTCAACATGAAATTTACTTGGGTATTACTCTGCCTACTCTTCCAGCAACATTCAAGCTCATCTTGCACTGGCATATCAAAATGGCAAGATGAGTCACAGGGGACTGAGGAGAGAACCCAAAGAGTACTATAAAAGTTGAAAAAAGCTAGAGAGAAAGAAAGACAAGGAGGATAAAGAGAGAACCTTATGTGTCAGCCAGTGATGGAGGCCAAATCTTTGGCATGCTTGTCTACCCTGATAGCTTACAATTAGTGTTGGGCGATCCCGAACCACAAAGTTCGGGTTCGTACCAAACCTGACATGGACTTCAGCTTCTCAGCTTCCCTAAAGTGCATGAGCCAGAAGTCCGTGCTCAGCTTCACCTAAACCCCGTCTAATTGGCTACAGAAATATGGCCGCTGCTCCCATGAGTGAGGGCACTGGCAGCTGGCACTAGATGTGCTGGCACTAGGAGTGTCCTCACTCATGGGAGTGGAGGCCATCTTTTCTGTAGACCTGTCCATAGCCTATTTGACAGTTCGTACCAAACCTTGCGAGTTCGGCTTCCCAAACTCGAACATGGACTTCAGCCAGAAGTCCGGGCTCAGCTTCACCTAAAGTGTACAACTTACCTAAACCCTGTGATCCCATCTGCGGTCGGCATTCCATTGTGCTGTCAAATTGGCTATGGGCGGAGCTACAGAAAGATGGCCCCTGCTCCCATGAGTGATGGCACTGGCAGCTGGCACTAGATGTGCTTGCACTAGGAGTGTCCTCACTCATGGGAGCGGAGGCCATCTTTCTGTAGACCCGTCCAGAGCTTATTTGACAGTGCAGAGGAATGCCGACGGGAAGTTGTACCGCCACTTCCTGCTGCACACTCTCAAGGTTAAAGTGCCACACACACAAAAACATTTTTTACACAGTTTTACATCTGCCTGAGGAGTGGCAGCTCGGTGGTTAAGGAGTGAGGAGGGGTTTCATCCCCCAAGTTCAGATCCGCATTGATTTCAATAGGGACCAGGTTTGGGTTTCAGGTTTGCTTACCTGAACCTGAACTTCTGTTCAGTTTGGCCAAACTTGGCAAGCCCGAACCCCTAGGGGTTCGCCTAACACTAGATACAATGTTTCATGGTTTCTGAAAGTCAAATCTTGCACTCTTGGAAATTTAAAGCTGGGGATTTTCTTGCCCTGGCTACACTTTGGGTTGTAGTATTAACAAAAACATTGCGGAGAATGACAGCTGGTGTGCAGCGAATGGTCTGGTAACCAAAAATAGAGATGATAATCGACTTTCTAGCACCACAGCATTATTCATACAAAGAGATAGAAAAAGTTAAGGACACAAACTCCTGGGTGTTACCATATCGATTAACCTCAAGTGGGGCAAGTTCATCATCCTGATACCAAAGAAGTCTCAGCAGAGAGTGTTCTTCATGCATCAGCTGAAGAAGACAAGCCTTCTGAAAAGAGTTCTCACAGCTTTCTACAATACAATAATCAGCTTAGTCCTGTGCTTCTCCCTCTCTTGCTGGTTTACTGTAGGAAGCAAGAAGGACAAGAGGAGAATCCAAATGATGTTGGAACCGCAGACAGGATTACAGATGCCCCCTAACACCAATATCTGATCTGCAAAAAATGAAGTGTCACGGCACGTGCCAGGAGGATCATCTCAGATCCCCCCATGCAGACCATGGCCTGTTTCCCATCTTCCATCGTGGAGTGGATTAGTGTATTGATTTTTATTTAATAAATTGATTATTTGTATGATGAAATGGTGTGCAGCCTTATCTATGAGGACTTAATGGTGGGCTAGCCCTGGAGCTCCACCTAATTAGAGTAGTGGCCATTGGCCCTTTAAACTAACCTCCGACGAGTGTGCTGTCAGCAGCGCCGGCAAAGGGCATAAAGCAGTCAAGCAGAACGCGATCCGGCGCTGCCCAAGCCAGCAGTGGCTGCTGATGCTGCTGCCGAGCGGCAGAGACCCCGGCACTCGAGCCAGCGGCGCATGAGCAGCCGACCAAGGATGCCACGGGACCAGGGAGAAGTTGAGTGTATCATGACACTTGTTACATAAAACAATATTACGAAAGAGAGAATAAAAAGCCAAAAATACGATACAACATACAATTCTTTCACATTCCCGTATCCTCTCTTCCCTCTATTATAACATTGCAACTTTATTGCACGAGCAACCCTCCTCATTCAAGATTCGTAAAAACCTTGAACAAAAATACCCCCAGTAGGGGGAGAAGCAAAAGAGATACAGAGAAAAACAAAGAAAGGAAAGGAAGAGAAAGGGGAAAGACGAGAAAGAGGGAAAAGGGAACGAGAAAAAAGGAAAAGCAACAATTCCTCCTATCTAGAAAGGTCACAGGAGGTCCATGGCGGGGGGGGGGGGTAGCACCTTCTCAGGAGTGCCTACTCACATAACACCTATCCACTCGACCCTATTGTACTATAACGTATCAGTCCCTCTTTAGGGGGATATACTTGGGATGCTTTATACCTCAAGCAGGGGTTCCCGATTTTCTCAAACCTCTCCTCCTTGTCCAGATATATGCTGACAATACTTTCATGAATCAGTGTAGTTGCTTTTTAAACTTCCCTGAGAGAAATCCTATTAGATTTCCAAGCTGCTGCTATGGTAATACTAACCGCGATCAAGATGAACTCCAGCAAGCGAGTTTTGGATTTTACCCTTCAGCATCTTGACTGCCCCTTCTTCTGCATCACATTCCACATTCCTCTTAAACTTCACCCTGAATAAGAGCCTATCTTGTATGCCCCCCCCTGTACATATAGATTGCCCACATTAATCCGGACCTTCACCCTGAATAAGAGCCTATCTTGTATGTCCCCCCCGTACATATAGATTGCCCACATTAATCCGGACCTTCACCCTGAATAAGAGCCTATCTTGTATGTCCCCCCGTACATATAGATTGCCCACATTAATCTGGACCTTCACCTTGAATAAGAGCCTATTTTGTATGTTCCCCCCCTGTACATATAGATTGCCCACATTAATCCGGACCTTCACCCTGAATAAGAGCCCATCTTGTATGCCCCCCCCGTACATATAGATTGCCCACATTAATCTCGACCTTCACCCTGAATAAGAGCCTATCTTGTATGTCCCCCCGTACATTTAGATTGCCCACATTAATCTCGACCTTCACCCTGAATAAGAGCCTATCTTGTATGTCCCCCCGGACATATAGATTGCCCACATTAATCTCGACCTTCACCCTGAATAAGAGCCTATCTTGTATGTTTCCCCCACCCTGTACATACAGATTGCCCACATTAAAACCTGCATCTACTACATTTTCTGAGCCTTTAAACATTCAAAATGGTGGCCCGCTGAGTGTCAGGCAGCCTGCAGACAGGAAGTGTCTTCTGACTGTCCCGCTCTGCATTCTGGGATTGCTGTCCTTTTCCGGACCTCAGCTCTGCTCTGTGCAAAGCACAGCTATAACCCACCCCACTGTACTTTTGACTCCTCTCCTCAGTATGTGATGCTACTGAACCAAGATGGCGGAACCCGTATCCTAGAGTTCTGAACAGAGTTACAGCTTAGTGGGGGGAAAGAATAATAAGTAAGTGATTAAAAATGTTAAATATATTAATTTTTGATACTGGGGAATAGTTTTTAAGAGTTTGGGCTTTTCATTAAATAATGCTGAAGGTCTGCTTTAAATATCTGGCTAGCACGACGATATACTCTACTTCAAAAAGTTCAATGAATACCCAGCAATTGGGGGTACCCTCCACACACCCCCCCACAATGGGCCCCCGGGGACTAACAATTGCACTCTCAAAAAGGTAAAAATAAATGGTCTTTATTTAAGGTAATCACATCTAAAAAATACTTTAAAAACTACATTTTCCCAGTGCTGTTACAAGTCCAACCACATGGGGGAGCCGTCCTGCCAGGAACAGTATATTACAATGTGCATAGACAAATAGTGATTACAATAAAACCTAAAACATATATATCTAGTCAATAAAGTGCTATGTGCTAAAGCAAGTGTACATCAATTATCAAGACACGGACCTCTAAGTAAATCTGGGCCCAGTTAAAGCAATAAAGTGCAAGGTATACAACAAGAGACGTATAAAACACAAATCCTCACTGTTCACCTGACAGGAAAGCCACCATGCAGCAGCCCACGCGTTCCGAGCCACAAGAGCTCTTTTTCAAGGCTGGGATAATGACTTCAAAAAGTTCTCACCATCGGGCAAAGCCACCCGATCATTTGGCAGCCCCTAAAACATAATGGATCTTAGCTACACTTACGGGAGCCATATACCATCCAGTAATGATATTTTAGATTTGTATTTAGAAGACCTCTACTAGCTCCTCCTTTTCCACCACGTCAAATACTACAGCCGTTTAAAGTGTTAGTGACTATTAAGTGGTGGGGATGACATTCCAATGGGGGTATTTAGGGCTTCCCCTTACATCACCGGGAAAAAAAGCTTCTTTGCCTTGCACAGAAACTGCCCACCCGGGATCCTCAATCAAGCCAATATAACAGTCCTCCTCTATACAAAGCCATGAAAAGGGGCAGCTGTGATCAGATTGGCATCAACGACACAGTTTAGGGACAGTTGGTTGGATCACTTTAAATAGAGTTGGAGGAAGAGTCCCCGTCTCCCAATGTCAACGTTCACAGAGCATTTCTAGCACCACAAGAAGAGGGGCTTCGGGCCAAGTAAGAGAGGCTTCCTCATCGTCACACATCTTCATCCCCGGAAAACAGTAGAAAAAAAAGTAAGAAAATATATGGGAGACTTTCACAGTGTTCTCTCTATCACAGCAGCGAAATGCACTCATCACAGAAAGCTGTGAGCTATCTGTGAGCTATTTACATTTCAAAAGCAGTCTCATGACTGATCTACAGTGTATCACAGCTGACTAAAATGTTAACAATTATTCAAAATCAGAGGCAGCCTAGCTCCAAAACTGTGACGCAATGTAACTCTTACCAGGGAGCCTGGAAGGCTTTTCAGAATGACTCATCTTGTTTGTTATAGTCACAGCAGAAGGGAGAGAAAATGCAACAGGATATTTTAAACTCCTGATGAAATATATAACCCTGTGAAATCTGTCAACTCTGTAAGATGAAGTTAACTGGACCCACAACTTGGCTCAGTTGGTAAAAAAACTCCCTCAACCCCCCTTTCCCCATCTGCATGCATGATACTGAATCATTGTCTGCACGTACATTTGTTCCTGCACCTACTCACAATTTTTCTCCTGGTAGTAACCATCTTGAAGCACACCAAGATTTTCTCAGCTTTCCAGCCATGCTGCTACCAACTTTTTAACCAACGTAACCCACAATGCACAGCAGCAAGTCATCCAGCAGCACTTTCTTTCCTCTTTGTAGGTGGCCTGCAGCTCCATGGGATGCCATTTTGGTTGTAAGTTTGAAAACAGAGGGAGTTACAAAAAAGGTCAATTAATTTTTCACGTGCAGTAATCTGAATTGCCCTGGGGAGAGATGACACCTGTTTCTTGTAACGGTAGTGGTCCGGTTTAAGGGGGAAGGAAGTGCCCATATAAGAAATGGAGAGGAGGCATCACAAGGGACATTCCTAATTTATTGTATAAATGATTAACCTTATAATTATCTCTTCTGCCATATCCAGCCACCGAAGGATACCCAGACTACTTAAATGTCGGCAGCCAATCGTGGGTTTGGATTACTCCAAGGCAGTGCAGTGCCAGTAAGCAGAGTGAGGCTTTCCTGGGAGGCACTTGTTCATGTGGGGGCACTGGTCACCTTCGAACACAGGGGGTCAGGATACATTTAAGGAAGAAGCTAATTCTCAGAGCAGGGGAATCAGCCTTCCCCGAATGTTATGCGATGTAGAGCATACAGTAATTAGGTGCTCCCTACTTCCTTATTTTTTGAGCATTGTTTCTCCTAATAACGTATATACCATTGATTTCGCCCTATAAGACGCACCTGACCATAAGATACTCCTAGGCTTTGGAGGAGGAAAATAAAAAAATAATATTCTGAACCAAATGTTGTGAACCAAATAATAGGTAAGGTGCAGAATCCCCCAATTACAGGCAAAGTAGCATTCCTCCTCCCATCCCCAGTAAGCAGAGTGGCATCCCTCATGCCATTCCTCATAGACAGTGTGGCGTTCTCCCCTCCCATTCCTTTAGGCATTGTAGCGTTCCGCCTTCCCATTCCCATAGGCAGTGTGGCATTCCGCCCCCCATTCATTTAGGCATTGTAGCGCTCCGCCTTCCCATTCCCATAGGCAGTGTGGCATTCCGCCCCCCATTCATTTAGGCATTGTAGCGTTCTGCCTTCCCATTCCCATGGGCAGTGTGGCATTCCGCCCCCCATTTATTTAGGCATTGTAGAGTTCCGCCTTCCCATTCCCATGGGCAGTGTGGCATTCTGCCCCCCCATTCCTTTAGGCATTGTAGCGTTCCCCTCTTCTATTCCCATAGGCAGTGTGGCATTACCCTCCTCCCACATTTCCTCCCCACTTTTTGGGGAATAAGTGCGTCTTATGGAGCGAAAACTGTATATGCAATAACTAATCTTGCTCCATTCAGCATAATTTTGTAACAAGGAGATGGTCACCCATCCACTGCTCCCAATATGGCTTCCTCCCATGACTGTCTCTTGCCACGTCATTGGAGGTCATTAGGATTTAAGCGGCTAATTTAAAAGCCTCCTCCAGGAACAGCACGGCACAAACAATATTGTCAAGCTGCCATAGTCTTTAAGTTTTCATATGTCTGTGAAGGTTCTCTTTCATCCAGGTCATGGTTTATGTGTAGGAATAAATCAAGGTGACTGTGTTATTTTCTTAAAGATCATCCAAATGACTTTCTCAATCAACGTGAATTGTACAGCAATAAATAATAGTAACTCCAATACGCATCCTATGTCTACAACAAACAGTAGGGAGGTGAGCTGTTGATTGCATTAACTGGAGTCATTGGCCTTGACTCACGGGGAGGCCGATTCAGTAATAGCGCCAGGTAGCGACAGATGAGTGACTGTAGCGGTATTTTCACAGCGCCCGCTAGTAGTCGCTGTGCTTGGCCGTTGTTCGGTTGTTGATAGCGACTCAGTCGGTTTGCAGTAATGTTGAATATTGGGTGAGGAGTCGCTATTTGACAGGTTCCGCGCTGTGTGGGAGCGCATGATAGCGACTGGCCATAGCGACCGGCTCCCACCATATTCATTAACAAATCATGCTCAAAAAATTATCGCGCTGTGAAATGCATGTTTAAACCCCAGAGCGCTGGCGGCGATGGGTTAAAAGTAGTTTTTTAACCCCCAAACAACCATATTTTTGGAAACCAAAAAAAAACAAGTTTATAAAAACATTTTGTAATATGAATACATTAATATCAGACCTGTAATATCAATTCTGTACAAATTTTTTTTTTTTTTTTTACCTTAAAAAAAATATCTAACATGGCAGAAGTGGTCACAGAATTTGTCACATTTAAAAAAAAAACCAAAACATTATTAACAATTAATTATGAATATTTTAAGATTGTTCCATTGAAATGCATTGGAGAGCGCCAGGTAGCGAGAGGTCATACCTGTCGCTGTTCAAGGTCGGACGCTGGCGCTGTGGGCTGAGGCTGGAATAATGATGAATGAGTGGTTATCTGGCGCTATCTCAGTCGCTAAGCAGGGTCGTCTTGATAAATGTGTGATTGTGGTGGGGAGCCGGCGTTCTCGTGGCGGGGCCCGTCATTACCGTTCGCTCACCAGTCGCTACCTGGCGCTATCCCTTGTTAAATAAGGGCCTCAGTCTCTTTTCTCATGTGTTAGTTGCTGCCTTTGATTCTTACCTGTCTTTGCTCTTTGACCACTTTGTCCTGGTTTCTTGTTGCTCACTTCTTGCCACCCAAAGCAACCCCTCCTGCCAGTCACCTACCTATGAGCTCTTATTATGGATGTCTGCTAGCCACCAGAATCCAGAACTGGATTTGTTTTGGATGTACTTGTTGGCACTTTTTTTTTTAAAAACTTTTATTCAAATTCAATTCCCAATTTCCATGGTTCTTCAGGGCTTGTCAGGGAAACTGGTGCACTATTGACTCCAGTTGAAAAAAATTTATTTGGAACCTAAAACGAATCTTAAGTCAGAACTGGACACGAAAAGTACCTCAAATGGCATGCTTATTTTTACAATTAATAATCCACATCCACCATGTATTTTAACCCTTCTCTGGCCATTCTTGGGTAATGGCAGGGTTTTTAATTTGCAAACAGTGCCCAGCTGGTCATTTTGCTGTGCGACCCCCCGCACAGAAAGGCACGGGGCGGCAGGGACGAACTGTGGTCAAAAAAATGGCTCGGGGCTTTTTTGGTCACATCAGCCCTGCTGTACTGTGTACAAAACAGTGTAGTGTGTTAATGTCACACACATATATATATATATATATATATATATATATCAAAGCGAAACAAAACCTGGGACTGGTCCCAAAATTACCTGGCAGCCGATCCAACGGCAAAGATGCGGATACTTGTTGGCTAAGGGTTGAATGGAGCCGTCAGTGCTGATGGCCACTTCCCCACTGGTCCCCATCTGGATGCATGTTCCATTAGATTGGTAGTCAGGTTGGTAATACTGGGGATATTGAGAAAATATTGGGTGTTTAAAGTGGATTTGGGATGCCCCACTGAGTAAAACCCCCTAGACTGCCTACTCCAATCATCCTTCAGCCAGTCCCACGGTGCTTGCGCAGGCACTCGTCCAAACGGCGTTTTATGTCGTACATACTAATGCACGACACAAAGGCATTTTTTTAAGGTCAGCGTTGGCATAGGGACTGACAGCTGTCGCATCCCTGGTTTCCCTATGGTGTGCGCACTCCCGCTCGTCTGACCTATCTGAATGACTGGGCGCGTGAGCTGCAGGGATGCTGTAGGGATGCCAGGGATGCGTCCATGACCCATGATTATGGCGAGGGACCAGTGGAAAGGTAAGGGCCAGTTGCAGTGGTGAAACGGTCCACTTTATGGTCATGATCCATTTAAGGAGGTAGATAATTCTCAGAGCACAGCGGATGTTATGCCATGTAGAGCATCCAGTAATTAGGTGCTCCCTACTTCATTAATTTTCGAGTGTTGTTCCTCTTAATAACTTATATACCATATTTTGTTCTGTAAGACGCACATAGGATTTGGAGGAGGATAATAAGAAAAATAATATTATGAATCAAATGTTGTGAACCAAATAATAGGTGCAGAATCCCCCAATTACAGGCAGAGTGGCATCCTTCCTCCCATTCCTATAGGCAGTGTGGCATTACCCCCCCCCCATTCCCATAGGCAGTATGACATTACCCCCTCCCATTCCCATAGGCAGTGTGGCGTTGACCCCCTCCTATTTCCCATAGGCAGTATGGAATTCCCCCCTCCTATTTCTATAGGCAGTGTGGCATTGCCCCTTCCCATTCCCCATAGGCAGAGTGGCATTCCCCCATTCCTCATAAGCAGTGTGGAATTTCCCCCTCTTATTCCTAAAGGCAGTGTGGCACTCCCCCATCCCCCATAGGCAATGTGGCATTCCCCCATCCCATTCCTCATAGGCAGTGTGACATTCCCCCATCCCATTCCTCATAGGCAGTGTGGCATTCCCCCATCCCATTCCTCATAGGCAGTGTGGCATTCCCCCATCCCATTACTAAAGGCAGTGTGGCACTCCCCCATCCCCCATAGGCAGAGTGGCTTTTTCCTCTCCCATTCCTATAGGCATTGAGACATTCCTCCCTCCCATTCTCATAGGCCATATGGCATTCGTCCCCTCCCACTCCTATAGGCATTGTAGCATTCCCCCCTCCATTTCCTTACCCCACTGAGTAAAACCCCCCAGATTGCCCACTCCACTTACCCTTCAGCCAGTTCCGCTGAGCTTGTGTAGACACTTTTTCAATCAGCGCTTTATGTTGGGCTTACTAATTCACGGCATAAAGCTTTGGCATAGGGAGCGACAGCTGGTACATCCCTGTTTTGCTGTGGAGTGCATGCTCCTGCGCCTGACCTATCTGAATGACTGGGCGCGGGAGCTGCAGGGATTCTGTAGGGATGCCAGGGATGCGGCCATGGCCCATGATTATGATGAGGGACCGGGGGAAAGGTAAGGGCCAGCTGCAGTGGTGAAATGGTTCACTTTAAGCAGACCAAAACCAGATGCTGGCCCTGTCCACTGCCCTGGCCAGGACTGATACTGCTTCCTATGTTGTAGCCTGGCTATCATAGACTGCAGCACAGAGTGCCTAAAGCCACAGGATGACAAGCACCCGCGCTTAATTCACCCGGCCCCATTGCGAAACACATAGCTGGACCCGGAGCAGCCCAGCAAGGTAAACGGAGGCCCACCGATGTGGAACTAGCAACGGCCTACCGGTATTTGTCCCAGTACGCCCTACTGTCAGTCCGCCCCCTCCGAGGTGGCATCCCCCAGCTCCAGGCACGTGCACAGGGCCAGGGAGTTGCCTCTTTGTGTCTTTCCTGTGACTTTCAGTGCCCTTGCCTCTGTGCGAGTCACCCATTCATTTGAGCCAAGGGATGCCGCTTTGAGTCTGTCGCCCATGCCCCGGAGAGCAGTGCTGGACCACGACACTGAGGTAAGTGTTATTTTTCCATAACCCCCTGTCCTGCCTTAGCATGAGAAGAGGATGGAAGGATGGGGGGGGGGGCATGTTGTGAATGGACTTCCTCTTTATTTTGCCCCAGACACCCGCCTTCAAGGTAAGCCCACAACCCCCAATCTCCGCTGCTAGCTTCACCTTTAGTCAAGCCTGACACTGTTGCCCCCAGGACTTAGTAGCACAAAGGATGTGAGCTTACAGGGGGTGAAGGCGGATGAACCAAAGGCCAGACTGGGCAATGTCGAGGAGCCGGGGTCATACACGGGTATTCAGTCCTTAAATATCGCAGCACCGATGGGATAGACAAAAGAACAGTCGAGGTCAAGCCAAAAGTCAATCCGGGAGGTCACGGGTTCGTGGAACAAAGGGTAAGACAGAAGCTGGGGTCGGTCCAGGCGGCAGTCACAGAATGGTCAAAACTAAGCAAGGTCAGCAACGGGATCAAAACAGGCGTAATGAAGATCAAAAGCACACTCAGGTAAACGCTATCACGGGCACTGAAGCACTGGAGGGGTAACACCTTTATAGGGTTGAACCAGACGGGATTGGACAAGGGGAGTGTCTGATTGGTGCACAGTGCTATACTTGAGCTGCTCATCTAAAACAGAAAGGGCGTATCGCCCGAAACAACACTGGGCACATTGGCCCTTTAAATCAGCCTCCAGCGGGTGCGCTGTGCGCAGCGCCGCAAAAAGAGCATAAGATCTACGCACGCGCGAGCGCGTTGACAGATGCTGGGGATGCGGCGGTGAGGAGGGGAGGCAAAACAAAGCAGTTATTGGGCCTCATCTGCATACCTCCCAGCCTTTGAAAGCTGTAAAAGGGACTTTTATAATAAAGGACAGGCAAGGCTTTAGCAAACACGTTACAGCCAAAGGCTGTAGTGAGAGGGGCATTCCTCCATTCTAGCCAGTGAGGGTAATTCCTCTATTCCAGCCAGAGAGAGAGGCATCCCTCCATTCCAGCCAGTGAAGGGCATCCCTCCATTCCAGTCAGTGAGGGGCATCCCTCCATTCCAGCCAGTGAGGGGCATCCCTCCATTTCTGTCAGTGAGGGGTATCCCTCCATTCCAGCCAGTAAGGGACATCTCTCCATTCCAGCCAGTGAGGTGCATCCCTCCAATGCAGCCAGTGTGGGGCATCGGTCCAATACAACCAGTGAGGGGCATCGCTCCAATACAGCCAGTTAGGGGCATCCCTCATTACAGCCAGTGACGGCATCCCTCATTACAGCTAGTGAGGGGCATCCCTCATTACAGCCAGTGAGGAACATCCCTCATTGCAGTCAGTTAGGGGCATCCCTCATTGCAGCTAGTTAGGGGCATTCCTCATTGCAGCAAGTTAGGGGCATCCCTCATTGCAGCCAGTTGGGGGATCCCTCATTACATCCAGTTAGGGGCATACCTCATTATAGTCAGTGAAGGGAATCCCTCATTACAGCCAGTTAGGGGCAACACACAGACATACTCACACATACATACAGAGACATACTCACCGCAATGCAGGTGATTTCCCCCTCCTGATTTCTCCGGCGAGGCCAGGCTCCTTCCTGGAGCCCCGTCCACCCACTGAACCACCAATGAACATAAAGAAAAAAAAACAGCCAACCTTCCAGAGACCCGGCCTCTCAGATGCCAACCGCCACCGGCCCCGGGTGTGCAGCTGAGTGCTCACACTCGGTGCCGGTGGGGGCAGGCGTCTGAGAGGCCACGACAACCCTCTGGTCAGCAACGGGCAGCAGAGAGTGGCGACGGACAAGTGCCATTGGATGCCTGGGCCAACTACCCAAAATCAGGATTGTACCGGGGAAATCAGGACGGTTGGGGAGTATGCATCTATGCAGAAAAAACTCATGGGCACAGACAAAGCATAGCTTAATTCCTGCATATGTTATTGTGTGATGGACTATTTCAGTCCCAAGTGCAGGTGCAACCTGTTTTACAGTAGATCCCCCAGCTCCCCCCATGATCTCTTGTTATGGATGTTTTCTAGTCGCCAACCAGAATCCAGAGCCTATGGATTTATTTTTAGATGTATTTATTACCAATAAAACCCCACTTTTGAAAACACCTGTTGGCACTCTCCTCTTTTTAACCTTTTTTTAACCTGAATTTTCATGATCTGTTAGGGCAACTGGAGGAGCGCTCTCAACTCCAATGGAGAACCAAACTATTCTTACATCAGAACTGGACACAAAAAGTCCCTCAGATGGCATGCTGATCTTTACCGGTATTATTAATCATCCACATCCAGTAGTTTGAGCCTTATCAAATGTAAGGTAATGACAGGGGACTCTCAATTGCACACTATGCCCATTTGGATATTTTTCGAATTTAGTAAGGTGTTTTTATTGTAACATTAAAGGACTAATTAGCCCCACAGGGCCTACGAGATATTACATGATGTTGTTTTCATGTCGGTGATCTATATAAAAGACAGAGAAAATAGATAAAAGATGAACAGAACGAAGACCCCGTTATCGGCCTCATCTATGTAGGAAAACACTCAAAAGCTCAGACGGAACTGACATAGCACATGGTGGGTAATTCAAGAAAACTGACTTAATCTGGACCTTCACCCTGAATAAGAGCCTATGTTGTATGTTTCCCTGAACCTGTACATACAGATTGCCAGCATTTGGCTTGATTCAGAGCCTCCCCCGATCTGACCTTATTTTGTTCCGTTTTTCATAAGTCCCGTTTTGATTCCGTTTGTCCCGGGGGTTCTCACGTGATTCAGAGCCGCCGTCGGGAGACTTCCGTTAATGATCCATTTCTGTGTCTTCAATCGGGAAGTGTTTTTTCCCCTCTTGGGTGCTTTCCGTGTCATCGTGGGTTCCATGCCCGTTCACACTGACGTTCTGTTTTTGGGTCCTTTTTACTGCGTTTTCCAACGTAGCTTCTTATACTTACTTACTTACATTTCCACAGATTTCCTGTTGACAATCTGGGTCCACGCAAGCACACATCCCTAGTCCTCCCTCAAGCTTTCTGTATCCAACTGTCACTTTTAGCTCCACCAAAACTTCCCTTCAAATTATATTCTTCTTCTTCTTCCCTGTCTTTAACGCTTACCTTAATGTCTTCTCCTTCTTCTTCTTCTTCTTCCCTGTCTTTAATGCTTACCTTAATGTCTTCTCCTTCTTCTTCTTCTTCTTTCTAATCCTTGTCCCATATACTTACCTTTTGGGACATGTAACTGTATGGTCATGTTGTTCTAACGTACAGTGCCAGGAAAGAAAACACACCACTCCAGTGTGTATGAAACAGTTTTTTTATTTTTTTTATAAGAAATTTAAAACATAAACCAAAAATAAAAACTTGGCAAATTTGTGGCTGTCACCCAGGAGGTTCTTCTTAATCTTCTTGCCCCAGTGAATATGCGATCTCCTGGATGTCGCCCACCAGCCTTCTCAAATGGGCCGTTGTCTTGCAGCTGTGAAGGTAAAACATCATGAGTTTAGCCTTGTAAGTCTTTATTGCTTAGCTAGGTGTTTGGGGCATTTTTAGGTTTAAGGTGGGCCTAAGTTGGTGAATTAATGTGTCTTGGCCCATGTTTTTGGGGTTTTGGCCAGGAGTTTTAACTACATGTATGATTTAAAAAAACAATTTACAAGGCTGGCGGCCATCAGGGCGTCTGGGGCGCAACCTCCTCCCTGGGTCCAGCCACTCGTCCGCCTGTGAAGCTGCTTTGATCAAAAACACAAGGTTATTATTTACACTTTGCCCTCCTGAATGGCAGATTAGTTTAGGCTTGTATGCATCAAATCACTCACCTTCCCCAGGCACCTCTGGAGCTTGTCCTTGGCCCTCCACCATTCTGGTTGATGGTCCTGCGACGTCATCTAAAAATAAAAATTGTGCACATTAGTATATGTCTGTAGTGCATGTATCTGGACATGGGTAGGTTTGAGAGTCTTACCGGAGTCAGGTGGGGGTTGTGGCTGGTCGGACTCCCTGCCGTACGACTGTGACCCCCCCTGTACTGTCAGGTCCAGTGGCTGGTCGGAGTCACTGGCAGAGGAGGGGGTGGGTGTTGGCACTGGCGTGGCACCACCTATACTTTCCCCAGTACCTCCCAACATTGGGCTGCGTCTTCTGATCCGGGTGGGGCGGAACCTATAATTCCATTCCTGCACTGCAACATAAACACAATCAGAAACACAGGCCCAGCCATGGCCAGTGTGATTAGTGCATGTCATGTACCAAGACTTACCTGGGAAGTGCTGGACAAAGAACCACCTCACCCGGGGCCTATGCCTCCTTTTCAAATCAGACCAGTGCTGGGCGATCTGGGTAAAAGTATAGGTGGTGCCAGTGTTCCGGGCTATGGCTTCCACCACCGCCAGTGCCAACGTCCTCTTCTCAAAGTCGCACGGCAGGTAGTCATAGCGGTTGCGCAGCATCATCTGTCCAAAAAAGCACAATGGCAGAGCATTAGTGACACTACTAGATTACACACTCTCACACACTATCTAAATCAAGTTTCTGAGCCTCATTGCTACTCACATGGGCCTACTTAGCCTATCTGCCTCTAGGCTAGTGTGCTGCTGCGCACATGGATCAAACTAACATGTTCTAGTTGGTGCGGTTTGCAAGACAGTTTGTCCTCACTAATCTGGCCCTGCCATGGCTAATATTTGTTGAGCGGCTTGTGCACGCAAATAATTGCAAGCTCACCTACTCACCTCCAAAATTATTTTGTCCTGCTCCTCGGTGCAGGTCGCGGGCAACATGTTTGGCTGTCTTCCTGATCAGGTTATGACGTGCCCCCCCGCGGAGGCGTGCGCCCTCACGGGATAACTATTTAAAGGTCAATGCACTCAGCTCTGTGTTGTTACCATATCACTATGCCCAGGCCAAAAGGGAGCCATCAGACCCCAAAAACCCCTGAGCAACATGCTCGCTGCACAGAGAGCCATCAGGAACACCTACACACGACCGGGCACAGGAGCCGGACCGGACATGGGCCTAGTCAAAGGGGGGATAAGCCAGCCACACAGGCTGCTCAGTCCAAACGCAGCAGCAAGGAGCCCTTGGCCCAGTCGCCCCCACCTGCTAAATCATCCTGGGCTCACAAGGGCCACAAATCTCGAGCCACCCTGCAGCCTCCACCTCCTCCACCCAGAAAGCATGTGGGTAGCTCCAGCCACACCACCAAGGGGAAGCGTAGGGCCCAAACCACTAGCCCACCCAGGCCAACCACCCCTCATCCTCGCCACTATGTCTCCCCAACTACCACCAGCCCGGAGTCAATTGGGAGCTCCACAGGTGACAGCTCGACATGCACCCTGCCATTATCACCTAGCACCCCCCACAGTCCATCACAGTCACCCATCAACCCAAGAAAACGAAACTACTCCCCAGACAGCCAGCCATCAATGTCGTCTGCTGCCGGGGACACCACACACCCATGTGGGCGCCAGCTACGACGTGGCTCACTTACAGCCCGTTTCTGTGATGTTCAAAGCATGGCTGTAGCCACTGGTGTTTGTGAGCACTATGATGCATCATTCAAAGTCAACCCCAAAGCATGCCAAGCATGATATTTGGGAGAACATCTGCCGGGATGTGGAGCAAATTAAAAGTAAATTTGGGGATCTTAAATATTATGGGAAAAAAAATGGACATGCGCTGCCAGCAGAGGTAACGCCGATTTAGAGTGTAAATGATTGGACAGGCTGCTTTGTAGCAGGATGTAACACTTATTATGTGTGCTTTACTCTTCCCCAGCCTGCAGATGGGGTGGTATCCCTACTAAAATCCTCCTTACCCCAGCGGAGGAGCATGTGTTGACCTTTATTCACCCGGCAACCCTTCAGGGCCTGCAAGGGGCACAAGACACAGACAGGAATGTCAGGTCCGGAGGTGAGTATAGTTTGACATTGTGACTTTGGAATGTGGACCAAAACATTTGTAGACTCCTTACAACACACAGGTATTGGAGGCACTAAACAAAGTTCATTATCTCTTTCCAGAACCAACAGATGCCAGGCAACAAGGCCAAGCTACCCCTGCATTGTCCCGGAGGAGCTCGCCAGAACAGCCTTGTGTCAACACCAACCAACCTGAGTGGACGGATGAGATAAGTGATTGGACCACTGTGTAGCCGAATGAAATGCCACTTGCCTACATTAACTTTACAATAGTGGCCTCACTACCTGCTTCCTTTCTTGTCAGACCCTAACGAGTCCACCCATTATTGAAGTAATTCGGGATTTGGAGGAGGAGGACACAAGTCTGCTGCAGCCAAGGCCACGAGACCCTGTGGGCCAACATCCAACACACCAGCCCCAGCAAGTGCAGCCCCTGCTGTCCCCTACACATACCTCAGGGGCCCAAACATATGCTGGCATGGACAGTGGGCTCTCAACAGACTCTGCGGCCAGGCAGCCACCTGCAGCCCCTCCATCAGTACCAGACGCACCCACCCGTGCCAGTGGCGGCACCCAGCAATATCGTCATATCAGCCAGAGGAGGCATCTGCAGCTAATGGAGGAAGCATGGAACCACGAGAACGTGAAGTTCGCGGCAAACACACAGAGGTATAATGAGACAGTGTGTTCCAAAGTAACCTCAATGTCACAACAACTAGAGGTTTTGAATCAAAATGTGTCCTGCCTGCTTGACGAAACCAGAGAACAGAGCAGGCAGATGGCGGCAATGGTCCAGCAATGGCAGTTAATCAATCAGAGCTTTGCTTATATTGCCGCTAACATGCAGCACCCCCATCCATCTACTTCCTCCCCCTACTCTACCTACCACTGAAGGCATGTTTTTAGGTAGGGATTCTGGGGAGCAGGACACACCACTACCCTAACCCAAAACACATGCTCTTCCACCAACCCACATTAACAGGCAAAAAAATAATCAACAATGTTTGTCACATTAAATTTAATAGTTTGAATCCCAAAATAAAAAAGGCATTGTCGCCTGTGCCGACCCACTTTGGGGGCCAGAGTAGGGAGGTGTGTAAACTTCAGAAATGGCTACAGCGTCCTCAGGCAGGTCAGTGTATCTGGGAACCCAGCTATGGATGGCGAGGTTGTGCAGGAACCCACACGCCACAATTATTTTGATAACCTTGGCCGGGTCATACTGAAGGGCCCCCCCAGTCTGGTCCAGACAACGGAAGCGCGTCTTCCACAAGCCAAAGGTACGTTCCACCACTGAGTGTTCCACCACTGTGTTATACCGCTCCTGGGATGGGTGGAGGATGGGGGTGAGTAACCAGGGGAGCAAGGGATAGCCAGAATCACCTTCAAAAAAAAAAAAACACAGACAAAACAAATTAAAGACACAGCATAATCCAAACATACCCTGACAAATGGGCCCCTTTGCCACATATGTAGTGGCAGTCCCCATAACTAGCCGAGACATACAAACCTAAACACCAAAGCTATAAAGTGTATCTAAACAAGTACCATCATGCTACTTACGAAGAGCCACAAGTATGTTACATGCTACTTACAAATACTGCATGTTAGGTTAATTAAAACAGGCAAGAACAGGGAGCAACAGACAGAGGGCTAAGGGGAAGTGGCTCATTAATGTGCTGCTTAGCATTCCAGCATTGTTGAACAGGGCCATAGGTCAGCTGGGCAGTGTCAGTGCTAAGCACAGTTCTGATGAGGCAACATGCACATCCCCCCAGCACACTCCTCTACAATGACTCTGGGATGCAACATAGCTAAGATGGTGTGGCAGGAAAGGTATAGTGGAGAATCACAAGCAAGCCCATAGGAGGAAATACTGGTAAGTAATTGAGTGGAAACTTCTACTGTTTCATTGGAGTGTCTAACAGATAAGTGGGGTACAGGCACAGACCAATCAGAACATTCATGCTGGACGGCCACACCAATTTGTTAGCACTTACTCAGTAGCCATCCGCCAGACATATCTCCAGATTGAAAGCGAACAAAGAGGCTGGAGTTCCTCAAAATGTGCGAGTCGTGTGTGGACCCAGGGAAGGCAGCAAATATACTCAAAAATTGCAGGTCTGGGCCGGACACTGCCTGCACATTTATCGAGTGTCCCATCTTCCTGTTCCTGCAATAGCACAATATAATAGGAATTAGTGGCCCAAAAAGGGCCAACACAATAAAAAAGATGCATTCACATAAGCAACATTTAAAACCACTGGATGTTTGGCATATACAGGATGTAGGTCTGCTTTCAGCCATTGAAACCTACTCCACATTGCCCAAATGTAAATGTATGTGCTACATGGCAGACACATGCTGACCTAAACCACATACCTGAACAGATATTCCCGCGCAGCTGGCGGCACCAACGCAACGTGTGTACAATCGATGGCACCCATGACGTTGGGCATGTCGGCTATATTATAAAAGACCAACTTAACCGCATTCCAGGCTACCACTGTGGCAGGGTAGCCATGTTAACCTGTTAAGGCTGCGGCTCAGCGTAGACTGGGACATCCCCACGGAGAAGGCACCCAGTCTCTGGAATGAGCCGTTTGCCAAAAACTGCAGGCGGCCAACCAATTTGGTCATACCTGCAATTGCATGCCCGTTCCTTGTGGTGCGGGCTAACCATGGCCGCAGCTGCCTATACAAGTCCTGGAGAGAAACACAGTTAAGGCGGGTGAGCTCGAATAGCTCCACGTCATGCATGCCATCGATGTCCAGACGTGTGCGGTGCAGCCTGGTTTCTGCCAGGCTCAAGAGAACCAGGCCGCGTAGCTGTCGGCATTGATGTTCGCGCACAGCAGAATGCATTCCAAAGTCACGGAGCACAAATACGGCTGCTAACACTGGCCGTAAGTTGAGCGCCCACACCCTCGTTATATTGGGCTGATTTCAATCGGAAATCATGGCTCGGAATCAGTTAAAAAAATGGACCAATCACGGACAAGTCCGTTTGCACGGAGTCTGGCCTCTTGCGAGCCGACATACGAAAGGCGCATGCCGGAACACCTGATCGCAAACACGCACACAAAAAGCAACGGAGCACCTTTTAATGCCCCAACCACAGCCCAAAACCAACGGCAAAACGTACGGGATAGCTGAACGAGGAGACTCTGTATCAGGCCAATTAATCCTGACCTTCACTCTGAATAAGAGCTTATCTTGAAGGTTTCCTTCACCCTTTATATACAGATTGCCAACATTAATCCGGATCTTCACCCAGAAAAGGAGCCTATCTTGTATGTTTCCCCCACACTGTACATACAGATTGGCTAAATTAGAAACATAGAAGGTTGACGGCAGAAGGAGACCATATGGTCCGTCTAGTGTGCCCTTATGTGTATACTGTATGTACTCTTTATCTTAGGATAGATGTGTGCTTATCCCAGGCATGTTTAAATTAATCCGGACCTTCACCCAGAATAAGAGCCTATCTTGTATGTTTCCCTGACCCTGTACATACAGATTGCCCACATTAATCTGGACTTTCAACCTGAATAAGAGCCTGTCTTGTATGTTTCTCTGACCCTGTACATACAGATTGCCCACATTAATCCTGACCTTCACTCTGAATAAGATCCTATCTTGTATGTTTCCCCCACACTGTACATACAGATTGCCCACATTAATCCGGACCTTCAACCTGAATAAGATCCTATCTTATATGTTTCCCCGACCCTGTACATACATATTGCCCAAATTAATCCTGATCTTCACCCTGAATAAGAGCCTACCATGTATGTTTCTTCCGCCCTGTACATACAGATCACCTACATTAATCCGGACCTTCGTCCTGAATAAGAACGTATCTTGTATGTTTTTCCCCTGTACATACATATTGCCCGCATTAATATGGACCCTCACCCTGAATAAGAGCCTATCTTGTATATTTCCCCACTGTACATACAAATTGCCCACATTAATCCGGACCCTCAGCCTGAATAAGAGCCTATCTAGTCTCTTTTCCCCACCCTGTACCACAGTAATCCGGACCTTCACCCTGAATAAGATCTTGTATGTTTCCCCCCTGTACTTATAGATTTCCCATATTAATCTGGAGCTTCACCCTGAATAAGAGTCTATCTTGCATGTTTCTCCCCTGTACATACAGATTGCCCACATCAATCCAGACCTTCACCCTGAATAAGAGCCTATCTTGTATGCCCCCCCCGTACATACAGATTGCCCACATTAACACAGACCTTCACCCTGAAAAAGAGCCTATTACAAGTAAAGAAGTAGCAATGTCTGCACAAACTTTTAAACTTAGTAATGTTAGGGACGGGGTACAAATTGGACGGCCTTGACGTGGCTACCTCGCTTTTACATTAATTGCAATATATGTTAACTAACAGTCCATGTTCTTAACAAGTGTTAGCTAGGTTTTTCAGTAGTATGAGTGTCCAGAGGGTTAACTTTCTTTGAACATCCCCTCCCTCCATTTGTACCACTCTTATTTTTCTCTTTGCATTGTAAGCTTAGTGGCTAATAAAGGTGAAAAAAACCCTCAGGCAGCCACTTCACTCTGCGATATTTCTCTTTTGCTTGACAGTAATGCTTAGGATTATGAAAATAATGGAATATGCTGCTACTAATGTATTACTGTGATAAAGATGGGGTTGGGAAGCTGGACTTTGAGTTTCCTGCCTTCAGGCGTAGCTAACATTCCAGTGTTCTTGTTAGGAAGAACAGACCAATTACTTAGCTAGATATTCTTTTTTTCTAATATGATGCTTGGCCGTTGTTCGGTTGTTGACAGCGACTCAGTCGGTTTGCCGTAATGTTGAATACAAGGTTAGGAGTCGCTATTTGACAGGTTCCGCGCTGTACGGGAGCGCATGATAGCGACTGGCCCTAGCGACCAGCTTCCGCAATATTCATCAAAAAATCTCGCTCAAAAATTTATCGCGCTGTAAAATGCTTGTTTAAACCCCAGAGCGCTGGAGGCGATGGGTTAAAAGTAGTTTTTCAACCCCCAAACCACCATATTTTTGGAAACCAAAAAAAAAAGTTTTTAAAATAATTTAGTAATATGAATACATTAATATCAGACCTGTAATATCAATTCTGCACAAATGTATTTATTTATTTTTTCCCTTAAAAAAATTATCTAAAATGGCAGTAGTGGTCACAGAATTTTTCACATTTAAAAAAAACAAAAAACAAAAAAACAATAACTATTAATTATTAATATTTAAGGATTGTTCCATTGAAATGCATTGGAGAGCGCCAGGTAGCGAGAGGTCATACCTAGAGATGAGCGAACTTTTGAAAAGTTCGATTTGGCCGATTCGCCGAATTTCACAAAGAAATTCGGGTTCGGCCAAATCGAACTTTTACGAAGTTCCCCATCAAAAATGCCGGCATGGTGGGAGCGGGCCGGCCGGTAAAGCCGGCCGGCCCGCTTCCACCATGCCGGCATTTAAAAAAAAAAAAAAAAAAAAAAAAGCATTTTTGCCGGCATGGTGGGAGCGGAACCGGCCGGCAAAAAAAAAAGGCAAACACTTACCTGCAGGTCCGGAGCGTGGAGGCCGGCGCCGCTCTCAGCTGTCATCTGAGGGCGCGTCATGATGACGCTCTCAGCTGTCATCAGAGCGGCGCCGGCCTCCACGCTCCGGACCTGCAGGTAAGTGTTTGCCTTTTTTTTTAAATGCCGGCATGGTGGGAGCGGGCCGGCCGGTTCCGCTCCCACCATGCCGGCAAAAATGCTTTTTTTTTTTTCTCTTTGTTTTTTAAATGCCGGCATGGTGGGAGCGGGCCGGACGGCTTTACCGGCCCGCCGGCCGGCTCCCACCATGCCGGCATTTTTTTTTTTAATTTCAGGAAAAATTCGATCGGCACGAACCACAAAATATTCGGGTTCGTGCCGAATCGAATATTTCCTGAAATTCGGAGCGAATTCCGGTTCGTCCGAACCGGTTCGCTCATCTCTACTCATACCTGTCGCTGTTCAAGGTCGGACGCTGGCGCTGTGGGCTGAGGCTGGAATAATGATGAATGAGTGGCTATCTGGCGCTATCTCAGTCGCTAAGCAGGATTGGCTTGATAAATGTGTGATTGTGGTGGGGAGCCGGCGTTCTCGTGGCGGGGCCCGTCATTACCGGCCGCTCACCAGTCGCTACCTGTCGCTATTCCTTCATAAATAAGGGCCAAAGTCTGTCAACAATGTATAGGGAGCAGGGTTCCCACAAACCCCAGAGTAACCCCCAGAATAGTGGCACCACTACAAGTATCCAGGATTATATAAAGCTTTATTATTACATATATTTACAATTCGGTGAGTTAAGACAAAACCTATTAAAAAAACATATAACACATTGAAAAGAGGGAGGAGGAGGGAGGGACATGGCAACGCTGCTCTCATATGTAAACCATTCTGACACTATATTAATCAATTCTGTCTATGCCTGAGGTCTGTGATTATTGATTTTACAGTGCCCTTTATAGTAAATAACAACAAAAGTAAAGTGCTAAGGCATCGCTAAAAAAGATTAACTCAACGCCTATATACTTATTGAGCCCTAACTGGGTGTAGACTAACCTAAAAAAAAAATTTCAAGTGCAAATGTGCAATACACTAAAGTGGAGCGTGCATGAGTTTCAATGAGGACTAACCAGGCAGAGATTGATCAAACAACAGGCATAAAAAACAAAATCACCTCACATGTCCAGAGCAGGCTCGCAGCACGGTCCCCTCACACTCACACCTCACAGCCAACGCGTTCCGTGACGTCAACGCGTCACTTCTTCAGGGCGTGTGAAGCGGATGAGCGCCAGATGCATCTCCGTGAGATAGTCAAACACATTCCAATGACTGTGTCCTTCTGCCTCTCATATTTCTTATCTCCTAGGCTGATTGGAAAGACCGAACAACACCCAGGACCCCCATTAAAATGGGAACAAAGGAGAGGGTCCGCCTGACGGACAGCCGTCCTTGACATATATACACCATGCTTTATATTGAGCTATGGACACAGCCTCTTTTCTATAGGCTTGAATCACCGCATCTGTTCACATTTCTGTATTTCTGTGTTTGTAAAAAATGTTTCAATAAAATCAAATTAAACCAAAAAGTGGACCAAAAGCCACTCTGTTACTTGGTGCTTTCAGTGTGAGCAAGTTCAGCCAGCCACTATGGTCCTGCTGCTGTCTCTGTCCACAGCAGAACACGTTCACAACTCATAAAGTTGTGCCATGACACGACTTCCCAGCTTAATCACAGCCAGGAATAAAAGCGTTCTCGTTTAGGATACATAAGGTATATACATAAAATCAGAGATTTTGTGATGCTTAGAAATGGCTTATTTCACACTGTTCCAATAGAGCAGTGGTAATCAACTAGCGGACCGGGGTCCGAATGCGGATCTTGGCACCAGATTTCTGGACCCCTGCCCTGACAGTCCTGCACCCAGTTGCTTCTGTGTTGCCGTGCTCAGTGCTGCCTCCTTTACTTGTTACCAGACCTTATTGCCAGTAACATTTTCAGCCCTAGTCCACCCTTGTACACGGCCTACACAGAATGCACAGGGGGTTAAAAGCAATGTGTCATGTAGGTCCTGTGGGGCAATTAAAAGCTCCTGTTTTTTCCTAGTGCCCAAAAGGTTTCTTGGGGTGAGCAGCCTTTTTTTACCTTTGCCGGTGGAATCTATAGCCCCTGATTTCTAACTATCCACTCCCCGGCAACAGCCCCCTGTCCGGACCTCCACGTCTCACTAGATGCCTGTAAGTGGACCTTTACAAGAAGTGGTTGAGTGCCCTTGCCATAGAGGACATGATCAAAAGCGTTTGCCTGGATCTTAATCCTAATATGAATATTAATAGACACTATTTCTATTATAGGAAAGTATTTGGTCATCATGTGCAGTGAAAATCAAACAATGGTGACAGAACTGCTCCTCCTTGGCTTTCAGAATACCTCCAAGATAAAGATTTTGATGTTCAGCCTAATAGTCCTGATATATATTTGCACAGTGGTTGGCAACCTGTTGATCATCTTGATGGTCTCTACCACTGATATCCTCCACCGGCCAATGTACCTTTTCATCTCCAGCCTTGCCTTAGCGGACCTCACCCTGTCCAACACCGTGGTGCCCAACATGCTGTTTGTCATCTGGTTGGAAGGTTCCACCATAACGATGAAGGGTTGCATCACCCAATATGTGTTTGTAGTCCTATCGGCCTGTGCCCAGTGTTGGCTTCTTATGATAATGTCCTTGGATCGTTATTTGGCTATATGTTTACCTCTTCGTTACTCTTCTATAATGACCATAAATGTGTCGCTGTGCTTGATTCTTATTTCTTGGGTCCCTGGCATTATCTTGAATTTTGAAGCGATTTTAATTTATCAGCTGCAGTTCTGTACCTCCAACGTAATAGACCATTTCTTTTGCGACTTTGCTCCGCTTCTAGCTCTTTCTTCCACGGACGTGTCCATCATCCAATGGTTTGACTTTTCAGTTGACATTTTTATTATATGTCCGCCGGTGCTTTGCATCGTAATGTCGTATATCTGTATCTTCTTTGTGATATTGCAGATTTCCTCGGCGAGTGGGAAGATGAAAGCTTTCTCCACCTGCAGCTCTCATTTAATCGTAGTTTGCAGTTACTTTGTTTCTCTGATCATGGTCTATATGGCTCCCAACAACGAGAGCTTTCGCTACGAAAACAAGCTACGATCCCTTTTGTTTGTTGCGCTCACCCCATTTGCTAATCCTATAGTCTACAGTTTAAGAAATTACGAGATCAAGGAGGCCATAAAGCGTATGGCAAAAAATAAAAGTAAATAATGAGTACGGGGTCTTCTGCTTTGAACATTTCCTTTACAATCAAATAAAATTAGCTGAATGCTATGGCATAGAACAAACTCTTTCTTCACTTGTATAAATGATCTAAATGATTATCAGATATATTATTTGCCAGGTTATTGATAATTTACTTTTAGGGGCAGACTGGCACACTTTGGGGGGCTAGTTGGGCTACTGTTTCCTATACCCAGGGCCTGATTAAGTGTGGTGAAGTCCCCTGGGCACAAAATCTGGTTGAGGCCCCAGTTACAGTATTTTTTTTTCCTTTAAAATAATAGTCTAGCCAAGCAACTGATTGTTGGTTGTCTGGTATCCATCTACTTACTGAAACCCACCAACATGTTGTTTGTCATCTGGTTGGAAGGATCCACCATAACAATGAAGGGCTGCATCACCCAATATGTATTTGTAGTCCTTTCGGCCTGTGCCCAGTTTTGGCTTCTTATGATAATGTCCTTGTATCGTTATTTGGCTATATGTTTACCTCTTCGTTACTCTTCTATAATGACCATAAACGTGTCCCTGTGCTTGATTCTTATTTCTTAGGTCCCCGGCATTATCTTGAATTTTGAGGCGATTTTAATTTATCAGCTGCAGTTTAGCACCTCCAACGTCATAGACCATTTATTTTGCGAATTTGCTCCGCTTCTAGCTGTTTCTTCCATGGACATGTCCGTCATCCAATGGTTTGACTTTTTTCGGTTGACATTTTTATCATATGTCCGCCGGTGTTTTGTATCGTAATATCGTATATCTGTATATTCTTTGTGATTTTCTCCGCGAGTTGGAAGATGAAAGCTTTCTCCACCTGCAGCTTTCATTTTATCGTAGTTTGCAGTTACTTTGGTTCTCTGATCATGGTCTATATGGCTCCCAACAACAAGAGCTTTGGCTAAGAAAACAAGTTCCGATCCCTTTTGTTTGTTGCGCTCGCCCCATTTGTCAATCCTAAAGTCTACAGCCTAAGAAATTACGAGATCAAGGAGGCATTAAAGCGCATGACGAGAAATAAAAGTAAATATTGAGTAAGGGGTCTTCTGATTCAACCATTTCCTTTACAATAAAATCAAATTAGCTTAATGCTATGGGATAGAACAGGGGAACTCAACCACTTCTTGTAAAGGTCCATTTACAGGCATCTGGAGAGGGGTGAAGGTCCGGACAGGGGGACTATCGGGGGGGTGGATAGTTAGAAATCAGCGCACTGGGTGGGGGGGTTGTAGATTCCACTGGCAAAGCTAAAAAGGACTGCTTGCCGCCACACCAAGAACCCTATTGGGCACTTGGAAAAAAGCTTTTTTTTTGTGCCCTACATGCCCTACAGAACCTACAGCTCTGGCACACGGCACACTGCTTTAAACCCCCTGTACATTCTGTGCAGGCCGTGTACAAGGGTGGACTAGGGCTCAAAATGTTACAGGCAATAAGGTCTGGTAACAGGTAAAGGGGACAGCACTGAGCACAGCAACACAGAAGCAACTGAGTGCAGGACTGCCAGGGCAGGACCAGTATCCTTTCAGCCCCTTCTAAGTCGCTGACTCGCCCATTGCCTTCTCATATTCTTCTTGGTTCTGAGCTAGATAAACAGCATAAATACCTTGGGCCTTGCTAGCAGGCATGGCAACTACACACATTATAATTTTAAAAGCTACTACTGCAATTATGATGAGCAGAATAATAATAATAAACTGAGTTAAAAATCCCTTCCAGCTGGAGAAGAAATCTTTAAACCAATTTCCCCAGTCCTTTTCTGAGCCAGCATTTGTGCTCATTTCCACAGACAGGGTTTCCAGGCGTTCTATTGCCTTAGTCACTTTCCCATTAGGGCCGGTGTTATCTGGAATGTAGGTACAACATTTAGTACCTACCATTTTACATACCCCTCCCCTTTCAGCTAACATCATGTCAAGTGCCATTCTATTCTGGAAAACCATGTGGGTAGTGGGGCCAAGTTGTTCTGCCATCCCCTTAAATGCCTTTACAGTATCATTAACAAACCGTTGCTGGTTGTAATATAGGTAATTAACCCAATCAGCATTTTTGTTGATGGTGACAATGGGGGCAAAGAATGACTCAAAACCAGTCTTCACAGGGTCTCTAGCCTTGAACTCATCAGGTACTCCACGGGGCACCCCTAACCAATCTAGGTACACCTTGGCGTCCAGACTTTCCTTCGGGGAAACCGCCTCGCGTTTGCTCCGCCTGGAGGTGCCCTGTATCTGCCCCGCGAACACATGTCGTTCCCAGTCCAGCGCGGGTGAAATGACAAAGGACATAATTAATTTAACCGGTGCGCACTGTCCTTGCCAACTGAATGACAACCTAGGGTACAACACACTGCCGCCACACAACCACCAGATGTCACCCAGCGCCACCTTATGTGGGCCTAGTTTACCCTGGGTTAAGTTTGCTATCTCTGCACACCATCCCTCGGGCATCTGACCTACATTCACAGTTCCTTCTTTTCTCTCAAAACAGGTGTAGTTTCCCTTGTAGGCGTGTATGCCCGGGCCTATAGCAGCTGGGTGGTCTAGCCGGGGGAAATGTTGAGACCACATTTTACATTCATTATTGCTCAAAGATTCATTCTTATAAATTTTCAGCAAACATTCCTGATCCTCTTGGGGTAAGGGTAAGGGGACAGTACCCAAATGTGGGCTAGTTCCCGCACAAACGTAGCAATCAGACTTGTTATGTTGGTGTGCTGTATAATGAGCCCATTGTATCCAGATGTTTTGGGAGGGATTGAACCCAGTCTCCGTGGCCAAAGTGTCTATAGGGGTAATGTCAGTTTCCACAGCTATCCTTTTTTCAGCATCCTCTGCAGAAGGCAGGGGTGTGGGGACAGTTGGCTTATCTTTAATGTCTTTAAGTAGGAAACTCCGTAAGCATTCATGACAACTTTTACTACATCCTCCCTGGGGATGGACTCCTAGCCAGTATTTACCTGCATCTCCAGGGCTGGGGTTTTCTAGATTAATTATCAATTGGACACAGGGTTTCGGGAGTTGATGTTTCTGATTGCCGAAAGGGGAGGATTCCTTAGGTAGCTGTTTGGCACAATCTTGTATGGGTACTTGATAATAAACACACCGGGGGCCATAATTTCGGGTTAGTGTGAGGCGGTGCAAAAGACTCCTTCCTTCCTTATCTCTCCTCTCCCTAGCACTATTAGGGTTGTACCCCCAGTCTTTACCGCCCTTAGGGAACTCGGGATGTGTGTTCCAACCCACAGCCCCCCAATAATCACAATTTTGTCCCCAATAATCATCAGTTACACATATATAATAGATTGTGCTGGGGCTTCCATATTCCAGCATTTGTCGGCTCCCTTTACACTCAAACAGTGCACACAAGTCAAAGGTGTATGTCATAACTTTTGCTGATGTGTTATACCAAAATGTAGGTATGCCATCTTCCCAGGTTATCTGGGTTTCTAGTGTAGACCTAATGTCTCTCCGACGTCTTCCCTGGGTAGAGATGTTCACCTCTAATTGTGGTTCTAGGTGAGTGGCATAGGGGGGCAATAATGACCGCAAACTTAATGGCTCACAAATGCTGTTAACTCTTCCTAGTGCAGGGGGGTCATACAGACAGTTGCATACTATCAAGATGATAGATGTTATAAGCCAACTAATAATCAAGCATGTAAGTAAATGATCGGAGCCACATAAGAATCTCAGGAGCCCGTGCGCCTGGCCCTTCTTCGGACCCTCCTTTAGCTGGGGGTCTGTTACCAGCTTCTTCTGTGGCCCTGTGGCCCTTTAGGTAAGGCGTCCATTCCTTTAACAGCTTCCTTTTCTCCATCTCCTGGGATGTTGAGTGTATGTAACTTTTTAACCCTCGACGCGTGTAACCAGTTAGGATATCCTTCCACTAGAATTGACGTGCGAGTGACAGCCGTCACCTTAGTCAGTTCTTCGAAAGGGAACTCAATCTTTGGACGATCTCCACATCTTTTCACCAGCACTCGATCTCCCACTTAAAACTCGTGGTATGGTTTCTGAAATAGAGAAGGAAATTTCTGACAATTTCTTGCTCCATTATGGGACATAACCTGCACTAGAGCCCTAGTGTGTTCTTCCTGCCTATCCCCTAAGGTAGCCCCTTTAGGCTCAGATTGCACAATATTTTTGTGCCAGGGTAACGGGAAAGGTCTTCCCATAATTAACTCATAAGGTGAGAAACCAGTTATCCTGCTAGGGGTCATTCTCATTTCCGCCAACACTGCTGGTAACTTATTCTGCCAACCCTTGTATGTCCCTTCCGTTGGCTTCCTAAGTTTATCCTTTATTGTCCTGTTTGCCCTTTCTACCACCCCTGAACTCTGAGGATGATAGGGTATGTGGAATTGCCAATGTATGTTTAAATTCTCAGCTAGTTCCTTACAAATCGCAGCGGTGAAAGCCGGGCCATTTAACAACAGTTTTAGCATTTTCTTTCTTTACTGGAAAACACTCAGGCCATTTGGAAAACATGTCTATCATTACTAACATTATGTCAGGTTTGCGGCCAGCAGCGGTGGTAATGTGTGTGTGGTCTATGTTCCAGTCCACACAAGGTTCTGTAGGGTACAGCAGATGATCATGTTGTGCTTTGTGGGGGATATTGGGATTGTTGCGCTGACAAGTTAAACAATTCAGTACAAAATGTTTCACTACTCTTCCTCCGTGTGTGAGGAAAAAATGTCTCCGAAATCCATCATATGTCGCCTGAGCACCTCTGTGTCCTATCCCGTGTGCCTGTGCTATGAAAGGGGCTGCACTCCTAACGGGTATGCAAGGTTTTCCCTCCCTGCTCCACAGTCCACTTTCCAGGGACTGGGTAGCACCGGCTGAAATCCAGTCAGATATTTCTGCTGGTGTGGCATATTCCTGTAAACAGCCTATAGTGTAGTCTAAAACTGGGTACAAAAAAGAAAACATGGCTGTATCCGTGACTAGTGGCGGCGGCTGGGTGCTAGGACCCAGGAATTGAGCCGCAACCTTTGCTGTTTTATCTGCTAGATCATTCCCAGCTGCTATGTCTGCAGCGTGTCCTTGTCTGGTATGAGCGCGGCAGTGAATTACCGCGAGCTGAGCTGGCAGCAATATGGCGTTTAACAAATTCCTGACTAATGTGGCGTGGGAAATGGGCTTCCCGTCGGCAGAAACGAAGCCTCGTCTTTGCCAGATCTTTCCGTGATCCCAACAGACCCCGTATGAATAACGACTGTCAGTATACACAGTTAGAGATTTACCTTCGAACAATTCACAGGCGCGGGTAAGAGCGATAAGCTCCGCAGCCTGAGCGGATTTAAAAGGAATTCTCCTAGCTTCCAGTACTATATCTGGTAATTGGACAACTGCATACCCTGTGAGAAAGACATCATCGCGGGGCCGGGAACAGGAGCCATCAACAAAGACAACTTCAGAATTGGGTATTGGATTTGATTGCAAATCAGAGCGTGGAGATGTTTCACTCTGGATTGCCGCCTCACACTCATGGAGCGGAGGTAAGTGATCCTCTTCCCTTTTTAACCCTAGCATGGCATTTAAAATAGGGGCCGGTCCTTCAGTTAGGGGAGCATATTTAATCTCTAAATGAGGGTTTGAGAGCAAAATTACTTCGTACCCGCTTAGGCGCTGGGCGGTCATGTGCTGAGTGTGTATGTTGTTCAGCAAATGTTTGACATTATGACCAGCGTGTAAGATTGTGTGGTTGCCCAGAGTAACGGAGGTAGTTTGCTCAACGGACATAGAACATGCGGCAAGCGCACGTAGACAACCTGGCATACCTTGCACTTGTACTGGTAAAAGTTTAGAGAAAAATGCCACAGGTCTCAATTTGCCCCCATGCTCCTGGCATAACACAGAGGCGTAGCTGTACACATCAGCACGAACATACAAATGAAAAGGTTTTACATAGTCTGGCAAACCTAACCCAGGATTACATGACAGAGCCTCCTTTAATTTCACAAAAGCATTTAACATAGCGGGGGACCATTCTATGGTGTCAGGTTGATCCACATGCGTACATTCTCTCAAAATCTTGTCATAATATGAACAATCTGGTATCCATTGGCGACAGTAGCCAATCATACCCAGGAAAGACAACATTTCTTTCCTTGTTCTCGGGTGCACCAAGCCCGAGATGGCTAACACTCTTTTAGGGCTAATCCTTCTCTGCCCTTCTGACAAGACAAAACCTAGGTAATCAACCTGCTCCTGACACCATTGCAACTTAGCCAGCGAGACTTTCAAACCATGAATACATAGACATTTCAGGAGGAGGACCCCGTCTTCTTGGGCGGTTGCCAAGTTTCGGCTTGCCAGGAGTACGTCATCTGCGTACGCAAGGACAACCGAGCCACGCATAGGTGTAAATGCCTTGAGCACTTCTCTAAGGACAATGGCAAAAACTACCGGACTGTTTATGAACCCCTGGGGTAACCGGCTATATGTCAGCTGAGTGGGGCCCCCATTTAGTCCAGGGTATACAAATGCAAAAAGAGGTTGTGTCTCAGGGTCTACAGGTATTCCAAAAAAAGCATTTTTTAAATCGAAAACGCTGAAGACTGCAGCGTCAGCAGGTATGACCGTGAGCAGGGACACCACGTCCGGCACTACAGGCGCTAGGGGAACCACTAGTGAATTAACCGCTCTGAGATCTTGGACAAACCTATATGTGCCATCTGGTTTCCTTACCGGATTTATTGGAGAATTATATGGTGACACTGTAGGTACCAATACTCCATTGGCTAGGAAACCCTCAATTAAAGGTCTTATACCCTCTTCTCTTTCTTGGTTTAGTGGGTATTGTTTGATGTAGCACGGGGTAGTACCAGGCTTAAGGCATGCCTGGTACGGGGTGACATTTGTAAGACCCACATCGTATTCTCCCTTCGCCCAGACATCCGAAGGGACTTCAGGGTCCTCCCAGGGCAGCAGGGGAAAACACGCGGTGGGGTGGGCCTCCTTTTTTCTTGTTGTGGGGGGTGTTAACGTGAACAGGGCACTGGTAACCTGTACTCCTCCTTTTGGGGTCATGCACAGTGAAATACCCATTTTAGCCATCAGATCTCTGCCCAAAAGATTTATAGGACACGTCTCCATTATTTTAAACATGTGTTTAATTGTAGGACCACCCCTGGTGTCACTAACTGTTAGGGGAGGTGATTCAAAAGTCTTAGTCAAAATCCCATTGATACCCATTGAAGGAGAGGCTTCCCTCTTCTGTCCCTTATACATGTTTCTCCCTATCACACTGCAGGTGGCGCCAGAGTCCACCAAAAAATTAAGTAAATTACCCTCTACCATTAAATCCACACAAGGCTGCTGAGAAAAATGTTGGGACACAATCGGGAAAATGGGCATGCCTTCTCCTGGGCACCCCTATTGGGGACCCATAGATCTCCAGTTAACATTGATCTTGGGTCCCGTGGGAAGAGGAGGAGGGGCTCCTCCCGAGCTCCATTGTTCAGGGGGAGGAGGGAAAAAAGGGGCTTCTGCCGTCTCTCCCTGTGGGGGTTGTTGATGTTGTGGGGATTGTTGGTATTGTCTCTGGTTGCCCTGATTCTGATTCCTCAGATAGGGACACTCATTTCTCCAGTGGTCACAATTAAAACAGTATGACCCCTGAGATGGGTGCTGGGGTATGGATCTATCCTGCCAGAGCCTTCTAGGGTTGCTGCCTGGGGGGCGGTTTTGGTAGCCTCGGTTCTGATAACCCTGGTCAACCCGGTTCATCGGGTATCCTTTGCCCTTCTTCCACGGTTGAGGAGGCGGCATAGCAGGGTATTGGGCTACGGTCCCCTGCATAACAGCATGTGTCACGGAGGATTTCGGTACTTCGAAACATCCCGCGGCATCCTTAGCCAAAAGAGCTTTCTCAAACTCACCTGTGCTCTGTGCAGTCCAGTCAGAGATGTGCTGCCTAATCTGCAACCCAATCCCTGGGAGACAATTGGTCTGATATGTCTGAATGCACAGGGTGTGTATCCCTTCCCCATCCCCCATTTGGCTCTCACTCTCCCACACCTCCAGAAACCTCTTCCAAAACTCAGTGACTGATTCTCCCTTGCGTTGCTTACAACCCAGGGAGGGGGCCATACTAGCACGGGGTTTGAAGGATTCCTGTAACTGTTGATAGACCTGTCCCCACATCCGATCCATATTATTTCCTTTGTACAACTCAATTTCCCCTGGTGGCGCTGACACATTAGTCTTATCCATGTGTGCTATCTGTTTCCAATCAATGAGGTGACTTTCCCCGGTGATCCGGTCTACAACTAGCTTAATGTCCTCTGGTATGTAGTTCTTTCCTTGTAAAGCTCTTTTTAAATATTTAATAGTGGCCCTTGAGGATTTAGAAGGATGGGGGCAATTCTTTACAATGTGGTCAATCTCCTTGAAATCAGGTGGCGTTACAACCATGATTTCCCCTGCAGTAAGGAATGGATATTCCTCTGTACTCTCCTCTATCACTTTTTCCAACTGTTTCCTTTCCCCCCTCGTCCTCTTGTCCATCACCGCGTTACTATCCAAATGCTGGTCTCTTTTTCTGGATGAGACGGTAACACTTATAGGGCTCAATTTGGGGCTAGGTCCTGTAGGACTAGGGAACTCCATTCCCGTCTCTTCTCTACCCCTGTTACTGGCCTCCACCTGTCTCTTATGAGCCTCATAGAATACTGTACTTGCGGCGGCTTCACTGAGTCCCGCAAGAGAGGGGTACGCTGTCGTTGTGACAGTTTCAACTGTTACAGTCTTAAGCTTGCTTTTATCCTCATAAGGAGGGGGCGGTTTATTGACTTTCCTAGCCCCGTACCTGCCTCTCTCTTGATCATACTTCGCTTTTAACTCCTTCTTGTTCATTTTACTCCTAAAACTCATCAGCCCGTTTCTTCTGTACCACCCGGGGGCAACTTCCAACCATTTCTGGCCACATTCCCTCATGTAACCCATATCCCAACTAGGATCCCCTTGATAATAGGGCCAAGCTTCCTTATCTCCCAAACACATGCCCTTTATCATATTTAAATGAAAAACATCACTAGCACCACTCCGGGGAAACGGGTCATCACTACCCATCCCCTCTGTCCATCCTGCCAAATTGTCTACAAATGGCAGCGTATAGAAAGCCCCTCCAGTTAATCTCTCTACATAGTGAATACAATCCTCGCCCACATGGGGCACTTTAGACTCAGACTGACCCATTATCAACGCAGAACAATAATACAATAATTATAAAATGTCTTATTACTTTAAGCAATTGTCTGGACCTTGCTCACCTTCAGGGTCGTCCAACAATACAACAAATAATCTTAACACTCTATGTTTCAGAGAGAAAGAGAGAAAAGGTTTCAGTGATCAGGCAAACTCACAGTAAACAGACAAATCTGTTCCCAAACACAAATAACCACAAATTTATATAGCGCGCTTCAAATAACCAAGCGGTGGTTCCCTATGAACCCCGCAAACACCTCGCCAAGACCGCGAGAGGCACAAGGGCACAAGTCCTTTAACCTTCCCTCGGGGTTAAGCGTACACTTACCCCCTTCAAGGAGACTTGCCCGCATTCTCCACCACTGAAAAAATATCTGCCCCTATTACCGGCAGACACCTAAGAGCGACTTCCACTGAGTCCTCTACCTGGGATTACCTTATTTGTCTGTAGACCAGAGTTACCTTCACACTTCAGACGTCTGGAGCCCACACCAAGCGCAAGAAAGACACAAAACAGCTATTCTCGGTGTGAACTGTTTATTTTAGCGTGGGTTACAGAATAAAAAGCAAAATCAAGACATAGGCGGGGAAAAAGCAATAGACTATCCCAATCAGTTCTTGATTGGTTCAATTATGTCAATATATTGATGTCCGGGGTGTGTATGGGGTGTGTATAAGGTGTGGCCATACATTGGTTCATGGCACGTCATTACACGTGAGGGAATATTCCAAGAACCAACCTAACCAAGGACTTCTCAGGAAACAGTTGTTTGGGTTCTCTACCAAGGTTTTCACAGGAAAGAATTGTTATGTTCTCATGTTCTTGTGGCCAACACATTCCTAGCACCCAGATAACGGACACTGCACTGTTCTCACAGTTTGAACCTTAAAGCGGCAGTTTTCTAAATGTAAGCCTTGCAGCAGCCATTTTGTTACTTTGTACCTACGTATCCTTTCAGGTCCGGAATTCTGGTGCCGAGATCCGCATTTGGACCCCGGTCCGCCAGATAAATAATCCATGCTGGTGAGATCCTTTGAGCCTAGCTTAGTGCATGCTTAGTCCCTGGGTGTGGTGGGCAGTGACAGCAGCAGGCTGACCAATAACTAGTGGCACCCTTCTCCCTCTTCTGCTAGCTGCCTAGGGCTTTGTGGCAACCACACCTCTTCCTCCGAACTCTGATGGCCTTCAGTCCACATTGGGTCTAGGACTTTTTCCTCATCCCTGACCTCCTCTTCCACCCACTCCTCCCTGCTAGCCTCCCTTTGGGCCTCAACATTGCAGAAAGCTGCAGCAGTTGGCACCAGGGTTTCATCATCGTCAAGGGTGTCCCGTGATGGTCCGCTGGCCATGGCCTTAACCACCGACAGAAGTTGTTGGACATCTGGGAACCCTAGGACTGCAACTAGGACAAAGGCAGGTGGTTGGCCCAAGGTATGATAGCTAGTGTCATCATAGAGCATTATTGACTCTGTGACTTGTGGCTGGGATTGCCTTGCTGATTTTAAGGGGGAGTGAGGTGGAGGGGTCAGCACTACTGGCAAAAGTAGAGTGGGTGAAAGACCATTCCATGGAACTGGTACCACTGCATGCCATATAATCTACGACTGCCTCAACTTGTTCTGGCCTCACCACTCTGCCAGCAGTATTTGGGCCCACAAAAATTCATTCCAAACCCTGGCGCCTACTTGCATCAGAGAAAGGTGTAGCAGGTAAGGATGAAACACGTCCTCCCCCTGCAGCTACCCGTTCTGCATTGTTAGACATCTTCAGTTACAGCACCCCCGAAATAGAGAAATAAAAAACAAAATCACAGGAAAATCCCCCTTAAATGCACTGAACCATTGGAAACTCCATGAGCAATTAAAGATCACTGACACACAGGTGCCCTAAACCAGTAGACACAACACAAAACTTTTTGTTTTTTCAAAAGGGTCGTAAGTGCCCTGAATCAGTCGATACACCGCTAACAATTGGTATTAAGGAGTACTGACACACAAGAGTCCTGAACCAGTGGACACTACACAAAACCTTTTTTTTATTGGCAAGAGGGTCTTAAATACCCTAAACCAGTGGATACTCCACTAACAATTGGTATTAAAGAGTACTGACACACAAGTGCCCTAAACCAGTGAACACCACACAAAACCTTTTGTTTTTTATTTTTAAGAGGGTCTTAAGTGCCCTGAACCAGGTGCTATTACAGAGTACTGACACGCAGGTACTATTATAGAGTATTGACACGCAGGTGCTATTAAAGAGTACTGACATGCAGGTGCTATTATAGAGTACCACAACCACCATCACCAAGCCAGTTCACACCATCCCAGCGAAGTGTTCAGCTTTCCATCCCACAAACTTTAAGAGAAAGCAGAAGTTGGGCCCATCCCACACATGAGCCCTGGCCCTGAATGCAAGCATTTCCAAATTGCTGACCTTTGAAATGCTCCCATTTCACCTGGAGGAGATGAAGAGTTTTAATGATCTGATGGTGGCGGCTGTTCCACAAACACTATTCCCAGCCACTACGACTTTTCTCGCCAGGCCATCCCTGCACTGCACCAACAGGGTGTGGAAAAAATAACATGTGCACTAGGCAATGCCATAGGTTCCAGTGTGCACCCCACCACTGACACGTGGGCAAGTATGCATGGGACAATGTAGTGGCAGCTGAGACTGAGGCATATCCTTCCACCACCCAGGATTGCTGGAAATCAGTCAGTGCTTCCTCCTACTCTGCATCCTCCTCAACCGGTGTTATTACAGAGTACTGACACGCAGGTGCTATTACAGAGTACTGACACTCAAGTGCTATTACAGAGTACTGACACTCAAGTGCTGTTACAGGGTACTGACACTCAAGTGCTATTGCAGAGTACTGACACTCAAGTGCTATTGCAGATTACTGACACCCAACCTATCTAGCCCTGACTCCAGATGCTTTCCCTATATAAATATCCTTAGAAGGACAGTTTTAGTTAAAAAAAAAAGCCCTATCTACTGCAGACTTAGAGAGCTCTGAGGCACAGGATATGGACCCCACCTTTTATACAGCGGGGTCACGTGTCCTGCCGGGCCAGTGGTGGGGAGGGAAGGAAGAAGGCTGATTGGCTGATTTCTAATTGAAATCTATGCTCATGTTCAGAGACCTGAACTCGCAAAGTTTGATACGAACCTGAACATTGCAGTTCGGGTTTGCCCAACCCTAGTCATTTTTACTTGCTATGCTTATCGATAGCTTGTTTTCATTTGCATTGTTTCATATTATATACCGCAACGCAAGGTCTTACATTTTTGTTGTGTTTTATATTTTATTTAAGTCATACATTTGTAACCCAGTGCACTTAAAGCGGACCTCCAGTCAATAAAAGAAAGTTTAGTTATGTGCTCTCCTAAACCTCCTTCTCTGATGATCAGAGCTATTTGAGTAGGTTTATCCCCATGCAGATGTTTTGTAATAGCATGAAGAGTCTGCACTCTATAACTACATGGATTTGCCATCTTGCTGACAGTCCTGATTACACATGAGCATGAGGGGGGGGGGGGGCAGTGTTAGCAGCAGCCCAAATCAAACTGATGGAGTTATATGCCTTAAAAACATGGAAGATCTTGCCTGTCATGCTGTACATACACACACACACACACACACGCGCGCGCGCACGCACGCACACACTGAATACACAGCTGCTGGAGGAATTCTGTTTGTGTAAGAGGAACGCTGTTACATTGTATATATAGGTTGGGCAGTTACAGAGCATTCAAACAGTTGTTTGCAATGTTTCAATGTTTTAAAAACATTTCACCAGATGGCTTTCTACCCCCCTTGCTAAAAACATGGGTTGATTGTACAGTGATTTAAGGCAATTTTGACTGTGGGATGGGTTTTTGAGAATCTCTAATGTGTGTGACAAGATGGCCATCACCATACAAATCAGAAGCACAGAATCTTCATGCTGTTCCATAATATCTGCATGGGGTTATTTCCTCTCAAATAGCTATCATCACTGATTGCTAGAGGGAGACGTTAGGGGAGCATTTTACTAAGCTTTTCTTTTTTTGACTGGAGATCCACTTTAATAAGACCTTATTCTTGCCCCAGTTGAATGTTCTACATGAAGAGCTTAGAAGGGTTGACCCTAGAACAATCTACCCAGCATACCATGGACTCCCTACCCAATGTGAAGACCTGTCTGTGATTAGTCATCCCCTTTATCAATAGCACCAGGACAGACAAGTCGTTCACTCTATAGACTGTCAAGAAGTTGTATTTTAAGATCACTAATACTGTCAGTTCTGGATTCCTCCACACCTTGAGTTCCCCTGCTATATGCCGCTTCACCTGCAGATGATGCTGTTCTACAGACTTCCTGGGAATCAGCTTGCACCTGTGATTACCTGGCCTCTATAAGCTGATCAACACCTCCCCTCAGCGGATCTGCATTATTTCTGTCTTTTGAACCTGGACCCTGGAACTCTGATACTTTAACTCTGGACCCAGGACTCCTGCCTTAGCCTTAGTCCCAGCCTCAGTCATAGTCATAGCCTTAGCCACAGCCTCAGCCTTTGTTGGATTTTGGACTCCTAAGCATGTATGTTTTCTGACTTCACAGCAATCTGAGTGTGTTTCATGCTTCTTGGTTTATTTATGTGTATATATGTATATAGCAGCTTGGTTGGTGTGTACTCACTGTTTGTTATTATTAAACACGGTTTGCCGCATATCCGCCTCTGTCTCTCAGTCTAATTCTGGTAATTTACTACTATTGGGATTTCTCTGATGAGAAATCCGTGACAAATACTGTTTTATTTCATTTTAATTTGTATGTTTAGTGCATTAATTGGCTCCATTGAGTCCTAACTGGAATTCTCCAATCTCCTTACCTGATTCAATGTTCGAAAATTAAAGCTATATAAGACAGACAGAAAATAACATATAATAAAAAAAGCACAAGAATGATCAGATCAATATGTGAGAAGATTTACCTATATATTCTGTTAATATGATGAAACATGTACGACGTAACCATGCTTTACTTTTGAGTATTTTTGATTTAGAGGACTTGTGATCACCTGTATTTCCTCTACCCAATAAATGCCAGTATATACATTCTAGGCATTTTCTTCAGCTATATCGTAAGTAAAAGCTATTGGACTCACTGTGCTTTCCTCTATGATATGTTTGCTAGTCATCTAACTGGCTTTCTCAATTCCGAGATTCTGCCAGACAGAGACTGCCATTTGAAAGGGAAGTATTGCTTTGTGTAAATAAGATTGGTTAAAGCGAGTACAGGGGCTTTTACGAGTTCCAGTTGTATTTTCAAGTGAGGTTGTATTATAAGTGAGGGGACTTTTTATTAAGGGACTTTATATTGGGACTTCAAGTGTCATTAATGCCTATGTGCTAAAATAAGAAGATAACAGCCAAAGTTGCTGCAACTGTGAGCACTAAAATTGTTTTTACTGCTGTATTGTAACTAGGATAATGGCTAGCGATATTGGAGGTCTACTTCAATGCACAGTTTGTCATATGTATACACTTCAGGAGCAGCAGCTCCCAGGTGAATACCGCTGTGGTAAATGTGAGCAAATTGCAAACTGGAAGCTCGGGTTAGAGATCTGGAGGAGCAAAATGCAACACTGAGGAGGATTGACAATATGGAAAAGAGCTTTCTGCTCACTGAGTAGGCAATAAATGGGGTAGATACAGAAGGTGGAGTAATGGGTCAGGAGGAGCAGGTAAGTAGCTGGGTAAATGTAGATAGAGGGAGTAGAAAGGGTGCACAAAAAAGAAAGGTTATACCTGTGTCTGCGCACCCTAGCAAGATTGCAAAGGTGGGTAATGATGCAAGAGTGTCAGCCTCAGAAATGGCAGCCCTAGCGGATACTGCTCTCCTTAACAGCCGAGAGGACAACCCAGCTAGTGAGCGGGTGGTTGGTCCTGCAGGTAGGACTAGACAGTTAGTGGTCATAGGGGATTCTATTATCAGGAGGACTGAATAATTTGTCACCAAGACCGTCTCAACCGAATGGTTTGCTGTCTCCCTGGTGCCAGGGTTCGGCATGTGGTGGAAAGAGTGGGTAAATTACTGGGAGGGGCTGGGGATGACCCAGCTGTTGTGGTCCACGTGGGGACCAGTGGCAGCATTAATGGGAAATGGAGGGTCCTTAAAAATACATTTAAGGAATTAGGCACCAAGTTGAAGGGAAGGACCTCCAAGGTTGTATTCTCTGGAATACTGCCAGTGCCATGCGCTACACATGAAAGACAGCGGGAGCTTAGAGAATTAAATGCATGGCTCAAGTCCTGGTGAAGATTCAGTCACAATATTCATGTTTTAAATTTGTTCCTCAAAAACCTGCAGTTAAGCCGCACCACCAAAACCACACCCCTGCCACATCCATTAACCTGTAAAATGTTTAGTTTAACTAAGTGTCCAACTATAAGTCAACCCAAAAATGTTTAGTTTAGTGTTTGACATTGAGAAAAGTAAAAAAAAGAGAAGAAACAAGATAATACCTTTTGTAGGCTAACTGAATATATTAATACTTAAGTATATTTAGTAAGTTGGCGGATGGCTCAGGTAAGTTGGAGGATGGCTCAGGTAAGTTGGCGGATGGCTCAGGTAAGTTGGCGGATGGCTCAGGTAAGTTGGTATAACTTAATAAAAATAAGTGCGTCCTATAGGGCGAAAACCCGCTGATAAGACACGCTGACATTTACCCCTCTTGTTGCGTAAAAATAAGTGTGTATTATAGGGTAAAAAATACGGTGCATTGACATAACAAATTACTTCCAAAAAGAAGTTGTCTTTGTAATCCTCTTCAAGGCTAGAAGGGGAAAAGCACCATGGACCAGAACATTACTGAAGTGGCTTGTGAAAACCATTAGGAAGACAGATGCGGCTAAAAGTCCCCAACTGCCAGAGATAGTTACGGCCAACTCAACAAGAACAATGGTTACGTCTTGGGAAGCCCCAAATGAGGTTTCTATGGAAACTATCTGCCAGGCAGCAAAGTGGTCCTCACCCCATACATTTTTGAAACACTACTGGGGGGGGGGGGGGGGGGGATTACAAATAAATCTTCTTTACTGAATTTGTTTGTTAAGTTAATGTACTGTCTTTTTCGACCTATAACAACCATACACTTTGGTGGATAAACTACTAAATTGCATGGAAAATGTTTAAGAAAAAATATTTGGTGGTATTTTTTATTTATTATGTTAGTAAACCATCCTGTTTGGTGTTATTTCCTTTAGAAGCAAAAAGACCTACAATTCACACCCCCTATGAAAGATGTGTGCCAGCAATAATCCAATAGACAAACGCCTACACTGTTGGCTAACCCACGTAAAATGCTGCACAACACTAAATTACCCAAAAATATACAAAATCTATCAAATGAATGTGTTCATAACGTGGGACAAGACACAGAGCCATGACAGGGAGGTGGGTGGTGATCTAGATCAATGAGAACAGCACTAAATATATCTAATACCAAATAAATCAATTCACAAAGCAAACATATGTAGGACTATTTTGGGGGGGGTGATGATACACACCCCGCTCAAGACAGGCTATGGCGCTAACCTGTTGGTAACAAAGAGAAGCTGAGCCTTTGCTGAGTGGGTTAAATGTTTGTTGTGCCTGTGCCTCCACCCAGAATAGGACCCTTGCAACTAAAAGGGAACACTTTTCTGGGAAATAGATCAAGTTGTCTAAGCTACTATTACTACTGCTCCCAACAACCTTATACAGAATGCATTCACTGACAGTTCACGTATAAGGCTATGGCACTAACCTGTTGGTAACAAAGAGAAGTTGAGCCTTCACTCAGTGGGAAAGTGGGTTAAATGTTTGGTGTGCCTGTGTCTCCACCCAGAACAGGACCCTTGCAACTAAAAGGGAACACTTTTCTGGGAAATAGATCAAGTTGTCTAAGCTACTACTACTACTGCTCCCAGCAACCTTATACAGAAGTCATTCACTGACAGCTCACGTATAAGGCTATGACGCTAACCTGTTGGTAACAAAGGGAAGCTGAGCCTTCGCTGAGTGGGAGAATGGGTTAAATGTTTGGTGTGCCTCCACCCAGAATAGGACCCTTGCAACTAAAAGGGAACACTTTTCTGGGAAATAGATCAAGTTGTTTAAGCTACTACTACTACTACTGCTCCCAGCAACCATTAACAGAAGCCATTCACTGACATCTCAAGTATAAGGCTATGACGCTAACCTGTTGGTAACAAAGGGAAGCTGAGCCTTCGCTGAATGGGAGAATGGGTTACATGTTTGGTGTGCCTGTGCCTCCACCCAGAATAGGACCCTTGCAACTAAAAGGGAACACTTTTCTGGGAAATAGATCAAGTTGTGTAAGCTACTATTATTACTGCTCCCAGCAACCTTATACAGAATTTATTCACTGACAGTTCACGTATAAGGCTATGGCGCTAACCTGTTGGTAACAAAGGGAAGCTGAGCCTTCGCTGAGGGGGAGAGTGGGTTAAATGTTTGGTGTGCCTGTGCCTCCACCCAGAATAGGACCATTGCAACTAAAAGGGAACACTTTTCTGGGAAATAGATCAAGTTGTCTAAGCTACTACTACTACTGCTCCCAGCAACCATTTACCGAAGTCATTCACTGACATCTCAAGTATAGCAGTACTAGGAACTTTATGTAGTAAAGGTTAACTTGCAAGTATAAATGGACCATACACAGTATAACAATACAATGAAAGGCCCAGCTGGGGCTTTAGTTAGTCTCTGCACATATGCCCGAGTATTCCCCGACCAGGGGGTGCAATGTCTAACACTCAGGATAGTCAAAATTCTGGATTTTGGTCTACTTTAACCAGGTTTCTACATTATTAGGATCTCTTTTCCATCCTCTATATTGTACAATCACAGCCTGATCTTTAACATTGTTAGTGATCTTATTGCACCCACCCAGGGGTGTAGCTGGGTGGGAGCAGGGAGGGGCACTTGCCCTGGGTGCAGCAGGTCAGAGGGTCAGCAAAGGGGGGGCCTGAGAACAGGTGGGGGCGCCATTTTGAATCTTTGCCCTGGGTACCAGAAAGCCTAGTTACCCCACTGCTCCCACCAGATACGTTGCTACTAACGGTATAGGGGCCATTGTATTGCCTTTCCGGAAAAGCAGATCTGCCTTGCCCCAGTTACACATGATAGATTTTTTTTACCTGACTTACAAAATAATGACTTTAGCTTTATTGTACTCCTCTGAGATGAACAGATAAGGGACCCTCGATGTTTGTTATAATCAGGCCTCGGAGAGTGACGCGCTGAATTGTGAACAAAAAGGCAGAAGATATAAAATAAGGCGATTACGAGCAAGCAGAGGAGGCAGACGGAGGAGCTCACTCATCCAGTTATACGTTGCTTGTTTTATTATCACATTCATCATTAGTCCATCCCGAAGAACTGATTATGGTTATAAATAAAATAAAACATGCTCTTTAAAATGATTCTATGCCTTGTTTCTAAAAGATCTGGAACAAGATGGGACACACGTTTCGGTACACTCTCATCACAGAGGGTTTTATGAAGATAACGTTGCTGATTGTTTTGTGGGAGCCAGATTAAGAAGCATCATTTAAAAGACCAAAACCCCTCAAAAAACGAAGAATCCCCAGCATCTAAAATTATAATATTTTATGTTTTTAGTCATAGACTTATTATTATTTCCTATGCTGGGCTGCAACTCTGTCCAGGACTCTAGGATACAGGCGCCACCATCTTGCCTCAGAAGCATCACATACTGACATAGCACATAGCTGTGCTTTGCACAGACAGAGCAGAGCTGGGGTAAGGAAAAGGACAACAATCCCAGATTGCAGAGCGGCACAGTCAGAAGACACTTCCTGTTTGCAGGCAGCGTCAGACTCAGTGGGCTGCTATCTTGGATGTTTAAAGTGGACCAACACCCAGGATTTTGACTATTCTGGGTCTTGGTCCACTTCCCCGGGGCACCCCGATCGGGGGTGCCCCGCTATGTGAAACCCCCCAGATCGCTCATAAAAACTCACCTCACACCGCTCCTACGGCGCATCCAATCAGCGCGCTCGGAGCCGCTGTGGTAGGCGCGTCAATGAGACGTCTTACCACAGCGCCTCCGAGCACGCTGGTGGCCGCATCTCGCGTCTCCCTCTAACAGGGAGCGCACCCTCACCGACCATTCACAAAAGGCCGGCGCGGGCACGCACCCTGCTAGAGAGAAGTGTGAGATGCGCCCACGGCCAGCCGATGCGCCATTGGATCGGGATCAAGGTAAGGTTTCTGGTGTCCTGAGGGGTTTCATACAGCGGGGCATCCAGATTTTGGATGCCCCGCAGGAGGGATCGGATCGGCCCAGGAATCTTATAGATACCCGGGCCGATCCGGCAGAGTGTTGGTCCACTTTAAAGGTTTAGAAAATGCACTAGGTGCAGGTAGGATGATTTTTAATGTGGGCAATCTGTATGTACGGGGGGGAAACATACAAGATAGGCTCTTATTCAGGGTGAAGGTCCGGATTAATGTGGGCAATCTGTATGTACGGGGGGGAAACATACAAGATAGGCTCTTATTCAGGGTGAAGGTTTAAGACTAGCGCCACGCATTGCTGATCTGTACTGGTGTTAGAGCGCCCAACACACATCACATTCATCAATGCCGGCCAGGTTACTACAGCGACAAAGTGCCGCTATACAGACGCTCATCTGCCGATACCTAACTTTAGTAATCAATCAGCCTCCACGTTTTTTTTTTAAGATAACATTACAGATTGTATTATGGGATTAGCCAGGTTATGTTGGGAAATTTCGGAGAGAAGACTTGAACGAGTCTTGCAGTGTTTATTTATTTTCCCACTCCAAACCATCCTGCCCTTTGGGTTTTTTTTCTATTTGTTCTCTTTACTTTATTTTGGTTTTGATTTATTTTTAGTTTCTCTTTTATTTCAGTTTTGTGAAGTGTTACATGAGGAGCCCAATGTAATATTAGCGCCACTTAGCGCCCTGGAGACTCTCTCAGCGCCCCATCTGCAGCGGCGGCCACAGGCAGCAGGTGCTCTGGTGTTTAGCGCAAAAGACTACGCCCGTGACGTTATTTTTTTTTCTATGGCGCCGGGTAGCACCGGGGGAAGGGGGTTGAGCGCCAGAAAAACATTATATTTAATGTTGAATACCAACAAAGTGCTGTCATTGTTATACACTGTGGTGACGCCGCTGGTGAATCCCATCATCAGGGCCTGCTCCGGGTTTGGACGATAGAGTCTCGTTGGGCCCCTTGCCGGTATGGTATGATACTGCATATATGGTGATAAAAGTTGCATGTATGAATATAAAATATTAAAAATAAATGGAAATAAACAGAACAAAAGCATAGGACAAATGGCAGAAAGAAAGAAAGAATATAAGGAATGACTGGAAAAAGCAGGAAAGACAGACAGAAGCAATGGGAGAAAAGACAGAAGAGTTAGGAGGAAATAAAAAATAGAAGAAGTGACAGAAAAAAATAATAGAAGGAAAGAAGAAAGCAAACAGATGAAAGAAAGAAAGAAACAAAAAAAAAAGATGACAGAAAGAATGAATGAAAAAGAATAGAAGAAAAGAAATAAAGAATAGAAGGACTGACAGAAAGTCTCTCCCAATGGCTAATCTGCCCCTGCCTGACAGTCTTTAGCCCTGGTTACTGCACGGCCATGTGTCCTGCATAGGCGCTGCCCAGGGTAGAGGGAATGAAGTGGGCCCCCTCAAGGAGCAGAGGTCCCGGAATCTGCCCAAGTATATCTAGTGCTGACGCCGGCCCTGCCCATCATATACAGCCTAAGGAACAAAGAGATCCAAGCAGCATTTTCCAAATTAGTTCATATGCAAAAAAATCACAACCAAATTATTTCCCAGCACCACGACACAAAATCACCCTCCAAAAGGGCCACTTCCTCGAGGTAACCTGTCTCTGCCGTCCACGCTGGTCTTAAACAACAAGCAGCCAATTGATTGACATGCAACCCCCACATAACCCCTCCAGAACGCCCAATAGCCTCACCTTTACTTTGAGCCAGTCCTGGGAACAGAGTGCGGCGATTGACCGCGGGTGTTCCGGTGGCCAGCGGCGAGGACACGACTAGAGATGAGCGAACTTTTGAAAAATTCGATTCGACTGATTCGCCGAATTTTCCGACAAAAATCGTTTCGACCCGAATAAATTCGCGACGAATCGCTATTAAAAACGGCTATTTCTGAGCCTCCTACAGCCTCAATAGGGTTGTAAACCATTCAGCCTTGCTGTAACACGCACAGGATGCGTGCTGGGTTTGTTAAATAATACTTTGAAGAAATATCACATGCAGATCAGAGGCATCGCTAATAGAATCGCAGAGCGGCACAATTGCAGAGAGTTGAAGTGGCATCACTATGAGGGGCAGAAGGAGCCCAAATATACACTGGAGTTGGCCTCAGGAGCCCAAAAATTGGATGAATCACACCCTGGAGTTGGCAGAAGTTGGCAGCAGCAGCAGGAGCCCAAATATACACTGGAGTTGGCTTCAGGAGCCCAAAAATTGGATGAATCACACCCTGGAGTTGGCAGAAGTTGGCAGCAGCAGGAGCAGGAGCCCAAATATACACTGGAGTTGGCCTCAGGAGCCCAAAAATTGGATGAATCACACCCTGGAGTTGGCAGAAGTTGGCAGTAGCAGCAGCAGGAGCCCAAATATACACTGGAGTTGGCCTCAGGAGCCCAAAAATTGGATGAATCACACCCTGGAGTTGGCAGGAGTTGACAGTAGTAGCAGCAGGAGCCCAAATATACACTGGAGTTGGCCTCAGGAGCCCAAAAATTGGATGAATCACACCCTGGAGTTGGCAGAAGTTGGCAGCAGCAGCAGCAGGAGCCCAAATATACACTGGAGTTGGCCTCAGGAGCCCAAAAATTGGATGAATCACACCCTGGAGTTGGCAGAAGTTGGCAGCAGCAGCAGCAGGAGCCCAAATATACACTGGAGTTGGCTTCAGGAGCCCAAAAATTGGATGAATCACACCCTGGAGTTGGCAGGAGTTGACAGTAGTAGCAGCAGGAGCCCAAATATACACTGGAGTTGGCTTCAGGAGCCCAAAAATTGGATGAATCACACCCTGGAGTTGGCAGAAGTTGGCAGCAGCAGCAGCAGGAGCCCAAATATACACTGGAGTTGGCCTCAGGAGCCCAAAAATTGGATGAATCACACCCTGGAGTTGGCAGAAGTTGGCAGTAGTAGCAGCAGGAGCCCAAATATACACTGGAGTTGGCCTCAGGAGCCCAAAAATTGGATGAATCACACCCTGGAGTTGGCAGAAGTTGGCAGTAGTAGCAGCAGGAGCCCAAATATACACTGGAGTTGGCTTCAGGAGCCCAAAAATTGGATGAATCACACCCTGGAGTTGGCAGAAGTTGGCAGTAGCAGCAGCAGGAGCCCAAATATACACTGGAGTTGGCTTCAGGAGCCCAAAAATTGGATGAATCACACCCTGGAGTTGGCAGGAGTTGACAGTAGCAGCAGCAGGAGCCCAAATATACACTGGAGTTGGCCTCAGGAGCCCAAAAATTGGATGAATCACACCCTGGAGTTGGCAGGAGTTGACAGTAGCAGCAGCAGGAGCCCAAATATACACTGGAGTTGGCTTCAGGAGCCCAAAAATTGGATGAATCACACCCTGGAGTTGGCAGAAGTTGGCAGCAGCAGCAGCAGCAGGAGCCCAAATATACACTGGAGTTGGCTTCAGGAGCCCAAAAATTGGATGAATCACACCCTGGAGTTGGCAGGAGTTGACAGTAGCAGCAGCAGGAGCCCAAATATACACTGGAGTTGGCTTCAGGAGCCCAAAAATTGGATGAATCACACCCTGGAGTTGGCAGAAGTTGGCAGTAGTAGCAGCAGGAGCCCAAATATACACTGGAGTTGGCTTCAGGAGCCCAAAAATTGGATGAATCACACCCTGGAGTTGGCAGAAGTTGGCAGTAGCAGCAGCAGGAGCCCAAATATACACTGGAGTTGGCTTCAGGAGCCCAAAAATTGGATGAATCACACCCTGGAGTTGGCAGAAGTTGGCAGTAGCAGCAGCAGGAGCCCAAATATACACTGGAGTTGGCTTCAGGAGCCCAAAAATTGGATGAATCACACCCTGGAGTTGGCAGGAGTTGACAGTAGCAGCAGCAGGAGCCCAAATATACACTGGAGTTGGCCTCAGGAGCCCAAAAATTGGATGAATCACACCCTGGAGTTGGCAGGAGTTGACAGTAGCAGCAGCAGGAGCCCAAATATACACTGGAGTTGGCTTCAGGAGCCCAAAAATTGGATGAATCACACCCTGGAGTTGGCAGAAGTTGGCAGCAGCAGCAGCAGGAGCCCAAATATACACTGGAGTTGGCTTCAGGAGCCCAAAAATTGGATGAATCACACCCTGGAGTTGGCAGAAGTTGGCAGCAGCAGCAGCAGCAGGAGCCCAAATATACACTGGAGTTGGCTTCAGGAGCCCAAAAATTGGATGAATCACACCCTGGAGTTGGCAGGAGTTGACAGTAGCAGCAGCAGGAGCCCAAATATACACTGGAGTTGGCTTCAGGAGCCCAAAAATTGGATGAATCACACCCTGGAGTTGGCAGAAGTTGGCAGTAGTAGCAGCAGGAGCCCAAATATACACTGGAGTTGGCTTCAGGAGCCCAAAAATTGGATGAATCACACCCTGGAGTTGGCAGAAGTTGGCAGTAGCAGCAGCAGGAGCCCAAATATACACTGGAGTTGGCTTCAGGAGCCCAAAAATTGGATGAATCACACCCTGGAGTTGGCAGAAGTTGGCAGTAGCAGCAGCAGGAGCCCAAATATACACTGGAGTTGGCTTCAGGAGCCCAAAAATTGGATGAATCACACCCTGGAGTTGGCAGGAGTTGACAGTAGCAGCAGCAGGAGCCCAAATATACACTGGAGTTGGCCTCAGGAGCCCAAAAATTGGATGAATCACACCCTGGAGTTGGCAGAAGTTGGCAGTAGCAGCAGCAGGAGCCCAAAAAATGGCCTAAAGACATAAATATGTTTTGCACCATTTGTAAAGTGTAAAACGTGGCACCATGCTGAATCTAGTCGCATGCATCAGGCATTGGTGGGTGGAAATCCTGGCTGATCCATCCCTGATTCATTTTGACAAAGGTGAGTCTCTCCACATTTTTAGTTGACAGACGAGTTCTCCTCGCCGTAACTATGGCCCCCGCCGCACTAAACACCCGCTCAGATGGCACGCTACTTGCCGGGCAGGACAGCTTTTCCAGGGCAAACTCTGCTAGTTGCGGCCACAAATCAAGTTTGGCTGCCCAGAAGTCCAGCGGATCCTCAAGGTGTGTTGGCATGGTCATGTCAAAGTATGACATGACCTGCTGGTTCAGGTCCTGCTCCAGGTCTTCCTGCTGCTCATGAGTAGCCTCACTATGCGGGTGTAGAAAGCTACTCATTAGCGACTGAAGACTGAGGCTGCTGCTGCTGATGGAGCTTCTGCTGCTGCTGCTGCCAACCCCCCCAGCGGCCATGGCAGTGGAAGGTGAGCGCAGAGGTCCCCTCGAGTCAGACCTGCGAGAGTATGGACCATGGCGCAGATAGGCATCGGCCAACTGCCTACGTAGAATGTCTTTGTAGTAGTTGAGTTTGTCCTCCCTCTCGGTGGGTTTAAAAAATGCCCCCATTTTGTGCCGGAAGCGAGGGTCCAATAAGGTGGACAGCCAGAAGTCATCCCGCCGACAGATGGAAACAATTCTGGGGTCACTACGCAAGCATGTGAGCATGCTTCGTGCCATTTGCGCAAGTGACTCGGATGGACTACCTGTCTCCATCTCCACTGCATACTGCCACGGTGTGCCCGGGTCCTCTGTCTCTCCTTCCTCAAAAACCTCTAGCTCCTCTGGCTGCTCCTGCTCCTCCTCTCCTGTCCGCTGACTAGATAAACCAGCCATTTCGCCAAGCCTAAACTGTGTTTCGCTGGGCAACTCCTCCTCCTCCTCTTCCTCCTCCTCCTCCTCCAGTTCAGCTCCAACGGGGTTCATGTGGCCGTAAGATGTAAACGCCATGTCTCCAGTGCCCTGACCAGCCATGGTTTCCAACATGTGCTGTAGTACATGAAGCAGTGGAATCACGTCGTTCATCCCGTAATCCTGCCGACTGACAAATAAAGTGGCTTCCTCAAAGGGCCTGAGCAAACGGCAGGTGTCACGTATGAGCTGCCACTGGTTGACATTGAAGTTACACAGGGGAGTCCCCCTATCTGCTTGGATCATCAGGAAATCCGTGATGGCTTTTCTCTGTTCATATAATCGGTCCAACATGTGAAGGGTGGAATTCCAACGGGTGGAAACATCGCAAATCAGACTATGTTGGGGGATACCATTCTGACGCTGTAGCTCAAGAAGGGTGTGTTTGGCGGTGTAGGAGTGGCTGAAGTGCATGCAAAGTTTCCGTGAAGTTGTTAGGATGTCCTGCAGATGGGGGGAACACTTCAGAAACCGCTTGACAACCAGATTGAAGACGTGAGCCATGCAGGGGGCATGGGTCAGGCTTCCTTGGCGCAGCGCAGACAAAATGTTCTTCCCATTGTCGGTAACCATGATTCCCATTTTAAGTTTTTTCGGAGTAAGCCATGTTTGGATTTCCTGATGAATACATTTAAGCAGTTCCTCCCCTGTGTGACTCCGTTCGCCAAGACAAACCATGTGAAGCACTGCGTGACACCTCCGTGCCCTGCACACATGGTAGACTGGAGGGGCACTGAGACTTGAGCCTACAGTGGAGGGTGAGGAGATGGCGGAGGATGAGGAGGCCGAGTCGCACGGTGTCACAGGCCCAATGGGCAGAGAGCGCGGAGGCCGAAGCGGCGTGACCTGTCCAAGTTGCTGCTGCAAAGGGACCACATTCACCCAGTGGGCCGTAAACGACATGTACTGCCCCTGACCGTAGTTACAGCTCCAGATGTCGGCGCTGCCATGTATTTTGCTACACACCGACAGGCTCAAGGACTGGCCCACCTTCTGTTCAACAAAAGTGTGCAGCGCTGGTACTGCCTTCTTGGCAAAGAAATGACGGCTTGGGACTCTCCACCTCGGCTCGGCACAAGCCATCAGTTCTCTGAAAGGTGCAGATTCCACCACCTGAAAAGGGAGCGACTGCAGCACCAGCAACTTGGACAGGAGCACATTCAGCTTCTGCGCCGTAGGATGAGTGGGCGCATACTGCTGTCTCTTGGACATGGCTTCGCTGATGGATTGCTGGCGGGATGCATGACTTGGAGGAGGAGGAGGAGGAGCAGGAGCGACAGAGGATGGGTGTGACGCACAGCTGCCTTCGGCTGAGGTGCTGGAGCCTTGGCTGGCAGAAATTGGGAGCTCACTTGGTGAGGAAGCAGACTGGACCACCCCTTGGGAGCCTCGGTTCTCCCAGGTCGTTTTATGGTGACGCATCATATGTTGACGCAGGGCCGTGGTGCCAACATTTGGACCCTGGCCACGCTTCACCTTTTGCCTACATATCTTGCATGTGGCCATGTTACCCTCCTGCGGATGCCTCAGGAAAAACTGCCACACTGCCGAGTAGCTACTTTTCCCACCCCCTGGCCTCACTGATTCACTGCTGCTGTTGCCAACTCCAGGAACCCCTGCTCCACTACCTCCCGATAAGGTAGACTGCCGCACAGCAGGTGCTCTACCCCGGCCCCGGCCCCGGCCGGCTCCAGCCTTTGGAATTGTGCCCCCATGCTGACTGCTACCACCTTGCTGCCTCAGCTGCTGACTCCGGGGCAACCTGCGCCCCTCTTCTCCTGATGATGACGATGAAGCCCCTTCATCACCCGGCTCCCAAGTGCGATCGGCTTCATCGTCATCATCATCATCATCACCGGGTTGTGGCTGTACGTCACTGATGTTCGTGGATTCGTCAACAGTGTCTGGCGCAGGAGCTGGAACGCTCGCAGCACCCACGACACTGTCCACATCACTATTTGTCTGCCTAGCTAAAGAAGCCACCTCCATTTCTTGGCTGGGCAGTAGCTGCTGACTGTCCTCCTGTATCTGATCGTCCTCCTCACTAAAGAGTGGAGCTGAACCCAAAGCATAGGATACGTCGCTGGGGGAGGGAACGGCGTAGGACAGAGGCAATGGGAGGACAGGGACTGCTCTCGGGGCATGCCAACTCAGGGTTGTGTCAGAGGAACCTACCGACCCTAGACTGGGGGTCTCAGATGTAAGTTGTGATGATGTTGTTGATGAGCGCGTCAGCCAATCTACCACGGCAGATGCGTTACTGGTGGAGACCCGACCGCTAGCAGATACTGGCAGATTAGGTCTCTCAGCGTGACTCCTGCTGCTACTGGCCCCCAGTCTGATGCGAGCTCTGCCTGCGGAATCTTGGCCTCTGCCACTCCTCTTTTCACTTCCAGGCACTTGTCTGCCCGACATAGTCTAACTGGCGTGGTAGTAGGTGATATTTTAAGAACCCCCAGGCAGCAGTGGGTCTATATAAAACAGAATATAATGCACACCAAAAGTGAGCAGTAACACTCAGCCTCCAACAGGCCTGCTTAGTGTAAATAAGAGAGCTGCTTAGTGTAAATAAAGAGGGGTATGCTATGTTACAGAATGGGATGCCTCAACAGAAGTGCACCTGGCAGGCAGCAGTAAGCCTATGCCCAGCAAAAGTGTCTTATAATATAAATATAATAAGAGCAAATGCTTATATGGTCTTAAACAGAGGCTGCTTTAGTCACAGAATGGGATGCCCTGGGCAGGAATGGACCTGGCAGGGTCCAGTAGGGCTTTGGCCAGCAAAAGTGTCTTTATCAGGCTAATTTCAAATATGATAAGAGCAAATGCTTATATGGTCTTAAACAGAGGCTGCTGTAGTCACAGAATGGGATGCCCCGGGCAGGAATCGACCTGGCAGGGTCCAGTAGGGCTTTGGCCAGCAAAAGTGTCTTTGTCAGGCCTGATTTCTATGAGAATAAGTGCAAATGTTTATTATGCTATTAAATAGAGGCTGCTTTAGTCACAGAATGGGATGCCAGTGCCACAAAAACCAGAGAGCATGCACAGCAAAAGTGTCTTTATCAGGCCTGATTTCTATGAGAATAAGTGCAAATGTTTATTGTGCTATTAAATAGAGGCTGCTTTAGTCACAGAATGGGATGCCAGTGCCACAAAAACCAGAGAGCATGCACAGCAAAAGTGTCTTTATCAGGCCTGATTTCTATGAGAATAAGTGCAAATGTTTATTATGCTATTAAATAGAGGCTGCTTTAGTCACAGAATGGGATGGGATGCCAGTGCCACAAAAACCAGAGAGCATGCACAGCAAAACTGTCTTTATCAGGCCTGATTTCTATGAGAATAAGTGCAAATGTTTATTATGCTATTAAATAGAGGCTGCTTTAGTCACAGAATGGGATGCCAGTGCCACAAAAACCAGAGAGCATGCACAGCAAAAGTGTCTTTATCAGGCCTGATTTCTATGAGAATAAGTGCAAATGTTTATTATGCTATTAAATAGAGGCTGCTTTAGTCACAGAATGGGATGCCAGTGCCACAAAAACCAGAGAGCATGCACAGCAAAAGTGTCTTTATCAGGCCTGATTTCTATGAGAATAAGTGCAAATGTTTATTATGCTATTAAATAGAGGCTGCTTTAGTCACAGAATGGGATGCCAGTGCCACAAAAACCAGAGAGCATGCACAGCAAAAGTGTCTTTATCAGGCCTGATTTCTATGAGAATAAGTGCAAATGTTTATTATGCTATTAAATAGAGGCTGCTTTAGTCACAGAATGGGATGCCAGTGGCACAAAAACCAGAGAGCATGCACAGCAAAAGTGTCTTTATCAGGCCTGATTTCTATGAGAATAAGTGCAAATGTTTATTATGCTATTAAATAGAGGCTGCTTTAGTCACAGAATGGGATGCCGGGGCCACAAAAACCAGAGAGCATGCACAGCAAAAGTGTCTTTATCACTCAGGCCTGATTTCTATGAGAATAAGTGCAAATGTTTATTATGCTATTACATAGAGGCTGCTTTAGTCACAGAATGGGATGCCAGTGGCACAAAAACCAGAGAGCATGCACAGCAAAAGTGTCTTTATCACTCAGGCCTGATTTCTATGAGAATAAGTGCAAATGTTTATTATGCTATTAAATAGAGGCTGCTTTAGTCACAGAATGGGATGCCAGTGGCACAAAAAGCAGAGAGCATGCACAGCAAAAGTGTCTTTATCACTCAGGCCTGATTTCTATGAGAATAAGTGCAAATGTTTATTATGCTATTAAATAGAGGCTGCTTTAGTCACAGAATGGGATGCCAGTGGCACAAAAACCAGAGAGCATGCACAGCAAAAGTGTCTTTATCACTCAGGCCTGATTTCTATGAGAATAAGTGCAAATGTTTATTATGCTATTAAATAGAGGCTGCTTTAGTCACAGAATGGGATGCCGGGGCCACAAAAACCAGAGAGCATGCACAGCAAAAGTGTCTTTATCACTCAGGCCTGATTTCTATGAGAATAAGTGCAAATGTTTATTATGCTATTAAATAGAGGCTGCTTTAGTCACAGAATGGGATGCCAGTGGCACAAAAAGCAGAGAGCATGCACAGCAAAAGTGTCTTTATCACTCAGGCCTGATTTCTATGAGAATAAGTGCAAATGTTTATTATGCTATTAAATAGAGGCTGCTTTAGTCACAGAATGGGATGCCAGTGGCACAAAAACCAGAGAGCATGCACAGCAAAAGTGTCTTTATCACTCAGGCCTGATTTCTATGAGAATAAGTGCAAATGTTTATTATGCTATTAAATAGAGGCTGCTTTAGTCACAGAATGGGATGCCGGGGCCACAAAAACCAGAGAGCATGCACAGCAAAAGTGTCTTTATCAGGCCTGATTTCTATGAGAATAAGTGCAAATGTTTATTATGCTATTAAATAGAGGCTGCTTTAGTCACAGAATGGGATGCCAGTGGCACAAAAAGCAGAGAGCATGCACAGCAAAAGTGTCTTTATCACTCAGGCCTGATTTCTATGAGAATAAGTGCAAATGTTTATTATGCTATTAAATAGAGGCTGCTTTAGTCACAGAATGGGATGCCAGTGGCACAAAAACCAGAGAGCATGCACAGCAAAAGTGTCTTTATCAGGGCTGATTTCTATGAGAATAAGTGCAAATGTTTATTATGCTATTAAATAGAGGCTGCTTTAGTCACAGAATGGGATGCCAGTGGCACAAAAAGCAAAGAGCATGCACAGCAAAAGTGTCTTTATCACTCAGGCCTGATTTCTATGAGAATAAGTGCAAATGTTTATTATGCTATTAAATAGAGGCTGCTTTAGTCACAGAATGGGATGCCGGGGCCACAAAAACCAGAGAGCATGCACAGCAAAAGTGTCTTTATCACTCAGGCCTGATTTCTATGAGAATAAGTGCAAATGTTTATTATGCTATTAAATAGAGGCTGCTTTAGTCACAGAATGGGATGCCAGTGGCACAAAAACCAGAGAGCATGCACAGCAAAAGTGTCTTTATCACTCAGGCCTGATTTCTATGAGAATAAGTGCAAATGTTTATTATGCTATTAAATAGAGGCTGCTTTAGTCACAGAATGGGATGCCAGTGGCACAAAAACCAGAGAGCATGCACAGCAAAAGTGTCTTTATCACTCAGGCCTGATTTCTATGAGAATAAGTGCAAATGTTTATTATGCTATTAAATAGAGGCTGCTTTAGTCACAGAATGGGATGCCGGGGCCACAAAAACCAGAGAGCATGCACAGCAAAAGTGTCTTTATCAGGCCTGATTTCTATGAGAATAAGTGCAAATGTTTATTATGCTATTAAATAGAGGCTGCTTTAGTCACAGAATGGGATGCCAGTGGCACAAAAACCAGAGAGCATGCACAGCAAAAGTGTCTTTATCACTCAGGCCTGATTTCTATGAGAATAAGTGCAAATGTTTATTATGCTATTAAATAGAGGCTGCTTTAGTCACAGAATGGGATGCCGGGGCCACAAAAACCAGAGAGCATGCACAGCAAAAGTGTCTTTATCACTCAGGCCTGATTTCTATGAGAATAAGTGCAAATGTTTATTATGCTATTAAATAGAGGCTGCTTTAGTCACAGAATGGGATGCCGGGGCCACAAAAACCAGAGAGCATGCACAGCAAAAGTGTCTTTATCACTCAGGCCTGATTTCTATGAGAATAAGTGCAAATGTTTATTATGCTATTAAATAGAGGCTGCTTTAGTCACAGAATGGGATGCCAGTGGCACAAAAACCAGAGAGCATGCACAGCAAAAGTGTCTTTATCACTCAGGCCTGATTTCTATGAGAATAAGTGCAAATGTTTATTATGCTATTAAATAGAGGCTGCTTTAGTCACAGAATGGGATGCCGGGGCCACAAAAACCAGAGAGCATGCACAGCAAAAGTGTCTTTATCACTCAGGCCTGATTTCTATGAGAATAAGTGCAAATGTTTATTATGCTATTAAATAGAGGCTGCTTTAGTCACAGAATGGGATGCCAGTGGCACAAAAAGCAGAGAGCATGCACAGCAAAAGTGTCTTTATCACTCAGGCCTGATTTCTATGAGAATAAGTGCAAATGTTTATTATGCTATTAAATAGAGGCTGCTTTAGTCACAGAATGGGATGCCGGGGCCACAAAAACCAGAGAGCATGCACAGCAAAAGTGTCTTTATCACTCAGGCCTGATTTCTATGAGAATAAGTGCAAATGTTTATTATGCTATTAAATAGAGGCTGCTTTAGTCACAGAATGGGATGCCAGTGGCACAAAAACCAGAGAGCATGCACAGCAAAAGTGTCTTTATCACTCAGGCCTGATTTCTATGAGAATAAGTGCAAATGTTTATTATGCTATTAAATAGAGGCTGCTTTAGTCACAGAATGGGATGCCAGTGGCACAAAAACCAGAGAGCATGCACAGCAAAAGTGTCTTTATCACTCAGGCCTGATTTCTATGAGAATAAGTGCAAATGTTTATTATGCTATTAAATAGAGGCTGCTTTAGTCACAGAATGGGATGCCGGGGCCACAAAAACCAGAGAGCATGCACAGCAAAAGTGTCTTTATCAGGCCTGATTTCTATGAGAATAAGTGCAAATGTTTATTATGCTATTAAATAGAGGCTGCTTTAGTCACAGAATGGGATGCCAGTGGCACAAAAACCAGAGAGCATGCACAGCAAAAGTGTCTTTATCACTCAGGCCTGATTTCTATGAGAATAAGTGCAAATGTTTATTATGCTATTAAATAGAGGCTGCTTTAGTCACAGAATGGGATGCCAGTGGCACAAAAAGCAGAGAGCATGCACAGCAAAAGTGTCTTTATCAGGCCTGATTTCTATGAGAATAAGTGCAAATGTTTATTATGCTATTAAATAGAGGCTGCTTTAGTCACAGAATGGGATGCCAGTGGCACAAAAACCAGAGAGCATGCACAGCAAAAGTGTCTTTATCAGGCCTGATTTCTATGAGAATAAGTGCAAATGTTTATTATGCTATTAAATAGAGGCTGCTTTAGTCACAGAATGGGATGCCAGTGGCACAAAAAGCAGAGAGCATGCACAGCAAAAGTGTCTTTATCAGGCCTGATTTCTATGAGAATAAGTGCAAATGTTTATTATGCTATTAAATAGAGGCTGCTTTAGTCACAGAATGGGATGCCTCACAGCAGACTTAAGATCAGTTCAGTATATATGCACAGTTAGTTACTATAAGCAGCCTGAAAACGCTAACAAAGGCTGGATGAAAAAAAAAAAATCTCCCTGTCACAGCCTCCGTTTTTCCTACCTTTCCCTGGCTTTCTGTCTGTCTCCTGTCTGTCTCCTGCCTGTCTCCTGCCTGTCTCCAGCCTGTCCCTGTCTGTCCCTGCCTGTCTAAGTGCCTCAGCTACACAGCGTTCTGTCTGTCACGAATGCAATAGAGAAATGAGGAAAAGCAAGATGGCCGCCGTTAAATACCGCTGTGTGACGTCACCGGGCTTGCTGGCTGCTGATAGGCTGCATGTGACTGCCCCAGCTTGCACTGGCGCGGGATACATGTCCAGACATGTCCCGCCCGCCATCTTAGAATGCCTGTAATGTAAATGAATGGATGTTAAAGGAAAACTTCGAGTGATCGAATCGCGGGGAAATTCGGATTCGATCCGAATCGAATTTTTCCTGAAATTCGGATCGAATCCGGGTTCGTCCGGATCGATTCGCTCATCCCTAGACACGACCATGGTTCCCGGCGCTGACTCGTAGTAAAGCTGAGGATTTTTGGTGTTATGTGGTTCCCCACGCTGACTCGTAGTAAAGCTGAGGATTTTTGGTGTTATTTGGTTCCCCGCGCTGACTCGTAGTAAAGCTGAGGATTTTTTGCGTTATGGGGTTCCCCGCACTGACTCGTAGTAAAGCTGACGATTTTTGGTGTTTTGGGGTTCCCCGCGCTGACTCGTAGTAAAGCTGAGGATTTTTTGCTTTATGGGGTTCCCCGCGCTGACTCGTAGTAAAGCTGAGGATTTTTGGTGTTATGCGGTTCCCCGCGCTGACTCGTAGTAAAGCTGAGGATTTTTTGCATTATGGGGTTCCCCGCGCTGACTCGTAGTAAAGCTGAGGATTTTTTGCATTATGGGGTTCCCCGCGCTGACTCGTAGTAAAGCCGAGGATTTTTTGCATTATGGGGTTCCGCGCGCTGACTCGTAGTAAAGCTGAGGATTTTTTGCATTATGGGGTTCCCCGCGCTGACTCGTAGTAAAGCTGAGGATTTTTGCGGTATGGGGTTCCCCGCGCTGACTCGTAGTAAAGCTGAGGATTTTTGACGTTATGGGGGGGGGGTTATGTGCGAGAAGGCTCCAGCATTCTCGATGCCCCCCCCAAGCTTGTTTTGATTAGCTGTATGCTAAAAAAAACGGGTGTTGGTCCGGTTTAAATATACAAGCTGAGGAGACTGTAGCACAGAGACCTCAATCTTGCATAGTTTCTGGTGCAAGAACCTTACTTTTGTTTACATGCAAGTTTTTTTTAAGTGTAAATTTGCGCATGAGCCCAGGCATAAGTGAATATTATCCTTTTGGGTTTTCCCCCGTTCAAACATTCTTGCAAATGCGGTCATGCTCGAATGATTCAGGGGTGACAGTTTGCCTTTGCAACCCCCGTTAAGGGTGTTGGTCCCGCTGTCTGTTCATCACAACGGGGGGGGAGGGGGCTCCAGCGACTGGCAAGTGTGAGGTCACGTGGGCAGGTCGTGCCGGTGGTCGGCGCAAGGAACGCCCAGCTGCCAATTCCATGCCGAACTCCTTTCCCGGCGCTGGTGAGCATTACGGCATTCTAGAAGGTTATCTGCAAGGGGGGCTCCAGCATTTTGGATGCCACTCCCAAGCTTACTGCAATGAGCAAACAGCGGGAACACCCGTTAAATAAAAAACGGGTGTTGGTCTGGTTTAAGGTGAGAAATGTTAGAATTCCCCAAATACTTTTACTGGCAGGAACCATGTTTTATTTTAAATTTATTTAAATATATTTAAAAATATTTAAATTAATGTAATGTTATTTACAGTAAAAATGTATATAGTTTAATTATTTAAACTATAAAAAAAATGAGAAGAATTTCTATAATCTACTAATTAATTTTAACCTTTATTATCAATAATGGTATTGTGTGATTATTTTAAAAAGAAAAGGGGAAAATTAACATGATTACAGATGTATCAGAGTCAAGGCATAACTTGCATTTTAGGCATAAATACTAACATACGTAAAACTATATGTGGCGGCTGATTTAAGACTAGCGCCATGTATTGCCATTTGTGCTTCTATGTAGTGGCGCTCAGAGCATCTGGAAGTGATGCTGTAGTATCCTGTCCAGTATTGATAAATGTAATGTCTGTAGGGGGCGCTGTAGAAGAGCTCTCCCTGATTCACTGTGGCGCTAATCCAGAACGCTATGTATTCCCCCGAGGGAAATCCGGCCAAGGCGATGCTACATATAACAACAGGACAACGCTGCAATTAACGATAGGTAGCGGCAGCGAAGAGCGGCCGAATCTTGGCGCTAAAGCCCATATTTAAGAACAAAACACACAAAGTCAGCGTTGACGCTCTAAAACTGGGCGCTCTAGCGATGAGCTCCAGACGCTATATGTGAAGAGTCTCCAGAGCAAAACACATGGAATGAGATTGTTAAGACAGCACTGCCACTGCAATGGCAGAACAACACGTACTATTCAGCAGCAAAAAACTAAAATTCAAGCACCAACAATATAAGTGTTTGGTGCAAAAATAGTGCAAACCGCGATTGGCCGCCAGGCGGTTATGTGGGCTGCCGGCCGGCACAGAGGACGCGACTACAGCCCACGTGACCTCCTGCTGGCCAATCGTGGGGTTAGGTGCGATTCAACTGTTTTACAAAGTATGGTGCACACGAGAAAGGAGGCACAGCCAGCTGATCCTTTGGGGCTGCAGAATTCATGTGAGCATGCTTTGCAATAAGAGAGCTCATGCGAGAGTGCTTTCATTTCTCGCTCAAATGGGGCTGCTGGCTTCTCGCAGAAATGGAAAACAGTGCTAGAAATCTTGAACACCTTACTTGATTCCTTTTGCATGTGTCCCCTAAAGATCTTGAACGCCTTACTCAACTGCTTTTGCATGTGTCCCCTAAAGATCTTGAATGCCTTACTCAACTGCTTTTGCATGTGTCCCCTGAAGATCTTGAAAGCCTTACTTGATTGCTTTTGCATGTGTCCCCTAAAGATCTTGAACGCCTTACTCAACTGCTTTTGCATGTGTCCCCTAAAGATCTTGAATGCCTTACGCAACTGCTTTTGCATGTGTCCCCTAAAGATCTTGAATGCCTTATGCAACTGCTTTTGCATGTGTCCCCTGAAGATCTTGAAAGCCTTACTTGATTGCTTTTGCATGTGTCCCCTAAAGATCTTGAACGCTTTACTCAACCGCTTTTGCATGTGTCCCCTAAAGATCTTGAACGCCTTACAAAACTGCTTTTGCATGTGTCCCCTAAAGATCTTGAATGCCTTGATTGCTTTTGCATGTGATCCCTAAAGATCTTGAACGCCTTACTCAATTGCTTTTGCATGTGTCCCCTAAAAATCTTGAATGCCTTACTAAACTGCTTTTGCATGTGTCCCATAAAGATCTTGAACGCCTTAGGTAACTGCTTTTGCATGTGTCCCCTAAAGATCTTGAATGCCTTAATCGATTGCTTTTGCATGTGATCCCTAAAGATCTTGAACGCCTTACTCAATTGCTTTTGCATGTGTCCCCTAAAAATCTTGAATGCCTTACTCAACTGCTTTTGCATGTGTCCCCTAAAGATCTTGAACGCCTTACGTAACTGCTTTTGCATGTGTCCCCTAAAGATCGTGAATGCCTTAATTGATTGCTTTTGCATGTGTCCCCTAAAGATCTTGAACGCCTTACTTTAATGCTTTTGCATGTGTCCCCTAAAGATCTTGACTAAAGATCTTGAATGCCTTATGCAACTGCTTTTGCATGTGCCCCCTAAGGATCTTGAATGCCTTACGCAACTGCTTTTGCATGTGTCCCCTAAAGATCTTGAATGCCTTACTTGACTGCTTTTGCATGTGTCCCCTAAAGATCTTGAATGCCTTACGCAACTGCTTTTGCATGTGTCCCCTAAAGATCTTGAATACCTTACTCTACTGCTTTTGCATGTGTCCCCTAAAGATCTTGAATGCCTTATGCAACCTCTTTTGTGTGTGTCCCCTAAAGATCTTGATTGCCTTACTCAACTGCTTTTGCATGTGTCCCCTGAAGATCTTGAAAGCCTTACTTGATTGCTTTTGCATGTGTCCCCTAAAGTTCTTGAACACCTAACTTGATTGCTTTTGCATGTGTCCCCTAAAGATTTTGAACGCCTTACTTGATTGCTTTTGCATGTGTCCCTAAACATCTTGAACGCCTTACTTGATTGCTTTTGCATGTGTCCCCTAAAGATCTTGAACGCTTTACTCAACCGCTTTTGCATGTGTCCCCTAAAGATCTTGAACACCTTACTCAACTGCTTTTGCATGTGTCCCCTAAAGATCTTGAATCCCTTACTCAACTGCTTTTGCATGTGTCCCCTAAAGATCTTGAATCCCTTACTCAACTGCTTTTGCATGTGTCCCCTAAAGATCTTGAACGCCTTACGTAACTGCTTTTGCATGTGTCCCCTAAAGATCTTGAATGCCTTAATTGATTGCTTTTGCATGTGTCCCCTAAATATTTTGAACGCCTTACTTGATTGCTTTTGCATGTGTCCCTAAACATCTTGAACGCCTTACTTGATTGCTTTTGCATGTGTCCCCTAAAGATCTTGAACGCCTTACTCAACCGCTTTTGCATGTGTCCCCTAAAGATCTTGAACACCTTACTCAACTGCTTTTGCATGTGTCCCCTAAAGATCTTGAATCCCTTACTCAACTGCTTTTGCATGTGTCCCCTAAAGATCTTGAACGCCTTACGTAACTGCTTTTGCATGTGTCCCCTAAAGATCTTGAATGCCTTAATTGATTGCTTTTGCATGTGATCCCTAAAGATCTTGAACGCCTTACTCTACTGCTTTTGCATGTGTCCCCTAAAGATCTTGAATGCCTTACTTTATTGCTTTTGCATGTGTCCCCTAAAGATCTTGAATGCCTTACGCAACTGCTTTTGCATGTGTCACCTAAAGATCTTGAACGCCTTACTCAATTGCTTTTGCATGTGTCCCCTAAAGATCTTGAACGCTTTTCTCAACCACTTTTGCATGTGTCCCCTAAAGATCTTGAACACCTTACTCAACTGCTTTTGCATGTGTCCCCTAAAGATCTTGAATGCCTTACGTAACTGCTTTTGCATGTGTCCCCTAAAGATCTTGAATGCCTTAATTGATTGCTTTTGCATGTGATCCCTAAAGATCTTGAACACCTTACTCGACTGCTTTTGCATGTGTCCCCTAAAGATCTTGAATGCCTTACGTGACTGCTTTTTCATGTGTCCCCTAAAGATCTTGAATGCCTTACTTGATTGTTTTTGCATGTGTCCCCTAAAGATCTTGAATGCCTTACTCAACCTCTTTTGCATGTGTCCCCTAAAGATCTTGAATGCCTTATGCGACCTCTTTTGCATGTGTCCCCTAAAGATATTGAATGCCTTACTCAACTGCTTTCGCATGTGTCCCATGAATCGTGTGACAATGCAGGAGTTCTCTTTGGCACAGATTTTTACGAGCTGTGCTTAGTCAACCCTACTTTGTCTATTTTCAGTCCTCAAAAAAAAAGACCCCCTTCACGACAGTCAATGGCCGCTCTCAAATCACTTGTTGTTGAAACATTGAGGGTTAGGCCCATTTTTTTCAAAAATGTTGCTTCTTGCCTCCTTCAGGTCATGAACAAGACTGGTTTTACTCTTCTCGGATTTCAAAACCTTCATAGTTACAGAAGCGTTGTGTTTCTACTATTCCTTCTCATTTATGTGGTGACCATATCTGGAAACCTCCTGATCATCTTCCTGGTGTCAGTGAGTAAAAATCTCAGCTCGCCCATGTACTTTTTCTTGAGCCACCTGTCAGCCTGTGATCTTCTCTTGACCACCGTGATTGTCCCTTTACTGCTCAATATTATTCTGCAAACAAAATTCATATTCATATCGTTTGTTGGATGCTTTGCCCAGTTTTATCTTTTCGGGGCCCTGGCCACCACGGAATGTCTTCTTCTGGCGGTCATGTCTTATGATCGATACATGGCCATCTGTAACCCTCTACGTTATGGTATAATCATGGCGATTCATAGGTGCATCCATCTTGTGTTTTGGTCTTGGTTTTTAGCATTCTCAGCGATGGTGGACACAGTGATTCAAATGTCCAAGCTGGACTTCTGTGGTCCCAACATTATTGACCATTTTTTCTGCGACCTGGCTCCTCTCCTAAAGCTTTCATGCTCGGACACCTCAATCGCTGAGATCAATAACTTTGTGGCTGGGATTCCGGCAACTTCTATCCCATTAATTTACATTATAACCACATACACCTCCATCTTTATTGCCGTACTTAGGATTCCTACCACTATTGGAAGACAAAAAGCCTTCTACACTTGCAGCTCCCACTTGACTGTTGTGTCCATCTACTATGGGACATTGGTCTTTACCTATTTATTTACATCAAAAGACCTCCCATTGAATACCAACAAAGTGCTGTCATTGTTATACACTGTGGTGACGCCGCTGGTAAATCCCATTATATACAGCCTGAGGAACAAGGAGATCCAAGCAGCCTTTTCCAAATTAGTTCATATGCAAAAGATAACCCATCTTAAGTTGGGTAAGCTCAATAAAAAACATGTAAAGCATGAAGAAATCAGCATATACGTATTATGTAGACACATGACTAAGGATGAGCAAATCCATGGAAGTTCAGGCTCCACGGGTTAAGCAAAACTTTAGTCAAAACTTCTGTTCGGCATCCTGAACCCCATAAAAGTCAATGGGCCTCCAAACTTTGGTGGTATAAAATGGCTATAAAATGGCCATTGTAAGGGCTATGGGGCTGCTGTGGGCTGAGTGGGATGCAGGGACCGTTTTAAGCTGCTGGAAGTAGGGTGGGTTTAAAAAAAATCCCCCATTTAGGCACTAACCAGCCCTGCACACCAAGAATAGGGACTGGTAAGCCCAGAGCCAAGGGGCCCAGTGGCCAGCCCCTGTTCATTACCAGCCCCTGTCTTCTTTGACAGGGCCCTGGAGCTCTTTCATACCCCCGGGTAATAGGGTGGGGGTACCTGCAAGCCATTGCAAATATGTCCACTACCCTGTGAACGAGTCCATTGCCCCTCTTACTGGTTAACAAAAAGTTAAAGTAATAAATTAGAGACCACGTAAGCAAAAACCTTTCATCTTCCCAGTTTAACCTATACCTCCAGCGGCGGGGTCCCCTGCCACCTTCTCCACTGGCAGAAGCCATCATTTGGATGCCTTCTGCCAGCATAAGAGGCAATGGGGGACAATAGTCCCCTGTCTGTGTTCAGCGGCTGTCCCACCCCTACTGGGTTTCCCCCCCAGTGACAGCTCTCATATGCTCAGAAGCGTAGGCATAAAGGGGGTTCACTGGTAAACCTCTTCATGCTCTGACCATGCTCTGACCTCCAATGATGCCCTGAAACCTATAAGAGCTTTTACTGGAGGAAACTCCAGTAGCAATGGGGCAGCTGATGGAGCAGTCAGCTTCTCTGGAGCTTTGCTGATGGACGGAATGCTAAGCTGACACCACAGCTGGGTAGTGGGGGGGGGGGGGGGTAGCTGGCAGGGCTGTTCAGTGTCTGAGCTTGGACACAAACTTCTGGATGAAACCCTTGCTGGTGTTCGGGGACCCAGACACCCCATGTGTTCAGTTACAGTTTGAGTTTGCTCATCCCTATACAAGACACATTTTCTAAACCTGATAGTCATCAAGTAAAGGATACAATCCCATGGAAGTTCAGGTTACCCGGGTTCAGCAAACCTTTAGTCAAAACTTCTGTTCGGTACCCTGAACCCTATAAAAGTCAATGGGCAGCCAAACTTTGGTGGTATAAAATGGCAATTGGGGGACAATATTTTGGGTTCGCTCATTCCTATACAAGACACATTTTCTAAACCTGATAGTCATCAGATAAAGACATATCCTACAAGTCTTTATGCCATTATGGTGACTTGAAGGGTAATTCACTAACACTATGTTTGGGGTTTTTTCCTTTCGTGGTCCAGAAGGTATCCTCCAAGCCACTTCTATAACCAGCCGTGGTGTTGGTGGTACAGGTGTGGAACCTGATGGACACTGCAAGGCACGGAAGGAAAAGGTCCTCTAAGTCACTTCCTGGGAAAAATTGAATCATACATCATATATAAGAAATTGCAAAGGCTTACTGTATTTCCAGTTATGAAATATTTACATTTAATTCTCATTTCATTTGTACAGCAAAGAAAAAGTATTCAATTCATACTTGTTCATAAGGGGGAGTTTAGTGTCTCCGCAATACATACAGTTCTTTTGTTTGGTTAGATACCCTTGATTACTTTGGGGCTTATCATTGCCCTCAGCCTGTAGCAAGGCTTTTTTGGTCTGTCGGTGTGGACCTCTTGCACAGACGCATTTCGCTTTTTTGCTTCTTCAGTGTGTGGGTCCTTGTGATATTTCCTTATCCTTGTTTGTAATCAGTTGCATGTGTTTGCAGTTTGTTGTGCGTAGCAGCATTCGTCTCAGCGTTAGAGCTTTGGTTGCAGTGGTTTCTCCCAGCACCTTTGTTCGGTTTCTCAGGGTGTTGCCTTTTTCTTAGTTGTATGTGTTCTCTGTAGCCTTTGATCCAGCACCCCCTGTTCACGCATATGGCACCAGCAGCAACCAGCGTAGTACACACGCCACCGAGCGGGACGACACACCCAGCGAGACGGCCGACAGCAGCTAAAGGGAGACGGCAACTATACTCTGCAGAAACGCCCCCTGCTGAACAGGGGGTGCTGGCTCAAAGGCTACAGAGAACACATACAACTAAGAAAAAGGCAACACCCTGAGAAACCGAACAAAGGTGCTGGGAGGAACCGCTGCAACCAAAGCTCTAACGCTGAGACGAATGCTGCTACGCACAACAAACTGCAAACACATGCAACTGATTACAAACAAGGATAAGGAAATATCACAAGGACCCACACACTGAAGAAGCAAAAAAGCGAAACGCGTCTGTGCAAGAGGTCCACACCGACAGACCAAAAAAGCCTTGCTACAGGCTGAGGGCAATGATAAGCCCCAAAGTAATCAAGGCTATCTAACCAAACAAAAGAACTGTATGTATTGCGGAGACACTAAACTCCCCCTTATGAACAAGTATGAATTGAATACTTTTTCTTTGCTGTACAAATGAAATGATAATTAAATGTAAATATTTCATAACTGGAAATACAGTAAGCCTTTGCAATTTCTTATATATGATGTATGATTCAATTTTTCCCAGGAAGTGACTTAGAGGACCTTTTCCTTCCGTGCCTTGCAGTGTCCATCAGGTTCCACACCTGTACCACCAACACCACGGCTGGTTATAGAAGTGGCCTGGAGGATACCTTCTGGACCACGAAAGGAAAAAACCCCAAACATAGTTTATAGTGCCCAAGAGGCCAAACCTCTACACTACTGGGATTAAGAAGAAGAAAGAGTTGGAGTACCCACTCCACTATAGTTCTCCCCTGTCTTCCCCCCCCCTTCTTAATTCACTATCATTTGGTGAGCTCTCCACTAGAGATGAGCGAACTTTTGAAAAATTCGATTTGACTGATTAGCCGAATTTTCCGTCAAAAATCGTTTCAACCCGAATTTATTCGTGCTGAATCGCTATTAAAAACGGCTATTTCTGAGCCTCCTAGAGCCTCAATAGGATTGTAAACTATTCTGCCTTGCTGTAACACGCATAGGATGCGTGCTGGGTTAGTGAAATAATACTGTAAATAATTATCACATGCAGATCAGAGGCATCGCTAATAGAATCGCAGAGTGGCACAATTGCAGAGAGTTGAAGTGGCATCACTATGAGGGGCTCCTATAGTGCCTGAAAAACACACCCTGGAGCTGGCAGCAGCAGGAGCCCAAACATTAGCTGAATCACACCCTGGAGTTGCAAGCAGCAGCAGCCGCCCAAACATTGGTTGAAAGAGACACTGGAGTTGGCAGCAGGAGCCCAAAAATTGGATGAATCACACCCTGGAGTTGCAAGCAGCAGCAGGAGCCCAAACATTGGCTGAAAGAGACACTGGAGTTGGCAGCAGGAGCCCAAAAATTGGATGAATCACACCCTGGAGTTGCAAGCAGCAGCAGGAGCCCAAACATAGCTTGAAAGAGACACTGGAGTTTGCAGCAGGAGCCCAAAAAATGGATGAATCGCACCCTGGAGTTGCAAGCAGCAGCAGGAGCCCAAACATTACTCTAAAGAGACACTGGAGTTGACTTCAGGAGCCCAAAAATTGGATGAATCACACCCTGGAGTTGCAAGCAGCAGCAGCCCAAACATAGCTTGAAAGAGACACTGGAGTTGGCAGCAGGAGCCCAAAAATTGGATGAGTCACACCCTGGAGTTGGCAAGCAGCAGCAGCAGCAGGAGCCCAAACATTGCTTTAAAGAGACACTGGAGTTGGCAGCAGCCGCAGCAGGAGCCCAAAAATTGACTGACACACCCTGGAGTTGGCAGCAGCAGCAGGAACCTAGAAATTTGCTGGAAGGCACCCTGAAGTTGGCAGCAGCAGGAGCACATACATTAGCTGGAAGGCACACCCTGGAGTTGGCAGCAGCAGCAGCAGGAGGACAAAAATTGGCTGGAAGGCACACCCTGAAGTTGGCATCAGCAGGAGGCCAAAAATTGGTTGGAAGGCACACCCTGAAGTTGGCATCAGCAGGGGCCCAAAAATTGGCCTAAATACATAAATATGTTTTGCACCATTTGGAAAGTGTAAAACGTGGCACCATGCTGAATCTAGTCGCATGCATCAGCCATTGGTGGGTGGAAATCTTGGCTGATCCATCCCTGATTCATTTTGACAAAGGTGAGTCTCTCCACATTTTTAGTTGACAGATGAGTTCTCCTCGCCGTAACTATGGCCCCCGCCGCACTAAACACCCGCTCAGATGGCACGCTACTTGCCGGGCAGGACAGCTTTTCCAGGGCAAACTCTGCTAGTTGCGGCCACAAGCCAAGTTTGGCTGCCCAGAAGTCCAGCGGTGTTGGCATGGTCATGTCAAGGTATGACATGACCTGCTGGTTGAGGCCCTGCTCCAGGTCTTCCTGCTGCTCATGAGTAGCTGTTGGTAGAGGCTAGGCCTCAGATTCTTCTAACAAAATGGCTGAAGCTAACAAAATGGCTGCCAGATATAGTTATATGCAAGAGCTTCACATAAAAGGAATATATATGTATATATTTGCAAGCTTCATTTGGAAATGTAATTGCAGAAGTTACTAGAGAAATGTAACTGACAAACCACAAAAATAGCTAAATGGGGAAATTTCTCAGTAACTGCTACGTGCTGACCTTTCCTCTGTGGAAACTGTCAGCTTGCACTTCTCTGTGGTTTCATCATATATGTCACAAATGTGGAACAAGTTCATACTGTGTCTGTGGTTTTTTGCTATATAAGTCCACCCTAAAGCGGAAGTAAATTAGAATTTGTACTGGGACTGTGTGTCTGTCGTTTATTGTCGAGCCCGGTTGCAAATTCTCTAAGATATCTTAAGTCACACAATAGGAATTATTACAATTGTTGACATCGTGCCTGAAGAGGGTCCAGGGAGACCGCTCTAGAACAAATAGGTTCATTCTTTCAGTGGTGGAGTTTAATGTGGGCAACACACCTTGAAGGGGGTAAGTAATTTTATTTACTAAACCCCGAGGGAAGGTTAAAAGTGTTGGCCCTTTAGTTGCCTCTCGCAATTAGGCGAGTTGTACAGGGACACGGGTTGTCGCCTGAGATATAGAAAAGCGCGCTATAGAAATTCATAGGACGTGTCTGCACTTGGATATTTCTAATGTGTGATTAGTCTGTCTTGGTGTTGATGTTCATAGATAAGTTTATCTGTTTGTATTGTCGGACAGTCCTGAAGGTGAGCAGGACTCAGGCAATTGACTTTAGAAGTATAAGATATTTTTTTTTTGTTGTCAATCATCTGTCAGACGAAAGCAAGATCCTCCATGTTGGTGAAGATTGTATTATTCACTATGTAGAGAGATTAACGGGAGGGGCTTATTATACCTTACCTTTTGTGAAAAATATGGCAGGTTGGATGGAGGCTATGGGTAGCCCCCATCCTTTCCCTAGAACAGGAGGTAGTGACCCCTATTATATGAAAATGATAATGGTAAGTTGCCTTGGAGATAAAAAGGCGTGGCCCTATTATCCAGGGGATCCTAATTGGGATAAGTCTTATATGAGAGAGTGTGGAATAAAATGGTTAGAAATAGCACCAGGGTGGTATAGGAGAAATGGATTAATGAGTCTCAGGAAAAAAAGTTAGTAAAAAGGAATTAGAGAACAGACATAAAAGTGAGAAGTTGAATTATGAAATTAGAAATCATTCCAACCCCGACATTAAACCTAGCGCTCCGCCCCCGCCATATGATACGAAGGAGCTCAGACCTAAACAGGTAAAAGTAAAAACTGTAACTACCACTCAATATCCCTCCCTAATGCCATTCCAAGGAAATGATTTGAGTCCCACGGCAGCCATGATAACAATGGCGGCAGTGGAACAAACTAAATACAATAGGAAACAAAAAGAGGAGAGAATAGATGTGGAAGAAATAAAGAGAAAAAGGGAAAAAGAGAAAGAAAAAAAGAAAATGTCACAAAATATCCTTCCTCCGAATGAGAACCAGTGGTCACATGCTGATGAACAGCAACCAGAAAAGACGCTAGGGGAGAAGGAGGATAAGGGACATGAAGAGGAATTAAACACAGAATCTTTTACAGTTAATGTTACTGATAAGAAAACTAAGCCAGCTAAGCAAACACGCCTGTGTCAGGACAAACAAATCATACTTAACGTTAACATAGGGGAGTCCCCGAAACAGACCAGGAACCAGTCTAAACGAACACTGGATAACACACTTAAAAAACCAGCAGGAGACATAGATTCCATAGAGACCCCCGGAGTAACAGCAGCAGCAGCGCCCACTGCATCAACAAGCTCCATGACCATGGTCAGTACATACAATCCTTTCATAACAGCAGGAGACATTCTGGTCATCACCCCTCCTGATATGAAAGAATTAGATCACATGGCCAAACACTGTCCGCACCCCTCCAAATCTTCCAAAGGTACAATTGCTTACCTTCGGAGGGCAATTAAAGGGAAAAATTATATGCCCGAAGACATTAAGATGGTTTTAGAGATGGTAGTGGGAGAGAATAGTCCACTTAGCTGGGTTGGGATACCACACATGGAAAAGGACACACCCGCACATACAATGCCAGGTGCAATACCCCTGTACCAAGAAGGAAATGAAGCTGAAATGTGGGAAGCATTAGAACATCACTTGAACCAGGTGTTTAAGCCCAGAGCTGACATGGCACCCTCTCTTGCATGTAAGCAGAAAAAAGGTGAATCATTGACTGAGTTTTGGAAGAGATTCCTACAGGTTTGGCGATTAGAAAGTCAGATGGGAGATGGCCCAGGGATACCCGCCCTGTGCATCAGTACATTTATCTCCAACTGCCTACCAAGTTTAGGTTTACAAATTAAGCAGCAAATAGATGGATGGACTGAGATGCCAATAGAAGAGTTTGGTAGGAGGTTAATAAGTAAAGATGCAGCAGGATGCTTTGAAGTAATAAGACCGTCAGTGACACACGCAGCACAGCTCAGCATACCAGAGCCAGTTCCATATCCCTATGGGGACCCATGGGGACAGCAGCAATACTGGGAAGAGAAATGCCGGTCAGCCCGTGCAGCACCTAGGGGTAGAGGACGAGGCAGGGGAAATAGAGGAAATCTCAAACAGCAATGAGGAGACAGACAGGGACCCCCCAAACAGCAGGCTAGGAATGCTGGCTGTTTTAATTGTGGCGCAATGGATCATTGGAGAGCCGATTGCCCATACCCTGATACACACAAGCAGGTTTCAAACAGACCTCCGCAAGCTGCTCCCGCCAATATACAACACAATACCCCTCGCCTCAATGTTGACTGGCAAAATGTAGGACCCCAATGAAGGTGCCCAGGGGCAAATCCCACCTTCCCAGTAGTCTCACAGTATTTCTCCCAACAACCCTGCATTGATTTGATGATTAGTAAAAAGAAGTTAACATTTTTAGTGGATTCTGGAGCTACATGTAGCGTATTGGGGAGAAATGCATACACGGGACCAAAGGAAGAGGCCGGCCCCTCCATGGGTATTAATGGGATATTAACACAAACATTTGAAACACCACCGCTCACGGTGACGGATCTCCATCAGAGCCCCCCGATCAACCATGTCTTTAAAATCATGACCAGCTGTCCTGTTAACCTGTTAGGCAGGGATTTAATGGCGAAAATGGCTATTTCCCTCAGGGTAAATTCTGAAGGCGGTGTCCGAATTGATAGTGACACTTATAGGCTCACACCTGTGAACAAGAGGAGAAACTGCCATGCAGACTCCTACTTCCCTGTCATCCTCCCAGATGACCCCTGCCTCAAATTGGTCCCTCCGGAGGTATGGGCTACTGGGGACTACGATGTGGGTTTTACAAATGTCACTCCTTATCGAGCCGTCTTAAAGAAGGGATCACAGCCAGTCTATATTAAACAATACCCCTTGAACAAAGAAAGGGAAGAAGGTATAAGACCTTTAATAGACAATTTTCTACAACAGGGCATATTAGAAAAAGCAGTATCACCATATAATTCCCCAATTCACCCAATTAAGAAACCTGATGGGACTTACAGATCCGTTCAAGACCTGCGTGCTATAAATAGCCTGTAGTACCGCTGGCTCCCATTGTGCCCGACGTGGTGTCACTTCTAACCGCCATTCCCGAAGACGCAAAAATATTCAGCGTCTGCGATATAAAAAACGCCTTTTTTGGGATCCCAGTGCATCCCGAGACACGCCCGCTCTATGCATTCCAATACCGCGGAGAATCCCTAACTTTTACCCGTTTAGCGAGCGGATTTTTGAATTCGCCTGTTTTTTTTTCCATTGTTTTGAGAGAAGTGCTAAAGCATATAAACCGAACTGTAACTCGATTGTTCTGACCTACTGTGATTGGCCAGTCAATCAATAACCGCAGCCCGAGAGGATGGAATCCTCCTATTGAAATGTCTCTGTCAGCAAGGGATAAAGATTTCTGTTAAGAAATTACAATGGTGTCAGCAACGTGTTGAATATTTGGGATTCGTGTTGTCACAGGGAAAAGAGAGTCAAATCCCAAACGTGTAGCGGCAATCGTGGAATTGGGGCCTCCACAGAATAAAATAAACATGCTAAGCTTTCTTGGAATGATTAGCTATTGCCGTTATTATGACAAGATACTGAGAGTTACCAAACACATGCCGATCAACCTGACACCATAGAATGGTCAGATGAAATGTTAAATGCTTTTAAAAGGTTAAAGGAGGCACTGATATCCTCCCGGGCTAGGTTTACCAAGCTATGTGAAGGTGTTTCACCTGTATGTACGTGACTTTTGTAAGGTGTAGCGATAACCCTTATCGCCGGAGGACTTCACCGCCCGAGACGTCCTTTTCCCAATCGTAAGAGGTGCTGCTGGAATTCCAGAGTCGTCCGTGAGGAAACAGGAACAGCCCTTACAAGGGCTAGTGAATTGTAATATAGCGTTTCCCCCAATAAGAGACAGAACTCAGTATTGAGGGTGAAGGTGAAGTGTCTTTATTAGTGCCACTCTAGGCCTTATATACACAAGTCTCCATTGCATGACACACACACCGACCAATAGCAGCAGGGCACACAATCCCTCAACTCTGCCGGTGACGCAATCAGCAATACAATAGAGACGTCTGTAATACACTCAATCAGAACAATGCCATTGTCTGTGACGTAATCAATCAATACAATGGCAGTCAGAACAATGAATAACGTAATCAATCAATACACTGGCAGTCTGTAACATGCTTAAGAAAAAGTAATGAACCTGTGTAAAGTCCAAAGGGCATAGAGTCTGTCACATAAGGGATACAGCTCGGTTTTAGCTCAAAGCCATGGGGGTAAATTAAGACCCGTGGCATACTTCTCTAAGCTTCTCCCGGTTCAAGTTCAAGGAATGCCAGGCTGTTTATGAGCGTTGGCATCTTGTGCAATGGCGGTTGAACAGGCCATTTCGGTCACGCTGGGACACCACACGATACTGCATGCAGGACACAATGTAAAACATTTAATGAACAATTTACATACCCAACATATGTCAGCGCAGCGATTCAGCGGATATGAAGTAATCCTTTTGTCAAACCCCCATCTAGAGATCAAATATGCCCCAAATACCGAAGGACCTGCCCTGATATTAAATGCATTATAAGGTTTAAAAGGTGAGGCTGACAAAATTCCTCCGCGACAGCCCAAACGGATATTGCCAGAGGAAATGCTTTAGCAGATAGGGTGGCTGGAGAAACAGCCAGACAACAAACTCTGACAGGAAGCCATCTGGGTCCTAATGCTCACCCTTCCTATGCTAACACTAGATGCTATTGATTTTACAATAGGATGTCTGCAGGAGCAGACATCTGTTTCTGAAGTGGGGGATTGGGCACTGGCAGTGGCACAGAAATCAATGGCTGGGATTTGCTGCATCGAGGGTAAACCATGCATACCCATACATAGTGCCCCCTTATTTATTTCTCAAGCACACGGCATAGGACACAAAAGTGCACAACACACTTACATGGCGGTGAAACAAAGTTTTTTCATTTTACAATGTGAGAAACAAGTGAAAGCTTATGTAGAGAAATGCATAACATGCCAGATGTTTTCAAAATGGCCAGAATGCTTTCCAGTCAAGAAAGAAGATGCTAAGACCGTAGTGAAAATTTTGACACAAGAAATAATACCGCGCTTTGGATGCTTTTTGCGCATACGCAGCGATAATGGCACAGCCTTTAAAGCCAAAATAGGTCAAGATTTAGTAGAACATTTAAACATTGAATGGCAGTTTCACATCCCATAAAATCCTCAAAGTTCAGGGATAGTGGAGCGCATGAATAGAACAATAAAAGATAAACTTAGAAAAGCTACTGAAGGAACTTTTAAAAACTGGAAACACAAGCTACCCGCAGTTTTAGCTGAAATAAGGATGACACCTAATAAAGTAACTAAGCTTTCTCCTTATGAAATATTAATGGGTAGACCATTTCCTTTGCCATGGCACAGGACCATTAGAGAGACTAGCGAAGAAGGGAAGTGCAGGCAGGAGGAATACACCAGGGCTCTGGTGGAGAAGCTCACTGCTAGTGAAACACTTGTCTGTCAGAAGTTTCCTTCTCTTTTACAGGACTCGTTTCATGACATAAAGATTGGAGACACGGTGTTAGTAAAAAAGCACGGTAATCAACCGAAGATCGAGTTCCCATTCGAGAAGCCGACGAAGGTGATAGCAGTCGCTCGGACGGCCGTGCTTGTGGAAGGAAATCAGAATTGGATTCACGCCACGCGGGTGAAAAGAGTCCCTACACTTCAGATACTGGACGAGGATGAAGTACTGCAAGTTAAAGGATCAGACGCCCCACCAAGGGGGCCACAGCCAGACCCACCAAGGGGACAAGAAGAAGCTGGTTGCAGACCCCCAGCTAGGAACAATGGGTCCGTCTCTCTTTTCTGATAGTGTCAGTAATATGGGTTGTGTGTAGCTGTGTTTATGATCGCCCCGCCATAGGTCCACTTCAGCAGGTATGTGAACCTTTGGGTTTGAGACCGAGTGCCCTTATACCCCCCTCCCCGCATCCGCAGGCTGAAACTCCCATGCCCCATGTTGTAAAGAAAAGGTCTGCAGGAGATAAGCTCATCTCCAAATAAGTGAGTAAAAACGCCAAAGGTGAAGTAACATTCTGGTTCAATACCTCAGAGCCCAGCATGATTTACACTTTTTATCTGTGTGATGTATATCCTTGTGCCTCCTAAATGATGCTAATTGGTCCAGTTGGTTTAAAGATTTATTTTCCAGCTGGAAAGGTTTTCTCACACAGTTCTGTATTATTGTTATGCTGGTGATCATTGCTATTGTTACATTTAAGATCATTATGTGTGTCATTGCTATAAAAACTAATAAGCAACAGGGAGCTTACGCTGCTTACTTGGCAGAGAATGAAGCTCACTATGATTATATTGTTCGCAGGGTAGAATCTGAGACATATGATGATGCCATGGTTGGTGAGTCTGAGAACTTGTAATAAGTTCAGAGACTCAAAGAAGGGTTTGTTGGCAGAGGCTAGGCCTCAGATTCTTCTAACAAAATGGCTGAAGCGAACAAAATGGCTGCCAGATATAGTTATATGCAAGAGCTTCACATAAAAGGAATATATATGTATATATTTGCAAGCTTCATTTGGAAATGTAATTGCAGAAGTTACTAGAGAAATGTAACTGACAAACCACAAAAATAGCTAAATGGGGAAATTTCTCGGTAACTGCTACGTGCTGACCTTTCCTCTGTGGAAACTGTCAGCTTGCACTTCTCTGTGGTTTCATCATATATGTCACAAATGTGGAACAAGTTCATACTGTGTCTGTGGTTTTTTGCTATATAAGTCCACCCTAAAGCGGAAGTAAATTAGAATTTGTACTGGGACTGTGTGTCTGTCGTTTATTGTCGAGCCCGGTTGCAAATTCTCTAAGATATCTTAAGTCACACAATAGGAATTATTACAATTGTTGACATCGTGCCTGAAGAGGGTCCAGGGAGACCGCTCTAGAACAAATAGGTTCATTCTTTCAGTAGCCTCACTATGCGGGTGTAGAAAGCTACTCATTAGCGACTGAAGACTGAGGCTGCTGCTGATGGAGCTGCTGCTGCTGCTCCTGCCAACCCCCCCAACAGGCATGGCAGTGAAAGGTAAGCACAGAGGTCCCCCCGAGTCAGACCTGCGAGAGTTTGGACCATGGCGCAGATAGGCATCGGCCAACTGACTATAGATATTCAGATATTCCCTTCTTAGGGTGTAGAACTAGAAATGGATATTTTCGTTTTTTTAAATTTTTTTTGCTGTCCCTCAGTGTGAGATGGTAGCGAGCGAACTGTAGCAACTGGTCAATGTGAGCGACTCAAACCATATTCATCAAAAAAACAGCCTCACACAGCGCCGGCGCTCAAAATTGTGTCGCTGTAGCACAGCGCGCCAGACGCTGTGTGATTCAAGTCTGCTTTTGAACACATATCAACTAGTAACAAATCAAAAACACGCGGAATGACATTGTTGTAACATTGTGACATTAACACTTTAATAGCAGACCTGTAATGACAATTCTGCATAAAAATATAAAAAATCAATAAAGTTTTCAAAAATGACTTTTTCTAGGCCAGGAGACGTCCCACAATGATTTGATTAAAAAAAAAAAAAGTAAAGAAAACCCTGTTTAAAGAGAAGAAAGGTAACACCCATTGAAATATATGGGAGAGCGACAGGTAGCGACAGGTAATACCAGGTGCTGGAAGTCAGAGCACTAGCGGTATACGCTGAGCCATCTGTGATGATGAATCGGACGCTACATGGCGCTGTTAAAGTCGCTCACCAGATTTGCTTTGATAAATGTGGTTTTGCGTGCCGCAGCCGGTTTTCACCGTTCGCTACCTGCCGCTATCCCTAGATGAATAAAGCTCATCGTTTCATCTGAGGATGGATGGACCTGGCACTCTGACTACAACCATGTGTCTACAGCAGTGTTCCCCAACACTCTCCTTCAGAGCCACCAACGGGTCATGTTCTGTGGATCTTAACATAGTTGGCTTTATGTTCTTGTTGTTCATTGCTTCACCTGTGCATCTGTGTGGAGGTCAGCAAAGAGGGTTGGGGTACATTGGCCTACAGTATACAACCTCTTGGGCAGTTACACAAAAGGCAATGGCACTGCTAAAGAATTAGACAAATTTGTCACCTGCTGACAAGTCGCCCTACCAAGCGACGCCCTGTACAGATGCAGCTTTCTTTATAGCTCCACTTGGTGCATGTAATGCCCAGCGGGAGACCTGTCTTCTGTAAGCTGACAACCCCCAATCCATACTGCCGCTTCCAGCTATAGCCAAGCCTCTGCTTGCCGCGACATGCAATATGCCTCGCCGGACACGGTTGCCCCCAGGACTTAAAAGGCACAAAGGTGAAGGCCAGTGAACCACAAGGGGTATCCCAAAGCCAAGGTCATACACGGGTAGTCAGTCCGAAGGTGCATCTACTCACAAGGGTAAGGCAGAAGAATGGTCAGAATTGAGCTAAGGGCCAGGCCGGGTGATCAGCGGTACAAGGTATCCAAAGTGTCAGATGGAGTTCGAGGTGGGGCAGTCAAAGTTTCGGTTCCTGCAGCAACCTGGGATGGTCAGACGAAGCCGTGTCATTCATGAGTAAAGCACATACTAAATCACACCCTGAGCAATACTGGCTATAACGGGCAAAGGGGTCAGGGCCAAACTTTATTTAAAAGGGTGACTTGCCAATAGGAATACAGGGAATTATGTGTAGTGATTGGTGTGACTTTGATACAACCTGATTTGAACTGATCCCAGAAGCTGGACCTCCCTGACCAGTCAGGCTGTCCAGCCCCTGTGACCCACAGGTGTAAGTATACCTTTAATTAGACAGAGCGGCATTGGCTGTGAGGGGAGCGAGGGAGGCGGACAGGGCGGCTGGACGCGCTCTCTGGCTTCCGGGAGCAGAGAGCACGCCCTGCTCCAGACAGCCGGGGAATGCCGCGATGGCCAGCAGACGCTCGACGAGGGCCCCCCTGGGACAAGCGAGTTCCTCATAGTGCACTGGTGCATCACTCTATCTTGAAATCTTCAGTGCTTTTCAACGGCTTCTGTGAATCCAGTTTAATTGTGTAAAAATGCCTGAAACTCTTGATACGTCTGGAGATCCCCCATTTTTTTTCCACGGTAGCTTTCCAGCTATAAACACACGCTGGAAGTAATCTCTCCAGGAAGGAGAATTAGCATCTGTGAGTTGAGCCAAGCGCAGATCACAGATTCCCTGCTGATTCTCTCACACCTCCAGCCTGGGAAGGCCCCACTGAGTCTGAAGCAGAGGCGACCCCTGGAGATAGTTCCCTCTCATCAAACACCAGTGTTTCAGACATACGGCACCAACACAAATCGGACCGTAGCTGGGCGACTATGTATACGGAACTGGAATGGGCCCACAAAAAAGCCCACAGACATAAGTTTCTCAGTGCTGTGCGGCCACTGGAACCCAAAGAAATAGAGATCTCAGGTTCTGACCCATGTAGGGACTCCATTGTTGGGCTTATCGATTGCCCGGAATCCAGCCCAATCATTTTATGCCGTATCCAGAGACATATGACCTCCCTGCCCAATGTTATAGCTCCTAACAGTTTTAGGTATTAGGGAAGGTTCCCCAAGGGAGGGAGGAAACAGTCCACCCCACTGAAGGGAGAGGGCGAGAGGGTCCCAAGACAAAAATGGGGATGACCCCAGGCCAGCATTTGTCACTCTCTGGGGGAGGTTGTGTTGCATGCATGCTGGAGGTGCCCGGATTTTCTATAAGCTGTCCACATGCTTCCTTGTGGGAGCCCATCATCACTACTCTACATCTGCATTTTAAGGTAACTCTGACTGTTGTCTCTCTGCTTGTAACTCACTGTAACCTGTAACATGTATTCCACTACTCAGAATGGCATTTGTATTCATTCCATCAAGGTAAATGTTTTTTATCACTGCCTAGTGCGCTTATTGCAATTAAAGCCTATATTTAACTTGAGCGATCTTTTTGCCTTAGCCAAGGCCCTTACTGGGCCTTGTAGTCCCACTAGGCTGGTGAACGGACAGTGCTTTGGGCAAGTGGGCTGCGTTATCATAGGTGCTGGATTGTTAGTTTCATCGTGTGACCCATCTTACCCTGATATTCTCTTTGTGGGATTTCACAATGGGCTGAGCTGTGATGTGTCAGATAACGATTGCTACATCAATTGCTACCTCAATGGGCGCACCCTTTTCCCCTACCCTTGCTAATTTATACATGGGGTGGTGGGAACATTATTTTATATTTGGAGAAAAAAACAGCTGGAGGACTGCTATTACAAGTTATTTCCGCTATATCGATGACCTACTCTTGATTTGGACATTCTCGATTGAAGATTGGAGGTTGTTTGTGGAATATTGTAACAACAATCATCTCAACCTATTCTTCACTGCTAATACGAGTTCAGAATCTATTGAATTTCTGGACCTCCTAATTACTTGGGATGAGAGTTCCCAAAGTATGTCCACATCAACATATAGGAAGCCCACAGCAGGGAATAATATTCTCCGTGCCTCCAGTTGCCACCCACACCATACGATCCGTTCCATTCCAGTGGGTGAAATGGTACGCAGTAAGCGCAATTGCTCCCAGACTAGCACCTTTCAGAATGAGGTAACACAAGTGGAACATAGATTACGTGAGAGAGGTTACCCCTCCTGGATGCTCTCTAGAGCGAGATCCATAGCCAACAATAAGCCTAGGGAAGCACTTTTGGGCATGAATAAGAAGAAGAAAGAAGATTGTTCGTTTCAGGGAGTGACTTTCAGCACCCCCTACACCATGGAATTCCGTGAGATCAGCCGCATTCTTAAAAAGAATTTGCCAATATTGAATGCGGACCCTGTTCTCCGGACCATAGTGGATCAGGGTGTAAGGGTTGTTAGTAGAAAGTCCCCTAGCTTGGGTAATATTCTATCTCCAAGCTTTTTTAGTTCTCAAAATAAGGGAGAGAATACGTGGCTAGCCACATTGGGTTTTTTCCCTTGTGGCTGTCAGAGATGTGGAATGTGTAGATTTGTTGATAGAGGCAAACAATTCATATCTACCAACACAGGAGAAAAGTTTACCATTAAGTCCCTATTGAATTGTAATTCTAGTATGGTCATTTATTTGATCACCTGCTCACATTGTTCTATTCAATATGTGGGCTGTACTACTAGGAAGTTGAAAACAAGAATATCTGAACACTTACAGGGTTTTTGTAAACCAAATACTTTGAATAGATCTAATGTTGCCAAACACTATAATTCAGAACATCAGGGAGAGGCGATTCAGTTAAAAATTAGCGCCATAGAAAAGGTTACTATGGGCCCTAGAGGGGGCGACATCAGACAGAAGTTGTTAGCACGTGAAGCCTTTTGGATTTACACTTTGGGTACTCGTTTCCCGAAGGACCTGAATCATAAGTGGGACATTTCATTTATTATTGATCGATGAGTTCCCTCCCTTCCCCTGCATAAATTTCTTTAGTTCTAACTCCATTTTTTTCATGGGTTAGCAGTAGGTACTTTATAATATTAGGGTATAGAAAATATCTTATTATAGTATGCCTTTTGGATGCATGTCCCCTATTACAATATATGAGGCATTGGATTTATCCTTTGTCGCAGCATGTGTGAATGGAATTCATCCACACTTAATTGATGTCACTATTACAACTTTATTTGTGTGTGACATGGCATTGTTGTGTCGGTACTCATGCATATCAGAATGTGAAATAATCATTGGTTATCAATTTTACATTAATGTGAGGAGTAAGACGCTGGTTAATTAATTATGTAGACTTATGTTCATCTATATGTGGTAGTATTTGATGGCACTGTTACATTCATAATATATTGGGCAAATAGTGGCGTTTTTAAATCATTAATATTATTGGTATGTTACTTGTTTATTTATACTTTTTCATGATAATAACATGTACAATATCATTTGCCCGCGCTCTCTGTGTCCCTGGCGTAGCGGCTTCTAGCTCCATGTCGGCCCCCCGTGACGTTCCCGTTGTCATGGGGATGTCCACTGCTTCCGGTGACGTGCGCCACAATGCGTCAGCTACCTAGTGGCGGAGTGCGCGTCTACTTCCGGTGGCCTCCGCCCTGGAGTGTGTGACGCGCTCTCGTCATTTTGGTGGGCGCGCCTGTGGTGACGCGCCAATTTTTCTGCTGCGCTGATTGGTGTATCGGCTGCCTGCAGGTGGACTCCCGGATGGCGGGTCCGTTGCGCGCGCCGTGTGGGGCTGTGGCTGCGGCGCGAGGTTTACACAGATGGTTTGAGGTAAGTGTTCCTAATTAAGTGTCTTATTTAAATGTAATTATAGACTGACTCACTCATCTATGAATAAGGACCCTCCCCCGTCCGAAACGCGTTAGAGCACGTGAGAATTTCTATTCCATCAGGGTTCTGTTTATTGGTTTTATAGCTGCCTTTTTCATTATGGGATGTTTTTACATGAATTCTCATTAAAGTTCTGTGATTTTAAGGAGTGCTGACCATACAATTTTTTGTGAATACCAGTGACTGTGGGGATTTGGGACTCCCTCAGGTCCTGCACCCGATTTTGGACCCGTGTTGCGGTTATACCTGTTGTTTTTTCTTGACTACATCTGAACCATGACCATGCTGAGACATTTGGCCCCATCATCCTTCACAGGTTGCATTTAAAGTGGACCAAAACCCAGGATTTTGACTATCCTGGGTTTTGGTCCACTCCCGGGGCACCCCGATTGGAGATGCCCCACTATGTGAAACCCCCCAATTCACCTTACCACGGTCATACGGCGCATGCATGGCCGCTCGTCCAATCAGTATGCTCAGAGCCGCTGAGCTATGCAGGTCTTAGTGGCATCTTAGCTCAGCGACTCTGATCACGCTGGTGGCCGCATCTCCCGCTTCCTTCCAAAAGGGAGTGCCCCTGCGCCGGCCATTTGTGCATGCGCCCTGCTAGAGGGATAGTGGGGATGCGGCCGCGGCCCGCGCATACGCTGTTGGGCCGGGATTAAGGTAAGTGTAGCGGGCGTCCTGGGGGATTTCACACAGCGGCGCATCGCGATTTTGGATGCCCCGCGGGGAGGGAATGGATCAGCCTGGGAATCTTATAGATTCCCGGGTCAATCCAGCTGGGTTTTGGTCCACTTTAAGTGATTGGTCAGGACAGGGACAGCGGTCAGGATTCCCAGGCTAGATGAACTTTTGTTGGAAACCTTACACCATACAACCAGGAGAAAAACCTGAGGGTCAGTTTTTCACCATCGTGGCTGCAAAGTACCACACCACCAAGAGAAAAGCTGCGCTATTTGCCTTCATCAGGGGCACAAAAATCAGCCTGGGAATTTACTGGCCCCAGTCAGCACGTTACCAGTCTATGAGTTGCTGAGCCACACCCCCACGCTTCTTTAGAACTGGACAACGAATGGGGTTGCCAGAATATAGCACTGCAGTAGATCAGGGGAAGGGGACAATTGGCCAGAGATTGTACTTAAAGTGGATGAAAACCCTCACGGCTGGGTCTTGGAATCTAAAAGATTCTAGGCCCGGCTGCTAGCCTACTCCCAGGGCACCCTACACTGGATGCCCCACTGTGTGAAACCCCCCAGGGCAGCGGTGATCTTACCCAATCCTGGTGTGTCCTGCGACATGATCTCCACCTCTTCTCTTGGGCCGCGTGCATTCCCATGTCCAACCTTTCTGAATGGTTGTGCGCAGGCTTGAGCATGCCTGAACATGAAAACCCTCACAGTCGAGCCTTGGAATCTAAAAGATTCTAGGCCTAACCGCTAGCCTACACCCATGGGATACTACACCCTGCTTTGTGAAACCCCCCAGGGCGCCGGTGGTCTTACCTGATCCCAGCGTGTCCTGCGCCATGATCTCTCCCAGCACTGCATCCCCGGCTTCTCTTTGGACATTCGCGTTCCCGCCTCCAGCCTTTCTGAATGGTTGGGCGCGGGCTTCCACATGCACAAACAGCGCGTTCGGAATGCGGCCAGCTGGCTGCACCTCGTCACAGTGACACTATTGAGAGAGCCAATCATCTCTCTCAAAGGTGCCGCTGACCGTGGCTTCGGCGGTGGAAAAGCCGAGGCAACAGCAGCACCCGGCTGCTCAGACGGGGGGTGGGACAAAGTTGGACGGGGGACCCAAATATGTGCTTCCATCTGGTTTAAAGAGGAACATCGGACCTAAAATAGAAAGGGCCTGATCACCCCCCCAATCAGCCCCCATTTGCTTTTGGATGTCGCCGCTGCCTGCTGCAGGGACATCTGGCTGCTTCAAGACCTGATTGTCATGGATCTCTTAAAGAAGAATTCCACTAATAAAGAGTGACCAGTAATTAGAGTACTGCAAGGCAGAGAGACTGGGATTATGTAGCAAACTGTGTTTATTGTGAGAAACAAGCAAACATTCACACTCAGATTGCTATACATACACAATGTGCAGTGAGGAAAAACGTACATGCATGAGATCCAGTCCAAAGGTTAGTCCAAAAAGGGAAAACAGCAAACAGGAGGGAAAGCAATGGCTGATAAGAAAGTCCTGGGTTCAGGTTTCAGGAATCAGGTTCAAAGGTTCTGGGTTCAGAGTTCAGGTTCCAAAAGACAGAGTAAAATGCTGAACCCTGACTGCATGGCAGCATCAGCATTTAAAGGCCAGCAGGTAATTAGCTCAGGTGCTGGCTGATCTCCAGGAGCTCTGCAGGACAGCGCCACCTGGTAGCCAAGCTGCATACTACAGAGAAACAGGCGAAGGCTAAGGAGGAACTCCAGGCATGACCCCAATCCTCTGCCCCTCCACCGGCTTAGCCGTCTGTAAGTGACAAGCTTTAGACGTGCTCTTCAAAGTCCTGCGCCGCTCAGGGAAGTCTCGCAGGATTTCGGGCGGCTCAATTGCATCCGATTCATGGGCACTGCGCAGGTGCGAGATCAGGGGCCCGTGCTCACAGTGCCTGATAGGGTGTAAGATGGAGCCCAAAATGTGAGGGACTCAGGAGATGGAACCCCCGTTGAGGTGAGTAAATAGTAAAAGGTAGAACCGGAGGAGGGGGCAGCAGATTGGTGAGGTTTTGGGGAGGTGTTAACCTTCCCTGAAGTTCCTCTTTAAGCTTTGGGGGCGGATACTGTACCAGGAGTGAGTAGCAAAGCAGTGCGGTCCACCTAGCAGTGTCCCGGGAATCACCAGTCCTCCCCTGTATGATGGTTCCTGGTGAAAAGGAACAAAGCTACAGTGCAGAGGTGTAGCTAGGCTTTCTAGCACCCGGGGTAAAGATTTCAAATGGGCTCAGGCCCTCATTTTGGCGCCCACCTGACCTGCTGCACCTGTGGCACATGCCCCGCATGCCCTCCTCTAGCTACGCCCCTGCTAAGCTTTAGGGGCAGACACTGTAGCCCCCACAGCCATGTTTCTGGGACTATAGCATTGAAGGGGTGAAGCTTGGGTTTGGGTCCCTTGGCTTAAGGAATGCAATAGGCCCAGCTATGGGGCAGGTGTGGGGGGGAAGACTTGGGGGGCAGGGAGCTCGTCTAGGGAACCTACAGTACTCAGAAGAATCCCACTGGGGCCCACTTGGCTTGAGGAATGCAATGGGCCCAGCTATGGGGGAGGGATGGGGGAAAGACTTGGGAGTCACAGAGAGCTCGTCTTGGGGACCTACAGTACTCCAAAGAAGCCCACTGGGGCTCACTTGGCTTGAGGAATGCAATAGGCCCAGCTAAGGGGGAGGGATAGGGGGAAAACTTGAGGGGGCGGCAAGCTCATCTAGGGGACCTACAGTACTCCGAAGAAGCCCACTGGAGCCCACTTGGCTTGAGGAATGCAATAGGCTCAGCTATGGGGCTGGTGTGGGGGGAAGACTTGGGGGGAAGGAGCTCATCTAGGGACCTACAGTACTCCGAAGAAGACCAGTAGGGCGAAACGTGTTATATGAAAAGGGGATACCCTTTCATACCTACCAACTTCTCAGGGTGGGAAAAGAGGGATATTTGTTAAATTAGGCCACGTCCCCTCATTGATTGATGGATAGGAGATACATTGTAACAGTTACAACAATAGAAACACTTTGAATAGGCAAATGAATCATTTATTGCTGCAGATCTGTATGTTACACCTCAAAGGGGACAATATGTAAATGAAGCCACACACCCTCATTGAGGGATGGATGAAGCCACGCCCCCTCATTGAGGAATGGATAGGAGATAGGTTGTAACAGTTACAACAAAATAAACACTTTAAACAGGCAAATGAATCATTTATTGCATGTTACAGCTCAAAGAGGTACAAATGAGAACAAGGGACAGGGGCACATGGACTCAAAAGAGGGACAGTCCCTGCAAATCAGGGACAATTGGGAGGTATGCCCTTTTCCTTACTAAAATAGGTTATTGATCCATTTTGAATTGAAATCTATCAAACATCTCTCTATTTATTTTTTATTATTTTTTTCTCTTACATTTTTTTGTTTTGTTCTTATTAATGTAATGGTAATAGGCTCCACTGGGCTATTTAGTAATAAATGTCTTTATTGTTGTTATGAGCTGGGCTCTGGATGATGTCACTGCGCTCTCCTCCCGCGGCCCCTCACTTCCCGAGACAATTAGACGCAGACAGGTAAAAATCACATATAAGAGAAGGAGATCGAGAGGCCTCGGGGCAAAGCCGGGACAGGCGCGCACTCATATATTCCCCTTTCATCTGCAGTTTTAAATCGCGCTGTAAGTAGATGATGTATCGCAATGTACATAAAACAAACCAAATAAAAATAAAGTACTGACCAAGATATAGAGGGCCACCAGATTGGCCCATAGGTCCCAAGAAGCAGATCACACAACAACCAATGTAAAATGTATATTAGCCTTTAGTTAATATATGACCAGATATAAATTACACATAACATAACCACATACACTACAAACAATCTAAAAAACATATAAGACAACTGTCGAGACCAGGGTAAATCAGACTAATTCATAAGCATATATATATTACACAATGCCCTACCTCCTAACTAGAAAGCATCTTGATGAAGTGGATTCTGTAACCTTCCACGCAACGCGACGGTGCTACAGATCTGAGATGATATGGTCATATTACTTGGAATCTTTTGCCCATGCTCCAACAATTGCTCCAGTTATCTTATAGCTTTGCGCTATAATCTTAGCACTATTTGCACTTTATGGCTTGTGAATCATTTATTGTCATTATTCTTCTTGTCTTTTAAATAGTATCACTTGTGTTTGACTATTGAAGCCTTATTCATTTCCTTCATTAACTTTTGCAGTCTGTATATTATATAATTCTTGTCACGTATGCACTTTATATTTACATTCTAAGGTATTAAGATATCACATGGTTATTTGGGTTTATGGGCACCCACCATTTACTTCTAGTTAGGAGGTAGAGCATTGTGCAATACATATGCTTATAGATTAGTCTGATTTACCCTAATCTCGACAGTTGTCTTATATGTTTTTTGGATTGTTTGTAGTTTATGCACATTCAAGATCAGAGGCTAGGTTTGCCCTGGTATAGGTTTTGAGCCGTTACACATGAGCGCATCACTATAGTTTCTGTCTATATCATTAAAAATCGTTTTTATTATAAACATTAAAAACTTCTTTCCATTTTCATACTATTCAAGTCACATGATAATAATTAAACATATGAATATATCCAATAAATAATTTCTTTCACCATTAGGGTTCAACCTATATTTTCTTTTTTTGTAATGCAGACATGTTTCGCCCTCCACGGGCTTTTTCAATGCCCCTGTGTAAGAAAGATGGATAAATATTATTTAGGAACAGTTCTTATGTATATATAAAAAAAAGCTTTATATACCAAAAACATTGTGCAATGTTCAATGTTTTTGATATATAAAACATTTTTTTAATCTATGTGTTTTGGATTCTTTGTAGTGTATGTACATTCAAGATCCGAGGCTAGGTTTGCCCTGGTATAGGTTTTGAGCCGTTACACATGAGCGCATCACAATAGTTTCTGTCTATATCATTAAAAATCGTTTTAATTATAAACATTAAAAACTTCTTTCCATTTTCATACTATTCAAGTCACATGATAATAATTAAACATATGAATATATCCAATAAATAATTTCTTTCACCATTAGGGTTCAACCTATGTTTTCTTTTTTTTTGTAAGGCAGACATGTTTCGCCCTCCACAGGCTTTTTCAATGCCCCTGTGTATGAAAGATGGATAAATATTATTTAGGAACAGTTCTTATGTATATATTAAAAAAAATGTTTTATATGCCAAAAACATTGTGCAATGTTCAATGTTTTTGATATATAAAACATTTTTTTAAGATACAAGTTTTAGACAAGCTAGAAAAGTTGCACCAGTCTATAAGCCAAATTGTAAGTCAACAATAAAGCTAATAATAGTGTGCACACTAATCCCAGCACTCAAAACTCAATACACTGCAAGGAAAGAGGGACACCCACAGTACTCTCTAAAAAGTGCCAAGGATGAAACAGTTGCACCACTTTAAGGGTCTAAAAAATATTCAAATTTATTGACTAATTACATATATTTACAATCACAATGAACATTAAGACTATACAATAACAACTACATGACATAAACATTTAAAACCACAAGGGGGTGCTGGAGGTCTGTCTCAGTGCAAAAAGTAAAATACTCTCCATTAAAAGTGTGTATCAAATCCTATATACTATAACTAGTATGCTCTCAGATGCAAAAGTGCAAAAATACAACAAAAAATGTGCTAAACCCACCTATTAATCAATTCAGATCCACATGAGTGTACAAAAATAAAGCAGAATAACATACCATTGAGCAGGAAACCACGCCGTGGTGATGGAAGTGAAAGAGAAAGAAATGAACAAAAGTGCAGACGTGGACCCCCCCACAGGTAACAACGCCTGGCGTTATTTTTTAGACCCTTAAAGTGGTGCAACTGTTTCATCCTTGGCACTTTTTAGAGGGTACTGTGGGTGTCCCTCTTTTCTTGCAGTGTAAAACATTTTTTTAATATATACATAAGAACTGTTTCTAAATAATATTTATCCATGTTTCATACACAGGGGCATTGAAAAAGCCTGTGGAGGGCGAAACATGTCTTTTTAATGTTTATAATAAAAAACGATTTTTAATGATATAGACAGATGCGCTCATGTGTAACGGCTCCAAACCTATACCCGGGCAAACCTAGCCTCTGATCTTGAATGTGCATTGTATGAGCCCACATATGAACCAGTCAGGAACCCATCCCATAGAATAATCAATTTTGATTGCAAAGTTTAGGCAGGCCATAATAGGTTCACCCCTTTTGGAGGATATCAAACAATTTCCCCCACAATCTCTTTGTCGTGTATGTGGTTATGTTATGTGTAATTTATATCTGGTCCTGTATTAATTAAAGGCTAATATACATTTTACATTGGTGGTTGTGCGGTCTGCTTCTTGGGACCTATGGGCCAATCTGGTGGCCCTCTATATCTTGGTTGTTGCTTTTGACACTATTGTGTCTATAGGTCCCTTTAAGACCAGCGCACTTTCTCTTAATTGTGGCTGTGCTGAATCCCAGGTATTTTTTCAAAAATAAAGTACTGCTCACACCAGTTTCATCAGGTTCTTTTACGAGTGACATGGAACACAGTCTTGCCTAGTGTACCATTAGCGACAATCAGGGCCGGCCCCAGGTTTATGTGGGCCCTTGGGCGGCATGGTTTTTGTGGGCCTCCTTGGAGTGAAGTGTCGCGTCACATCACTGAGGGACGTCCCAAATCTGGATGCCCCCTAAGAATCATGCTATTTGGACTAAAACTCTAGTTTTGGTCTACTTTGAAGCGCACCAAACCCCTTTAAAGTGGACCAACACCCAGGATTTTAACTATCCTGGGTTTGGGTCCACTTCCGCAGTGCACCCTGATCGGGGGGGCCCCGCTGCGTGAAACCCCCCAGAACGTCCGATAAAACTCACCTCACCCCGCTCCTACGGCGCATGCGCAAACGCTCATCCAATCAGTGCGCTCGGTGCCGCTGTGGTATGCACGTACAAGCGGCGTCCAACCACAGCGGCTCCGAGCATGCTGGTGACCGCATCTCTCGGCGCTTCCCTCTAACAGTGAATGGCCGGTGCGGGCACGCACCCTGCTAGAGAGAAACGCGAGATGCGGCCACGGCACGCGCATGCTCCGTTGGACCGGGAGTAAGGTAAGGTTAGCGGCCGCCCTGGGGGGGTTTCACACAGCGGGGCATCCCGTTTTTGGATTCCCCGCAGGGAGGGATCGGATCGACCTGGGAATCTTATAGATTCCTGGGCCGATCTAGGAGGGTGTTGGTCCACTTTAAACGACCTCAGAGTCTAAACGAATCCAGATTCCCCATGATTTTGGATGCCCCTGTGTGTGACCCCCTCCCCTTTGTTCATTACTTTCCTGGAACGGGTGAGTGCATTGTGGGATCGCGGTTTGAGTTAACGGACAAACCAGGGGGTTTCTTTCACAAACAGGGGCATCCAAAATCCAAAATGTCCCTGTAAAGTGGACCAAAGCTCAGCGTGGAGTTGCATAGACAGCGATCCCAGGGGGTATCACACAGTAAGGTATCACAGATTGGGATGCTCCAGGGATAGGAAATCAGCTGGGGTGGGCAACTTAAAAGCAGAACAAAACCTGGCACTTCCTCCCCTGGAATCTAAATCAAGATGCCCCGTTGTGTGGAACACCACCATTCCAGGAGATGTGGGCACCAGCAGTCATCACCGGTCAAGCACCATGGCCCACCCCAAAGGTTGGCCCTGTCAGTGGGCCCTGCTGGAGGGTGGAGGCCCCCGGCAGCTACCCTGCCTTGCCAGGTGCCGACGCCGGCCCTGGGGACAATGCTGATAGGCCCGGTGAATGGGAGCCGCTGTTAGTATCTGGTAGGCCCGCGGCAGCTCCCATTCACCCTGCCCATCGCCAGAAGCTGGAGCCGGCATTAAATCAGCGTGCAGACGGCTATTGCAGGAGAGGTGGCGGTCTTCCCATGACCCCGTAATCCCATGAGAGTCCCGAAACATTCATACTGCAGCTGTGTTGCCACCCAGGTGTCATAGGCCGCAGCACAGAGCGGTGGATGCCAGGCATGGGAGCCCTAGGCTCAGCAGCGGTCCTCTCGTTACAGAAACGACAAGCCCGTTTTGCTGAATATCATATTTATATAAGTACATTTAATGTGGATATTCCTTTGTGCACATCCTAGATGGCAAATAAATTGAATAAACAGTATTGATGGAGCAACCCCTCGCCTTTAGTCAGTTTGAATTGACTGAAATGAGAGGTTCAGCTGTTCCAGATTTCTCCCTGCGTAGTGTACGAAAGGGAGGTTGGAAGCTTTCCAGGTAAGTATCTGTGATGTTTCATTTATCATTGCATATCCCAACTTTGTCTAATCTAAAATAGTAGTAGGGACCCCTCCTAGCGGGGTGTATTAATGTGGCATGAGGTTTACAGATGCAATTGCAATAGTGTGCAAACAAAGGCCTCTGTGTTCTTTACAGGATTGACAAGCCTGTTTTGCTGAATATCATATTTATATGAGAAAATTAAACTGGGATGTACCTTTGTGCACATCTCAGGCTGCCAATAAATTGAATAAACAGTATTAATGTAGCAACCCCTCGCCTTTAGTCAGTTTGAATTGACTGAAATGAGAGGTTCAGCTGTTCCAGATTTCTCCCTGCGTAATGTACGAAAGGGAGGTTGGAAGCTTCCCAGGTAAGTATCTGTGATGTATCATTTAGCGTTGCAGGTCCCAACTTTGTCTAATCTAAAATAGTAGTAGGGACCCCTCCAAGCAGGGCGTATTAATGTGGAGTGAGGTTTACATGTGAAATTACAATAGCGTACAAACAAAGGCCTCTGTGTTCTTTACAGGATCGACAAGCCTGTTTTGCTGAATATCATATTTATATGAGAAAATAAAACTGGGGTGTTCCTTTGTGCACTTCCCAGGCCATAAATAATTAGTATAAACAGTGTTGATAGAGCAACCCCTCCCCCCTTACTCTATATCATGCTTGGCCTAGCATCACTCTTCTCATCTGTTCCTGTAAACTCCTGGAAGCTGCTAGGAGTCCTTGGTCCAGCAGGCCTCATCTTAAGTTGTTCTGGAGTCTGCTACGAGTCCTGTTCTCTATCTTCAGTAGCAGAGCCTTGAAGCCCTCTGCGTCTAGGTTCCCACTGGTGTATTATATTTTTTGTATCCTTCCTTTACTTTATTTGTCTTGGTCGCTGTAACACCTTAACAAGGAACATTGGACCAAAAATAAAAAGGGGCAGATCCCCCCCCCATCGGCCCATACTTACCTTTTGGATGTGGCCACTGCCTGCTGCGGTGACATCCGGCTGCTTCTGGACCTGATACTCACCTCGCCGTCCGCTTAGCCATTCCTAACTGACAAGCGCGGCCTTAGCCATGCTAGCCAATGTCCCCCAACAATCTCGCAGTTCAGCGAAGTTTGCGGGATTTCGGGCTTCTCCATTGCATCCCATGGGCACTGAGCGGGTGCAGGATCAGGGGCTTTGTGCAGTGCTGGGGCAGGAGCTCCTCATTCAAGTCAATGAGAGCCATTGGCCAAAAGGATGGGATGCAAGATGGCGCTGCCCATCACCCAGAATTCGAGGGAGCCAGAAGATCCCCCGGCAAGGTGAGTGTTTAGTGCCCAAAGATAAACCCAGAGGTGGGGCAGCGGATCGGGGAGGTTTGGGGGAGGTTTTAACCTCCCCCGATGTTTCTCTTTAAGATAAGATTAGTGTTCTGTTTGGGTTTTGCCATCTGCCTCATTGGGGATTAATGTGCTTCCTTCCCAACTTGGAGTTTAGTTGATGCACTTCAACCTTAATGAACATAACAAAACCCTGAGTATAATTATGCTTCCAGCCAGAAGCAGTGGTAATGGCCCGAGTAGCCCTATAATTATTGACTAATCAGCTATTTCCCAAGCTGGTTATAGCCCCGACAATGCAGATAGTGTCCTATTGGGGCCGTTATTTCTCCTCTACATTTTATTCTTGTTCGGATAAGGCAAGGACTAGGCAAGCAACACCTTATTGAAGAGACCAGCAGAGACTCATAAGGTGGAGCCATTTTTCTGATTCTAGAACAGTATACAAGTCACATGTTCTTGGCACACTCAGACACGAGGGAATGTTGGGCTTACATAGGAAACAGGGGGCTAAACCAGGGCCTGGACTAAACTGGACTGAGCTGCCAAAGACTGGAATGGACTAGGAACGCAGACACATGGGCACATGGAGACAACCTTGGTTGAACTTAATGGACACTTGGTTGAACTTGAGGGGACATGTGTCTTTTTTCAACCGTAATAAAGAGGAACGTTGCAGGTATTGGGGAGTTAATAAAAACTCCCTAAACCTGGCTTGTTCAGCCCGGTTCCCTTCCGGTTTAATATTTGTCTAGTTTAAACTTGGAAATACCAAACAGACTTAAAAAGAAGGGGAGATCCACTCTGTTATATGCCTGTGCTCTGCCAGAAAATCCTGGCGTCCAGCTAACCCACACATTAAAACACACATTCACAGGGTTAACGCTGGACTGGCACTAAAGCTCCACAGAGTTAAAGCCGATACAACACTATTTTATTACACGGATATCAAAAATTGACTAAGGCACTTGCATAAAGGTATATACACTTTACACTGTAAACATATAAAATATACAAATAGTGACTTAAAAAACGGGGGCCCCCCTCATGCAGCCTCACACAGCCACACAAGCATCCCAATCACTCCCCACCACTCTAGGTGATTCAAAATATGCTGGATACACTCCCAGTTTAGCCGTCTTTTGGACAGTATAATGCACTTGTATGGATCCCAGCACTAGTGCAGCAGCAAAAATAGAGGAATCCCATTTAGGGTAGGATGTTTGATGTCATGTTCCTTGTGTTAATAGGCTAGATGGGTTCACTTCAGATTGTTGTGGATAGGGATTTTAAGTGAGTTATAAGTCCTGCTGCCACTTTATCCTTGCTGAAAGGGGCGTGGCTAGAGCGCAATGATAACCTCTATCCCTTCAAAACATAAGTGGCGCCAAAAGGATTCCTTAGCAGCCTCCAATGAGTGTCCCAATTATAGCTTTCAGTTCACGGTTGTTAAGAATCAAACACCAGCCAACTCCTCCAGCACATAGATTCTTCCCTCCACAGCAAAGCAAATAGCAGAACACTGCTTATACTTAGCCTGTCTCGCAGCTCTGCTCTCCAGAGATAAGGCTGTTCAACCAGGTATAGCAGTCCTGACACAGGGGGCGGGGACTAGCCATCCATCCTCTTACATTATCGCTGGCCGGTCGAAACTCCGGTGTACGGAGTGAAACACGTGTCGGCGGACGGCCGGCCCACCGACGTCCCTACTCCTCCACACCTTGGCTTTTTGACAGCGTGCAGCGCGAGGGACCACCAGCACAACAACCATCGTATGTAACGCCGGCCGGCGATAATGTAAGAGGATGGATGGCTAGTCCCCGCCCCCTGTGTCAGGACTGCTATACCTGGTTGAACAGCCTTATCTCTGGAGAGCAGAGCTGCGAGACAGGCTAAGTATAAGCGGTGTTCTACTATTTGCTTTGCTGTGGAGGGAAGAATCTATGTGCTGGAGGAGTTGGCTGGTGTTTGATTCTTAACAACCGTGAACTGAAAGCTAGTTTAAACTTACCTGTCCGGCTGCATCCCTCGGTCGTGTGCCATCTCCGTAGGGCAGCACCATCTTTCCGCCCCTCAGATATTGCGAGAACACAGTGGGCTTCGTTCCTGTCTGCTTCCAGCGTGTGTGCGACTGCCGGCCGGAGTCATGCTGCTTTTGGGGGGGGGGGGGTATATAAAAGGGGGGTCTATAAAAGGTGGGTGTTGGAGTACAATGATGTTTGGCACCTTGAGAAAGTGGACTTTGCTCCACGGAACGCGTGGGGGGTGAGATTTTGTACCTGATCCAGCAGGGGTGATTTTGCACTATGGGGGTGTTTGTCCCAGATGGTTTTGGCATGTTCATTTTATATTAAATAAAAGGGGGTGGGAGCAGCTCAATCGCTATTATTTATACTAAATTATTATTATTATTCAGGGCCTGGGAACTAATTTACCGCCCAGTTTAACCCTCTCATCAACTAAATATCAAGCAACAAACATGTCTAGCTATGTGGAAAGACAGAGATTTGGTTGCATATATCTGCAGATACATGTGGAAGCCACACTGCCCCGGCAAGGCACTCTGTGTTTAGTGTGGTCCCTACTCTTAATTCTGAGTCCCCAAAGTTGGGACATGCAATGCAGACAAATATCTGAGAGCTACTCACCTGGGAAGCTGCCAGCCTCCCTTTAGAACACTTCACAGGGAGAATTCAGTCAATATGGATTTCTCCCTGAGAAGTGTTCTAAAGGGAGGCTGGCAGCTTCCCAGGTGAGTAGCTCCCAGATATTTGTCTGCATTACAGACATGTTTGTTGCTTGATATTTAGTTGATGAGAGGGTTAAACTGAGCGGTAAATTAGTTCCCAGGCCCTGAATAATAATAATAATATTTTTGTATAAATAATAGTGATTGAGCTGCTCCCACCCCCTTTGTTCATTTTATATCAAGTAGATACATTTTGCACATGTGATATTTATAACTTTGCTCTGCATTACTGCACTTTTTTTGCACTAGCACTTCAGATTAGACACAGGATATTTATTGGTAGCAATAAAATGATTTGATTATGTATATATGGTATGAACTTTGGAAGTTGTTATGAGGGTTCCTTGCTGTGGCCGAGTTTGTGTATAAATGTTTTTTAAGATTGTGATTGTACTCAGTTTATGTATGTCTGTGAGTTTGTGTATATGTTTGTAGTCTTTTTTAACATACTAATGAATTAACAATGGTTGTATTGATGTGACTTTGGAGGATTGATTATTGAGGAACATTTGGTGCCTCCCGGGGCATCCCATTTTGCGGTTTACTGGGACCATTGTTGGTTATATTGATTTGCGCAGTGTCACTACATAGGCTGTAATGACACTTAATGCAAATCCTGCAAGATTTGAACAGCAGCGCGGGACATTTGAAGAGGGACAGTGAAGGGTGAGTATGTCTAAGGCTTGCAGCCTTCACTCTGGGACAGCTAAGGGGGTGCAAATGGGCCAGGAATGCTTTCGGATGTCTGCATTTTAGATAACACCAACATTCAAAAGGCAGTGAGAAAGGGGGAGGGATGTTTAGAGAGGAACATACGAAAACATCTTCTTTAACTATATTACTATGTAAATAGACCCCGCCACCAGAGAGGCAAGTGGGTGACTACTTTGGACACAGGAAAACCTGTACCTTATGGTGGACCTGTTGACAACTTGCTTCTTCAGCCAGGTAGACAGTCACATTAAGCCACTAGAGAAGCAAGTGGCTTACTACTTTGGGCACAGGAGACCCTGTACCTTATGGTGGAATGGTGGACAACTTGCTTCTTCAGCCAAGCAGACAGTCACACTAAGCCACCAGAGAAGCAAGCAACTGACTACTTTGGACACAGGAGACCCTGTACCTTATGGTGGACCTGTTGACAACTTGCTTCTTCCTGCCAATAAGACAGTCAGACTATGCCACCAGAGAAGCAAGTGACTGGCTACTTTGGGCACAGAAGACCATGTACCTTATGGTGGACAACTTGCTTCTTCAGCCAAGCAGACAGTCACACTAAGCCACCAGAGAAGCAAGCAACTGACTACTTTGGACACAGGAGACCCTGTACCTTATGGTGGACCTGTTGACAACTTGCTTCTTCAGCCAGGTAGACAGTCACATTAAGCCACTGGAGAAGCAAGTGGCTGACTACTTTGGACACAGGAGACCCTGTACCTTATGGTGGACCTGTTGACAACTTGCTTCTTCAGCCAAGCTTCAGATTACAGAGGGGGGCAGGGGCCTGGAAAAGTCTCCATGTGGTTGCAGAATTGGGGAAGGGGGTAGCAGAGGGAATGCAAGTGACAGGACACCCACATGGCTTGGTGGCTAGAGAGAGCATATAAAGGTGCTCACAGAGACACACGCATGCTCTGGGCACAAAGACAAACAATGAACCAGGAGAAGGTGGAGCTAGACAGAAGCATTTGAAGAAAATACAAGAAAGACGATGGCAAACACACAAAGTGTTACTGGAGAACACCACACAAGCTATATAGGAAAGAGCCAGATAACCACAAAGAGTAGATATCATCATAGGAACAGGTGGCACACTGAGAACCCTTTGGATCCAGTGAACTAAGTTAGACAAACCATAATAGGTTCTAACACCAACTTTGGTGATTCTTACACCTCTTTGGAGGGCCAGTACAGCCTCCCTGTTTGCTGGCAATACTTGAAACGGGGAAGAGAGCATCAATCCCAACTAACTTATTGAAAATTTTAAGCATAATTGAATGCCCAAAGGGTTTCTGTTCTTGTCTGTGTCAGTGTATTAATGAGTCAAGGCGGCTGGACTTGCTGGATTTTTTTTAAAGCTGTTCACCATAATGATCTTCCTACTCTGCGTAGGAAAAGCCAGTTAGATGACTTACTAGAGTCTTACGAAACTATTTGCATTGACTTGCTGCTTCAGATAATTTTGATTCTTCTGCAGGTAATGAATGAGACCGAGGTCACTCGATTTATTCTTCTCGGATTTCAGGATCTTCATATCTACAAAGGTGCCGTATTTCTAATATTTTTTTTGCTCTATTTGGCGACCATATTGGGAAACTTCCTGATCATCTTCTTGGTGTCGGTGAGTCAAAATCTAAACTCTCCTATGTACTTTTTCTTGAGCAACCTATCATCCTGCGATCTGCTCCTGGCCACTTTGATTGTCCCTTTGATGCTCAATATAATTCTTAGGACAAAACAGTCCATCTCCCTTATCGGATGCCTCGTACAGTTTTATTTTTTCGGCGCTCTGGCCACAACAGAATGTATTCTTCTTGCAGTCATGTCTTATGACAGGTACGTGGCCATATGTGACCCACTCCGATATGCTTTAATCATGGGCCTTCGTAAATGCGTTTGCCTTGCCATTTGGTCCTGGGGCTTTGCTTTCACCGCTATGGTGGACACAGTGACTCAAATAAGCAAACTGGACTTTTGTGGTTACAATGTAATCAACCATTTTTTTTGTGACCTGGCTCCTCTCCTGAAGCTTTCGTGCTCGGACACGACTAATGCCGAGATTCACAACTTCGTGACCGGAATTCCAGCATCTTTCATCCCTTTAATGTACATTATAGCCACCTACGCGGCTATCTTCGTCGCCGTGCTCAAGATCCCAACCACTGTCGGAAGACAAAAAGCCTTCTACACCTGCAGCTCCCACTTGACCGTTGTCTCCCTTTACTACGGGACGTTGGTCATCACCTATTTATTCATGTCTAAAGACCTACCTTTAAATACCAACAAGTTGCTCTCGCTGTTATACACCGTGGTGACACCGATGGTCAACCCCATTATCTACAGCCTGAGAAACAAGGAGATCCAAATAGCGTTCTCCAAGTTCTTTCATAGGCAGAAAAGAACCCATCTAATGTTTCTAAAGCAAAAGAAAATCATAGAAACATAGGCAGGCGATGGCAGAAGGAGACCATACAGCCCATCTAGTTGGCCCTTATGTGTATACTGTATGTTCTCTGTATCTTATGTGTATACTGTATGTTCTCTGTATCTTATGTATATACTGTATGTTCTCTGTATCTTATGTGTATACTGTATGTTCTCTGTATCTTATGTGTATACTGTATGTTCTCTGTATCTTATGCATATACTGTATGTTCTCTGTATCTTATGTTTATACTGTATGTTCTCTGTATCTTATGCATATACTGTATGTTCTCTGTATCTTATGCATATACTGTATGTTCTCTGTATCTTATGTGTATACTGTATGTTCTCTGTATCTTATGTGTATACTGTATGTTCTCTGTATCTTATGTGTATACTGTATGTTCTCTGTATCTTATGCATATACTGTATGTTCTCTGTATCTTATGCATATACTGTATGTTCTCTGTATCGTATGCATATACTGTATGTTCTCTGTATCTTATGTGTATACTGTATGTTCTCTGTATCTTATGTGTATACTGTATGTTCTCTGTATCTTATGTGTATACTGTATGTTCTCTGTATCTTATGTGTTTACTGTATGTTCTCTGTATTTTATGTATATACTGTATGTTCTCTGTATCTTATGTGTATACTGTATGTTCTCTGTATCTTATGTATATACTGTATGTTCTCTGTATCTTATGTGTATACTGTATGTTCTCTTTAGGTTATGTGTATACTGTATGTTCTCTGTATTTTATGTATATACTGTATGTTCTCTGTATCTTATGTGTATACTGTATGTTTTCTGTATCTTATGTGTATACTGTATGTTCTCTGTATCTTATGTGTATACTGTATGTTTTCTGTATCTTATGCATATACTGTATGTTCTCTGTATCTTATGTGTATACTGTATGTTCTCTTTATCTTATGTATATACTGTATGTTCTCTGTATATTTTATGTATGATTTTATGTATGATGATTTATGTATGATGTTATGTATGATGTTTTATTTATGATTTTATGTATGATGATTTATGTATGATGTTATGTATGATGTTTTATGTATGATGTTATGTATGATGATTTATGTATGTTATGTATGATGTTATGTAAGATGTTATGTATGATGTTTTATGTATGATGTTTTGTATGATGTTTTATGTATGATGATTTATGTACGATGTTTTATGTATGATGTTATGTATGATATTTTATGTATGATGTTTTATGTATGATGTTATGTATGATATTTTATGTATGATGATTTATGTATGATGTTATGTATGATGTTTTATGTATGATGTTTTATGTATGATGTTTTGTATGATGTTTTATGTATGATGATTTATGTATGATGTTATGTATGATGTTATGTATGATGAAAACTCCCCTTTTGTTTTTTTTTTTGTGTTCTGCTTTGTTTTCCTAATGTAAAATAAACATTTGTTTTAGGATTCTGCCCCCCCAGAACCAAGTTTCTTATAGTCCTTTGATTCTGTGTCGCTAAAGTGGGAGCGGCATTTCCTTCCCTTTAGCAAAAACTACTGACTACAAATCCCAGAATCCTTCCACTGCAACTATATTATATTATGCAAATATTATGCAGTCCTAAAAGTCCAATGTTTCGGAACATCCAATGAACAGGCGCGGGGCTGCTGGTGGGGGTTCACCATCCTGGTATATATCTTCACCAGGGAACCTCCAGAGGACTTGTTTTGATATAAATCACTTTTTTATTCTATTTCTTCTTGTTGTAATGCTCTAATTGTTTGCTGGTCCCCGCAACGTCATTATGACGTCAGGCGGGAATTTTAAAGCCTTACCTTTCATGTTGCTATTTAATCTGTCTATCAGTAGAGATCACTTTGGCAGTCTTTCCCTGATAAAGGGGCTTGGATGCCCTGAAACGTTGGGACACTTTAGGACTGCAAAATATTTTTCTTGAACATGACGGAATATAATATGATTTCTATGCTTCTGTATGATTTTACAATACAGTTTTTTGCATATTTAATATGGAGTGCCGGTCTCGCTGACTTGAATATATGCTACAGCGGCGCCACCCCTCTGTTGAATAAGTAGTAAGAGTGGGCGGTCCAGAGTACCCTGAAAGATTTTGTTTGAACGCTTAAGGATAATCTAATATATATATATATATATATATATATATATATATATATATATATATATATAGGCAATACAACTATCTGGCACAATTTATACCCAGGACTGTGAATATGACCAAAGGGGCATCCACTATGGTTAGAGGAAAGATGTTCTTGCACCAGGATAGAAGGGGATTCTTCTCTGTAAGAGCAGTGAGGTCATGGTACTCTCTGCCAAAGGAGGTAGTCATGAGGTATACACAGGGCCGTATTTTGGCTACCCTAGGCACGTGCCTAGGGCCGAATACTACGGGGGCGGCCGACAATGTTTTGCTGGCACGCACACACAGTACCAACCCCCTTCTGCCCGTCAATCCGCCTATGGACTGATACGCTGCCGCAGGGCCAGTTCCCATACAGGAGAGTGTGAGAACGGCCCCGTTCCACCCACCTAATGCCACACAGTCCTCCCAGCACAGAAGACACGTGACTGTAATCCCCGGGACTTCTCGCTGGCTCCAGACAAGTATAAGGTAATGACGGAGTGTGTGGGGAGTCAGAGCAACAGAGTGTGGATTTTTTTTTTTCAACAGCGGGATACTTCTTCCTCAGCTCTGGCGGTCCCCAAAGCCAAGATCAGCCCCCCCCCCCCCCTTGCTTGAATACATTGTGGCCCTTTTTTTCTTGGAAGAAAATTATTGGTCATTTAGGGGTTAATGACTGTGTGTGTCTGTCTGTCTGTCTTCGCTCCTGTTGCGCGCTGTACCAGCAGTGATTGATGATTGGCAGGCTCCTGCACCAATGTCGGGAGTCTTTTGCTACTGTCAGGATCTGGGGCCAACGGCAATGACTCTGAAGTCAGTTCTTAGTAAAATAATAAGCAAATAAGGCATAATAAGGCAAAATCTCTTAAATTCAGAGTATGATGCAGGATACAATGCAGTACAGCAATCGGTTACCTCACCAGCTTTAATGTCCAGTCTATGATAATTACAGAATATTGCAAGTCCTTGATATAACAGGTCATCTTTCGGGGATACAAGTCCAGGCTGTTAATCCACAGGTTCCAAGAACAGATAACACATAAGAGGCTCGATTCAGAGAGACACAAAAAAAACTTTCGTTTTGGTGCCGACGTCGTAACATTTTCAAAATTTCCCACTCTCGTATGAATGTGCGAGCGATTCCAAGCATGCTTCCTAAACCTTCCATCGAGCGTCCGTGCGCTCGTATGCCAGAGTACGCAGACGAGGATGTCATTTTCATTCGTGAATTTTCAGATTCCATTTTCTCAACTAACAACGTAGCCTTTCGTTTGCCCTTTTCCCATCGTATCCTCACACGAATCCTTTCAATTTCCCGATCCATCCTGTTTCACTTTTTCTAAAAGTATTCGTCCAGACGAAATTCTTACGATATTGCGCCTGCGCACTACAAACTTATTTCATTAAAGTGCTCGCCTACATAATTTCACTCCCATCACTTATCATCCAAAAAAACTCACCCTAACCACTTAGCGCTATCCTGCCTTTTCCCTTGAGGTCCCTTAAAGCTCACCCTAACCACTTAGCGCTATCCTGCCTTTTCCCTTGAGGTCCCTTAAAGCTCACCCTAACCACTTAGCGCTTTGGTTCTTCTTCCATTTTCACACCCTAAAACTTACCCAAATCACTTAGCGCTTTGGTTCTTCTTCCATTTTAGGTCCCTAAAACTTACCCAAATCACTTAGCGCTTTGGTTCTTCTTCCATTTTAGGTCCCTAAAACTTACCCCAATCACTTAGCGCTTTGGTTCTTCTTCCATTTTAGGTCCCTAAAACTTACCCAAATCACTTAGCGCTTTGGTTCTTCTTCCATTTTAGGTCCCTAAAACTTACCCCAATCACTTCACGGACATCACAATCTTGATTTGGAAATATGTCATTGTCCCCTTGTTTTTTGTAAATGTATTTGTGCAAATAAATGGGACACCATTTTTCTTTTTTGTTGGGTTTATTGCTCAACTTGATTTTTTGGGAACAATATTTTAGCCAACTTTGGCCAAAACATTTTAAAAACTATATACATTTTGTTTTTGGGTTAATTAAAATATATACAAGAAGAATTTTTTTAAAACATTAAAAACTATATACAATCTAAAATATCTAAAAAACAATAAAACTATATACAAAAAAATTTTGGGTTTAACAAATAAAACTATGTACAATTAAAAAGTTTGCAAAATATAGAGGGCCAGGAACCAGGACACTAGTCTTCGTCTTCCTCTTCTGTTGTCCCAAACGTGTCCCGCATCGCCTGCAGATCGGCCACCAACTCAAGGACCCTCCGATTCATCTCAGCAAGTCTTTAATGTATTTTAGTAAACAAATTCACTATAAGGCACATATGTCATTCCTGAAAGGAATTAAGGTTATTAAGTGGCCACAGGTCACTCTTATCTTGGCATTGACTAGGGCATTATGTTTTTTGGGGTTCATGTGAAGTTAGACAGAAATGGCTAGAATGCCATGACTACTTACTTGGTTGGTGGCCGAGAGATGGCTCGTTGGGGACAACACCCTGAGGTCCTGGTTCCTGGCTCTGCTGTGAAGAATTGCCTGTAGAAACATGTGTCAAATGGTTAGCTTGGATGTCTGATTCAGCAGTCCACAAATGTTTTTAGCTAAGTCTGGGTCACATCACTCACCTTCTCCAGGGTCTTGTGGGCTCCTATCTGCTGCCTCCTCACCCACTACCTCACCCGCACCCGAAGCATCTACAAATACAGAATCAAGGATTCAGTTTGGTGATATCAGGAGCTAGCGTGTATATGTTTTGGCGTAGACATGAAGAGTGACATACCAGAGGATCCCGCATGCGTGGCAGGGTACGACTGCCTGCCCACGCTGTGCCGCCCCTCCTCTGTGGTAAGGTCCAGGGGCTGGTCTAAGGAGGCCACAGAGGAGGGGTCGGCCCGTCGCCCTGGAGATCCACCACCTTCACTCCCAGCTGCAGAATCATGCAGCACTGGTCGGCCTGTGCGCCTCCGGGTGCGGCGAATTCTGTAATCCATTTCCAACACTACCAAAGAGAAAGCATTATAAATAAAAGGCCTAAATTCTGTCGTAGTTACATCTTGCATGCAAGCGCTATGTACTTACTTGGGAAATGTATCCCGAAAAACCTCCGCACCCGGGGCATGTGCAGTCGCTTCAGGTCCGACCAATGCTGCATGATCTGTGTGTGGGTGAAGGTGGTGTCGGTCCGGTGTTGGATCTCCGAGATGATCTCCAGGGCGACGTTTCGTTTCTCAAACGAGTTGGGCAGGTAGTCGTACCTGCGCTCCAGCATGGTCTACCAAACAGAAATCAAATATAGCAAGAAATGCATATCTAGAAGTGCCAACAATACATTATTTGGTTCAATCACATGAACACATACACACACACACTTCTAGCCTAAGTTAACTTTCAAATATGGCAGCACTGTCGTTTGGCACGTGTGTGGCGTGCGCTTGGGTGTGCATGTAGTTGAACCAAATCTTAAAATTAAAAATATTACTTATTGCGCATCCTTAACATGTAGAGCAGCATTTACCAATCAAAGCAAAGTCCTTAAAAGACACTTACGAGCATGATGATCTCTTCTTGTTGGCGGGTGAAGATAGTGGGCGGCATCTTTCTTCTTCTTCTCGGCAGCAGATAAGCACAGCCCCAGCGGTTTCCGGGTTTCGCACGGCCGTGCGAACGGCCGGACGTGCGTGTAAGCGAACGCGTAGGCGTCATACGCCGGATACCTTATTTAAAGGTCCCTGCACACACAGCTCATTCTCTTTGAGAGTCCACCCAAAATGGCACCAAAAACAAAGATTGCACAGAAGAAGCAGAGCAAGCAGGCTGAGCAGGCCGAGGGTACGCAAACCAGGTCGCAAGAGCCTAAAGCCAGACTAAGGGCTAGCACCAAGGCTGCTGCAAAAAAGGAGGTGGCAGCACCACCACAACCAAAGAGCAAGCTAACCAAGGCTGGCAAAACTCAGATGGGTAAGAGGGGACGAAGCCCCACCCCACCCTGCCCCACATCCCCCCCCCACGTGGCACCAAGCCCATAGGCAAAGGCCAAAAACACAGGGCCCAAAGCCGCAGCAGGGGCCGAACAAGGTCAAGGTCCAGAAGCTGCAGCAGGGGCCCAAGGCACCGCAGGGGCCAAACAAGGTCAAGTCTAGAAGCCGCAGCAGGGGCCGAACAAGGTCAAGGTCCAGAAGCCACAGCAGGGGCCCAAGGCACCGCAGGGGCCAAACAAGGTCAAGGTCCAGAAGCCGCAGCAGGGGCCGAACAAGGTCAAGGTCCCGAAGCCGCAGCAGGGGCCCAAGGCGCCGCAGGGCCCAAACAAGGTCAAGGTCCAGAAGCCGCAGCAGGGGCCCAAGCCGCAGCAGGGGCCAAACAAGAACCAGGTCCCGAACCCCGAAAAGCCGCCATAGGCCAACGGCCCCCTCCCCCCCCGCACGTGGCTCAAAAGCTAAGGGAAAAAGTGTGAGCAGATATGCCTCACCCCAGGCAACCACCTCCAAGACCCCACAGACCCAGCCAACCACCTCCAAGGCCCCACACACCCACAGGGCTCCAAGCAGCACCTCCAGCTCGCCAAGACCCTCTGTTGCTCGCCCACATTATCCTCCGGCACAGGTTGGCATGCATTCCCCCTATGCCCCATCTACACCTGCCACTTCAGGGTCCACCCAGCCCCGAACACCCAGTCCCTTCCCAAGTCCAGTAAGATCAACAGCCAGCCTCTAGTCGTTAAGGTCTCCTCCATCCCCCCCGGCCAGAATGTCACCCCATTTGCCACCAAGCACTGAGGAGCCACAACCACCCCAAATAGGGCGCAACTTGCGCAGAGGACACTTGGGTGGCCGTTTTGCAGAGTCCCAAACTCTGGCATTGGCTACTGGGCTCACCTTACATTTTGATGAGCTATATGGCAGAAAATCAAAACACACCAGTAAACAGCGCAAAACTGAGATTTTTGAAGAACTCACCAGGCAAGTCAATGCCGCGGGTGAGGAACGTAAAGATATGGACCAGATTCAACGTAAGATTTCGGACCTAAAATATGCAGTGCGGAAGAAAGAGAGTCTAAGGCGGATGCACAGGTACATAGGTCATGTTTTGGTTTGTATTATTCTTGTCTCTCCATCAGTGTGCTTAATTATGCTTACTATGTTTTTCAGCGAAACAACTGGCGGAGGTTTCCCAACAAAAATGCGATTTACACCGGCTGAGGAGATGGTGCTGTCCTTATTACATCCCGTGGCCTTAGAGGGACACTCGGCCCAGCAGGACACTGACAACCCACCAATTCCTGCAGGTTAGTAATGTGTGAATGACCCCACAAATGTTTGGAAACATACACATAGGCAGCAAGGGCTAGCTAAACACATGGCTCTAGGGGGTGGCAGCAAGGGCTAGTTAAACACATGGCTGTAGGGGGTGGCAGCAAGGGCTAGCTAAACACATGGCTCTAGGGGGTGGCAGCAAGGGCTAGTTAAACACATGGCTCTAGGGGGTGGCAGCAAGGGCTAGCTAAACACATGGCTCTAGGGGGTGGGTTTGTTGGGAGTGCTCACTTTGACTAGGGAGTGTCATGTGTGTGGCCTGGTAATGTGCACATTGACACCCACATACATGATGTTTAAGTTAATTTATGAAAAATATGTCACTTAGGAGTGGAGAAAAGGAATGGGTGCTATGTATTAATTGACAAGCACACGCAACACTAACATCTTTGGCTGTTGGTCAATTTGGTAAGAGCTGGGTTAGTTGGCCAACTGATTAAGATGGTTTGCTAGAAATGTTTTATGCCATACAATGTCCCCCACCAGAATCATATTGTAAGTGTTTTTGCCACCTTAGTGTGTTAACTTCATCACCTTAAAGGGATGTGGCAACTCACACATCAGCCATTAGTTGCATGTTTGTTTTGAGACACATGAACAATGGGTCTAGTCTGCTTTAACAATCCATGCACTAATGTAATGGCATTCCTAGTGAAGGCCAAGTGGCCACGTTGTGGGAGGGGCCCTTACTGCTTGGCCACGTTTCTTTCATTACCATATGTGTTCTTAAACATAAACTATGCATAGTTGTGTGTTTTCATAGCTCTTTTTCTTCTAAAGCAGGACAGCATCATCCCTCAGCTAGTGGGGACTCCTCTGCCATGTTACCGCGTCCGTCTTCTTCCGCGCTGCATAGGACCCAGGATCCGATGTCTACGGTAAGTGTATTTGGATGCTGTTGTGTATGCATGTAGCTTGCCATGTTTTGCTTGTGTGGTTTTTATAGGTATTCCACACACTGAACCTGTTTTTTTTTACATGTCCCCAACAGAGCCACACACTGATGGAGCAAATCCAGGAGCAGGAGGAAGATGGAAGCTTCATAGGAGATTCTGAAGATCTTCCCCTGGGACAGAATCTGCAACTGTCCCAAAATGTGTCTCCGCCAAATCCACAGCAGCAGAGTGAAGCTGGCTGCATGCTGCCTGCACATCGTGGGCAGCATGCAGAGACTGACCCTCCAGTCCCCAGTTTCAGATCTGCTGCTGAGGATTTGGCGAGCAGACCTGTGGCTGTTGGGGGTCCTCGAGCAACATCATCTGCACGCCCCACAACCCGGGGAATTGGGCGGCGTACTCAGCAACGTTGCCCAGTTTCCCAGGGGAGGGGCGTGCAGATGATGGAGTCAGCATGGCACCAAGAGAGGCGGCTTTTTCGTCGGCAAAATCAGCAAAATCAGGAGCATATTAGGGGCCAATTAGAGTCCCTAAATACTACCTTCAGTGCCGTGCTGACTGAATTAAGGACCCATAACAGCCACATGGCCAACTTGACTTCAGAACTAAGGTCAGGCATGGCAGAAATGCACACTAACCAAAGACACATTTTGGAACAGTTGCAGATTCTGAATGCCACACAGGCCCAGGTTATGCCCCCCCCCCCCACCAAGTGGGCCAACCTGGGTTCTATGGGCATCACCCATATTAAGGTGTGTTTGGCGTGAATCTGGTCCATATCTTTGCGATACATCCCCACTGGATTGACTTGTCTGGTGAGGGCTATAAATCTTCAATTTTGCACTGTTCTTGCTAGTTTGTTTTTGTTTATCCCCCATATAGCTCATTCAAGGCCTGAGGTAGCCCAGTAGCCAATGCCAGAGGCCAAGACTCAGTGAATCGGCCACTTAAGGTGTTGCGCGGCTGCCATGGGCACTCGAACATTTGTGGTGGCTCCTCATGTTTGGCGGCATGATTGGGTGAAATTCTGGCCTTAACAACTAAGACCTTGGACCCTGGCTGTGATTGTACTGGATTTGGATTGGGACTGGGTGTTCTGTTTTGGGTGGCCCACTGACTTACAGGTGTAGATGTGGCATAGCTAGGATTGCTTTCAACCTGTGTCGGTGGAAAATGTGGGCAAGCAGGAGAGGGGTTTTTTTTGTGCAAATTCATTTTTTTAAAAATGTATTGTAAATAATTGCATGTACATGTCTGGTCCCCAAGTATGTGAGGCCCACTCAGATACTATTCTGTTTGTAGCACATAAACCTTTTACGATGTAGTAAACATTTTTGTTTCACCAAGCTCATGTCTGTGTTGTTTTGATAGAGAAATATGAGTTCAAGTTGTCACCAAAACAAACAATAACCAAGGTCTACAAAGAAATACTCACACATAGTTTTTTGTTTGGGTTGGCCAAATTCATTATTGTTTACTTAATAATGAAATGAAACATAGCAAAACCAACCAAATAAAAATAACAACCAAATAAAAAAATTAACAAATACAAAATTAGGAAAAATGTGTGGCTATTAAATTTGCCCGCACGGCTTGCCCAGACGCACTTGGCTGGCCCACATAGGCGTCGTCTGCCTCATCGGAGGGTGGAGAGGGTGGGCAATCCAGATATCGGGGGACCCTTTGCATAATAGCTAAATTATGGCGCGCTGCACATGCCATTATGATGTCAATGACCTTTTTGGGGTCATACTGCAGGGAGCCCCCAGTGTGGTCCAAACATCGAAACCGGGTCTTGAGGAGTCCAAAGGCCCTCTCCACCACTGCCCTGGTCTTTCGATGTGCACGGTTATAGGCCTCTTGTGCTGGAGTCTGTGGCCGGACGACCGGAGTCATCAGCCACGGCAGTAGTGGATACCCCAAATCTCCTAAAAAATGTAACAAAAAAAAAAAAAACAGTAAATCATACATTGCCACGCAACAGTCCTACTCCAATAAAAATAAAAGAGGTATGTGACATTGTCACACAAACATGAGCATACATATTGCAGATGCAAAAACCAGAATCAAAAAAATGTGATAGATGGTGGTCCAAAGTAGGCAAATAATACTGTGGATGCTGGCCAATCAGGTAGACTGTTAGCAGCTATTGTTGCCTGTCTGTGCTGCAGAACAATGTTTTAGGGGATAAGTTGACCTGACCCATTTTCAGTCTTGGCTTAGTCCAAAACCGGTGTAAGCCGGCCCCTGCACTTTATCCCGCTCACCTCTACTCAGTAAGTGAAATGCATGTAAGCAAAGATGGCGCAGACTCTCTGGTAAAGTCAATAACCGATTTTGATCTTAAATTGTTTGGAAGGCGGTTTCAGACTTTGCCTCGCATTACACTTATTAATTAAAACAATGCAGGCCAAACAATTTGGCAGCCTATGTAGTTTGTATAATGTAATGGTTCCAGTGAAGTTACACATGTTCACAAGGTGATGGGCAAGGCAGCGTTTAGGAAAGGTTAATACAACCAAAATCAAAGCCATACATATACAATCCAAATCGGTAATTTGAGCCAACTTACCAAGGAGCCATTCACCCGCAAATTCCCCTGACTCAAACCGGCGGAATAATCCTGATCTGCGCAGGATGTAGGCATCATGGGCTGAGCCAGGGTAGCCTGCCAGGACGCTCAGAAAACGCATGTCCTGGGCCACCACCGCTTGCACATTCAGCGAATGGCCCATTTTGCGATTTCTGTGTAAAAAGGAAACATAAACAACCAAAAAATAACGGTTAGGAAACAAATCCAACGCACACTTCAAACAGCCTAAGTCAAAATGTAACATCCAGACAAATAACACTAAACAACTACATTACATTTAAGTGGTCAACAAAAGAAGATCAATGTTTGAGCCTTGACAAGGTTGAGTTACTAGTTCTATTTTAAGTACACTTACAAATGTTTTACTTGGAAATAACTAACTTTTTTAGTCCTGTAAAAATAAGGGCCATTGTTGCACATACACTCTTGGCAAGGAGGGAGCATTAGCAAGGAGGGAGTGATTGCAATGAGGGAACATGTAAAGCAGAGAGTATGAACCTAGAGGGACTAATCAAAAGTAGGGACTATTGCCAATGAGAGTTACTAAAAATGGAGACATTAGGCCCAAGGATGCATTTCAGAAAAGGAGGGACTATTGCCAATGAGAGTTACTAAAAATGGAGACATTAGTCACAAGGATGCATTTCAGAAAAGGAGGGACTATTGCCAATGAGAGTTACTAAAAATGGAGACATTAGTCACAAGGATGCATTTCAGAAAAGGAGGGACTATTGCCAATGAGAGTTACTAAAAATGGAGACATTAGTCACAAGGATGCATTTCAGAAAAGGAGGGACTATTGCCAATGAGAGTTACTAAAAATGGAGACATTAGTCACAAGGATGCATTTCAGAAAAGGAGGGACTATTGCCAATGAGAGTTACTAAAAATGGAGACATTAGTCACAAGGATGCATTTCAGAAAAGGAGGGACTATTGCCAATGAGAGTTACTAAAAATGGAGACATTAGTCACAAGGATGCATTTCAGAAAAGGAGGGACTATTGCCAATGAGAGTTACTAAAAATGGAGACATTAGTCACAAGGATGCATTTCAGAAAAGGAGGGACTATTGCCAATGAGAGTTACTAAAAATGGAGACATTAGGCCCAAGGATGCATTTCAGAAAAGGAGGGACTATTCCCAATGAGGACAAAAAATAATGTGATTGGGCAAAGGAGGGACACACAAATATTTAGATACAATGGAAGCCAAAACTTGCCTGTATATATACTCGTCGCTTGATGGAGGGACCAGGGCAACGTGTGTGCAGTCAATTGCACCCATGACATTGGGCATGTCGGCGATGTTATAAAATGCCAGCTTAATGGCGTTTCTGGCTACCATATCCTCAGGGAAACAAATATATTTCCGAGTTATGGTAGCCATGCCTTCCAAAAACTTGGACAGGGTGCGGCTCAGCGTAGGCTGTGAGATCCCCACGGAGAGGGCACCCAGCCTCTGGAACGAGCCGTTCGCCAAAAATTGCAGGCAGCCAAGCATCTTGGTCATACCTGAAATTGCTTGCCCCTTCCTTGTGGTGCGGGCTAACCATGGCCGCAGCTCACTATACAGTTTATGGAGGGAAGCGCGATTAAGCCTGGTCAGCTCGAACAGCTCAACGTCATGCATGGAATTGATGTCCATGCGTCGCCGCCGGTGCAATCTGGTCTCTGCCCTCCGGACGATCTCAATGCCCATGAGTTGCAGATCCTCATGCTCCTCAAAGGCAGTAGCCTCATCCATGGATGGCTCGCGCTCCCGTAGTCAAAAAGGTGCCGGGAATGTTTTGGCCCTGAAACGAATTTATGAGGTCTGGGACCATCGGCAATCAGCTCTCTGAATTAATCGCAAGCCCATTGCAATAACGAAAAATTTCTGAACGGACGAAACATTTCCGATTTGGTGGGAAAAAGCTCCCGAAGTAACGAAAAACTTCCGATTTTGTCACCATTATCGAAAGAGCATATACGCATGTTCTCGAACGTTCGTGCGAGTGAAAAATGTACGAAAAAAAGCAAAAAAATGACAAACACCCACCAAAACTTTCACAGACAGCTACGGAAGTCCGGACGAATGTTTCTTTGAATCGAGCCTCATGTCCAGCTATCTGAACAGTTACACAACACACACATAACAGTGTCTGTCTTTGTGTCTTCCATCAGTTCCACTGATTGTGGGGCAACACCATCATGTTTTGAAGATCTCCGCTTAGTTATCACTGCAAACCAAACTCTGAGCCACCTGCTGATAACCCTGGATATTGATAGGGAGAAGATGTCAGAAGCAGAAGTGAGCAACCTATGGGAGGAGCTCCAAAAGCTGGGCTGCTCCGTAAGGTAAGGTCTCTCATTTTGGAGGTAACGGTTTGTCTGGTGCAGAGTTAAAGTGCACCTGGGGATCCGCACCATTTCCGTCTGATGCAGAAAATGCGAGATATGAAACCGAAAAGTTACATGATTACATTTGACATGATTATGATTTGTTCTCACTTTCACATCTTTGGGAGAAAATGTCTTGAGTAGAAGATAAGATGGAGGTTAGTGTTTGTGGATTGATCTGAGGGTAACACGCACAAATTTTCTTCATCAGAAGGAGCTCCCCTAAAGTCTGTCCTAGGTGCCTCTTCTCCATTTCCTGCAGCACCTTCTTTCTATCCTATTCCTCCATGACCATGCTCCAAATTTGGTGGCACGTCCACCCTGTTCGCTCAGTACTCCTAGTTTGAGTGAGCTTAACAAGTGCGACCGCTTTGTCTTGGTCGGATCGCTCATGCTGGGAACCCTGAGGGACCGGGACGACCTTGTGACCACATTTGGAGTGTGTTCAGGGAGAAATGGATTTGAAAGGAAAATCAAACTTTGGAGCCTTGCTACTTCATCTACGGAAATGGAGGAGAGGCACGTGGGACAGGCTTCAGGTGTGCTCCTTGCAGCCTTATTATTGTCATTGCCTGGACTGTTCCTTTAATGCTACTGACAGTGATGCTTTGCACCAGGGCTGTGGAGTCTGTAAACCAAGGTCCCAACTTTGACTCCAACTCAGAACGCCATTTTAACAGGCTGTGACTCCTACTGCTTCATACATGGCAAATAATAAGTAATAAAATTGTGGCATTGAGGCTAAAAACATAAAGCATATTTATTGGAATCCAATAACTATTTACTTAAATTACTGTAAGTTTCAGGCATTGTAACTAAGGGCCTTGGGGCAGCATGAAGATCCCAAATATTATGGTAAGGGGGTGTTTAGGAGAACTAGAACACCTTTCGTCTGCCTATCACTGACTGTTATAATAGGGTCTTAGATTAAAAGAACATAAAATCTATGTATTATTAACATATCTAAGCTTCCTATGAAAGTTCCATTATACAAATATATATATATATATACAATTTTGGTGAGATTTTTTTTTTTTTCAGGTTGGAGTTCGAATATGTACGCTTCTACTGACTCAAAACTCCAGCCAACAGCAGCTCTGATCCCAATCAAAACTAGCTCCAACTCTACACCTTCAGCTCCGCAGCCCTGGTTTGCACAATGGAGCCAAAAATAAATTTAACACTCTGCACACTCATGCTGTTGAAAAAACTAGCTAACATCGGGGGGTGCGCTGCGTGAAACCCCCCAGGACGCCGAGACCAGCTCACGTCTTCCAGGTCCCACGGCGCGTCCAAGAGCAGCGGCTCTGAGCGCCTTGACGCTCGCAACCTCCACTTCCCTCTAACAGGGAGTGTGCCCGCACCGGCTATTCACTAAAAATCTGGTGCGGGCCCGCTCCCTGCTAGAGGGATAGCGGGATACGGCCACTGCTCTTAGACGCGCCGTGGGACCAGGAAAGGAGGTAAGTGAATGGGGTGACCTGGGGGACTTCACACAGCGGGGCACCCCCGATGTTAGCTAGTTTTTTCAATAGTATGATTGTGCAGAGGGTTACATTTCTTTTTGTCTATGGAGTGTGGTTGACGGCCCTATATTGACCGGATGAGCACATCCCACCTTCCTTTTTGCTGTTGCACAATGGAGCCACCAATGTAAGACATTTGTAGGAATAAATTGGTGGAGTCGCTACTTATGTTAATAAAGAGCCCACCGCATCTGTCCTTCGCAGTCGTTTCCGGTTTACTCACTTGTTTATTTTTTTCATAAACAGGGACTTTTACCGCGTTCAGCTGGACATTGAACTCACCAGAGGAAGCGGCAAGCGGTGACAGTGTGTCTGAATCCAGCTTCCAGACCTTACCCAACCCCCTTTCAAACTAACTGAGATCAATTATTTCATCAAAATCTGCTTTATGTCATCATCTTTCCATGTTGAGGTACCGTTTGTGGGATAATCCAAATAACAGTTACACCACCAGCGGAAGGTTCATCAGAAAAAAGGCCAAGGATCAGTTTTGTACAAGGTGTAAAAGAAACCAGAAAATGACCAGAATAAAAGCCCAGTTGCCTTGATTTATTTTGCAGATGTATCCTGACCTGGATGATTGAGAACCTATAGAGAATACTACAGAGAATGCTGGAGGTGTTTTCAAAGAGGGAACATCTGCTTCTTTCACACTCTAGGAAAGAACAAAAATAATTTAATTAGAACCACGTATTATTTATTTTAAAATAAAGAGATTAAAAACATATTGAAAAAAAGAGACAGTGCTTAAAATGTGGTTTTATTTGAGATGAACAAATTTGTATAATATTCGTTTCGGAGACGTTAACCAATTTCCCCAAGAAATTTGAGTTTGTCCATATCATATTTTTAATGAATCACTGTTAAAACATTAAAAAGAAAGCTAACCTCTGTCCTCGTTCCAGTGTCAATGTCCTCATCAATCAGCAGGCATCGATTGCCTTTAATGGGATGGGAGCAAAAAGATCCTCTGTCCAACGCTGGGTTTCCGCCACTCACTCCCACCACAGGAAGGGTCTATTTTTATGTGGAGAGTGAGCTGGCCAGGAAAGCCATTCACGCCCTCCTGTCACTCACTGTAACTAACAGGGGACATGAAGGGCTTTTCGAGCCACTTTGCTCCTCACCTATATATGGTCCCTCCCTGCAGCAGAGATCAAGGTGGCGGGAGCAATGTGTGGGGGAGGATCTGTGTCCTCTGCTCCACCGCAGAGCTGCATGGGATTCCCTTGAATTTCAGGATCATGGAGAAGAGGCGTGTATCCGTCACTTACCTGTACAAAGTAAAATGTCCCCTGAAATTTGGATCCAATTCTGATTCGTTAGGACTGATTCACTCGTCACTCATTTTTACCACTAAATGGAGTCACGTTGTCATGAACTGCAGTTTGACACTACCAGCTGGTGTTAATGGAGCTGCCTGCCTGTCTGCCTGGTGCAGCCCTATGAAAAGGGTCTGGGTCTGCTGTTCAGGAGCGTCGCCTCAGACGGTGCAGCCCTGTCCCCTGGGGAGAAGCTGATTGGCCCACAGTGTGGGACATCATCCCTGTGGGCGGTGCCTCTGCTTGTGGAGCCACTTCCTCCCCGCACTCGGGTGGTGGGCAGGCAGGCACTGTGGGAACGGCGGATAGAGCGGATGGGGGTGAGAATAAGAAGGAGGAGGGGGAGACAACACTCACGCTTTCAATTAGAAGTGGCACGGGCAGCCGCGAGCATAGGTGTGCAAGTCACCTTCTCCCTCCCTTCCTTCTGCTGGTGCCGGCTGCCATTGATGCTTTTGTACTAGTAGTATCTATTTATTGTTTCATTATCTCTCTGCCACTCTTAATATTTTTTGTATCCCATTGTGTTCATGGCTGGCACGATCCTTGTTATTTAGTATTTATTTGGATTGCACTTGCACTTTACATTATAATAAGTTTGAAAAGAAAGTTGAGAACACTTGGTCTTTTATATATATATATACATTCACCAATTGGTATTGATAATGTCATGAATGACTTACCTTCAGTTCGTGCCTGTGGTGTCCTCAGGCGGCTGGCCTGGGTTTCTCCTGCCCGGCAGCTGCTTCCACCGAGCCGAGCGTGCCACTCCTCCCTCATCCACTGTTTTTTTTTTATAATAATAAATCTTTATTGAGATGAACATGACATCAAGGCACAATAAGATTGACAAGTCATCAGCAGTACATTTTCCAAAAGCAAAACAGATGTAGTCCAATAGGTTGCCATTCCATCGCCTCCCTGCCCCTTCTAAATGGTCTGCCTCGACGCCTCTGTCCATCAACTTATCTATTAAAAAATGGGGGAGTGGTAAAGGGATAGAAAACGAGGGAAGTGGGGAAGACTAGAGCCCTCGTCTCCCCCGGCACCCCCACCACCTGGCGGGGGGAGGGAGAGCAAGGCGCAGACGGGAGGAAAGGGAAAGCAAGGGAGAGAATAGACTGGAATGAACCCCCCGCCCCCCCCAGCCCACCAAGGCCACCTCCAGCAGCGCTCTCACCAGGCCCACTTACAATCAGGGCCCCAAGTTGCGCGGTCCGAGCCGGGCGACCCCCCAACGATTTCACCCTCCAAGTGTCTCCTGGACAGCTCAGGCAGCTTCATTAAGTAATCTCTTACAGTCATCGGACTCTATGAACATGTTCCACTGCAGCAGGAGGCGCCAATGCCTCTCCTCTGTGCGTCTGAGGGTGGCCGTCAGGTCTTCCATTCTCCTGATGTCTTCCACCCTTCGAATCCAATCCCCAATGGAGGGCTGCGTGGAGGACTTCCATCGGGCTGGTATGCATGCCCTAGCTGCGTTCACCAAGTGGATGGAAAGGGATTTCCTGTATTTTCCAATTGATCCGCTGACTGAGTGTAGGAGAAGGGCCTCCGGCGAGAGAGGGATAGACTCTCCCGTTATCTTAACAATCCACTTTACTATGTCCCCCCAAAAGTGCTTTATCTTCTCGCATTCCCAAAAGATATGTAGGAGGGAGCCATGGTCTCTCTCGCATCTCCAACAAAGGGGGGACACTGACAGGTAGTGGTGATGTAGTGTCTGAGGTACCCGGTACCACCGACTTAGGATTTTATAGCCCATCTCTTGGTATGTATTACTGATTGATGCACGTTGTGACAGCTCGAGGATCTTCCTTACTTGGGTTGGTGGGAAGGTGACATTAAGATCGGCCTCCCATGCCGCCACAAAGTTTGGCACGAACGCCTCGCCTGGGTCCATTAGTAATTTGTATATGAAAGATAGCGCTCCCCTGGTCGGCTCCTCCGTAGAGCACAACCGTTCAAAGGGCGTCAGCTCTCTTTGAAACTCCTCCACAGGTGGCAAGCTCGCAAGGAAGTGGGAGACCTGTAATGCTCTCCAGTATGACAAGCATGGAGGGTCCCCCCAATCCAGAAGCTCCTGCAATGACTTCCATCTTGAGCCACTCATGAAATCTACCAGGTGTCCTCCATCTTCCAAATCCCGCATCAAGTTGGCTGGGCATGCAGTCTAGAGCCCCCGTAATCGAGTGGGGAAGGTGCCGGGGCAATGGTCTCTTTCATTGCGTGCCTGGCCCATACCCTTAGGGAGGGGCCTACTGTCGGGTGTGTCCTGAGTGCTCGTCCGCTGTTTTTTGGCTCATGCTTGCACGTGAGCACAGTGAGCTTATGTCCTCCGGCGGCGCTGCACACAGCGCAACCGCTGGAGGCTGTTTAAAGAAGCCAATCCTAGGAGGTCCATTTCTGCCCGGTACGCCTTTAAAGTTAAGATGGGGCAATCAGCCCAGAGCTCTCTAAATGCACCAATCAACCCGCAGATCCAGAGTGCAGCAATCACAGTCACTGCCTCCCTGTCCTATCCAGTCGGGTTCAGTCCTGTAAAGAGACTACCACTTACCTTACTTACCCGTGATAGCGTTTAGCTGGCTTTGTGATTCTCCTGTGATTTCCTGTACATATCCTTATTGACCATTTGCTTGAATCTCGACCACGTCTCTGTCTCATCCCTTTGTACTGCGCAGCTCTCTGACCTCCAGGTGTGACCCTTGGCTTGACGTCCGACTTCGCTTGATTTCTCCTCAGCACCCGAACTGTTTCGAGTACTTACCGGTTTCTGAAGCACCCGAACTGTTTTCAGTACTTACCTATTTCGCCCAGTCTGACCGGTTTATCTATCCTCACTCCCCGTGTGCCTACAATCTTTTAGTGTCCCGGCAAACGGGGGCTTGTCTATAGGTGAAGCTGGCTGCGGAGAATGAGGGTTGCAGGCTCACAACGAAGACAGATATTCTCGGAGTCTGACAGATAATTGCTACACATAAATTAGTTTTTTGTTTATTTTACTCTTAAAAGTTCTGTTGTGATATTTTGATGGCTTATAGGATTCTTTTATTGGCACTGTTTCACTTTAGAGATTATACACAAGAATCTATATATCTTTTATCATTGTGGTAGAGACTCAGCAGAGGGACCATCTTCTTATAGAGGATTAAGATCATTACTATAAAATATAGAATAATAATAATAATTTGCTGGAACAAATTAACAATCAATATAATTTACAGGTACTGCATATATATATATTTTTTATCAGTCTTTTTATTGTGTATATTGGGAACATTACTGTATAAGCATAATACTGTTCATACACAGAATGTAAAGATTACAGATAACTTAAGTCATAATCAGAAGTTTATTCACTGCATACGATTCAAGAGTTACTAAAGAAGTTCAATTCAAATAAATTAAAGAAAAATAACAACCCCTATGAGGGGGGGAAAGGAGGTAAATGGGAGAGTAAAGGAGGAGGTCGAGGAAGGATCAAATGCTCCAAAGTCCCATTGTGAATGGCGGACATTTTTTCCATGGCCATAATGCAATTAACCTTGTTTTTAAAGGTGGGGGACCTCCAAGCCCCAGCTATCACCAGCTTTGCCCCTGATAGGATATAATACAAGGTGTGAGACCTCCAAGCCCCAGCTATCACCAGCTTTGCCCCTGATAGGATATAATACAAGGTGAGGGACCTCCAAGCCCCAGCTATCACCAGCTTTGCCCCTGATAGGATATAATACAAGGTGAGGGACCTCCAAGCCCCAGCTATCACCAGCTTTGCCCCTGATAGGATATAATACAAGGTGGGGGACCTCCAAGCCCCAGCTATCACCAGCTTTGCCCCTGATAGGATATAATACAAGGTGAGGGACCTCCAAGCCCCAGCTATCACCAGCTTTGCCCCTGATAGGATATAATACAAGGTGGGGGACCTCCAAGCCCCAGCTATCACCAGCTTTGCCCCTGATAGGATATAATACAAGGTGGGGGACCTCCAAGCCCCAGCTATCCCCAGCTTTGCCCCTGATAGAATATAGTACATCAGCCACTTTTTCAGTCTAGAACTGTGGGGGATTGGGGCATTGAGGAGAGCTACCCAAGGGTCTGCCCACAATTCTACCACATACCTTGCTGAGAACGCTTTCTTTCTTGACCAAAATCCCTTAACTGCTGAGCATTCCCACCACACATGCCGGTACAACCCGGGAGAGAGGCGCCCCCGGAAGTAGTTCCCCTGGAACTCAGTGGACCTGCAGATATTTTTAAGGGGACCCTTTTTCTTGTATATATGCCTTTTTCATCAATAAAATGTATAGCTTTTGGATATATTTTGGTGGTGCTCCTTCTTGGGGTAGGCGCTGAGTGTGTTCTCCGCCGCTTCTGTGTTTAGTTTATAGGAAGTGAGCACACCCCTTATTTGTCCATTACTATTTTTTGGTGGTGCAAATCGTTGTGTTTCAGGGAAATATCCATTAGACCAAAAACGCATAGGAAGGCACTCCAGCAATATTACATTTCATCTTTATTCCAAAGTAAAAATGATACAATAACACATAACATATTAAAAGCCTCTAAAATACTGAAAAATATATAACAATTACATTACATTATTCAGACCCTAGCTCGCACCATCCCCTTACACAATACTCTCAAAAAATCAAAAAGCAGGTGTCACTCCCAAGGCTACAAAAAAATATCCACTAGACCAAAAACGCATAGGAAAGCAGTCAAGCAATTTCATCTTTATTCCAAAGCAAAAATAATCTAATAACACATTAAAAGCCTCTAAAAATATAAAAATATACAACAATTACATACAAGACTCACACAAGACAGACTTGCATAAAATGAGGTGTAGGTGGGGTGGGAATTGATAAAGATAAAGAAATATATATGTATGTTAGTAATAAATAAATAGATAAATAAATAAATGCTGCATAGCTGGTCATTACTGCATCATAATCCACAGTGTTGTCACCAATCCAAACAAATTCAAATCACAAGCTCTATCACTCAAAAACTATGTTTTGCCCTTATGTGGTCCAGCGCTCATTTTGTAGAGAATGGGGGTTAGACTCAATTTTAGATGTGCCTATTGAAGCTACGCGTAATATAGGCTCCAAGTCACAAAACAAGTGTTTGATAACGCCGGCACCACAGAACAGTAAGCTGTAGACATCACCGGTTAAGATGGACATTATTATGAATCCAAAAAGCCAAGACCACACGGCCAACAGATTGCGAATCCATCACTGAAGAATATCTCAGGGGGTTACAGACTGCTAAGTATCTATCGAAAGCCATCACGGGGAGGATGAGACATTCAGCACTGCCAGAGGAGGTTCTATCAGTTAAAATCAATGTTTTGCCCCTATGTGGTCCAACACTCATTTTGTAGAGAATGAGAGTTGGATCTTTTAGGAGGAGTAAAACAATCAAAACATCTACCATCAGAATCATTCCCCAAGCAGAGGCCACCCATCAAGTCCACAATCCCAACATTGATAGCATAGCTTACAGTAAGATGATTTAGGCCCCAAGAAAAAGGGGGGGGCAACTAAGAAGGCGGCATCAATAAATTAAGAGAAAAAGCAAACAAATATGTTACTTCAGCCAATTTACGTAACATGCCCCTAAAAATCAACCCGAGACAAAAGCATTCAGTGTGCCCTGTACCATAAGAGGTCGGGCAGGTCTCGACCTTGGGTTGGGCAAAGCAGGGTTAGTGTAGGTAACATGGCATAGCCTCTGTACTAAGGATTAACATGAAAAATAATCGAATTTCAGAGGAGTCCAGGAGAGTAAACAGTTATACAGTGAAGGATTCACCATGACCTGGGAACTGCCATTGGCGGCTCATTTGCTGATTTTTCATCTATAAATTCTCATATAAAGGGAGGGAGGACTTCCTCTAATAGAGTAAGAAAAAACACCCTTACTCACCTTACCTCTTGGATAGAGAAATAAGTGCAGCACTGGCTTTAAATCTCCTCCTTCCACTGACCCTTCTTAATCCACTTGTGATCTGTGTCTCTGGTTCAGTGCACCCTTACCAGCAACAATGATCATAGACAACACAAATAACAAAACTATACTAACCTTTCGTGCCTGCCCTAGTGTAAAAGCATAGCAGGGGTTCAGAACTAGCAACATGGCATCCAGGGCTGGCCTTCATTCACTGGTGAGCTCTATATGAATGTCCACCTCCTCAAGTGATCGTGACTGATGCAATGTAATGGCTGTCCAACTTGGATGGGACCGGCATTCATCTTGAGATAGCCATTGAATGGAGGCTGTTCCTGGATTCTGTGGGGCTCATTCTTGGCACCCAGTTGGAGGATCGAGCTTGCCTCCCAATTAAAGAGGGCAAAAAGAGGGCTATTTAAATAGTGCAGTAACGGCTACTCATTCTGCCAACAGTTCGACTAGGGTTAGGTTTCAGTGTGGCAGAAAGACAGAGGATGTTCCATTAGACAATTGTAATCAAAGGTCAATACAGGACAACCACATAGCTTAATAGAAGTTACTCTTATGCTGCAAGTGAGATAATTGTTTGGTTAAATGGGGTTTTGTTTTTTTTAGGAGGAAAGGTGAAAAAGAACTTAAAAAAAAACATTTTTATTGGCTTGTTCCGTAGACTGTATATAAAAGGGTTCAATAATGGAGTCACCACAATGTAGAGTAATGAAAGTACCTTGTTAATTCTGGTTGAGCTTTGGGAGGATGGCGCCAGATAGATCACGAAAAGTGTCCCAAAATACAGGCAAACCGAGGCCAGGTGAGAGCTACAAGTAGAAAACGTTTTTTGCCTTCCAGACTCAGTTGGGATTTTAAGAATCGTGAAAAATATCAAAACATAGCTAACGAGAATCAACGCAAAAGGAAACAAAGTCAAAATAAAGGCAATGACCAAGGCCTCCAACTCAATTTTAGACGTGTCTTTCGAAGCTACGCGTAATATAGGCGCCAGGTCACAAAACAAGTGTTCGATAACACCGGCTCCACAGAACGGTAAGCTGAAGACCTCACCGGTTAAGATGGACATTATTATAAATCCAAAAAGCCAAGACCACACGGCCAACAGATTGCGAAATTTATCATCCATCACTGAAGAATATCTCAAGGGGTTACAAACTGCTAAGTATCTATCGAAAGCCATCACGGTGAGGATGAGACATTCGGCACTGCCAGAGGAGGCGTAGAGATAGAATTGGGTGAGACAGCTGTACAACGATATGGGTCCTCCACCTCTGCACACAACATAGAGCATGTTGGGCATGATCACCGTGCTTAAGAGGAGCTCACAGGCGGCCAAGTTACACAAGAAGAAATACATGGGTGGGTGAAGTTTGGAGCTGAAATGTACTGCCGTTAAAATAAGAGTATTTCCAGATAAAATGATCAGGTACACAAGGAGAAAGAGAACAAACAATAAATAATTTAGCTTTTGGAGGTTACGGAATCCAGGGAGGAAGAATTCTGTTACTTCGGTCTGGTTCTCGCCACACATCTCCTGCTAAAACAATGAATTTTAGGCAATGTGTGGCCCAGGTGAAAAACAGGGACACTTAATATATTATACAAATCCCTGCACAGAAACAGCCTAACTGTGTAGAATAAATAATAGCACTTATAGAGTTATCCACCAGTGACTGCTGTGAGGGAGTGACATCACAATCAGAAGTGATATACATTACTGCCACTTCCTGGAATAGCCAGTAGAAGTGTGGAGGGCTCTGAGAGTGATCTGAGCTGTGTCTTGGCTGAAAGTCAGTGGAGAAGCAACGTGTGTTCAGAGAGTGTTCCAGAAGGAGTCATGTAGTATGGACAGCAACTTTTCGGGACAGTGTCGCTGTCACCTGCTCCTGAGTGGACCATACCAGCAGACCTAGCACTGTGCCATGGTGAAAATTATCTGGCCCTACCTTGGCTTGGGTTTTTGTCACTGCCAGTGTCAGAACCTCCTTCTCTGACAATGGCCCTTCCTTGTTGCCTGGTTCCAAGGTCCTGTCCTGTCGGGACAGGATTAGCACTCACACTGAGAAGGAAGAGCGAGTTGTCCTGGCAAGCCAGTTGAGGATCAATGAGGTGTGTTTCAGGGAAATATCCATTAGACCAAAAACGCATAGGAAGGCACTCCAGCAATATTACATTTCATCTTTATTCCAAAGTAAAAATGATACAATAACACATAACATATTAAAAGCCTCTAAAATACTGAAAAATATATAACAATTACATTACATTATTCAGACCCTAGCTCGCACCATACCCTTACACAATACTCTCAAAAAATCAAAAAGCAGGTGTCACTCCCAAGACTACAAAAAAATATCCACTAGACCAAAAACGCATAGGAAAGCAGTCAAGCTATTTCATCTTTATTCCAAAGCAAAAATAATCTAATAACACATGAAAAATAATCGAATTTCAGAGGAGTCCAGGAGAGTAAACAGTTATACAGTGAAGGATTCACCATGACCTGGGAACTGCCATTGGCGGCTCATTTGCTGATTTTTCATCTATAAATTCTCATATAAAGGGAGGGAGGACTTCCTCTAATAGAGTAAGAAAAAACACCCTTACTCACCTTACCTCTTGGATAGAGAAATAAGTGCAGCACTGGCTTTAAATCTCCTCCTTCCACTGACCCTTCTTAATCCACTTGTGATCTGTGTCTCTGGTTCAGTGCACCCTTACCAGCAACAATGATCATAGACAACACAAATAACAAAACTATACTAACCTTTCGTGCCTGCCCTAGTGTAAAAGTATAGCAGGGGTTCAGAACTAGCAACATGGCATCCAGGGCTGGCCTTCATTCACTGGTGAGCTCTATATGAATGTCCACCTCCTCAAGTGATCGTGACTGATGCAATGTAATGGCTGTCCAACTTGGATGGGACCGGCATTCATCTTGAGATAGCCATTGAATGGAGGCTGTTCCTGGATTCTGTGGGGCTCATTCTTGGCACCCAGTTGGAGGATCGAGCTTGCCTCCCAATTAAAGAGGGCAAAAAGAGGGCTATTTAAATAGTGCAGTAACGGCTACTCATTCTGCCAACAGTTCGACTAGGGTTAGGTTTCAGTGTGGCAGAAAGACAGAGGATGTTCCATTAGACAATTGTAATCAAAGGTCAATACAGGACAACCACATAGCTTAATAGAAGTTACTCTTATGCTGCAAGTGAGATAATTGTTTGGTTAAATGGGGTTTTGTTTTTTTTAGGAGGAAAGGTGAAAAAGAACTTAAAAAAAAACATTTTTATTGGCTTGTTCCGTAGACTGTATATAAAAGGGTTCAATAATGGAGTCACCACAATGTAGAGTAATGAAAGTACCTTGTTAATTCTGGTTGAGCTTTGGGAGGATGGCGCCAGATAGATCACGAAAAGTGTCCCAAAATACAGGCAAACCGAGGCCAGGTGAGAGCTACAAGTAGAAAACGTTTTTTGCCTTCCGGACTCAGTTGGGATTTTAAGAATCGTGAAAAATATCAAAACATAGCTAACGAGAATCAACGCAAAAGGAAACAAAGTCAAAATAAAGGCAATGACCAAGGCCTCCAACTCAATTTTAGACGTGTCTTTCGAAGCTACGCGTAATATAGGCGCCAGGTCACAAAACAAGTGTTCGATAACACCGGCTCCACAGAACGGTAAGCTGAAGACCTCACCGGTTAAGATGGACATTATTATAAATCCAAAAAGCCAAGACCACATGGCCAACAGATTGCGAAATTTATCATCCATCACTGAAGAATATCTCAAGGGGTTACAAACTGCTAAGTATCTATCGAAAGCCATCACGGTGAGGATGAGACATTCGGCACTGCCAGAGGAGGCGTAGAGATAGAATTGGGTGAGACAGCTGTACAACGATATGGGTCCTCCACCTCTGCACACAACATAGAGCATGTTGGGCATGATCACCGTGCTTAAGAGGAGCTCACAGGCGGCCAAGTTACACAAGAAGAAATACATGGGTGGGTGAAGTTTGGAGCTGAAATGTACTGCCGTTAAAATAAGAGTATTTCCAGATAAAATGATCAGGTACACAAGGAGAAAGAGAACAAACAATAAATAATTTAGCTTTTGGAGGTTACGGAATCCAGGGAGGAAGAATTCTGTTACTTCGGTCTGGTTCTCGCCACACATCTCCTGCTAAAACAATGAATTTTAGGCAATGTGTGGCCCAGGTGAAAAACAGGGACACTTAATATATTATACAAATCCCTGCACAGAAACAGCCTAACTGTGTAGAATAAATAATAGCACTTATAGAGTTATCCACCAGTGACTGCTGTGAGGGAGTGACATCACAATCAGAAGTGATATACATTACTGCCACTTCCTGGAATAGCCAGTAGAAGTGTGGAGGGCTCTGAGAGTGATCTGAGCTGTGTCTTGGCTGAAAGTCAGTGGAGAAGCAACGTGTGTTCAGAGAGTGTTCCAGAAGGAGTCATGTAGTATGGACAGCAACTTTTCGGGACAGTGTCGCTGTCACCTGCTCCTGAGTGGACCATACCAGCAGACCTAGCACTGTGCCATGGTGAAAATTATCTGGCCCTACCTTGGCTTGGGTTTTTGTCACTGCCAGTGTCAGAACCTCCTTCTCTGACAATGGCCCTTCCTTGTTGCCTGGTTCCAAGGTCCTGTCCTGTCGGGACAGGATTAGCACTCACACTGAGAAGGAAGAGCGAGTTGTCCTGGCAAGCCAGTTGAGGATCAATGAGGGCCTAGGAAGAGTGAGGGGAGTACCCTGAAGCCCACAAAACAAAAGGGCCAAGGAAGAGTGAGTGGAGTAGGATACCACCAAACAAGGTAGGGCAGGACTATAGTCCCAACCACTAGGGAAACCCCTTGGATATAGAGACTGTGTTGGCTATTGTTGCTCATTTGCTTTAATAAACATTGGAGAGAGACCTTAAAGTGTGTGTAGTGACTCCCCAGGCCCAAACCCCAAGTTTCTTCAGAATCTCAAGAACTCGTGAGCCTCTCACCCCATGTAGTGGCGTGTGTTTTACAAATGTGATATGATTGGCTATAGTTAAAAAAATTTTTTAACAATGTTTTTCAAAACAGCCTGTGAGACCAAGCGTCTTTTTGGGACAGGAGTAAAACACACTGAGAGGGAAGAGCGAGTTGTCCTGGCAAGCCAGTTGAGGATCCATGAGGGCCTAGGAAGAGTGAGCGGAGAACCCTGAAGCCCACCAAACAAGGTACGGCAGGAGTATTGTCCCAACCCCTTGTATATAGAGAATGTGTTGGCTAATGTTGCTCATTTGGAGCTTTAATAAACGTTGGAGAGAGACCTTCAAGTGTGTGTGTGTAGTGACTCCCCAGGCCCAAAATCCAAGTTCCCTCAGAATCTCAAGAACTCGTGAGCTGCTCTCCCCACATCATCCGGCCCGGGTAGTGGCGTGTGGTTCACAAATGTCACATGATTGACTATAGTTAAAAACATTTCTGTACAATGCTTTGCAATTTTGGGCAGGCTGCTTTTCTGCTTTTGTATCTGCTTGTGGTATGGATGAGAGATAATAACTATAACTGATACATATCAATTTTGGTAGGATATAGCACACCTAAAGTCAGTGGTTAATTTTAATGGAAATTCTCATGTCTGGGTGCAGATACTGTGTCAGTTACTATGTATGTAATTGTGGCTATGCGGGTAGGTATCATATACCGGTAGAGATCAGTTAGCAGATGCAAAGGAACAGATGCAGCCACCTATGGGCAGTATAAGTGCCAAGAATATGTACTGTAAAAAATGAAGCCCGATCCCCACCCAGTATAGTGCCTATCTGCTGTTGAGATATACAATCTAACAGTGCCACCTAGTGGCCAAAGGCTGTATTGACACCATTCTTTTTGCATTAATTTCAGGGATGAGCAAATAGCACCAAAATTCGGCTGAACATTGAATAAATAAAATCAGTGGGGACTCAAACTTGAAGGCTGGGTGTGTCGGAGGTGCAGAGTGTACAGCAGGAAGTGGTGCTATGAAACTCACCTGAGCCTGCGAACCTCTTCCTGTCTGTAGCGGTGTTCCTTTGGAAGCATGCAGCGCTGACAATAGAAGTGTCCTCACTCATGGGAGCTGGCAGTCATGTTCCTGTGGCCCTGGCCCAGGCGTTTTCAAAGGAAGCCTCCACTGACAAGGAAGGGGATCGTGAAGCTGAAGTAGGTTACAGCACTGCTGCTACACCCTTAGGTGAAGCTGGTTGATGGGCTGCTTTTCAACCAGCTTTTCTGTGTTCTTGACAGATGCCGAGCTGGAACACAGACTTCTGGTTCATGTTTCTGAGGTCTGGGTTTGGGAAAGTTCGGTATGAACCCGGGTTCGCTCATCACTACTTTGTTTAACAAAATGAGAAACATCATTTTAGAATATAATTGTGTTAGAAAGTTGAAAGTGTAGAGATGTGTCTGACAATACCTTAGCTTAAAATTGGATGAAGACTTTCTCTAGATATCTTGACCCAAAAGGCAATTTCTTCATAATAAGCAGCAGTAGGCTGCCCATCAACCTGACATGGAATAAGCTAGAAAAGATATTGTTTCAGATTATAACAAGTCGAATGTTTGTTATAAACTAATCCGCACACAACATATCTCACCACGAAAAAAAAACATTGGAAAGGAAACATCTGTATGCTTGGTATAATCACATTCTGATAATAAATTATGAATTTGTCTAATAAATTGGTTACATCATCCCATTCTAAAAATCATTTTGTCCTGTTCAAAATAAGTAGAAGTAATCTGTAGACAGACGATTTTGAGGAAACTCATCATAAACATAAACATCATTAACACTAAACCAATGTTACTGATCTGTGCTTTTTTGCTCATATTATATATCTGCATTGAATAAAATATTCACATAGGAAAAGCAAGTCCAGTCCTCTAGGGACAAAGAAGAGCCAAGAAAAGTTTCAGAAGTTGCCAGTATGTGGCTTTGAACTTGCAAGTTTACAAACTTCAATAAATATGATAAAGACAAGTCATCGGCTTAACAAGTTTAAGCTTTCGTGTAACATTTAAAATCAATAAAGCCTTAAAAGTTTGTACAAACCACTTCAATACATGTTTAAGATTTCGAATATTAGGTGAGAATAGCAAGCCGTCTAAAGGAGAGCTTCCTAATGAATGAAGCCAAAAGGGGCTAAAAAAACATCTACTAAGGATTTGAACACAATACCTTGTGCAGAAAAGGGACAAAATGGCTGAAACGTGTGATCAGTCAGTTATGAGTTGGAACGTTTTCTAAGTATTCAGGATGCAAGATTTAAGGGTTTCTACTTGGGTCCAGTAGGCAGTCTCTGTCAGGCCTTCTGCCTACAACCATAGAAAAGTAGACTTCTGACAAGTAGCGAGGGCTGGACGGAGCTCCAGGTGTGGGGACGCAGCGAGGAAAAAAAAGTTAAATCAGACAAATAATAGTTCTGGGGCTGGTAAAGTCCGATAAACAAATCCAAGTTTCGGACGGGTGGCAAACAGGGCAGGTCCAATAAATAAATCCGAGTTCCGGGGCTGGCGGCAAACAGGGAAAGTCCTATAAATAAATCCGAGTTCAGGGGCTGGCAGCAAACAGGCAAAGTCCGATAGACAATTCCAAGTCCAAACCATGTAATCCGAGTGCTGATCCGATCCAGGATGACAGGAAACGTAGGAAATGTAGGAAACAGGAATCACAGTTTCCAGGAACTGAGCTGATAACACAGCAATGAGAACAGGTCAGCTGTCCATTTAAATAGTGCTGTCAATAAAGCTAGGAGGGATGTCTCAGAGCATGAGTGATGTCACTTCCTGTCCACTGAGAACAAGAGCGTACGCTCTAGGCTTTGTGCACTTGCAGTGTGCCGAACGCCAGGTGGTGCTGTTGAGCAGTGCAATGGATGAAGAGACAGATCGTGTACAAACACCCAAGCGTGCATGCCTGCGACTGAGCACAGGCAGCAATGGATATCTGACAGCACACCCTTGTCCGATAGAGGAACGAGAAAGGCGAGTCCGACAGTCTTATTGTTGTCTTTAATGAGACCTACTAAGGTGGTATCATCTGCGTATTTGATGATTTTGACTGAAGGATCAGAGCAGTTGAAGTCATTAGTATATAATGAAAAGAGAAGGGGGAACAGAACGCATCCCTGAGGTGCACTGTTGTTTGTGATCCTGGCTGAAGAAATAAGGGGGCTCCATTTGACCCTCTGAGACCTACCAGTCAGAAAGCTACTAATCCAATCCGATATAATTAATAGAATGCCCAAAGAGAACAGCTTACCATGAAGTATTTGGGGATCAATGGTATTGTATGCCCTGGGTTGATCAATGTGATCTAATGTGTACTTGATCACCAGATTGACCGCAAGCTCTGCTGATCTGTTTGCTCCTTCTGAGATGGGGCTGGTAGGTAGAACATGGGAATCCTCTTAAGAGGGAAAAGGAGGGAAACTGTTAGGGCGGGTGATAACCTGAGCCCTAAAGTAAGTAGTAACCCCCTCCTGGTCTTTCTCCCTTAGGACTAACAAATGCATACTCACCAGGCTGGTTCAGGGATGGGTTGGTAGCCCCATGGTGCTGGTTGGAGGCATTGTCCTAGCCCAGGTTATCGCCCTTGCCCGGTAGCGGTCCCACAGGGTGCTTCAGAGCATCCCCAAAGGGTCCAGGGCATGGCATTCCCTCATCTAGAATAGAAAGTTAGGATAGGTTAGGCCAGGGTTGGCCCCATCCTCCAAAGCACCCTCTCCCAAATGTCACCTACCCAGGGTTGGGAGCTACCTCTTTTGGTCTTCCTCCGGGGCAAAGTAGCGGAACAGCGCTGACTGGGCATATCGTGGGTCACCAAGCGCACTGTCCAGATGACTCTTGTGATGTGTGTCCTCCAGGCGGGCGTCCAATAGTGCATGCAGACTATGGATTTCTATAGTATGCCCCAGGGATGGATTGGGTCCCCAAGGGCTGTTGAATCCTCTTACTACTCCATTAGGGATTCAATGGGGGTAGGGAGGGCTAGAGGGAGGGTTGGCTGGCTGTCCCAGGGAGCAGGTTTGCCAGCAGAGCTGCCTTGGGATGCCATCTTATGGGGTTTCATAGGGCAGAAGAGGAAGGTTGGCAGAGCCAGCTCCTTTTTGTGGAGGGATGGAGTCAGGTTGTAGATGTAGTAACGTAGTAATGTAGTGGACGGCGGGAACTTGTGGCGCAGCAAAGGACCGTAAAGCAACCTGCAGACCCCTTAGCTAGTCCGTCCTGGGAGAAAGCATGGCCACAAGCAGAACCCTGACCGTGGGTGAGAACCAGTGGAAGGACGAGAGAACATCAGCCCAGTGTACCTTGGTGAATAAGCCCAGAAGGTCATTGACCTCGTCTCATGGTGCTGCTGCCTATTTTGTCCTGGGGTCACTGATCCAATACCCAAAGGCTGTGGAGGCATTTGACACTGAAGCAGGCCCAAGGGGAAAAGTATTGGTGTCTCGCCCCGCACAGGTATCCACATTAGCCTGTATTGAGGCCAATTAGGCAACTTTGTCAGTCCTTGAAAGTCACCCCAAAGGAAAAGGGGTTGTTTTCTCCCTTTAAGGATCCTCTGGTGACCCTGTCCCAAAAAAGTGATGTTGTCCCTTATGATTGGAACCCACAGAGCCCTCCATAGATTGCCCGTGTTGGTTGAGCCCATGGAGTGCTTCTGTGGGGTTCATGTCACTCGGGTGCGGTCTACAGTATGGGCAGGGTGAACCTTAGTGCGACTGCTTAACCCCTCTGTCAGAGAGGTCAGGAGTGGTGTTGGCTCAGGTGAATGTTTTTGTTGGGCTAGTATTCCTGGGGAATCCCCGTTCTGGTGAGGCAGCTCCTTTGGTAGATCGCCTCCTTGGACCGGGCTTCTAGATTTCGGCAAGTCCCCTTGACCCAGGCTGCCAAGGAGAAAGTAGCATTTGTCATGCCGATGTGCCTGCATTCATTCAATACCATGCCCTTTGGATTGAGGAATGCTCCTGACACTTTCCAGATACTCATGGAACTCGGGAGCTTGGGAAGCCTTCATTTTGATAGTGTATTGATATAGCTGAACAATGTGTTTTCTAAGACTTTTGATCAGCACCTTACTCATTTGAGAACCGTCTTCACTAGGTTGGTCCAATTCAACCTCAACTTAAAAAAAAAAGTTACTTGCTTAAGGAGGTCCAATACCTGGAACATGTTATTTCCATGTATATAGTCTCTCCCAACTATATACATAACAAGGTAAGGGCTATGCAGAGTATACAGCTGGAAACGGCTGTAACTTACCTAAGGCCCATAATACGGTCCTTGCTTCCCTCACGCCGGCTTCCAAACTGTCAACCAGTCAGGCCACAGAAAGATGGTCACTGCTTCAATGAAGCAGTAAGGACACTACTAGTGTCAGCACTAGAAGTGCTGAGTATGAGTATGTGTTGACCGTGATATATCTTTTCTCTGGATGGCCTAAGGACTACCTGGTGGCAAAGCCCTCTGCCAAAGCAACTGCGAAGAAACCTCTTGGTGAGATGGTGTGTCGCTATGGGGTCCTGGAGGTTATTGAGAGTGACAGTGGCTCAGGACCTTGACCCAGGACTCCTGCCTTAGCTTCAGTCATAGCCTTTGTTGGACTTTTTACTCCTAAGCACGTATGTTTTCTAACTTCACAGCAATGTGAGTGTGTTTCATGCTTCCTGGTTTATCTATGTGTATATATGTATATAGCAGCTTGGTTGGTGTGTACTCACTGTTTGTTATTATTAAACATGGTTTGCCACATATCCGCCTCTGTCTCTCGGTCTAATTCTGGTCATTTACTACTACTGGGATTTCTCAGATGAGAAATCCATGACTTTATCAATCATTATTTAGGAGCAAAATTGGATGGTAGTTCTGAGCCTCTTGGCTGTCCAAACACGGTGATTAAAGCTTTCTCTGCTCTGCTGCTTGGGGTGATAGAAATATAGTGGAGTGATAGAAAGTCATTTGCCCCACCACTGTCAGGGCTGGAGTTCCTTTGCAATATGGAAGCATGCATCTTTTCCTGGACTTTCCTGTCATATGCTGCTCTGCCAGCAGGTGGCTCTTCTGCAGATGTGCTGGTAATCAGCACCTTTTGTCACTTTCTGGTCTTATAAGCTGATCCACCCCTGCAGCCAGTGGATCAGCATTGCATTGTCTTCCTAGACCCTGAACACTGAATCTTGAACCCTGAACCCAGGACCCCTTCCACAGCCTTTTGATTTGCTTTCCCTGTCTCAGCCTTGTTTCCACCTTTAGACTTAGTACTTAGGACCTTAACTGGATCCCTATGCATGTATGTTTGCAGACTCTACCTGTGTATATGCAGCCTAAGTGTGTGTATGTTTTCCGGGTTTACCTGTATTTCTGCACAGCAGCCGTAGCACGCAGTGTTCACCTGTATTCTTGTATAGTTACTTCAGCACGTGTATGTTATTATGTTCACTTGTATATCTGTACAGCAGCCTGGTTGGTGTGTGCTGGTGTGTGTGTTTATCACCATTAAACACGGTTTACCACATATCCACCTCTGTCTCGCAGCTCTCAAATACTGGTCATTCTATAATAGGGGATTTCTCTGCTGGGAAATCCATGACAACCTCTTTCACGAGTTTTATATTTTTATTAGCTTTCATGTCTGTGTCTAGGGCTTCCTGCTGTGACTGTGTCAGGATCGTCAGCGAAGCAGGTTCTTATACACTTTACTCCCACAGGTAGTTCGCATATAGGTTTTCCCATAAACTCAGCTTAGCTCACGTGATTAGTGTGAACACATGGTGAATCCACACCTTCTGATTGGCTCCTACCTGCACCAAGGAAGTGCTTTACCACCAGGATATTGATGTATTGTCCATTGCTTCCTTGCTTGCTTCCTTGCCTGTGTCCCCCCAAGAATTCCTGTTCCCTGTCCCAACTTGTTCTTCGATCTCTACTTCTGAATTACCCCCTGGACTGACTTTATTGGCTTTGACCTCAGCTACCCTTTTGATCTATGATCCTGTGCTGCCTGCCCCTGACTTCTGGCTTTTCCCATCTTTCAAAAACCTGGGAAGCTGGCCCCTGGACTTTCTGCTGTTTATGGTTCAGTAGATTACCATGCCCTGACCCTGCACCCTGCACTGCAAGGTGGCGGACCCAAAGTACTCCGGCAGTGTATTCTGACCTCCCTAGTGGGGAGCTCCAGTAAAGACCTGGGTACTTCATAGATTCCGGGACCTAGTAAGGCTGAGTGTCAGGTGGTTCTTCCGAGATTTGACTCTACCAGTCTTCCTGACCAATACAGTTGGCAAATAAAGTGTTACATTTTAGCAGGTAAAAAAATGGAATGGTTAGTATTTAGTTTGTCTAGGCACTGTTTTATATGTTGATAACATGTTCTTGATCATTCAGTAACTACTCTAGTTGCATTCTGACCTTGTGTATTCCCCTTTAAAGTGATGTAAAGGGCAAAGGACACCTTGCAGGTTTCTCTGCCTACTTAGTTGTTATTGTAGCAGTTATTAAGTCTAATCTTTAAATCTATGTTAGACTGACTAATCATTTTAACAAAATCGGTTGATATAATAACTGAATATTACATAGTTACATATTTACATAGTTAATACAGTTGAAATAAGACATATGTCCATCAAGTTCAACCAAGAATGTTGGGGTAGGGGAGGTTATTTTTTTACTGATAACCGCTAATAGTAACTGTTAATGTTAATTTCTTCTAAATAACCATCTAATCCCTTTTTAAGCTGTCAGCGGTTGATGCTGTAATAGGCTTCTGTGGGAGGCTATTTCACAGGTTTATAGTTCTTATGGTAAAAAATGATTGTCGTCTCCGGAGACTGCCCTTGTCTTTAGAGAGGATTTTACCTGAAATAGTGTTTTCCCATATTTTTTGTATTGGTCATTTATATATTTACACAAGTTAATCATGTCCCCCCTCAGTCGTCTCCTCTCAAGACTAAACAGATTTAATTCTCGTAATCTTTCATCATAACTAAGATCCTTCATTCCTCTTATTAGTTTGGTGGCTCCTCTGTTCCCTTTCTATAGTCAGAGTGTCCTTTCTATGAATGGGTGCCCAGAACTGGATGGCATACTCCAGGTGAGGGCGCTTGTGAAGAGGCAAAATTACTCACCTATCCCGTGATTCCAGGCCTCTTTTAATGCATGATAATTTCTTGGTGGCCTTGAAAGCAGCTACTTGGCATTGCATGCTGTTATTTAGCCTGTGATCTACCAGTACCCCCAGATCTTTCTCAGCTAGTGACTCACCCAGCCTTACATCCCCGAGGGCATACATGGCCTTCAGGTTATTAGACCCCAAGTGCATAACTTTACATTTCTCCACATTGAACTTCATTTGCCAAGTGGATGCCCAGACACTCAATGTGTCCAAGGCAGCCCGAAGCTTGTGACCATCTTCAATAGACGGCACTGTGCTACATATCTTTGTGTCATCTGCAAAAATACAGACAGTGCTTCTAATCCCATCTCCTATGTCGTTTATTAACAAGTTGAATAATAGTGATCCCAGCACTGAACCCTGGGGTACACCACTTACAACAACTGGTAACCATTCAGAGTAGGTATCATTAACCACATCTCTCTGCACATGGTCCCTCAGCCAGTTTTCAATCCAGTTACAAACTGTATTTTCTAATCTCAAAGATCAAATTTTCCCCCAATAAGCGTCTATTGGGGGACAGTGTGTCACTTCACCATCCAGAGACCCCCAATCTACAGCTGCCCCTCTGTCCAGGCTTCTACTCACCTCCTCATAGAAGCCAATCGGGTTAGTCTAGAGCTTCTGTCCTTAGTAAAACCATGCTGGTTATAATATGGATAGTTACTTATTCGTGTATATAGTCCCTTAATAGCCCCCCAAGCAATTTCCCCACAATGGATGTTAAGCTTACAGGTCTGTAATCACCCGGAAAAGACCTAGAGCACTTTTTGAAAATGGGCACCACATTTGCCTTGTACCAGTCCCTTGCCACTATACCAGTTGCTAGTGAGTCTTTATAGTTCAATAACAGGGGTGAAGAGATAACTGAGCTCTTTAAGAACTCTTGGGTGAAGTCCATCTGGTCCTCCAGTCTTATTCACATTTAAATTATTTAGTCTTTCCTGGATGATAACCATGTTTAGCTTGTTAAGTATTTTACTTGGGCTATTGCTATCAGTGGCATCTCCTGTATTGGCTCTTTGCTCCTCTCTTGTGTACACAGAGCTAAAGTATAAATTCAACAGCTCCACCATCTCTTCATCCCCAGCGACCATTTCCCCATTATCATCAGTTAGGGCACCTACCTGTTCTGATTTAATTCTCTCGGAGTTTATATATTTAAAAAAACGTTTAGGGTTTGTTTTGCTTTCTTTGGCCACATCTCTTTCACCAGCCTTATTTTTTTCTTACATGCTTTATTTACTAATTTATACTTTTCAAGAGTTACAGCTGAGAGCTCAGCCTTGTAATGTTTAAATGCCCTTTTCTTGTCCTTTATTGCCCTTTTAACCACAGGTGTCAGCCATGAGGGGTTTAATTTTAGCTGTTTGGGGGGCGTGGTCTGGACATGGCCGAGTAAGGAGCGTTCTGCCAGAGCTCCGTGTGGCCCAAGTCTTTTTTCAGTGAATCTCTGCAGCTGGACGTCTCAGACTCTCTTCAATGGGGTCTCAAAGAAAAAGGAGGAGCGGGAGGAGGCCGGTGACAGCCGCCAGAACGGGGATCGAGAGATTCCTGGCCCCTCCAGCCGCATCGAAGCAGCGGGAGGCAGCGAGCAAGATGGCGGCGGCCGGGACGGCGGAGGAGGCATCAGCGAGGAGGGGAGAGAAACCGCCCGTTCGCAATACCTGCATGGCCGAGAGTGGCGGAGGCGGCGGGCGGGACCGATCGACGGCGGGGAGAAGACCGGCGGAGGAGCGCGCCTCTGCAGAGCGAGGTGAGGAGGAGAGAGGAGGAGGGCTGGAGGCACAGCGCGAGACGCCGGACCCGGGCCGTCAAGGCGGTGACTCAGCATCTGCGGTCTGCAAAACTAAACACACAGACTCTGTGAAGGAGGGGGGAAATCACAGCCTGATTAAAGAGGCAGATAATGAGCCTCAATGCCCCTCAGGAAGCCCAGTATTCCACCAGGAAAACACACATGGCAGCGGAGCAGACAGGGAAGAGCCGACAGATTGCCCTGGTGGGGTCCCCCATGGAAGCTCCGGGAGGGGGGGTCTCTCTCCTATCCCCAGCCCCCGCCCCATAATCAGTAGCAGCTGTAGTGACAGCAGTGAGGACGGCCTTGGGGGGACAGGGCTTATTCACCCGGAGCACCTTGAAGAGATGGGGAGCGCTGAGGGTGCGAGCCCCCGCTCTAGCCAGAGCAGCTGCACACTATCCCCCATATATAGCCGGAAACATGGAGTGCCAGGCGGTGCCCGGGTTGGCTTGCAGACAGAGGAAGTCATATCGCCGGCCGTGATCCCTCCAGGGGACTTTTCGCCGCAGGCTGGAGGTGAACCTGGGGGGACAGCAACACTCAGGAGTCTCCTGCAATCGTTGGCTACTAAGGAGGACCTACAGGCCCTTCCCTCTAAGGCGGATCTAGAATCAATGGCGCTTCGCATCGAGAAGGCCGTGAGGAAAGATATTGAGGACTTGCAACAGCAGACAGCTACGTTAGACACCAGAATGGTTGCCGTGGAAAGAAATCGGGAAGAGGTATCTCGGGAATTGTCTGAGCTGGCCGGGCTGCAGCGGGAAGTCCGGCGTCAGCAGAAGGAGATACAACTACAACTGGACGACCTGGAGAACAGGGGAAGAAGAAACAACGTGAAATTGAGGGGGATCCCGGAGGAGTTCGGGGGCGCCAGACTGAGATCCGCAGCTCGGGCGATCTTCAACTCTTTGCTGGGACGACAACCGGAAACGACATACCGCATTGAAAGAATTCACAGAGTTATGAGCCGACCTCTTGGGGGACCAACGTCCCCACGGGACGTTTTGTGCCGTATGCTGTCATTTGAAGACAGGGAGGAGATTGTGAAGACGGCATGGGAGAGGGGCGCAGTAAATTGGAGCGGAGCAAGAATTACGATTCTGCCGGATTTTTCCAGGAAAACTCTTCATATGCGGCGGATTATGCGCCCGCTGCTTGATAAAATCAAGAGCTCTGGAGCTTCTTACAAGTGGGGGCATCCATTCCATCTAATTGTGAGGAAGGACGATGCATTTTTCTCTTTGAGATCTCATGAGGAACTACCCCTGTTGTTGATTTTTTGTCAATAGACGCTGTCCAGGTTCCGGATTGGCTTGCGGAGGCTCTGCCATCACCTTTTCAGCCCTTGCCACAGCGAGAGAGGAGGCCTAGGCTGGGGAGGGGGGGCGGGGAGGGAGGGGGGTTCCGGATCGTGCTTGGCCGTGACGGGAGGAATAGGCGGAGCACTATTTGGACGGTAAGCAGTTGATGGTTTGAGTTCAGTGTTTTGCTGATCGGGAGGTCCCGAGGGCTCGCTTTGTTCTCGTTACCAGCCCTGCCCTTCCTCTGGTCGCGGCCAAGGCAACACCGTTGTTATTCAGTTTAGCTTTACTGTAAGTATTGCATTATTACTATTTTTCTCTCATTATATTGTTATGGCTGTATCAGAAGGCCAGGTGTCAATTTATCTTGGGCGGCTGCCCGGGGGTGGGGTTACTGTACCCGCTATGAGTTAACGGTTTAAAAGTTTACGGTTCAAATGGGCCGCACGGACCTCGTTGCGGCTGTGTCTAACCAAGGTTCCCCAAATAGACGACTGACCACCTCTGCGGAGCTTGCTTTGCCGGGGAGGACAGTCTTGTGGGAGTTACTCCCAGCGTGGATAGTTTAGGTTTGGGAGGTTAGCCTTCCTCAGGGTTACCAGATACCGGCTGGTGCTGGTCCCTGATTCATGTTTAGTGTGTGTCTGTCTGTTGAGTTGTGTGATTGCCCTACTTGTGTGTGGCCCTTTTGTATCAAGGGGTGGGGAGGGGGATGGGGGGTCAAGGGGATGGACGTGGCTCCTGTATTACGTTCTGCTCATTAAATGCAAAGGGCCTGAATAACCCGGCTAAGAGGGACCAAATTTTATATTCCCTACATAAGAAGAGGTGCCAGATTCTCTTTCTGCAGGAGACCCATTTCAGGACCGGTAAAGTGCCAAGCTGTAAGGACAAAAACTTTTCTGATTGGTTCCATGCTCCGAACCCAGAGGCCAAATCTAAGGGCGTCTCTATAGCAATCCATAGAAACGCCCCACTAGTGGTTCTAGATAAGATGTCAGATGTGGAGGGTAGGTTTGTTTTTCTGAAAGTCCAAATAGGGGGAAAAATTTTTACTTTGGCCAACGTGTATTTACCAAATGTGGATCAGGTGGGGGCTGCCCAAAGGATCCTTCGGGCGTTAGAAGATTTTGTGGAGGGGATAGTGGATACCTCTACGGGACGGTCATCCACCTCCTATGCAAAACTGAGGGCCTTTAAAAAATTGCTACAGGATAGGCAACTGATTGATGTTTGGCGGATCTGTAACCCTGGTAAAAAAGATTTCACTTTTTATTCAAATATTCACGCCTCTTACAGTAGGATCGATTATTTTTTCATTAGCCACCATGCCCTTCAGTGGTCCCCGGTTGCGACAATCGACACTAGAATATGGTCCGACCATGCGCCTCTGCTCTTGTCATTGGATCTGCCGGGGCTGCATGCGAGGCCGTGGCAGTGGCGGCTGAATGAGGGTCTCCTGCAGGATGAGACGTGTACCAAGGCGGTTTCTGAGGGGATCGCAGACTTCTTGAGAAATCACGAGGCCGATACAACGGGTCTCCCTATGCAGTGGGAGGCTCTGAAGTGTACACTTAGGGGGATCCTCATCCAGCACGCTTCAAGACTGAAGAGGGAGAGGGGGGCACAGGTGAAGGGGTTGATTGATCGCTTGTCCAGGCTGGAGGTCTCCCACAAACGGAGCCCGACTGCCGAGATTCTGATTGAACTGACGGAGTCCAGAAACAAACTGCTGAGCTTACTCAATAAGATGTCCTACAGGCAGAGGGAATTGGCAAACAGATTCTATTACGAGCACAACAATAAATGTGGGCGCCCCTTGGCGAGACTTTTGCATCCCCGACAACGCCAAACATACATACCAACCATAAAGGACGGGGGAGGCAACTTGGTGCATGACCCTAGGGATATAGTGGAAGACTTCAGAAGGTTCTATTCCCAGCTATACAGCATTGAAGAGGGGGGTGAAGGGGGAGGAGCACAGGAGAGGGAGATAGAGGCATACGTGGATGACACTGGGTTGCCGGTCCTAGACGCATCAAGTAGGGACACCTTGGAGGAACCGTTTGAGCAACTAGAATTGCTTGAGGCGTTGGTGGGGACCCCCACTGGTAAAAGCCCTGGCCCCGACGGTTTCACTGTGAAATTCTATAAGCAGTTTAGGACTCAACTAGTCCCTTTCATGACTAAGGCATTCAATGCGGTGTCCGGGAGGTGTCCCTTCCCGGCGCAGACCCTAGAGGCACACATTTCGGTCCTGCCCAAGCCCGGGAGGGAGCTAACATCGTGTAGCAGCTACAGGCCGATCTCTTTAATTAACGTTGACCTGAAGCTGTACTCTAAAATGATCGCGAATAGATTGAAGGGATTGCTACCTGCTTGGGTGCATACGGACCAGGTGGGGTTTGTGCCGGGAAGGGAGGCTCGGGATAACACAATTAAAACTATCCTGTTGAACTCCCACGTTAGAACTAAGAAAATTCCCATGTGCCTTTTATCGGTAGACGCCGAGAAGGCGTTTGACAGGATCAGTTGGAAATTTCTTGAACATTCCCTTAGGCAAGCCGGCTTGGGTCCAAATATGAGAGAGAAAATTCGGGCACTGTACTCGGGCCCTACAGCCAAGGTGAGGACGAACGGGCTCCTGTCTTCTGCATTTCGGGTGAGGAACGGGACGAGACAGGGCTGCCCGTTGTCTCCCTTGTTATTCGTATTGGTAATGGAGCATTTGGCGGTAGCTCTGAGACAGAACCCGGACATTAAGGGCATAGAAATGGGGGGAGGGACACGTAAACTGGCACTGTATGCTGATGATCTGCTCCTGTACGTTACTTCGCCCCATCTGTCCTTACCCTCTATCATTCTGGAATTCCAGAGATTCAGTAGAGTCAGCAACTTTAAGGTCAATATGGCCAAGTCGGAGGTGCTGAACATCAGCATTGAGGACCAGTCATTGGTTCAGAGGCTTAGAGGGAATTTCCCCTTCAGATGGTGTGAGAAGGCTATAGGCTATCTGGGGGTCCTCATTCCGGCTGATCCCACCTCGCTATTTAGATTGAACTACGATCCCCTACTGGCGAGAACAAGGGCGGACTTGGAGGAGTATGGGAGGAAGGGTATCTCCTGGTTGGGGAGGATTAACGTTATCAAAATGGATGTATTGCCTAAACTACTGTACGTCTTCCAGGCGGTGCCTATTCATGGTAGCAAACGTTTTTTCAGACAGCTCAGATCTGAGATCATACGGTTCATCTGGGGGGGCAGTCAACCAAGACTTAGTTTCCGTAAACTGGCCAGGCCGAAGGCCAGGGGAGGGGCAGGGTTGCCGGACATGGAGAATTATCATAGAGCAGCAGCATTGATAAGGATAGTGGATTGGTACCAGGGGGAAGGGCACAAGCAATGGGTCGCAATTGAACGAGATATGCAGGCCGTAAGTCTGACTTCTCTCCAATGGGTGGAACCGAAACTACTTCCAAAAGACGGGGTGCCTTTCCTGACGGCCCAGCTCCTCCAGATATGGGAGGATTGCCTCCGGAACTTCAAAATTGCAACAAGACCGGGTCCTTTGACACCTTTGTTTGGCAATCCGGCGTTCCCGCCCGGATTGGGGGTCTCAAGATTCCTGAATTGGGAGGCGTCCTCGAGACCAAAATTGAAGAATACATTGAGGGGGGGGGGAGGCCTCCTACCGTGGAGGAGCTGGCGGCTGGGGGGGGGAGGGGGGGTCATGGCTGGCAGTAAGTCAGTTGCGCAATTATTTGAGCTCCATTGGAGATCTGGGGGGGTTATCGAGAAGTAATACTCAGTTTGAGGATTTGCTGGAAGCAGCGGAACGTCCTAAAAGGGTTATCTCACTTCTTTATGGCATCCTGATGGAGGAGAAGGAGCTTCGGAAGTTGGATTTTGTAGCTGAATGGGAGAGGGAGATGGGGAAGACTTTTGATGAGGAGGACTGGGAGAAGGCGTTTTATCTTACACATAAAATGGCGAAACCCTGTAAGGCTCAGGAAAAAAACTTTAAGTTAATTTCCAGATGGTATAGAAGTCCAGTCCGTGTCCACCAGATCTTCCCCACAGTCCCGGACACGTGCTGGAGGTGCAATAGGGCAAGGGGGACGCTGCTGCATATCTGGTGGGAGTGCCCCAGCATAAACAGGCTGTGGGAGACGGTCCTACTATTATATGAGGAAGCCTTCAGCATTAAGATTCCAAACACTCCTGAGATAACGTTACTGTCTATGCTCCCTGGCAGTAGGGAGGCGGCAAAGAAGGGGGCCTTAAGACACTTCCTGACAGCCATGAGAATGGTAATTCCTAGGCACTGGAAGAGTGTGGGGACTCCCACAGTGCTTGAATGGTACGATGAACTCAATAACATCATGCGGATGGAGGAGCTTACGGCGGATCTGAAGGGGGAGAATGAGAAATTCATGTTCAAAGAATCGGATGCTGGCCAAAAGAGGATTTTGGAACTACAGTAAGGGGAGCCGTAGACCGGAATAGGTGGTGTAGAAATGGAAATTTTTTTTCTTTTTCCTTCTTTCTGGGTCCTAATGTTTCAGTGTGGATGGGTGTGGTTGTGTGTTTGTGGTGTCTTTGTGTTGGGTGTTTGGTGGCCTTTAGGCCGAGTGCCCGGGTAGGGTTGGGAACGCTGATAGCTGATAGACTTTGGAGATGTACTGATTTCATGTACTGAATGTGGGCCTTGACCGGGCTCGGCCATATCCCTTAATTTCCTTGCTGGTGTTCTGGCTCGGGGCGCCCTCTCCCACCTCCCAGTTGGGGGGGGGCAGGGGGTCCCGCGGCATATCGGTTGTCGCAAGATGACGGGTAGGGTGCGGGGAGGGAAGCGGGGGTGGTGGAGAGGGGCACCTGCCAGTGATGTGGGAGATTGAAGCGACTATAGGGGGGATAGCCATGACATGTGTATTGTATTACATTCTGTTCTGTGTTGTGTATCTTTTGTTTTTTCTTTCTGTACTGTATTGTGCTTCAAAATAATAATAATAATAAAATAAGATTAAACCTAATTTTAGCTGTTTGTATTTGTTACCCATAGGAATATATTTTGCAGTGCTGGTACTCACAATTGATTTAACCCTTTCGGTGCCAGCCTACCTGCTGCTTTTGTCGCCCTCTGCTGCCAGACCATGTTTCACTATTTTGCGCTACACATGTTCAACTGTGATTTTTGAAAGGATTTCCAGGGATTTCCCAGGAAAATTATATATTGTTTTTTTCAACAGAGTCTGGGCTTCAACATGAAATGTCTTGTTTGGCCTTTTTTAGCGTATTCCCAATACTTTTTGGTGAAATATGTGCAAAAAAAATCTATTTTTTGCAATTTGTAGTGTTTTTTTGTAATATAAAATGTAAGTTTGTCAATAAAATTTTATTGCGTGCGTAACCCGGTCACAGCGGTACCACATATGTATAGGTAGACACCCTTTCCAGCCCAGGAGACTCCCCCAAACTGAAACTGAGCTTTAGGAGATTTTCAGATAAAATACAACTGCGCTATGCGCTATGCGCACCTTGCAGTTTTTCCAGAAAAACAACCCTTTACATTTGAAATACCCCCAACAAACTATATATTATCTGGAAGTACACGCCTCAAGCCTTCTAGGCACACCAAGCTTGTTTATGTGGGCTTAGTTTTCTGGAAGTCATCCCTCAATGCATTCTTTGGTTGCCCAAAGTTTCCCTAAAAAGAATAAAACGGAAGAATCAAGCCACATTTTCCTAAAAAAAGCTATATGCAAACAAGAAATAACAAGTAAAATCTCAAAACGCAACATCCCCCGAACAGAACGACACCCAACATGCATATGTTCTGTCAAGGGAAGAGTTGGCAAACACCACAAAGTAAAGCGTGCGCGTAACAGTAATTTTACTTGAAAATGTCAGCGCACCTTGCAATTTTTCAACCAAAACAACTCTTTACATTTGGAATATCCCCAATAAACCATATATTCCCTGAAAGTACACATGTTAAGCTTTCTAAGAGTACTCTCTCTCACTCACTCACTCACTTGGAGAGAGGGGGAACTGCCAGGGTGATGAGAATGCCTGTCCTTCAGACCCCACCCATTATTCTGATTATTATGCGGCATCACAGAGCCAAGGGCAACACCCAAACATTTAAAAATATTCATTTTAAGGTGCAACTGTAAACCTTGATATATCGGCCATATCTTTTTTGATTTAAAAAACAGTTTAGTACAGCGCCAAATGTAGCCCAACACAATGGTCTAACAATTGCCTTTCAGGAATATCTGGTGCTTGGTTCAATAGCAGTAATAGGCACAGCACAGGATCATGGCCATATTTTTGGGGATGTAGTAGAGCACAGTTTCTCAGCCTGTGGTACATATACCCTGGAGTGTACATCCCGCAAGATCAAAGGATACAAAGTAATTTTTTGGGGCGCACCAAAAAGGGGGATCTGACAATCTAGTTAATTATTTTAACAGTCAAATATTATTCCCTTTTGCTGTTAGATCCAAGCTTTTACCTTTCCGCACTCTTCACAGCATCCAAACATCATTGTGGAAACACAAACGCTTAGGGACCTGCGCCTCATATGCCTTGCAGGGGCATATTGCAGCTCGCTGTGGTCAGCGAAGCTTAAGGTTCAGTTAAGGGTTAACTTAGAGGTTCTGTCTGGCTCACTGGGAGTAGTGGTCAATTAAGCAGCTGCTGTGCAGCCTCGGCCTTCCAATCTCCCATTGGTCAGTAGTCACATAAAGCTGTCCAGGCTTCAGCACACACTGTGTGATAGCGTCTAGCTTGTGGTATGTTGCTCTGCTTGTTTATCTCCTGCTGACCTGATCAGTTTGCTCTGCATCCCAACTGTCATGGCGTATTTACCTTCAGTCCTTTCCCGCAGCATCCTCGGGTGACACGGGTGGCTGGCCAGGACTCCTCCTGCCCGGCAGTCGCATCCGCATCAGATGCCGGCTCGAGGGCATTGGCTCGAGGCCGCAGAGCGCATCCTCCTCCTCCCATCCCCGCTGCATCCCTTGCTCCTCTGTTCGTGCTTACATGCGCGCAAGCACAGCTAGTTTATGCCCTCCGGTGGCGCTGCCCACAGCGTGGCTGTCGGAGGCTGAATTAAAGGGTTAATGAGCCCAAAGGATACTGTGGGTGAAACTCCCTAAAATGGAGCAATCTGCACACAGTTTATTTAATGTCCAATGAGCATGGTTCTTCCAGTCCAATCTCCTGCACCCATGCCCTATAAAGCTGTTCCCAGGTCACCTAGACTTTGCCCGTTATAGCGTTTAGCTGGTTGTGCTAATCCCGAGTTCCTGTGTTGATACCTGTTGCCGACCTTGTAAGCTTTACTATCCTGACTGCCGCCTGTACCGACCTCATCCCTGGTGCCACAAAGCTCTCTGATCTCTTGGTTTGATCATTGGCATGACCTTTGATCTTGCCTGTTTTCTCCCTCAGAGTTCCCAGAACTGTATTACTGTACTTACCTCGGCTGCCCGAGTTTGCCCAGTCTTACCTTTGGTTCATCCGTCTTCACCCCCGTGAGCTTACATCCTTTGAGCTTATAAGCCTTGGGGGCAACCGTGTTCAGTGAGGTGTTTAAAGCATCACGGCAAATGGGGGGCTTGGCTAAAGGTTAAGCAAGCTGTGGATATTGGGGGTTGTAGGCTCACAAAGAAGACGGGTGACCCCGGGGTTTGACACCGACCACACTTTTGCCTGACCTTTTGGATACTGCAACTCTCTGATTTACGGCTTTGACCATTGGCTTTTCCTGGACTTTGGCTTTGTTTACTCTTTCTGTCAAGACACTGATAGGACTAATAATCTGTTGCAGACCCAGCTTTCTGTGAGTTCCCCTGTGTATTTGTAACAGTTTTGCCCTGTTGTACATCAGCCTTTGTGGCCTCAGTTGCCATCCTTTGCGCCCTTATGTCCTGGGGGCAACCATGTTTGGGCAGGCATGTAATGTCTCCCAGCAAACGGGGGCTTGATTATAGGTGAAGACGCCGGTGTTAGATTGGGGGGCTGGCATCTGAACAAAGGCTGGTGACCAGCTGGGAATTACAGTGTCTATGAGGGACAGTGTCACATGCTTTAACCCTTTTGTTGCCAAGCACGTAACACCTACGTGCTGGCTTGGCTGGGCCTTAAGTGCCAAGCACGTAGGTGTTACGTGCTTGACTTTCCTCGCTTGTAGTTTAAAAAGTAAAAACAACAAATACTCACCTGACCCCTTGTTGGATCCGGCCGGGTCTCCTCTTTAATTTGGTGCCATCCGATCCCCCGTGGGGGGTCGGATGGCTCCAGGAGAGCCCCCGGAATAGGCCGCCCCCCCCCCCCGCTTCTGCAGCAGCAGCTTCTAACTGTAAAAGAAAAAAAAAAAAAAAATGACATTCACTTACCTGTGTGTGCGCTGGCTCCCGCTGTCCCTCCTCTTCACCTGGGGGGCCTCCGATCCCCCCCCAGGACTTACCGATCTTCAGGAGAGAGCCTGGGAGGCTCTCTCCTCTCTTCTGCACGATGGCGGCCGCCATCATGCCTCTAAGCCCCGCCCCCTTGGGGGCGGGGCTTATGAAGTCATCCCGGCCCCGATCTCAGGCTTCAGCCTTCTCAGCTTCTCAGATGCCGGTGATCGGCACAGGGGAAGGAGGTGACAGGAGATCCTCTGATCTCCTGCCTTCTCCTTCTCTGGATGCCGATCACCGGCATCTGTCAGCTGAGCGGCGAGGGACAAGAGCTTGCAATCGAAGGTAAGTACAGTAAAAAAAAATTTTTTTTTTTTCTAATAAAATACTTTTTATTATTGTGTGGTGTTTTTTTTTCACATTAACCCTTTGTGAGCTGGTAAGGGGTCCATGAGACCCCTTATACCAGTTCACAAGGCTGGGGGGGTGGCAAGTCACCTGCCCTAGCGGGTGGCTTGCCATTAACCCCCGCACCCCCATTACCTGCCTCCCCAAAGGCCAGGGGGGGGCAGAAGAGCCCGGGCCCACATAGGCTATGTGGGCTCGTAGGCTGCAGGGTGGGGGGGCCACCAAAGCTGGCCCCCCCACTCTGTGCCTACAAGCCCCCATAGCTGGTCCCGGGCTGGTTACTTTGGGTAAGGGGGACCCCACGTCATTTTTTTTTTGGGATTTTGAAGGGTTTTTAACCCTTCAAAATCCCAAAAAAAATGGGGTCCCCCTCCCCGGGAAGGGGGACCCTATGTCATTTTTTTTTTAATTAACCATTTGTCATCCAGCAGCTATAAAAGGCTTCTGGGCAGGAAAGGGTGTCTACCTATACATATGTGGTATCGCTGTAACCGGGAGAAATTGGGGTTTCTCACGCAATAAGATTTTATTGACAAACTTACATTTTTTATTACAAAAAAACTCTACAAATTGTAAAAAAATGTTTTTTTTTTGTTTTTTTTCACACATTTCACCCAAAAAAATTGAGAATACACCTAAAAAATACAAACAAGACATTTCATGTTAAAGCCCAGACTCTGTTGAAAAAAACAATATATAATTTTCCTGGGAAATCCCTGGAAATCCCTTCAAAAATGACAGTTGAATATGTGTAGCGCAAAATGGTGAAACATCGTCTGGCAACAGGGAGTGGCAAATGCTGCAGGTAGGCTGGCAGCGAAAGGGTTAAAAAATCCAGAAAATAATATCTAATATCTACAGATGTAGCCGTCTTTACTCTTTCTTAGCACAGTTGGTTATGTAGAATTAGCGGGGATATCTTGTCTGTCTATTTTGCTTATCTGACTTTTGCTTTCAACAAGGCTGTGACCTGCATTTGTAACATTCTCTATTTGGGGATACTCAAAGTTTTCTATCACAAGGGGGTACTTGAAGTAAAAAGGTTACACTGTAGTAAAATAGAGGCATCCTACCGCAGGGACTGATGTGGGCCCAAGTACCAAGAGTAAATCAGACAGGAGAACAAGTTCAGGTATTATAATTTTTTTATATATATTTATTAGTGCTGAAAATTTAGTTTTTTTATCTCCAGTGTGTTGTTTCTATTTCTGAGATTAATCCATTAATTAGATCCACCAGGTATATCTCTATAGCTATTATCTCATCCCTGTGAGCAATCTTGCTCTGAGATTCAAACTATAAAAAACAACTCATTACACACTATACGTTACATTGTTGGCAAAACATACCGATGAAAAAGGGCAGATATCCAGGTACGTTTTGAACCATTGGTCTCTAGAAATATATAGATAGACAGCAGCAGGTAGAATAAAAGGGATACTCGGGATAAAGTCATATACTAGTTTGCATATCAGGACATCATTTTTAGATGTTTGGGTTGATTTCTAAATCTTTTTCTATTAATTCTAGATATAGTGATTAGAGATGAGCGAACTGGTTTGTCAGAACCCAAGTTCATTCCGAATTTCAGGAAAAATTTGATTTGTCGCAAAACCAAATTTTTGGGGGGTTCCTGCTGATCGAATTTTCCCTGAAATTCACTGTCACCTCGGGCGGTGGGAAAAAAAAACTCACCACCCTCCTTGCTCCATGCTTGAATCCAGTGTGTGTGGTGGAAACCGACTTGCACAGCTGACAGTGCAGCCTGCTCCCCCACTCCACTAGAGATGAGCAATTCTCATAGTTTGATTCAGGTGAACCCGAATTTCTTGGAGAAATTCGGCAAATTGTCCGAATCCAATTTTTAGGAACTTCGCTCATCTCTATTAAAGGTGTCAGCAAGCGTACAGTAAAATACATAACAAATCGTCATGAGGCTTGAACACAGTGAATGGCTTAGTAGACGAATAATCTTATGCATAGACCTAGTGGGTGGCACAGTGAATCTCAAACAGATTGAGAATCTCAAACAAATTGATCATGAGTGGGAGAATTTGTCACACGAACATATTGTAAGACTACAGTATGTATTAGAGCCAAAGCCATAGCATGAATCAGAGATGAGTAAGCAAATCTTTTTCGGCCATAGTGGGGTGGTTAATACATTGAATGAGACGAGAACTGGACCTCTGTCTCCTAGGCAGCCAGGCTTACCTTTTTATACAGGACATAACTGATGCACAGTCTAGGGGCCCAGCCATCACATTATAGGTTATGAGGGGCCCAGACACAATATAAGTACTGGCCCCCATATCTAACCAATGTGTAATTGCTTGATCCCTCGTTTGAATTGGGCCCCAAGGCTAACCAGCCTGGGGAAGAGGGGGCAGATGCCATAGTATGGCAGCCTGTGGGTCTCAGGTCAGGAAGCCGTTAGGGCCATCTGGCCAGGGACTCCTCCTCACAGCTGGAGCTCCTGCCCTGATGGCTGCCTTGCTACTGACCACCCCTCTTTGATCATCCCTTGGACTGCTCTTTTCGTGTTTTACTCCGGATTTGTTTATTGGCCTCCGTCTTTACATCTTGCTTCAGTGTCTGTGACCCCCGAATTTGGCTTGTCTCTGACCATGCTTATCATCACCTCCACTTTGGAGACCGCTGCCTTTCTGCTCTCCTTTATTGCCCTCCGGGAATGACCTGGGGCCTCTTAAATGGATCCAATACCCAGAAAGGAAATGTAAGGCTATGTATTGGAGCCAAAGCCATAGCATGAATCGGAGAGTAAGTAAATTTAAATCGGCCATTGTGGGGTCGAAACATTGACTGAGAACTGAGCAAAACTGATGTAAAAGGACTAACATGAGAAATAAAAAAAAAACAATGGTGTTCAGGTAAGTTGCTGAATGCAACTGTGAATGACATTTTTTCGAAATAGATGTTAGATCTCGAGGTTTTTCTTTTTTCAACTTTTTTCATCAAGTACCAATTTCCATTTTATAATTATACAATATAGTAAATGAAAAGACAAACAACTACTTATTTTAAAATGCAAAATAGTGATGAGAATGTATTGGGAAAATGGTGTACACAATAACTTAAGTCCAATTACATACAATGTGAACAAATATTCACTGCTACACCGCGCTAAATTATTACAAACAATTTGTGTACTTCAATAAGGTAATTAATATATCCAGCACTGGGAGTGTAAGGAAAGTTGACAAAATCAATCCTATCAATGATTTGTGCTCAAGGAATCTATAGGTAATCATAGGGACATTCCGCGGAAAGACAACTTGTGTATCAGATATTTTTCAATACTTTTAAGTTTTCACCCACAGTGCTTCCCTTTAAGAATTGTGCAGGGACCAACCACCAGTAGCTTTAAATCACGTACCAGATCAATCTAGATCGTTCAGCATATTCAAAGTACATCAATTCAGCACCTCTTTAGCGGCTCAGCGAAAATTATTTTTCTCCCCAATGATAATCAGTTCCAATCAGCCATTTAAAAACAAGTGGCTTGCATACCTACTTTTATTGTGCTTACCTTTCCAATATCAAATACTCGCAATAAAATCACAGTTGAACCAAGGGACGAGGCTAGGTTAGATTGCACTTCCCAGGTCTCTCTTAATGAATATAAAGTGGATCTTGGTCTTACTGTGCTCAATGGATGATCCTCCAGAACCCCAACACTGTTAAGCATAGACAACACAAGATAAACATATTAATACCAAAGCACATTTAGAAACAAAAGCTTACAGGCAGGGAAAGCTTTCCCCCCTTGATAAAGGTGAAAACCGAAACATTGAGAGTCATCCCGTGTCCACCTGGTTAGATAGACAAATAGATGTTAGATCAGGGGTTCCCAAGTTATTTTCATCAAGTACCAATTTCCACTATTTATTTATATTAAGTACCGCCTGGGTGGTACATATGAGTGGTTGTTAAGCTGACCATTTTTTTCGAAGGGACAAACTTGAGACGCCTAAATTGTGATCACTAGAGATGGAGATGAGAGATCAGATGAACTTCCTAAAAATTCTATTCGTGATTTGTCGAATTTCTCCAAGAAATTTGGGTTTGTTCAAATCGAACCTTTGAGAATTGCTCATCCCTAGTGGAAAGTGCAATACACAAAGCAGTGGGGAGGCCGACCACACTGTCAGCTGTGCAAGTCGGCTTCCGCCATGCACAATGGATCCAAGCGTGGAGCTGGAACGAGGATGGTGGCGAGTTTTTTTTTTTTACCCACCGCCGAGGTGCCAGTGAATTTCAGGGAAAATTTGGTCAGCACGAACCCCCAAAAATTCAGTTTTGTGCTGATTCAAACTTTTCCTGAAATTCAGAACGAACTTGGGTTCTGACGAACCAGTTCGCTCATCTCTAGTGACCACTTCTGACCTCTTTACAACTAATTCCCATCCTCCCCCTTACTGGGCGCTGTATACCTTTTTTTGCCACAATCGGTTGGTGGCAAAAGCATTTCAGGACCCTTTATCTGCCCCCCCCTCACCGCTTAGCCATCTAAAACAGACAAACGCATCTTTAGCCATCCTCATCCAGAAGCAGGTCTGAAAAAATGCTGCTCTTCAACTCTCAAGTCTCTTGCTCCCATAGCAGCATGTTATATCAGCACTGCGCATACGCGAGAATGGGAATTGCGTGCAGTGCCTTATGGGAGAAAAATGACGCTGAATACAGATGCCCCAGTAAGGTGAGTAAAGAATGCCCAAAATGCAAACCGGAGGGGGGGAGGCAACAGGCTGATGAGGGTTTATGGGCTTTTAATGTTCCTCTTTAGTAAATGGCTATGCTCGTTTTTAATAACGACAACATTGGTCACACATCATACAACGGGGCAGATTCAGAGCCAGGTGAGAATTCTTACTCCTTTTTTAGGAGTAAAAAAAACCCATTGACTTTCATTGTCTACCTTGGGGCTGATTCAGAACCAGGTGAAAATTTACACCCGGTAGACAATGAAAGTGAACGGCAGTTTTCTCTTCTAAAAGAGGAGAGAGAGTTCTCACCTGGCCCTGAATCGACCCTAATATTGTCGCTATTGAAAGTTAACCTATCGATTTGTTAAGCTGTCCCAATTTTGTCCGTCTGAAGAAATAGTGAAGCTTAGTTGTTGTTCATCTAAAACCAGCATTGAAAGTGCGAGAAACACATTCAATAATTTACATAAAAAGTTTCAATCACCTTTTGGAGCAGCTTTGCACTTAAAAGAGCACTATCGCAAAAAATGGCCCTATGATAAAAATCCACAGGAAGGGGTCACTTATAGACCCGGAATCAAGAAATATTAAACCAGGCTTGTTTTTTTTTATTTTAATAGAAGGAAGAGGAAATCAGGGGTGACAGGCTCTGTCACCCCTGATAGACTACTGGATTTGATTCCTACCATGAGAATAAACCACAAGCTCCCATTAGCCGATGTGTTTATATGGATTTTTAATATTACACAATTTCGTAATAGTGCTCCTTTAGGAAAACAATCAGGTGTGGTCAAAGTAGCAACTGATTATGTTCGGGTATGCTGCAGGTCAATCTAAAGCCTTATTGAGCTGATGGGATCTCAAGTGCCAACAGTGGTACTAGTAACATTGGTTGGGAGCCACTGTCCTGGATGTAATAGGGAGGAAAAGACAGAGGGGTAGAAAGAGAAGGGGAAGAGCAAAGACTGAGGAGAATAAAGTTAAGGCTGGGTGTTAAGAATGTGGGTGGGGGAAAATTTGCACGGAGGTGTGGCCGGAGGGGGGCACAGATTCAAAATGAAGGGCCCATAAAGGATTATAGAGCCAACATTGGTCACACACCATACAATAGGGCCGATTCAGAGCCAGGTGAGAATTCTCACTCCTTTTTAGGAGAAAAAAACTCCCATTGACATTCATTGTCTACCTTGGGGCTGATTCAGAACTAGGTGAAAATTTACACCTGGTAGAAAATGAAAGTGAATGGCAGTTTTGAATCAGATTCAAAATGAGGGGCCCATAAAGGATTATAGATCCATGTATTGTTTCAGTGTTTTTGAAACACTGATACGAAATAGCTTGTTGACCTTGGAGAGCCAGAGAGAGATTGGAGGGGGTGTGTTTTACTTTCAGTGATGGAGTCCTGGGCTGCGAGCAGGGGACCCAGGCGTTGGGTTTAATTTAGGTTCTGATGTATTGGGTGGTGGGTACAGTAGGGGTTCCATGACAAATGCAGTGTGCATAGAAGTCTGGCCTCATGTTTAGTATCAAGTGGTTGTATTATATTAACCATTGGCTAAAATGGAAAAAAAATCAATTACACCTACCAGGAATGGCTTTTCTAAGAATCCTTCAGCATGACCCATGGAGGGAGAGGCTCCACCCCTTGGGAGGAAACACAAACTGAACAGCGGTTAAAGGTCCCACCCCTTCCCCCCTACCTCAGTTCAACACATTGAGCCTATTAGTAAGGTAATGAGGGTTTGCCTAGAATTTGCACTGCTCTAATGATAAGAGAGAGCAAGGAATAGTGCTTTAGAATATATCAAAGCTTTGAGAATAGTGAGTAAATAGAAAGGGGACTTTAGATTAGAGCTTCATGTCAATGTTAGCAGAGGTGTACTATTACCAAAATCCTGTCTTGACCAGGAGTCCCCCGCAATAGAGAATAGATGTTTCCCAGAGAGTAATAGGTTAGGGTAGCAAGCAGTGGTCGCCTGGCAAGGTGGAGGACATAGACATAGTGTCACAGATTTCTCAGCAGAGAAATCCCCTATTATAGAATGATCAGTAATTGAGAGCTGCAAGACAGAGGCGGATATGCGGCAAACCGTGTTTAATGGTGATAAACAGAAACAAATATACATAGCACTCATCAGGCTGCTGTACAAATACACAAGTGAACATAATAACATACATGTGCTGAAATAACTGTACAAGAATACAGATGAATACGTGCTACGGCTGCTGTGCAGAAATATAAGTAAACCCGGAAAACATACACACACTTTGCTGTACATATACGTAGGTGGAGTCTGCAAATATACATGCAAAGTGATCCAGTTAAAGTCCAAAGTCTAAAAGCGGATACAAGGTTGAGACAAGGAAAGCAAATCACAAGGAGTTCATAGTCTGGATCTGGGAAGACAATGCAATGCTGATCCATCGGCTGCAACGGCGGATCAGCTAATAAAGGCCAGGAAGTGACACAGGTGCTTTGAAGATTACCAGCACCTCTGCAGGAGAGGGCCATCTGCTGGTGGAGCAGCATATGTGGAAAGTCCAGGAACGGGAGCCATCCAAAATCAGTAAATAACAGATGCCTGCTCCCATGTTGCGGAGGAAATCCAGACCTGACACGGAATTAAGGGGCCACAGGCAGAGATGCAGAGTGAATATGAGAAGCCAAAGGTGTGAGTCCAGATAGTGAGCTGAGGTTGTGCACAAGTAGCAGTCCGAGGGTTAATCCAAATATAGAGAATCCACAAGAAGGCATGGTCATACACAAAAAGGTCTAATCTCCACCAAGGCATGTTTTCACAGAGGCAGAAAAGCCAGCACTCCAACTTCTATTCAAAGTAATATATTAAGTCCATACAGCAATCCATAATGTAGTCCACTAATGTGGGTGTTGATTTGAAAGTCCATTGTCCATATCATAATCCAATATTTCGGGCGCATAGTGCCCCTCCATCAGAGATGGTCAGACAAGCAGAGTGTACCACCCTGTAAGGGGTAAATACCTAGAGAATCACCAAAAATCCTGCCTGGCGTCATCAATGACGTCAGCGGGTCAAATGGCATGATAGCCAAACTTTAAGCCTTAAAAGGCCATAAGTTTACAATTCTCTCCTCCCCCCATGATGCTGCTCGGCCCAAGTCCAAACCGAGCACACATTGTGTTACTGCAGCGTATCCCAGCATGCCGTTCCTCTTCCTTTGCCGGTGGAAGACATCTCCTTCATTGTTTTAACACTGGGGGATGTTCTCATTGCCCGACAGGCTTTACCGTCTTAAGCGGGATGGCAGGCCACATACTGTGCTTCTGTGGCTCACTCCCTGTCACAATTTGTAGGCAGGGAGTGAGCTGATCAGGAAAGCCCTTCAGGCCCGCTGTCCCCCACAGTGAGGTCAATCTGCATTGGGAAGTGAGAGACGGAAGCCCAGTGTGGGGCATCTTCTGTCCCGCTGAAAACAGTGGAGAGTTTGTGGTCTGGGGGGCCTTGTGACCGGAGATTAGCAGGTTTGATTCCCAGCCAGGACATGACTGAAGTGCTCTTGAGTAGAGATAAGCAAACTTTTTATATAAAAATAAAAACTTTTTATAAATATAAAAATAAAAGGAATAGAAGTGACAATTCCAAAACAGGATTTAAAGCAAAGGATAGAAAAGATCTGTCAACATCTTCTACAAACAGAAGAAACGATTAAGGTTGATAGAATGCACCGTATAGGCAGAATCAAAGCAGGTCCATTGGGTCAGACACAAGATGTCATCTGTTTTATCCCGGACTATGCCGTTAAGGAGGAAATACTTTATAAAGCCAGACAATCTAGGGAACATAAAATACATGATATGACAATTCAAGTTTTTCAAGACTACTCACAAAGAACTTTAAATAAAAGATACCATCTTAAACCATTTTTAGCGGCTCTACGTCAGGCGAACTTTAGATTTCGTTGGATAGGCCCTTTGGTTCTCCAGATTCAAAAGGACGAAAGACAACTAATCTTAAGAGACGGAGACAATCTGAGGAAACTAGTAGGGCAGCTAGGAATCGAAGTCCCTTTAATTAGAGAATGGGAAAACTTAACGGACGACAACTCTTTGTTGCCATCTAATCTTATAATCGAATCTTGGTCGGTCAATTCCTAAAGAAGCGTTCTCGTCTACTATGTCCTTTTATGGGTGTTTGGAAAGTCGTAGACATAGCAACAGGTAGAAGAACTGTGAATGGTAAATCAAAAGTTGGGAATAAGGCTGGGGTAAGGAAGATAGGGAGAGATACGGGTAAGGGAAAAAAAAAAAATTTAGATGGAAGGATAAAAAATTAAAAAAACAAATAACGCGTGCGGAAATTAGGGTGGTGGTAGTAGTTTGGGTTCACCTAAATACTAAGGTGATTTGGATATGAGAGAAATTTTAATCTCTCTGAAACCCAAACTAGAGCGGGCTAAGGGTAGGTGGGAGGGGAATAAGGGAAATATAAGTATTACTACTCGCGTGCATGAACTGAACCCACTAATTATACTTGGATATAATACTAAAATGGAGAGATGGTGTAAAGTAACATTTTTGGCATCCTATTGCACACAGGGAAAAAAAATTTAAAATAACAAAAACCCGTTAATAAAGAATCGGCTGGGATAATAGTAACTTAACTATAGCAACCTATAATATTCGTGGGGCAAACTCGTTATATAAAAGGAACAGAATACTGAAGGATCTTAAAAACTATAATATTGATATAGCTTTCCTTCAGGAAACTCATTTTAAACAGCACAAAACCCCAGAGCAAGCATTCCACGAATTCGGGCCTATTGTTAGCAACGAGTATTCCAAAAAATCAAGGGGCGTGGCCATCTTATTAAGCAAAAAGATAAGGATTGAGAAATTGGTAGAATATAAGGATAAGGAAGCGCGCCTATTAATTTGGATAGGGAGCCTAAATGGAGAAATCTGTACCTTAGTTAATTCCTACGCTCCAAATAACCAACAGGGAGCTTTTATTAAGAAAACCATCAAAAAAATAGATGAGATTAAAAAGGGTATTATTATTTGGGGCGGTGATTTAAATCTGGTTACGGATCCCTCTTTAGATACAACAGGGAAGCCCGAAAATAGACAAAATACTCTTAATGATCCTGCGCTTAGACAGGAATTCAGGAAACTACATTTAATAGATAGTTGGCGTTCTATACATACTAAGGAAAGAAATTTCACCTGTTTCAACTTAGCCCATAAAACATATTCTAGAATAGATTACATCTTTCTTCAACAGCATATGCTATCAAGGATACAAAAGTGTGAAATTGGAATGATGACAACTAGTGATCATGCTCCTGTTATTCTAACCATTTCCTGGGGCAAGAGAGTGGTAAGGGCAAATCACTGGTCCTTAGATATTAAGACTTTACAACAAAATACAATAATAGAAAAACTTAAGAGTTCTTTGCAAGAATATTTTTTACTTAATGATACACCGGAAATGAATCCCAATACTATCTGGGAGTGCCACAAATGTTTTTTTAGAGGAATAGCGCTAACGGCAGAGATTAATCTTAGGAAAACTAAAGAGATAGAAGGTAAAATTATTTTAGAACAAATTACTAAATTAGAACAGGTTCATAAGCAAAAGCATACTGAGAAAACATACCAAGAATTAATTAAACTAAGGGACAAGCTAAGAATAACAAGAGATTGTAACACTAAGCGGAATAGAAAGAATCAACGAGAACACAAACTAAAGCAAAGTATAGGGGGCCAAGATCTAGCTACATACCTGAATGATAGAAGAGCAATAAACTTCATAGAAGAGATATTGACCAAAGATGGCGAAAGGAAATTTAAAACCGAAGAGATAGTAAACGAATTCGTATCATTCTATAAAAATATATATAATTTAGGAAAAACAGAACAGGAACATTCATCCTACCTTGAGAAAGTATGTAGGAGTAAACTTGATGAGAACCTAGTAATAGAGCTAGAGAAACCATTTATACGAAAAGAGTTAACTGAATCTATCGCCAAACTCAAGGATAATAAATCCCCCGGCGAAGATGGTCTACCGGACGAATATTATAAAGTTTTTGAGGATCAAATAGCTCCGTTTATGCTTAAATGGCTGAATAACATTGACCGCCGGCACCCCCCAAGTTCAATAATGAACACGGCAATTATAAAACGTATTCCAAAGGCCGGGAAAGATGGAAGATACTGTAATAATTATCGACCCATTTCGCTAATTAATTGCGATTTAAAGATCTATGCTTCTCTAATTGCAAATAGATTACTTAAGGTGATACCGTCTATTATATCAAGTTTTCAGGCCGGCTTTATTCCAAAAAGGAGTGTTAGTCAAAACATCTCATTAGCGGTATCTATAATTAATCATATCAAGGAATCAAAAACCAAGGCAATTGTGTTGGCTGTAGATGCTCAAAAAGCCTTTGATAGAGTTTCCTGGTCCTATCTAGAAGCAACTCTCCACCACATGGGGCTGGGCCCCAGAATCATAGAAAAGGTTATGGCCTTATATACTAACCAACAAGCTAAGCTAGAAATAAACAGAGTTTTATCAGCACCATTTGCAATAGCTAACGGAACCCGTCAAGGATGCCCTTTATCCCCATTATTGTTTAACCTGCATGTGGATCCATTATTGGCGGCGATAGAATCTGACCCGCAACTCAAAGGTATCCAGATAGGAACCAACGAAATTAAACATCTAACATATGCAGATGATATATTGTTAGTCCTCAGAGACCCCACTCCAGGGGCAATTATGAGAATAATGGAAATATTGGAAAAATTTGAGGCACACACAAACTTCTCCTTAAATGTAGAAAAATCGGTTCTGATGCCTCTAGGTATGAATAAGATAGAAATAGAACAACCTAACAAGGAATTTGGATTTTCCATCAAAACGACTCATATAACTTATCTGGGAATAAAGCTGGCGGCTGACCCAGATAAATTTTACTCAGCAAATTTTCCTGAGCTCTTACAAATATTGAAAAAATACATAATTAAGTGGTCAAAACGCCCATTAAATATTCTGGCGCGTATCGCAGCAATTAAAATGTACTTTTTACGGCAATTCATCTATAAAATCATGAACATTCCGATTCGGATACCGAAGACTTTTATAGACAACATAGATAAATTACTGGGCAACTTTTATTGGAACAACTGCCGACACAGAATAGCTTACAGCTCACTAATCAAACCAAAACTTCAAGGGGGCTGGGGGGCACCTAATTTGTCCTACTATATTACGGCTTCCCACTTACATCGTTTAGTCAAATGGATTTCCACAGACAAAGACTCATTATGGGTACAAACGGAATTACACCCGCTTTACGTCAACAAGATCCAGATTTTAGAACCACAAACAACACATCTATCTAAACAAGTCACCGGGCATCCTATTGTCCTGTCAATATTGAGCTCGCTGAGAAAACTCGTAGGGAAACAAGAATATTTTCCATTTCCTGACTTAATGAAAATGCTCAAAAATGGCAATATCGGAAAATGGGAACCGGAAGACTTAGAGGCAGAACCTTCTATTGAACCTAGAGTGTATCATCTGTGGAAGATTACTCGGACTAAGTCTAAATTCTCGCTATTGGAGCGGCTGAAAAGAGAAAGTAAAACATATATGAAAGCTCTTCAAGCAGAACATTTTCTAAAGAATCTCAATCTACCTGAAGCAACATTTAGTCCTACAGAAGTCCAACAACTTTTTTTAAAGGAACAACTTAGAAGACCTTTGTCGTATTATTATATGCTATTAAGTAAATACAATAAACCGCATGAAGCAAGACAAATAAAAAAATGGGAAATGGATCTGGGAGCAGACATCAGCCCTGAACAAAGGGAGAATATTCTTAGATCCATAAATAATATCAAATCCCCAGCCCTGACACCTCCGACTATAATCGAGGGTTTCCGAACTTTACCTGTTGGTGGTGTAAAAAATATCAGGCCACGCTCAGCCATCTGTGGTGGGGCTGTGAAAATACAAGACCTATATGGAATATCACAGAACAAGCTATTAAAAAAATAAATAAGGGGGAATTTTCCATCAAAGCTAATGAGGAATCACTGCAAAGAGGCAATCGCATCTGATTTAATGGGGAGGCTTATTTCATTAATTATATGGATAACTAGAAAAAGTATAGTCACCCGCTGGAGAGAATCAGCTCATCTTGACCCTTTGTTATGGAAAAACCATCTTATCTGTCAAATGGAGAATGAAATTTGTTTAGTATCAGATCAGAAATACAGACAGGTCTTAGAAGAGGGCCTAGGAATAATCAAAAAAATGAAATTTAGACAGGGTTAATGGGGTTTCAGTTCATGCACGTATGAAAGAATGGAAGGAGAAAAAGAGAAATGAAGAAATCTAGATTGTGGGTAGATGGATTTGTTATATACTGTATTACCATGCCCACACTAGCTTTCTGGAGGAGGGGGTTCTTTAGGGGGGTAAGAGGGTTAGGTAGGGGTTTTGGTGGGTTGGAGGGGAGAGGGGGGGAGGTTTTGAGCATGTTCTAACTTAAGTTGCTCCGGTTATAGATAAGTTTGATAGATGTAACATCTTACAAACTATGATGCAATTATACTCTATACACCATACAGTACCATTGTGACGATGGAACGCTTTGGTGAGGTGGAGAAACTTTTTCTACTGCTGATTGTTTGTAAAAAAAAAAAAAAATAATAAGAAAAAAAAGAGATAAGCAAACTTTTTGGTTTAGTTCAGGTGATTTGCCGGATTTCACCAAGAAATTCAGCTTCGTCTGAACCAAACTCGCTCTAAAAACAACAAGATAAGCTTACCTTCATTCCTGCTCCAGCACTGGGCAATGCACTCATCCAGCATCCCGCTCCACTCATTGCACTATTCCCTGGCATCTCTGCTCCCTGCCTGCAGAGAGATTGGCAAATGCTGGACGCAGGCCCAGCTGCCACCAGTCTTTCCGGCTACCGGCATGGGAAAGTGACACAGGGGATAGGGATGAGGTCAGGTCGGGTTCATCAAACTTTCCCTGCCAGTTGACTGGCCTGTGTTCCCCTAGTCAGTTGACAAGCACAGAGAATGGACTCTGCACGCATTGAAGGAGCTAGCACGTGCACTGGCCTATGACCCCTCTCTAGACGGTTGCCAGCATATAACGTTTCTACCATCCACCAAATATTTATTTTGATGAACCATCTTCAATTATTTTTCAGGGTAACTTATTATGTGCAGTGAAAATCAAACCCTGGTCACAGAAATTATCCTACTTGGATTTCAGAACCTTTCCCAATTCAAGACGGGCATATTCCTCCTAATCTTCCTACTACACATTTGTACGTTGATAGGGAATCTGATAATAATCGTATTGGTATTCGCCAGTTCCATCCTCCACCGCCCAATGTACATTTTCATCTCCAACCTCGCCTTGGCAGACCTCATAACGTCAACCAGCATAGTGCCCAACATGTTATCTGTCATCTGGTCTGAAGGACACGCCATGACCATGAATGGGTGCATCTCCCAATATTTCTTTGTATTTGTTTCAGTCTCTGGCCAGTGTTGGCTTCTCATGATGATGTCCTTTGACCGCTGCCTGGCAATATTTTTACCGCTACGTTATTCTTCTATTATGACAAATACATTTTCATCGTGTTTGATCTTCTTGTCTTGGTTCACAGCCATTACTCTAGTAAAGAGTGAAGTTATTTTAATCTGTCAGTTGCAGTTCTGCGCCTTCAACGTCATCGACCATTTCTTTTGCGATTTTGCTCCTCTTCTAGCTCTGTCGTCAACGGATATTTCAGTAATTGTTTCGTTTGATTTAGCATGTGGCGTTTTACTTATATTACTTCCCTTTGTCTTCATTTTGATAACTTACCTCTGCATCTTTTTTGTGATCTTGAACATTTCCTCTGTGCGCGGGAAGAAGAAAGCTTTCTCCACCTGCAGCTCTCATCTAATCCTTGTGTGCACTTATTACGGGACTCTGACCGCGGTTTACATGGCTCCATCCGATGAGAGTTTCCAGCATGAAAACAAGTTCAGGTCCCTTCTGTTTGTCATGCTCACCCCTATCACCAACCCAATAACCTACAGCCTGAGGAACCAAGACATTAAAACTGCCTGGATGAAAATGTTTGCAAAAAGAGTACGAGTAGAATGAATAGATGATCTTCTTTTGAAATGAAAACAATGTCTTAGCTGGGATAGCATTTTTTCTTTTTTTTATTAGATATTTTTCTTGATAAAAAAAGACTGACTGTACTTCAACACATAATGACGCAGTGTTACAAAATTATTTGCCTTTATCTAAAATACCAAACACAAGTTTTTTGGGGTGTGTCAGCCCCTTTTCCCCAAGGGGGGAGAACATACCCTATACCCCAACCCTAAGAAAATTCATGATCGGCTGGTACGAACTCTAGATTTTAAAATGACTCATAAGGTTAAAGTGGGGTACAGGCAAAACCTCACTTGCATAAATCCAGCCTTTGAGTTCGATCCCGCCCAAAACCGTACACATCTAATGATTAAAATTCATCATTGTTTATTTTTGAAAATATTAAAAAAGACAGTGATTACTGTATACTATATACATTTCATGTGTTCTAAAAAAACAGCATATTTCATTATACATTGTATATTCACAGATCACAGATAAAATTCATCATAGCATAAGACATAATTCCATAATGTTAATCCACACAATTCATTTCCATTATTCAGGAAATACGAACTCTAATCCAAGATAATGCCAACTGTTTTAATTGTAAAGCTCCGCCTCCTCCATTCATTGCCACTGTTGTGTGTGGCAATGATGTCATCGCTACACCTATGCAATGGCTGATCACCTGCCATCTTACAGAGAGGGAGAGCCAAAAACCCAGGCCGATATGAAAAGCGGAAATATCCTTTTCTAGTTCTACATCCTAATAAGGGGTTATTGGCAGGGCCTTTGACCAAATGCATTTCACAAGTTCAGTGGGTTTTGGTCTGCTTTAGGTATTGATTTTGAGATGTCTTGAAATGGCTAATTGTACCTTGCTTTATTTAAAATACCTTTAAACATCTCCTGTAGGACATACACCCCAAAATAAGAGGAAGCATCCTGTCAAAAGCATTGGTTGTCCTGATTTAAGGCCCCCTTGTTTTGTTTTTTTGTGTTGGTTATTGTACTATTGTGAAGTGTATGGCCAGTATTACTATGCAAGCATTATGGATTTAAGACCTTTACATTCCTTTATATTCCCGCAAATTGTCGTGGCAGTGAGAAACACTTGCCACACCCCTAAATCACACCCCCACCACACTCATCACCCTGTAAACTGGTCTCCAAGCTTGGCATCTCGGATACTCTGGATTAATAGGTGGTCCTGCTGTAGGATTCCTGAAAAATCTGTCACCGGTAAGTCTAGCGGTGGTTTTTCCAAGTCACCCATTAGCATGACCACACTGAGAGTAATAGGTGGTGATGCTGAAAGATTCCTGAAAAATCCATTAAAGGTAAGTCTAAAGGTGGTTTTTCCAAGTCACCCATCAGCAAGATCACACGGAGAGTAATAGGTTGTGATGCTGAAAGATTCCTGAAAAATCCGTTAAAGGTAAGTCTAAAGGTGGTTTTTCCAAGTCACCCATCAGCAAGATCACACATAAGTAATATGTGGTCATGCTGCAGGATTCCTCAAAAATCTGTTAAAGGTAAGTCTAACGGTGGTTTTTCCAAATAGTAATGCACAGTGGAATCGGCTTTGTGCCCAAGGGTTGCCATAGTATATCAGACTGAAGGTCAGCTTTAGATATTCTAATTCTCTGATAGATACATATTAGTACTGCTTCAGTTCTGAAATGGTTAGCTTGTTTTTTTTTTTATCTCCGGTGTGTTGTTTCTCATTCTGGGATTATTCCATTAATTAGATCCACCGAGTCCAGCAGGTAATTCTCCGATCTATTATCCCATCCCTGTGGGCAGTCCTGCTCCGGGATTAAAACTATAAAAAGGCAATTTATTACACGCTATAAGATACATTGATGATAAAAGATACAGATGGAAAAGGGCCGATAACCGGGTACGTTTTCATCCGTTGGTCTCCAGAAATACCTGTAAATAGATAGACAGTTCCAGGCATAATACAAGGTACACCAGTGATGTAGCCATATTTTATTTTGGATATCAGATAGTAACATTTGGATATTAAGGTCGATATAGGTTCTGATTAGAGATGAGCAAACTTTTCCAGGCAATACGCAGAATTTCCCCAAAAATTCTTGGTTCGTCGGAATTGAAATTTAACGATCCGCTCTTGAAACATAGAAACATAGAAGGTTGATGGCAGAAGGAGACCATACGCTCCATCTAGTCTGCCCTTATGTATATACTGTATGTTCTCCTTATCTTAGGATAGATGGAGGCTTATCCCAGGCATGTGCTCATTCACTTACTGTCGATTTGTCAACTACCTCTGCTGGAAGTTTGTTCCCGGCATCTACTACTCTTTCTGTAATATAATATTTACCAACATTGCTCCTGATCTTCCCCCCGACTAGCTTCAGGTTGGGCCCCTTGTTCTATCATTAAGTTTCTTCTTAAAAACACCTTCCTCCTGTAACCTTATTCAATCCTTTCACATCCATAAAGATCTCTGTCATGCCCCCTCTCTCCCTTCTTTCCTCCAGACTGTACAAATTAAGTTCTTTAAGTCTCTCCTGATAAGTTTTGAGTTTAAGTCCTTCTAATATTTTTGTTGTCGGCCTTTGGACCCGTTCTATTTGAATAATGTCTTTTTGCAGGTAAGGTCTACAGAACTGCACACAGTATTCTAGCTGTGGCCTCACCAGGGCTCTATACAGTGACATCACAACCTCCCTCTTCCTGCTAGTGATGCCTCGAGCTATGCAGCCGAGCATCCTGCTTGCTTTTCCCACTGCCTGACTACACTGTCCACTCATCTTGCAGCTATCAGTAATCAGTATCCCTGAATCTCTCTCCTCCGAGGTCCTGGATAACACAGTGCTGCCCATACGGTACTCAGAACAGGGATTCCTTCTACCCAAGTGCAGGATTTTACATTTAGAGACATTAAACTCTAGTTTCCACAGTTTTTACCATTTATCCAGTAAATGAACAATACAAGAATAAGCTTACCTTTGTCCTCAGTTTAGCACTGGGTGATGTCCTCATTAGAGATGAGCAAACTTTTGAAAAATTTGATTCGGCTAATTCGCAGAATTTTCCGACAAAATTTGTTTCGGTCCGAATTTATTTGTGACGAATCGCTATTAAAAACGGCTATTTCTGAGCTTCCTAGAGCCTCAATAGGGTTGTAAACCATTCTGCCTTGCTGTAACACGCATAGGATGCGTGCTGGGTTAGTGAAATAATACTGTAAATAATTATCACATGCAGATCAGAGGCATCACTATTAGAATCGCAGAGTGGTACAATTGCAGAGAGTTGAGCTGGCATCACTATGAGGGGCCCCTATATTGCCTGAAAAACACACCCTGGAGCTGGCAGCAGCAGGAGCCCAAATATTGGCTGAAAGACATTCTGGAGTTCGCAGCAGGAGCCCAAAAATTGTCTGAATGACACCCTGGAGTTGCAAGCAGCAGCCCAAACATAGCTTGAAAGACACACTGGAGTTGGCAGCAGGAGCCCAACAATTGGCTGAATGACACCCTGGAGTTGCAAGCAGCAGCAGCAGCAGCCCAAACCTAGCTCGAAAGACACACTGGAGTTGGCAGCAGGAGCCCAAAAATTGGCTGAATGACACCCTGGAAATGCAAGCAGCAGCAGGAGCCCAAACATAGCTTGAAAGAGACACTGGAGTTTGCAGCAGGAGCCCAAAAATTGGCTGAATGACACCCTGGAGTTGCAAACAGCAGCAGCAGCAGCCCAAACCTAGCTTGAAAGACACACTGGAGTTGGCAGCAGAAGCCCAAAAATTGGCTGAATGACACCCTGGAGTTGCAAACAGCAGCAGCAGCAGCCCAAACCTAGCTCGAAAGACACACTGGAGTTGGCAGCAGGAGCCCAAAAATTGGCTGAATGACACCCTGGAAATGCAAGCAGCAGCAGGAGCCCAAACATAGCTTGAAAGAGACACTGGAGTTTGCAGCAGGAGCCCAAAAATTGGCTGAATGACACCCTGGAGTTGCAAGCAGCAGCAGCAGCAGCCCAAACATAGCTTGAAAGACACACTGGAGTTGGCAGCAGGAGCCCAAAAATTGGATGAATGACACCCTGGAGTTGCAAGCAGCAGCAGCAGCAGCCCAAACCTAGCTTGAAAGACACACTGGAGTTGGCAGCAGGAGCCCAAAAATTGGCTGAATGACACCCTGGAGTTGCAAGCAGCAGCAGCCCAAACATAGCTTGAAAGACACACTGGAGTTGGCATCAGTAGGAGCCCAAAAATTGGCCTAAAGACATAAATATGTTTTGCACCATTTGGAAAGTGTAAAACGTGGCACCATGCTGAATCTAGCCGCATGCATCAGCCATTGGTGGGTGGAAATCCTGGCTGATCCATCCCTGATTCATTTTGACAAAGGTGAGTTTCTCCACATTTTTAGTTGACAGACGAGTTCTCCTCGCCGTAACTATGGCCCCCGCCGTACTAAACACCCGCTCAGATGGCACGCTACTTGCCGGGCAGGACAGCTTTTCCAGGGCAAACTCAGCTAGCTGCGGCCACAAGTCAAGTTTGGCTGCCCAGAAGTCCAGCGGATCCTCAAGGTGTGTTGGCATGGTCATTTCAAGGTATGACATGACCTGCTGGTTCAGGTCCTGCTCCAGGTCTTCCTGCTGCTCATGAGTAGCCTCACTATGCGGGTGTAGAAAGCTACTCATTAGCGACTGAAGACTGAGGCTGCTGCTGATGGAGCTGCTGCTGCTGCTCCTGCCAACCCACCCCAGCAGCCATGGCAGTGGAAGGTGAGCGCAGAGGTCCCCCCGAGTCAGACCTGCGAGAGTATGGACCATGGCGCAGATAGGCATCGGCCAACTGACTACGTAGAATGTCTTTGTGGTAGGTCAGTTTCCCTCTCGGCAGGTTTAAAAAATGCCCCCATTTTATGCCGGAAGCGAGGGTCCAATAAGTTGGAGAGCCAGTAGTCATCCCGCTGACAAATGGAAACAATTCTGGGTCACTACGCAAGCACGTGAGCATGCTTCCTGCCATTTGTGCAAGTGACTCGGAGGGACTACCTGTCTCCATCTCCACTGCATACTGCCACGGTGTGTCCGGGTCCTCTGTCTCGCCTTCCTCACAACCCTCTAGCTCCTCTGGCTGCTCCTGCTCCTCCTCTCCTGTCCGCTGACTAGATAAACCAGCCATTTCACCAAGCCTAAACTGTGCACTGTGCCACACCTCCTCCTCTTCCTCCTCCTTCTCCAGTTCAGCTCCAACGGGTTCATGTGGCCATAATATGTAGACGCCATGTCTCCAGTGCCCTGACCAGCCATGGTTTCTAACATGTGCTGTAGTACATGAAGCAGTGGAATCACGTTGTTCATCCCGGAATCCTGGCGACTCACAAATAAAGTGGCTTCCTCAAAGGGCCTGAGCAAACGGCAGATGTCACGTATGAGCTGCCACTGGTTGACATTGAAATTACACAGGGGAGTTCCCCTATCCGCTTGGATCATCAAGAAATCCGTGATGGCTGTTCTCTGTTCATATAGTCTGTCCAACATATGCAGGGTGGAATTCCAACGGGTGGAAACATCGCAAATCAGACTATGTTGGGGGCTACCGTTCTGACACTGTAGCTCAAGAAGGGTGTGCTTGGCGGTGTAGGAGTGGCTGAAGTGCATGCAAAGTTTCCTTGAAGTTGTTAGGATGTCTTGCAGATGAGGGGAAGACTTCAGAAACCGCTTCACAACCAGATTGAAGACGTGAGCCATGCAGGGCACATGGGTCAGCCTTCCTTGTCGCAGTGCAGACAAAATGTTCTTCCCATTGTCGGTAACCATGGTTCCCATTTTCAGTTTTCTTGGATTTCTTGATGAATACATTTAAGCAGTTTCTCCCCTGTGTGACTCCGTTCGCCAAGACAAACCATGTGAAGCACAGCATGACACCTCTGTGCCCTGCCCACATGGTAGGCTGGAGGGGCACTGAGACTTGAGCCTACAGTGGAGGGTGAGGAGATGGCGGAGGTTGAGGAGGCCGAGTTGCACGGTGTCACAGGCTCAACTGCCAGGGAGCGCGGAGGCCGAAGTGGCGTGACCTGTCCAAGTTGCTGCTTCTGCAAAGGGAACACATTCACCCAGTGGGCAATAAATGACATGTACGGTCCCTGACCGTAGTTACAGCTCCAGACGTTGGAGCTGCCATGCACTTTGCTACACACCGACAGGCTTAAGGACTGGCCCACCTTCTGTTCAACAAAAGTGTACAGCGCTGGTACTGCCTTCTTGGCAAAAAAATTACGGCTTGGGACTCTCCACCTCGGCTCGGCATAAGCCATCAGTTCTCTGAAAGGTGCAGAGTCCACCACCTGAAAAGGGAGCGACTGCAGCACCAGCAACTTGGACAAGAGCACATTCAGCTTCTGCGCCGTAGGATGAGTGGGCGCAAAATGCTGTCTCTTGGACATGGCTTCGCTGATGGATTGCTGGCAGGATGCATGACTTGGAGGAGGAGGAGCAGGAGCATCAGGAGGAGCGACAGAGGATGGGTATGACGCACAGCTGCCTTCGACTGAGGTGCTGGAGCCTTGGCTGGCAGAAATTGGGAGCGGCGTGCCACTTGGTGAGGAAACAGCCTGGATCACCTCTTCGGAGCCTCGGTTCTCCCAGGCCGCTTTTTGGTGACACATCATATGTTGATGCAGGGCCGTGGTGCCAACATTTGGGCCCTGGCCACGTTTCACCTTCTGCCTACATATCTTGCATGTGGCCATGTTACCCTCCTGTGGCCACACTGCCACACTGCCGAGTAGCTACTTTTCCCACCAACAGCCCGCACTGATTCACTGCTACTGTCGCCAACTCCAGGAACCCCTGCTCCACTACCTCCCGATAAGGTATCCTGCCGCACAGCAGGTGCTCTACCCTTGCCCCGGCCCCATTTGGCTCCAGGCTTTACAATTCTGCCAATGCTGACTGCCAACATTGCTGCTAACACCTTGCTGCCTCAGCTGCTGACTCTGGGGCAACCTGCACCCCTCTTCTCCTGATGATGAGGATGAAGCCCCTTCTGCACCCGGCTTCATCATCATCATCATCACCGAGTTGTGGCTGCACGTCACTGATGTTCTCGGTTTCCTCAACAGTGTCTGGCGCAGGAGCTGGAACAACACCCTCGCCACTCTCCACATCACTATTTGTCTGCCTAGCGAAGGAAGCCACCTCCATTTCTTGGCTGGGCAGTAGCTGCTGACTGTCCTCTATCTGATGGTCCTCCTCACTAAAGAGTGGAGCTGAACCCAAAAGCATAGGATACGTCACTCGGGGAGGGAACGGTGTAGGACAGAGGCAATGGGGGGACAGGGACTGCTCTCGGGCCATGCCAACTCAGGGTTGTGTCAGAGGAACCTACCGACCCTAGACTGGGGGTGTCAGATGTAACTTGTGATGATGTGGATGACCGCGTTAACCCATCTATCACGGCAGATGCATTACTGGTGGAGACACGACCGCTAGCAGATACTGGCAGATCAGGTCTCTCACCGCGACTCCTGCTGTCACTCGCCCCTAGTCTGCTGCGACCTCTGCCTGCTGAATCTTGGCCTCTACCACTCCTCTTTGAACATCCTGCCACTTGTCTGCCTGACATTTTTATGTATTTGAAATGCGCAATAGGCACTTAAAAAAATGTGTTTACTTTAAAAAGCAGAAGCTAAATAAAGTGAGATACTGCTTCTATGCACCAGATACTATAAAAATTGGTATTATGGGATACCCTGCGGGCTGGTGTTTTTACAGGACGCACAAAACCAATTCAAAATGCAATATATTAATAAAACAGAGACTGAAGAAGCTGCTTTAGTATAACAGATAGCGTGAAATGTGCCGGTTTGGGATACCTAGCGGCCTGGTGTTTTTACACGTCGCACAAAACAAATTCAAACTGCAATATATTAATAAAACAGAGCCTGTAGAAGCTGCTTTAGTTTAACAGATAGGGTGAAATATGCCGGTTTGGGATACCCTGCAGCCTGGTGTTTTTACAGGACACACAAAACCAATTCAAAATGCAATATATTAATAAAACAGAGCCTGTAGAAGCTGCTTTAGTATAACAGATAGGGTGAAATGTGCTGGTTTGGGATACCCTGCTGCCTGGTGTTTTTACAGGACACACAAAACCAATTCAAAATGTAAAATATTAATAAAACAGAGCATGTAGAAGCTGATTTAGTATAACAGATAGGGTGAAATGTGCTGGTTTGGGATGCTCATGTGGCCTGGTGTTTTTACAGGATGCACAAAACCAATGTAAAATACAGTATATTAATAAAACAGAGCCTTTAGAAGCTGATTTAGTATAACAGATAGGGTGAAATGTGCTGGTTTGGGATACCCTGCGGCCTGGTGTTTTTACAGGACGCACAAAACCAATTCCAAATGCAATATATTAATAAAGCAGAGCCTGTAGAAGCTGATTTAGTATAACAGATAGGGTGAAATGTGCTGGTTTGGGATACCCTGCGGCCTGGTGTTTTTACACGACGCACAAAACCAATTCATAATGCAATATATTAATAAAACAGAGCATGTAGAAGCTGCTTTAGTATAACAGATAGGGTGAAATGTGCCGGTTTGGGATACCCTGCAGCCTGGTGTTTTTACACGAGGCACAAAACCAATTCAAAATGCAATATAATAATAAAACAGAGCCTGTAGAAGCTGCTTTAGTATAACAGATAGGGTGAAATGTGCTGGTTTGGGATACCCTGCGGCCTGGTGTTTTTACAGGACACACAACCAATTCAAAATCCAATATATTAATAAAACAGAGCCTGTAGAAGCTGCTTTAGTATAACAGATGGGGTGAAATGTGCTGGTTTGGGATACCCTGCTGCCTGGTGTTTTTACAGGACACACAAAACCAATTCAAAATGTAAAATATTAATAAAACAGAGCATGTAGAAGCTGATTTTGTATAACAGATAGGGTGAAATGTGCTGGTTTGGGATGCTCATGTGGCCTGGTGTTTTTACAGGATGCACAAAACCAATTCAAAATACAGTATATTAATAAAACAGAGCCTTTAGAAGCTGATTTAGTATAACAGATAGGGTGAAATGTGCTGGTTTGGGATACCCTGCGGCCTGGTGTTTTTACACGAGGCACAAAACCAATTCAAAATGCAATAAATTAATAAAACAGAGCCTGTAGAAGCTGCTTTAGTATAACAGATAGGGTGAAATGTGCTGGTTTGGGATACCCTGCGGCCTGGTGTTTTTGCAGGACACACAACCAATTCAAAATCCAATATATTAATAAAACAGAGCATGTAGAAGCTGATTTAGTATAACAGGGAAAGACAAACAGAGAGCCAGGGAGAGCCAGAGAGAACCAAAACAGAACTAAACAGAACCAGAGAGAGCCAGGGAAAGATCGAGGCAGGGACAGCAGATAAAGTGACAGAGAACGTTTTTTTATTTTTTATTTTCATTTGATTTAATAGCCAGATCACAGTTTTAAATAGCTTTTGTTTCTGCTGTAAAAACCCCTGGGTACTGTGCATCCCATGTTTGCACATTTAACCCTATCTGTTACACACAAGTAGGTCTTAAAGCTGATTTCATATAACTAGACCAAAGTTTTAAATTGCTTTGGTTTCTGCTGTAAAAACCCCTGGACACTGTGCATCCCATATTAGCACATTTAACCCTATCTGTTACACACAAGCAGCTCTTAAAGGGGATTTAATCTAACTAGAGCACAGTTTTAATTGTTTTTGTGTCTGTTGTGAAAACCCCTGGCCACTGGGCATCCCATGTTTGCACATTTAACCCTATCTGTTACACACAAGCAGGTCTTTCAGCTGATTTCATCTAACTAGAGCACAGTTTTAATTGTTTTTGTGTCTGCAGTAAAAACCCCTGGGCACTGGGCATCCCATGTTTGCACATTTAACCCTATCTGTTACACACAAGCAGGTCTTAAAGCTGATTTCATCTAACAAGAGCACAGTTTTAAAAGTGTTTTTGTGTCTGCTTTAGAAACCCCTGAGCACTGGACATCCCATATTGCCAATTTTCATAGTATCTGTTACACAGAAGCAGGTCTTTCAGCTGATTTCATCTAACTAGAGCACAGTTTTAAAAGTGTTTTTGTGTCTGCTTTAAAAAGAGAAACAGTTCCTCAGTTTATTTACCTTCTGCTTTTTAAAGTAAACACATTTTTTAAAGTTACTAAAGACTTAAAGGAGCCGCAGCACTCAACCCTGTTACCTTGCAGACCAACCTATAATCTGTCTCTAAATCTGGTAAAAACAGAGGCTCGGTCACACACATCTGCAGAAGTATGCTTAAGCTGCAGCACCACGCCAAGGTGCCTCTATGGGTGCAGTCCTAACTCTAATCTATGAGAGGCTGTATTGCAAGGTCTTGACCCTTCCACCGCATGGCTTGCACATGAGGTTTAGGGCAACCGCAGGTAAGCTGCTCCCTTTTTATCTCTTGCATTGTATGTCCCAAATGGGGCTCTCATAGATTAGAAATAGGACTGCACCCATAGAGGCACCTTGGCGTGGTGGTGCAGCTTAGCATACTTCTGCAGTTGTGTGTGACCGAGCCTCTGTTTTTACCAGATTTAGAGACAGATTATAGGTTGGTCTGCAAGCTAACAGGGTTGAGTGCTGCGGCTCCGTTAAGTCTTTAGTAACCTAATTGCCCTGCTGACTTGCACCAACCAAGGTTAGTTTTAAAATGGTCTGAGCAGCTGCCACTCCCCCTTTGTTCACTTTGAATTTGTGCAAGCACATGGGGTGTGGGGTCTAGGCTGTATTGCAAGGTCTTGACCCTTCCACCCCATGGCTTGCACATGAGGTTTAGGGCAACCTCAGGTAAGCTGCTCCCTTTTTATCTCTTGCATTGTATGTCCCAAATGGGGCTCTCATAGATTAGTTAGGACTGCTCCCATAGAGGCACCTTGGCATGGTGGTGCAGCTTAGCATACTTCTGCAGTTGTGTGTGACCGAGCCTCTGTTTTCACCAGATTAAGAGACAGATTATAGGTTGGTCTGCAAGCTAACAGGGTTGAGTGCTGCGGCTCCTTAAAGTCTTTAGTAACCTAATTGCCCTGCTGACCTCCCAGGTTTGTTATAAAATGGTCTGACAGCTGCCACTCCCCCTTTGTTCACATTTTTTAAAGTGCCTGTTGCGCATTTCAAATACATAAAAATGCCAGGCAGACAAGTGCCATGTTCAGAGGAGTGGCAGAGGCCTAGATTCAGCAGGCAGAGGTCGCAGCAGACTAGGGGCGAGTGGCAGCAGGAGTCACGGTGAGAGACCTGATCTGCCAGTATCTGCTAGCGGTCGTGTCTCCACCTGTAATGCATCTGCCATCGTAGATTGGTTAACACGGTCATCCACATCATCACAAGTTACATCTGACACCCCCAGTCTACAGTCGGTAGGTTCCTCTGACACAACCCTGAGTTGGCATGGGCCGGGAGCAATCCCTGTCCTCCCATTACCTCTGTCCTACGCTGTTCCCTCCCCCAGCGACGTATCCTATGCTTTGGGTTCAGCTCCACTCTTTAGTGAGGATGATCAGATAGAGGACAGTCAGCAGCTACTGCCCAGCCAAAAAAAGGAGAGGGCTTCTTTTGCTAGGCAGACAAATAGTGATGTGGAGAGTGGCATGGGAGGTGATGTGGCGTGCGTTCCAGCTCCTGCACCAGACACTGTTGAGGACACCGAGAACATCAGTGACGTGCAGACACAACTTGATGATGATGATGATGATGATGATGATGATAAAGCCGATCGCACTTGAGAGCCGGGTGCAGAAGGGGCTTCATCATCATCATCAGGAGAAGAGGGGCGCAGGTTGCCCCGGAGTCAGCAGCTGAGGCAGCAAGGTGTTAGCAGCATGGTTGGCAGTCAGCATGGGGGCAGAATTGTAAAGTCTGGAGCCAAAAAGGGCCGGGGCCGGGGGAGATCACTTGCTGCATGGCAGGCTACCTTCTTGGGAGGTAGTGGATCAGGGGTTCCTGGAGTTGGCGGCAGTAGCAGTGAATCAGTGCGGGCTGTTGGTGGGAAAATTAGCTACTCGGCAGTGTGGTAGTTTTTCATCAAGCATCCGCAGGAGGGTAACATGGCCACATGCAAGATATGTAGGCAGAAGTGTGGCCAGGGCCCAAATGTTGGCACCACGGCCCTGCGTCAACATATGCTGCGTCACCATAAAGCGGCCTGGGAGAACAGAGGCTCCGAAAAGGTAGTCCAGGCGGCTTCCTCCCCAAGTGGCACGCCACTCCAAATTTCTGCCAGCCAAGGCTCCAGCACCTCAGCTGAAGGCAGCTGTGTGTCATACCCATCCTCTGTCGCTCCAGATGCTCCTGCTCCTCCTCCTCCTCCTCCAAGTCATGCATCCCGCCAGCAATCCATCAGCGAAGCCATGTCCAAGAGACAGCAGTATGCGCCCACTCATCCTACGGCGCAGAAGCTGAATGTGCTCCTGTCCAAGTTGCTGGTGCTGCAGTCGCTCCCTTTTCAGGTGGTGGACTCTGCACCTTTCAGAGAACTGATGGCTTGTGCCGAGCCGAGGTGGAGAGTGCCAAGCCGTCATTTCTTTGCCAAGAAGGCAATACCAGCGCTGCACAATTTTGTTGAACAGAAGATGGGCCAGTCCTTGAGCCTGTCGGTGTGTACCAAAGTGCATGGCAGCGCTGACGTCTGGAGCTGTAACTACGGTCAGGGACAGTACATGTTGTTTACGGCCCACTGGGTGAATGTGGTCCCTTTGCAGCAGCAGCAACTTGGACAGGTCACGCCGCTTCGGCCTCCGCGCTACCTGGGCGTTGTGCCTCTGACACCGTGCGCCTCGGCCTCCTCATTCTCCACCATCTCCTCACCCTCCACTGTAGGGTCAAGTCTCAGTGCCCCCCCCCAGTCTACCATGTGTGCAGGGCACGGAGGTGTCACGCAGTGCTTCACATGGTTTGTCTTGGCGAACGGAGTCACACAGCGGAGGAACTGCTAAAATTTATTCATCAAGAAATCCAAACATGGCTTACTCAGAGAAAACTGAAAATGGGAACCATGGTTACCGACAATGGGAAAAACATTTTGTCTGCGCTGCGACAAGGAAGCCTGACCCATGAGCCCTGCATGGCTCACATCTTCAATCTGGTTGTCAAGTGGTTTCTGAAGTCTTCCCCCCATCTGCAAGACATCCTAACAACGGCAAGGAGACTTTGCATGCACTTCAGCCACTCCTACACCGCCAAGCACACCCTTCTTGAGCTACAGCGTCAGAACGGTAGCCCCCAACATAGTCTGATTTGCGATGTTTCCACCCGTTGGAATTCCACCCTCCATATGTTGGACCGACTATACGAACAGAGAAAAGCCATCACGGATTTCTTGATGATCCAAGCGGATAGGGGACTCCCCTGTGTAACTTCAATGTCAACCAGTGGCAGCTCATAGGTGACACCTGCCGTTTGCTCAGGCCCTTTGAGGAAGCCGCTATATTTGTTAGTTGCCAGGATTCCGGGATGAACGGCGTGATTCCACTGCTTCATGTACTACAACACATGTTGGAAACCATGGCTGGTCAGGGCACTGGAGACATGGCGTCTACATCTTACGGCCACATGAACCCCATTGGAGATGAACTGGAGGAGGGGCACAGTGAAGCACAGCTTGGTGAAATGGCTGGTTTATCTAGTCAGCTGATAGGAGAGGAGGAGCAGGAGCAGCCAGGGGAGCTAGAGGGTTGTGAGGAAGGCGAGACAGAGGACCATTCAAGCTATCTCATTCAAGCAATGTTTGGGCTGCTGCTGCTGCTGCCAACTCCAATGTGTCTTTAGGCCAATTTTTGGGCTCCTGCTGCCAACTCCAGTGTCTCTTTCAAGCAATGTTTGGGTTCCTGCTGCTGCCAACTCCAGGGTGTGTCTTTAGGCCAATTTTTGGGCTGCTGCTGCCAACTCCACTGTCTCTTTCAGCCACTGTTTGGGCTCCTGCTGCTGCTGCCAACTCCAGGGTTTGTCTTTAGGCCAATTTTTGGGCTGCTGCTGCCAACTCCAGTGTCTCTTTCAAGCAATGTTTGGGCTCCTGCGAAACGCGTTGACGGACGGCGGCAGGACATTAAAGTGATTACAGCGCATCAGCCAATCTTAATAGAAGCGAGCAGCAAATTTCTCTCCCCCTCTATCTATAGACACCAACGGCCGGGGTGTGATGGAAAAGTGGCGAGAGCCTTGCTTGCTAAATACACACGCTGTATTTACTGCTCTTAAATATGAGTGCATTTTAATATTATTTATGGGATTTAGAATTAAAACAGTATTACGCTAGATACCCTTGTTGGTCTCTTTCATGTTTAATACCTGAGGAATTATCAGTCTAATCTGAGACGGCAATCTGAGTGGCAAGGATATCTATACATAACCTAAAGGAAACAAGAGGATTGAAAGGAGGTCTCTTGAGAGGTGCTTTAATTACGCCACTATCTGGTAAGAGTATATAATGCAGGTGGTGGGCACAAGGTGAAGGCATTTGTTTGAAGTGGAACACCTAATGAATGTAAACCCTCTGGGGACACTAACCAATCAACCTTTAACCTATTGAGAGACTTACTAATTGAATCAGGACTCATGTGGACTATTTTTACCCAATTTTGTGTGGCTAACTGAGAGGGATACCTGTCTTGGTAAATAGTACCCTTCAGATGAGCCCCACTGGATGTGATTAAGAACAATATGTATATGCTCTGTGAATTTATTTGAAGTTGTTGTTTGTAGCTTAGAGGGATAAATAAACTTTTTCACATGGAGCATTTTTAAGTTGTTGCACCTTTAGAATTTGTATTCTTCTTGAAGACTAACAGCGCAGGTTTTTAATATATTTATCAATATATGAGCTCCCTATGCTGCTGCCAACTCCTGGGTGTGTTTTTCAGGCAATATATGTGCTCCCTATGCTGCTGCAAAGTCCAATGTGTTTTTCAGGCTTTATATGGGCTCCTAATGCTGCTGCTGCTGCTGCCTGCTCCTGGGTGTTTCTTTCAGGCAATATATGGGCTCCTAATGCTGCTGCCAACTCCAATGTGTTTTTCAGGCAATATATGAGCTCCCTATGCTGCTGCCAAGTCCAGAGTGTGTCTTTCAGGCAATATATGAGCTCCCTATGCTGCTGCCAAGTCCAGAGTGTGCCTTTCAGGCAATATATGGGCTACCTATGCTGCTGCCAACTCCTGGGTGTGTTTTTCAGGCAATATATGGGCTCCTAATGCCTCTGCCAACTCCTGGGTGTGTCTTTCAGGCAATATATGAGCTCCCTGTGCTGCTGTTGCTGCTGCTGCTGCAAAGTCCAGAGTGTGTCTTTCAGGCAATATATGTGCTCCGTATGCTGCTGCCAACTCCACTGTGTGTCTTTCAGGCAATATATGGGCTCATCATGCTGATGCCACCTCGAGGCTCTGTAATTGTGCCGCTCTGCGTCAGCGAATCTAATAGCGACGCCTCTGATCTGCATGTCATACTTCTTTACTATAGTATTTCACTAACCCAGCATGCATCCTATGCATGTTACAGCCAAGCTAAACGTTCTGCAACCCTATGGAGGCTCTCGGATGCCCAGAAATAGCCATTTTTAATAGCGATTCATTGTAAATAAATTCGGACCAAAATGATTTTTCCCGGTAAATTCGGTGAATCAGCCGAATCGAATTTTTCAAAAGTTCGCTAATCTCTAACCACAAACTATACAATGGACAATGGACACAATTAAAAACACATTAAAAAACATAAGACAATACCACACAGGACATACAAACGTACAGGATGTGTAAGCAGTTAGGAGAAAATTGATGCCTCATCATAATCATAATACAGCATGAAATCCATATACTAAATGAATTTAATAACTATTTGTGCAAAAAGTGGCAAAAAGTGCAAGGTGCAAGATAGAGTACAAAAATGTGCAGAAATAATATAATGGATATCTATTTATAGTGCAATAGTGCCAACAATATAAACCAGCTCTCATATAGCCGGTCTCAAAATCAGAAACCACAACTGCACAAAGGCTGTCCCTAAGACAGAAACAGCCGTATCAAAGCACTATCATCCGATCAAATCACTATATGAATTAACATGCCTACCCATCAATGCAAATAAATAAATCCATAATATCAAAATATCAAACCAATAGGGTGTCCCGACCGCCTGCCAACATCCAGAGCCACGCGTTCCGTGGGCAAAAATCCCACTTCCTCAGGCTGAAGACAGCGGAGAGCGGCTCGGGACAGATGAGGACACAGTCCAGTGATAGACAGCGAGGAGGGAGGTAAATAAGGACTTTTTCCTAATGTGTGTAAGTGTTTTGAAATTGAAACAAGTCACCAGCTCACAGACACCAATATAATCACATTTTCCATATGCAATAGTAGTGTCAAGATAAACTTACCTCCTGTCCGGTCCCGCAACGTCCACGGGCGGAGCAGGCTCGGTCGTCCAGCAGAGACTCCTTCCGCCCGGCAGCCTGCTCAAGCAGTGTCAGTTCGAGTGGCGCCGAGCACACCCGCCTCCTCCTCTCCTTGCTTCTGTGCTTATGGTCTTATGACCTCTGCCGGCACTGCAGACAGTGATACTGGGCAATCAGCCCACAGGTTGTTAGTTGGGTCAATGAGCCCGAATGTTACCCCCGGCCAGTCCCGTTAGTTCTCGTTCATTAAAGGTTTTCCTTCCACACTCTCTCATTGCATGTGATAGCGTGCTGCTGGGTGTGATAGTACCTGTGATCCTTGTTCGTTGCCGACCTCGTCTTGCTTTCCCACCCCATGACTGCCACCTGGACCGATGCCTGACTGTACCCTGACCACGAACCTGTCTCATCCCTTGTGCTGCGTATCCGTGACCTCCCGGCTTGACCTTGACTCCTCTCTTGTCTCTCCCTTTGGTGCTGCACTTAGTAAGGACTGTTTACTCATGTATGACCCTGGCTTACCCGACGTCACTTGGTTCTGCCTCTGGTTCATCCTCCTTCACCCCTGTAAGTTCCCAACCTTTGTGCCACGAAGTCCTGGGGGCAGCCGTGTCCGGTGAGGCATGTAAAGTGTCCCGGCAAACGGGGGCTTGGCTATATGTGAAGCTAGCAGCAGAGATTGGGAGTTGAGAACTTACCTAGAAGGCGGGTGTCCCACAAGGCTTGACAAGTACCTTCAAGGCCTCGAATTGCCAGTCCCATCCACAGCCCACAAAGATATCCCAACGGGGCCAGCGGTACTTAATATCCATGCATTTTTATTATATTCTTCTTTAAATATAATCCATAACATTCCAAGGGTGTCAGCCACTTAGCAGCAAGTAAGTCCAAATGCAGCACTGCAGACCGTCAACGTGTTTCAAGCAACCTGCTCTTTATCAAGACGCTGGAGTGTCGCAGAGGGAATACTCTTTCTAACCAGCTAAAGATACTGTCCCACTCACTTCCGCCTCAGAGTCTCCAAACCGCCATCAAAAGCTATACTGGGGTCGAGCTGAATAATCCCTATTCCATCTATTCATAAGCCATATGACACCAGAAGTCTCATCTGGGACTTACTTACTTACTTACTTACTTGCTGCTGACGTGGCGGACGCTCTTGGAATTTTATGGAATATATTTTAAGAAGCTTTTTGTCAGGTCTGGAGTTCCTCCACAGCTTGATTTCCCCTGCATTATGCTGATATGGCTCTGTCCTGCTGAGGTGTGTTAATCAGCCAGCACCTGTGGGACTTCCTGGCCTATATAAGCTGATCAACACATGGCCTCAGCGGATCAGCAATAATTCTGTCTTTTGAACCTGGACTCTGGAACTCTGTACCCTGTACCCTGTACCCAGGTCTCATGCCTTAGCCTTAGCCCTAGCCCTAGCCCTAGCCTAAGTCATACCTTTAGCCACAGGTTCAGCCCTGTTGGAAATCGACTCCTACGCACATAAGGTTTCAGACTTCACAGAAATCTGAGTGTGTTTCATGCTTCTTGGTTTATCTATGTGTATATATGTATATAGCAGCTTGGTTGGTGTGTACTCGCTGTTTGTTATTATTAAACACACTTTGCCGCATATCTGCCTCTGTCTCAATCTAATTCTGGTCATTTACTACTATTGGGATTTCTCCGATGAGAAATCCATGACACTTTTAATAAAGATGGCCCAGCATGTTTTTTTTTACATTTAACCCTTTGCAAACTGGTCCTTGAGACCCCTATACCAGTTCAAAGGTCAGGAGAAGCCAACAAGTCACATGCCCGCATCCCCATTACCTGCATCCCCAAAGGCCAAGGGAGAACAGTGTGGGCTATGCGGGCTGGTAGCTTTCAGTGCCAAGAGATGCACACTGGTCTGCCAGCCTACATAGCCGGTGTCCAGGCTGGTTTTGCTGGACAAAGGGGATCCTTCCTATTTGTAAGGGTTTAACCCCTAAAAATTAAAAACAGTGAGGGGGTCCCCCTCTTCAGGTGCGGAAGACCTCATGACTATTTTTTAATTTTTAAGGGTTAATCACAAAAAGCAACTTGGTCACTTGCCAAGGTGGAAGAAGTAGACAAAGGGGTGAGCTTAGGTCAGGGGTCACAGGCACAGTTGAAAAGTCTAGAAAAGGTTCCAAAGGTTAAAGGTGACAGTCAAGGTTCAAAAGGGAATCCAAATTCATATGGGATAATCAAGCCATGGACGATGGAGCGAGTGAGCCAAGGGTATATACAGAGTAGCAGTCCAAGAGTTAATCCAAATATCAGAAGACACAAGAAGGCAAAGTCATTCACCAAAGGTCCAGTCTTCAGGAAGGCAGGTTTTCACAGGAGCAGGGAGGTACAGATAGAGGTACATAGGAATCTTCTGGCATCTTGCTGATGCCAAAGACTTCCTTGAGAAGGGCCCAGAGTAGCAGGTTCTCTCCCAGTCTGCTGACAAACTCACAGTGTTACCTAACTAGCCTGCTCTCCAATAAGCATCTAACTAGCTAGCTCTCCCCTAGACAGATGCCAAGCACACCTGACTAATAGGCCTTCACTCGTCAGCTGACAGAGACTCCTGATTAGTCAGCTCCCCCATAGTCAACTGAAAAGCGCCTCTGTCTAGCTTTCTTCCCCCTAGTCAGCTGACCAGCACACAGAATGGTCTGTGGATGCATTGAAGGGGCCTGCACATGTGCTGGATACCAGTTAATGTAATAGTAATAAAGGAAGGATGGCAGCCACTCAGACCATTTTATAAATATAACCTGGGAGGTGCACGTTAGCGGGGCAATTAGGATACAAAAGCCACAGCACTCAACCCTGTTAGCTTGCAGACCAACCTAAAATCTGTCTCTAAATCTGGTTAAAAACAGAGGACTCGGTCACACACATCTGCAGAAGTAACTTAAGCTGCACCACCAAACGCCAAGGTGCCCCTGTGAGGTGCAGTCCTAAATCTAATTTCTGAGAGTCCCATTTGGGACATACAATGCAATACTGGCTTACCTGAAGTTGCCCTAAAAGCTCAAGTTCAGCCCATGGAAGGGTCAAAGACCTTGCAGCACAGCCTAGACCCCACACATAGTAATAGTGGCCACTGGCTGCTAATGCACACATGGAATTCTGTCTCCCCATTTTTCCCATCTGTGCACTTGTGAACAACACATTACCACAAACACGCAAGTGAATAAACACTATAAAAGTGATTACACACAGGTGAATAACACACTAAGGGACAGTAAAGTGCACACGTGCCCGGGGTGGTGGGCCACCCTAAACTCATCACCCAGAGAGCAATTGGGGGTTAGGTGCCTTGCTCCAGGAATCAAAACTGTCAACTTACCTCTAGGCCATAACTGCATTTTCTTGTTATATTATTTTTCAGAGCAATTTAGTATGTGCAGTGAAAATCAAACTCAGATCACAGAAATAGTCCTGCTTGGATTTCAGAACCTTTCCAAGATCAAGACGGGCATATTCATCCTAATTCTCCTGATGCACATTTGTACGTTCATAGGGAATCTGATAATAATTGTATTGGTATCCGCCAGTTCCATCCTCCACCGCCCGATGTACATTTTCATCTCCAACCTTGCCTTGGCAGACCTCATAATGTCCACCAGCATAGTGCCCAACATGTTATTTGTCATCTGGTCAGATGGATGCACCATGACGATGGACAGGTGCATCTCCCAATATTTCTTTGTATTTGTTTCAGTCTCTGGCCAGTGTTGGCTTCTCATGATGATGTCCTTTGACCGCTGCCTGGCAATATTTTTACCGTTACGTTATTCTTCTATTATGACAAATAAAATGTCATCATGTTTGATCCTCTTGTCTTGGCTCATGGCCATCTCTCTCCTAAATAGTGAAGTTATTTTAATCTGTCAGTTGCATTTCTGCACCTCCAACGTCATCGACCATTTCTTTTGCGATTTTGCTCCTCTTCTAGCTCTGTCGTCAACCGATATCTCCGTAATTGTTTTGTTTGATTTAGTATGTGGCGTTATATATATATTACTTCCCTTTGTGTGCATTTTGATAACTTACTTCTGCATCTCCTTTGTGATCCTGAACATTTCTTCTGTGAGCGGGAAGAAGAAGGCTTTCTCCACCTGCAGCTCTCATCTAATCCTTGTGTGCACTTATTACGGGACTCTGACTGCTGTTTACATGGCGCCATCTGATGAAAGTTTCCAGCATGAAAACAAGTTCAGGTCCCTTCTGTTCGTCATGCTCACCCCTATCACCAACCCAATAACCTACAGTCTGAGGAACCAGGACATTAAAACTGCCTGGATGAAAATGTTTTCAGATAGAATACAAGCATATTGAGCAGAAGGTATTCTTTCAAAATTATCAAGTTGTTGAAGATTTAGATTTATTTTTTATGAAAAAGACTCATTGTACTTTAACACATAAGACCTTAAAGTTGAAAAATAAGTTATAGCTATATAAAAAACATAATCCAAAATGGGTATTCATTTTAAATTGGGCCTAGTTGACATTCTGAACTTAAAAATGTACATTGTATTGCTATTTTATGTACAATACTTGTTTAAATGTACAGAGGCAGCATTACTGAATGCACTGAATCTAAGGTTTACCTTGCGCTGCTGCATCTTTCCCTCCTGCTTTATCAAGCAAAGATAAGTTATCATCCACATTGTAAAAGCCAGCCAGCTCACTCTTGTGCAACAAATTGGAAAAAAACAGGCTGATTTGGCTGATTGCTACACTTGTAACAAGTGTTACACATGCTGTGATCCATTATATAACAACAAGGGCCCCGCTATTAAAATGTAAACAGCCCACAGCTTACTCACAGCTTTCTGCAATGTATTTGTGCTTTTTTTTCTTTTGGGTTAACAATAAATATTGCTGCATCCATGGGTCTTAACTGGGATAAAAAATTTAAAAGGGTCAATTTTGTTGTTGCGAGTAGAGACATTTTTGACATTTTCATTGTTATTTTATGTACAATACTTTAAATGTACAGAGGCAGCATTACTGAATGCACTTAATCTAAGGTTTACCTTGCACTGCTGCATCTATCCCTCCTGCTTTATCAAGCAGAGTCATCATCCTACATTATAAAAGCCAGCTCTTGTGTAACACATTGAAACAGCCAGGCTATGGCTGATTGCTACCCTTGTCATAAGTGTTACACCTGCTGTGATACATTATATAACAACAACAGCCCTACTATTAGAATGTAAACAGCCCCCAGCTTACTCACAGCTTTCTGCAGTATGTTAGTGTTTTTCGTGATTTGGGGTTCACAATAAAGAATGCTGCTGACATTGTTATTGTTATTTTATGCACAATACTTGTTTAAATGTACAGAGGAAGCATTACCGAATGCACTGAATCTAAGGTTTACCTTGCGCTGCTGCATCTATCCCTCCTGCTTTATCAAGCAGAGATAAGTCATCATCATACACTTGTCATAAGTGTTACACCTGCTGTGATACATTATATAACAACAATGGTCCTGCTATTAGAATCTAAACAGCCCCCAGCTTACTCACAGCTGTTTGTAAGATGTTAGTGTGTTTTTTTTTTAATTTTGGCTTCACAATAAAGGATGCTGCATCTATGGGTCTTAGCGTAAATAAAAAATCAAAAGGGTCATTTTTGTTGTTGTGTGTAGAGACATTTTTGACATTTTTATTGTTATTTTATGTACAATACTTTAAATGTACAGAGGCAGCATTACTGAATGCACTTAATCTAAGGTTTACCTTGCACTGCTGCATCTATCCCTCCTGCTTTATCAAGCAGAGATAAGTCATCATCCTATATTATAAAAGCCAGCTCTTGAAACAGCCAGGCTATGGCTGATTGCTACACTTGTCATAAGTGTTACACCTGCTGTGATACATTATATAACAACAACAGCCCTGCTATTAGAATGTAAACAGCCCCCAGCTTACTCACAGCTTTCTGCAATATGTTAGTGTTTTTCGTGATTTGGGGTTCACAATAAAGAATGCTGCACCCATGGGTCTTAACTGAGATAAAACATTCAAAAGGGTCATTTTTGTTGTTGGCTGTAGATACATTTTTGACATTGTTATTGTTATTTTATGCACAATACTTGTTTAAATGTACAGAGGAAGCATTACCGAATGCACTGAATCTAAGGTTTACCTTGCACTGCTGCATCTATCCCTCCTGCTTTATCAAGCAGAGATAAATCATCATCATACACTTGTCATAAGTGTTACACCTGCTGTGATACATTATATAACAACAATGGTCCTGCTATTAGAATCTAAACAGCCCCCGGCTTACTCACAGCTTTTTGTTATATGTTAGTGTGTTTTTTTAATTTTCACAATAAAGGATGCTGCATCTATGGGTCTTAGCGTAAATAAAAAATCAAAAGGGTCATTTTTGTTGTTGCGAGTAGAGACAATTTTTATATTTTTATTGTTATTTTATGTACAATACTTGTTTAAATGTACAGAGGCAGCATTACTAATTGCACTGAATCTAAGGTTTACTTTCACTGCTGCATCTATCCCTTCAGAGATAAGTCATTAGTGGCTACTAGACCACTGATTCACCCTCTCAGTCTAACTGACTGTGGGTGGTAGGCCAACCATAGAGACACTTTAATTCCCAATTGTGCACAGATCTCCCTCCAAAAACAAGAAAAATGAATTGAACCCCCAATCAGAGACAATATTCTGAGGTATGCAGTGAATAGACATGTTTTATGAACAGTTGGGCCAGTTCAGGCCAGCCGACGGGAGTTTCGCCAGGGGGTCGATCAGCACCCAGATTACAGTATTATTCTGTACAGAACAGGCTTCGACAAAGGTGATAGCTGATAGCTGGCTACCACACATGGAGTTTGGCAAGAGCCAACATCTCACGATTGCCTAAATGATCTGAGGCATTATTAAACACCTGTTGTACAGAGAGACACATATGCGGTGGAACAAATTCACAACCAGGGGACTTATCCGGAGTCCATCTGAAATGACACTAGGGAATTAGATACATTTGGTAGTAGTATTCCGACTATACAACCAAAGGGCAAAATGGGTTCTTTCTCGTCGAATCTACCCTTACATTCCCCAAAGTTGTGTGATAAGGCATCTGCTTTGGTGTTCTTTGTTCTTGATTTAAAAATAATAACAAAGTTGAAACAAGAGAAAAAGAGCGGCCAGTGAGCCTGACAACAGATGAGTCTTTTGGCGAATTCAATATATTTGAGGTGCTTGTGATAGGTGTAAACTATAATTGGGTGTAAAGCGCCTTCCAGCCAATGCCGCCACTCCTCAAAGGCCAATTTTATCCCTAGCAGTTCCTGATTACCTGCATCATAATTTTGCTCAGCCGAGCTAAATTTTTGCAAAATATAAACACACGTATGTAACCTTTCCAGGGCTGTATTTACCATTAGGCAACCCTAGGCCCATTCCTAGGGTGGCAACCTGGAAGGGGGGAGGACAGTTGGCTTGATGCAGAGCCTCCCCGTTCAGCTATCCCGTGCATTTTCCCGTTGGTTTTGGGCTGTGATCGGGTCAGGAAAGGGTGCTACGTTGATTTTAGTGTGCGTTTATGCGCTCAGGTGTGCGCTCAGCCGCCTTTCCGATTGTCGGCTCGCAAGAGGCTGTTTCCCGTGAAAACGGACGCCTCGTTCATTGGTCCGTTTTTTTCAGTGATGCAGAGCCTTGAATTCCGATAGAAATCACCCTAATGAAATGGGGCCACTGAGCCTTCACTTACGGGCAGTCTGACCAGCCGTATTTGAGCTCCGTGCTTTTTGGGAATGCATGCCTCTGTGGGCCAACATCAAAGGCGCCAGCAATATATACACCGGAGCAGATGATGCAGAGGAATCGCTACGACTTCCTGCCGTCAGATTATGAGAAGAGGACGTTGTCGCTGGCGGTGGTGGACGCGATAGCCAGAAGGACCCAAACCACCTATACCTTCACCCAGATCGCCCAACACTGGTCCGATTTAAAGAGGAGGCATAGGCCCCGGGTGACGCGGTTCTTCGCCAAACATTTTCCAGGTTAAGTGTATATACTTGGCATGCCAGAATCACACTGCCTTGGCTGGGCGTGTATGGATGAATGTGTTTCTATTTCAGCCCATGAATGGAAGATGCGGTTCCACCCCACCCGGACAAGAACACGCAGCCCAGTGTTGGGCGATTCTGGTGAAGGAATAGGTGGTTCTCCGCCAGTGACAACGGCCACCCCCTCCTCTGCCAGTGAGTATGAGGAGCCACTGGACCTCAGCATGCAGGGGAGGGGGGAATCTGACGGCAGAGAGTCCAGCTTCACAGATCCACAACCTCACTCCGGTAAGGGGAAGAAAGTTAGATATGTGCTAATACATGCATTAAATACATATACTCATGTGCACTATTGTTAGTTATAGATTCAGATGTCGCTGGGCCATCCCAAGGGGGGTGCCGAGGAAGGGGGCCAAGAGGAAGAGGTGGCTGGGGAAGGTGAAATGATGCATAGAAGCATAACTTAATCTGACATTCTGGAGGCACAAAGAGTAACTAATATACTTGTGTTTTGGATGCAAACAGCTTCAGAGCCGGACGTACTGGTTGACCCAGGGAGGAGCCAGTGCACCAGACGCCCTGTTGGCCAAAAGCAATGTAAGTTTAAGTTTAATTGTGGCCAACTAGTTTAAACTCATGTCCCCCTGGGGCGTGGCCAAGATGGCGTACTGAGCGGACGCACCTGTGCTGGGCTCCGCATAAAATCCTGATTGATACCCCTTCCTGGTGACTGGGCATCATTTTGTTCCCCTACCTGGACTCCCCTCGGCAGGGGGCTCGTGTCTGAGCGCAGATCGGCGGCCGTGGAGGCCCTTGGGACGGCTAGCAGGTGGAGGGAGCGGAGCGGAGGTGCTGGCCAGACCCGGCCACGTGCGCTATCTGGAGTGAAGGAGAGAGGCGGCGGCTTACCGAGTTGCAGTGTCAGCGGAGGCGGCATCCGCATGTCCGGGGCAGCGGCGGTGTGAGCGATGAAGCCGGGAGGTGAGCCGTGTGTCCCCGCGGGCTGTAGATCCCCGGCGGGCTGAGGCGGAGGGAGGCGGCGCCATCTTGACTGTGGGCGGCTGGGGAAGAAGGAGAGCAGCCGCATCACTGATTTACCCCGGGCTGCGGCGGTGTTGGAGGGGGGCCCAAGAGGGGAGAAGTGCCCCTGTACCAGGCAAAATAAACACAGCTCCTGTGCTCGCTGGACCTGGCGCATCCCTGCTGCGGAGGTGGGGAGAGACTGGCGCCATCCCATCATTACTGCACTGTGGAGAGGGGGAGACGGTGGCCCTAAGCGGGGGGGTGGAAGTCCGGGCCCCTCTAGGAGACTGCTTCATCTGACCCTCAGGACCGTGGGTCATTAGCCTCCTGTGACTGAACCTGTGCTGGGCCTGCACTGGGGAGGCAGAGAGGAGAATCGGAGAAGCGGAGGACCGGCTTTCAACCCACGCCGGGGAAATCGCTCTGCTGAGGAGGCAAGTGACCGCCTTGATGGGAAGGGCTGAGGACGCTGAAAATAGGAATCGGAGGAACAATATTAGAATCCTTGGTCTTCCCGAGGGCCCCTCCCCAGAACAATTTGTTGAGAACCTCGTGAAAGAGACGCTGACCCCGGTCAATCTGACTAAATTTTTTACGGTGGAAAGAGCGCACAGGATTCCTGTGAGACCCCTCCCTCCGGGATCGCCGCCAAAACCCCTCATATTTAAAGTCCTCCACTACAAGGACAGGGACGCTATCCTGGCCGCAGCAAGAACGAAAGGGGTGGTGACCTATGATAATAACCGTCTGTCCTTTTTCCCGGATTTTACACCCGAAGTCCAAAAGATGCGCCGTTCCTTCAATGGAATAAGAGAGAGGCTCCGGAAAAAGAATATCAAGTACTCCATGATGTTTCCAGCGCGGCTACGTGTGCAGGACGGGGAATCTACTAGGTTCTTTGTCTCTGCCGAGGAGGCCAATGCTTGGCTGGACTCTCTGCCTGGGGCCTGATGGACTGGGCCCTGGATCAGAGAGGAGCTAAGATTTATTACATTGATATTAGTGATGGTTTGTGGTCGGGGGACGCCGGCCTCTGATGGGTTCCCCGGCTGGCGGACCTAGGGGGCGTCCCGGCCCGGCTCTGTTGGTCTGGGTTGGGTCGCCAAGTTGGAAGTTAAAAGTTGTTGGTTGTTACGCCTTAAAATAATGCCCAAGTCACCAATGTATCCTGACCTGATTGTCACGGGAGAGGTGGGGCTCTGGTTCCCTGGGGAGTGATGCAGGCTCCTTTCCACGGCTGGGAATTGTTGGTTTGATTTTAAGTGTTGTACTATCTGTTTTTTGAACTGTTGTCTATGTGTTGGTATGACTGTGAAGTGTGATTGCTGGACTCAAATAACGGGAGGCTCTCTGGGAGGGACGGCGAACCGCAGGGATGCAGCCCCTGATAGAAATGTTTTAAGCGGTAATGATGGGTGAGTGTAAATTTCTCTCCTGGAATGTCCGGGGGCTTAATGATAAGATTAAGAGGGCTACTGTCCTCCAGTTTGTGAAGAAGCACAAGCCGAATGTAGTTATTCTCCAAGAGACCCATCTGGTGGGTCAGAGGGTGCTGGCCTTGAAGAGGCCATGGATCCAGAGCTCCTTTCATGCCCCATTCTCGGCCTACTTAAGAGGTGTATCTGTGTTGGTCTCTAAGGGTACCCCGTTTGTGGTGTTCTCAGTACACACTGACCGAGAGGGTTGTTTTGTTATCCTTCATGCTAAACTTATGGATACTGTTATGACAATAGTCGGGGTGTATGTTCCCCCACCGTTCTCTGCTAGGATACTGGACAGAATAATGGAGAAAGTACTCTCCTGCCCCCCAGCCCCGATACTGCTATTAGGGGACTTTAATATGGTTTTGGACACGGCGCTGGACAGGATGGGTAAGAATCCGGGTCCCAAGACTCAATTGGCCAATTGGGCAGAGGCTCTGGGGCTGCAGGAGCTTTGGAGGAGGAAGCACCCTGCTGACAGGGCTTACTCCTGTCACTCGGTTACACACAAGTCCCTGTCCAGAATTGACCTGGCGTTCTCCTCGTCCGATTTTCTGGCCAGGGTGGCAGCCTGCAGCTACCTCCCGAGAGGGGTCTCGGACCACTCACCCCTGTTGATAACAGCTGAACTGTCACTGCGGCAGGAGAACTGGGTGGGATGGACCCTGAGCCCTCTCTGGTTGGAATCCCCTGACATTTGGAGCAGTCTGCAATCCTCTACTGAGGCATTCTGGGAATGTAATACGATGGAGACCTCGGTGGAAGTAAGATGGGATGCCTTCAAGGCTGTCACCAGAGGGGCCATCAGCGCCATCGCGGCAGCTAGGAGGAGGAAGGGGAGGGAAGTGGCAGATCTTGAAAGCAAACTTGCACTAGCGGAGGAGAAGTTTAGTACAACGTTAGACAACGGGGACCACTCAACACTGTTGGCACTAAAGAGGGAATATAATCTGCTTTTGACTGACTCAGCTAGGAAACTACTGCTATATAAGCAGGCGACAATCTTTGATAAAGGGGACAAGAACGGTAAGACCCTGGCCTACCTAGCGAGAGCTGAAAGCCAGTCTAATCACATTGCTGAAATCCTAGACAACGGGACGAGGGTGACGGGGGGGAAGGAGATTGCCCAGAGGTTCCTGGAGTACTACTCGGCCTTGTATTCCTCAAGGGCGAGCTATGGAGCGACTGACCTGGGTAATTATCTGGATCAGATTGCCTTCCCGAGGCTGACTGAGGAAGATCAGGAGGCTTTGGGCTCCCCTATCACCATGGATGAGGTCTCTGGCGCAATTAAAATGCTCTCTAGCAGGAGTGCGCCGGGACCGGATGCGATGCCGGCTGAGTGGTATAAACAGGACCTTGAACAAGTGACTCCAAAGCTGTGGGAGGTGCTGAAACAAGCCCTTGAGAGTGGGTGCTTACCGGCCTCTTTTCGTGAGGCACATGTGGTCCTTATTTACAAGGAAGGGAGACCCCCTGACTCCTGCGCGTCTTATCGTCCTATATCCCTGTTGAATCGAGATGCCAAAATATTAGCTAAAATACTGGCCACAAGGCTGAACAAGGTTATTTTACATTTGATCGGGCCAGACCAGTCAGGGTTTATGCCAGGTCGTACCACGGGGGTAAATCTCCGCAGACTGATGTCAAATCTCCAAATTGTACATGATAACCAGGGGGAGCGGGTGGTCATCTCGTTAGATAATGAGAAGGCCTTTGATTCAGTGGAGTGGGAATATCTCTGGGCGGTTTTAGAAAGATTTGGCCTTCCTGCTAATTTCATTACATACATCAAATTGTTATATGAACGGCCAACAGCTCGGATACGGGTCAATGGGTGTTACTCTAACTCGTTTGCGTTGCATAGGGGAACAAGACAGGGGTGCCCACTTTCGCCGCTGCTCTTTGCCCTAGCTATTGAACCCCTGACGATCATTGTCCGGAACTCCCCAAGCATCTCTGGCTGGAAGTTGGGAGCGGTGGAGGAAAAGATATCTCTCTATGCAGACGACACACTGTTGTACCTGGCAGATGGCCATAAGTGCCTTGACGCAGCCCTGGACGCTATTGGAGTCTTCGGTAGGTTCTCAGGGCTGAGGATTAACTGGGACAAATCCAGTCTAATGTTGGTGGATGAGCTTGTGTCCCCCGATATCTCCCCAAGGTCCCAACTTAAAATTGTCCAACAATTTAAATACTTGGGGATCCTGATTAGTAGGCAACCAAGCGAATTCATACCTCTAAATATCGCCCCCGTCGTGTCCAAGCTAAAGCAGCGGGTCACTCAGTGGGCGAACCTGCTGCTGTCAGTTATGGGCAGAATTAACATATATAAAATGATATTCCTTCCAAAATTTCTATATATATACCAGGCCTCGCCAGTCTTACTACCCGTCTCCCATTTCAAGACGCTGGATTCAATCCTGTTCGGCTTTATCTGGGGGCAATCTCCACCTAGGCTCAACAGACAAATAATGAAAGCGCAGGTCACGGAGGGGGGTCTGGCGGTCCCGCATATGCAACTGTATTACTATGCCACGCAGCTTTTGTTTGTGCACTGGTGGCTCTGTCAGCCGCGCAACAACCCGGTGGTAAGTCTGGAGGTGGAGGTGTTGGGTTCCCCTGGGAGGCTATCTCTCTTGGTGTATAGGGGGGTTCGGGGGGTCCGAGAGGCTACCGGTTGTATGAGGGTAGTGTGTAATATATGGGATAGGGTGGCCAGGTTGAACAGAAATCCGGTCGAGGTCCAGTATTGGTCCCGCTTTGCTCCTCTCTGGAACAACCCCAAGCTCCCTGAGCTGGTTAATATGCAAGATCCGCAGTTCTGGGATGGAAGGGGCCTCCAGACGCTGGGCCAGGTGTACAGGGATGGAGTGCTTCTCTCGTTCGACCAGGTGAGGGAGACCTTTCGAATTTCCCATCGGGACTTCTTCCGCTACCTGCAACTCAGGCATGCTCTGCAGACCCAATTTCGTAGGGGCAACCCGAATTTTTCGGTGTCCCGCGTGGAGAGTGTGGTGAGGGGGCCGGACTTGGGGAAACCTGTCTCCACAGTATACAAGTGCCTGGTCGCCGGATTGGAGTCCCCCAGGGGGAAAATTGAAAGTAAGTGGCAAACGCTAGACCAGACTTTAGACTGGGAAGAAATCTTAGATAACCTACACTCATCGGTCATAGAAGCCAGAGACAGATTTATCCAGACCAAGTGGTTACATCAAGCCTACATCACGCCAACACGCCTTCATAAGATGGGATTACTGGCTAGTGATCTATGCCCCAGGTGTGAGAGGGAGGCTGGTACATGGGAACACATGACCTGGTCCTGTGGGGTTTTGGTGGGATATTGGGGAGAGGTGATGGACCTGATTGGTGGGGTGGTGGGCATTTGGATCGCTGCTTCAATTCCCTTGTGCCTCCTGGGGGTGGTTGAACCACTGTCGGTGACGAGAGCGTTGAAATCACTATTTAGGCTGCTGCTCTTTTATGCCAAGAAATGTGTTCTGCTTAATTGGAAACATCCGGCCAAACCTTCCGTACAGGTGTGGAGGGCTCTAGTTAACCAGAAACTTACGATGTACAAGTTGACATACACGGCCAGGGGGGTGCCTGATAAGTTTGAAAAGGTATGGGGTCCCTGGCTGCAGAATCAGGACACTGCTTCAGAGGACGATTAAAGGAGGGAATGGGTTAAATTGAGGGGGCGAGACTGCTCACCTGCGGTAGTTTGAGTAATTGAGCGAGTTAAAGTGGAATTAAGGAAACGGGAGAAGCATCCTGGGAGAAACGGCTCTCTGACATACCTCTCCATCCCAGGGAATAATCAACTAGATATTCAGGTCCAGATTGTATGAATGTGGTGAGTGAATGGTTGTCGTGTCTAAATGTTCATTGAATTGATGCTATTGATTAGGGTGCTTGTGGCACCTCAATGTTATATGTAACTTGTCTTGACGGTTTTATTGTCTGTTGAACTGCAAATAAAAAGAAACTTTAAAAAAAAAAACTCATGTCCCCGTAACTAACAAAAAACACATAAAAAAAACACTACAAATGATGATGTATTTCTTTCACAGATCAAAGAACACGGCCACGCTAAGGAGCCAACCATTTAGGCTACAATTTAAAATTTGTTACATTTGTACAGTTTGTATACATTTTACCGTTAAAACCAAAAAAAATAACAGTAAAAAACAAAAAAAAAACAAAGAAGTGTGGTGTGTTTTCTTTCGTGACAATGTACGTTATCACAACAACATCATACTGTTACATGTTCCAAAAGGTAAGGATATGGGAAAATGAATAGCAAGAAGAAGGAGAAGGAAACACAGATTCCGAAAAGAGATTCAGGCAAGCATTAAAGGCAAGGAAAAATAAACCAAAAATAATTTAAGCTTAAATTTAGGTGTGTCAAAGTGCCAGTTTGTGGCATATGTACATTTACATGGAGGTTTAGAGATGTGCACTGGCGTGGACCCAGATTGACAACAGGAAATCCATGGAGATGTAAGTATACTTGGCAAAAACTACAAATTTGGTGTGAAAAATGAGATGGAAGGCAAGCAGGTACGTTAAAAAACCAAGGAAAAAGGAGGAAAAAACGGAATGCCCGTGTGAACGTGAACGGAAGCCACGATCAAATTGCATGCTCCCGAGAGAGAAAAAAAAACTTCCAGAGTGAAGATAAATTTACGGATCAGTTAGGGACCCATTCCGACGGAGGCTCTGCATCACATTTGAGTCACGATTCAAACGGGACCCCCGGACAATCGGAAGGTTTTAAGGTCAGTTCAGGGGAGGCTCTGCATCAGGCCAAGTGCCCTTAGTACTGTAGTAAAGAAAATAAATTAAAAATCATATAGTCAGAACATTTATGCCTCCTAACAAACATCCCCAGCCACAGAAGGATGCAGAGTGCATTTGTGTGAAGGGGGGTGCAATGAGTTGAATGCAGACCAGAGCATCTCCCCTCCACTGGTGTGGTTATGTGACTCCTGTATGTCAGAATGCAGTAAAAGATGGAACATGTGGTCTGCTTTTCTGCATTTGCCCCTTTGTGCCCTTTCCCTCCTCTACACACATACTCTGCATTTAGCCCATTGCACCCTTTCCCCCTACACACTTTTTTATATAGACCGTGATCTAACTTAAAAAAGGGGTTTACATGCAAAAGTGTTTAAGTTAAAGCTGCAGCCGAAGGTGTTTGGTAAAAGGTTAACCATGGGTGTGAAACCACCGCAAGTGTTTCAGGAAGTGTTTAAAGTAGGTGGAAACAGCCGTAAATGTTTCAAGAGGTGTTCAAATTGGGTCTGAAACCACCGTAAGTGTTTCCAGGAGAGTTCAAGATTGGTGTTGAAACAGCCGCAAGTGTTCCTGGAGTGTAATAGAAAGTGAAGCTACTGACATTAAGAGCTGATCTACTCATCACAGGTCCGACCGGGTTTCCTGACTGAAGCAGAAGTAAGTCAGATGCCTGGCCCCCTTAATTTGTAATACAGACATTGCTGCCATTAGCAGACACCTGTCATTACTAGAATTAAGGCAAAAATGTGGAGAGCGTGAGACAGAGTCACTGTTTTACCAGTTTGGGCCCTCATTAAGTCTACAAGGTTGCGAGAAGGGAGAGAGCCAGCGGATGCAGTGTAAGACTGGTTTGTCTCTCCAGGAAAAGAGAGTCTGAAGGGTGATACTACTAATGGCCCAGAGGACTTAGCTGATCTGCGGGTTTCATAGGTCCACACCTGAGAGACGAGAGTGCCGCGCGAGAGAATAGACGTCGGAGTAGTCGTTAAACAACCGGTGTGAAAAGTAGTCATGACGAAGCTTAAGGTGAGCATGCTCAGAAGAAAAAAAATCAGAAGTTTAAAGTACAAAGTGCACAGAAGAGAAAAAAATGGGGGGGGAATGTTGATATGAAGAAGTGTCACTGCAGGACGCTGTTTTCATGATCTCATTCAGAAGGAGGAAGCTTGTAAATATTGTACATTTGTTAAATATGACATCTGTCCGCAAAAGGGTTAAGGGATCACTTACTCTCAAGTGTGAGTAGTGGGGTAAAACCTGACAGAGGTGCTCTGCTCATGCTGCCCTGCTGTGTGCTGATAGTCATGTTTCAGTTAACCACTAACCAAGTAACCTCTTGGGAATTAAGCAATAACCTGCGGGAGTAGGTTAAAGAAGGAACCTTCTTTAATAAAGTAGTTGTAGTGTAATGTTGCACCATTACATCCATTCTTGTACTTAAGACACATCCCGTACAAGGGTGTCTACCTCCAAATTCTACACACACCTGGCAGGTAGTTAACCTGGACGCTGCATGCTATGGGAGGTAGAGACTCGCTCGTCTCAGGAGACCAGTGCAAGGTAAAACCTGAAAGTGGCAGGAGTCACACACACGGCTACACATATTCACGCCGCCCATTCAGAAAGGCTGAGTGCGGGCACAGCTAGAGGTGAGCCGGGATGCGGCCGCAGCACAGAGGCGCGGCAAGGGCGTTCCGGGACAAGGTGAAATGGGGCTTCTGGGGGGTTTTACATCAAAATGTAAAAATGAATGCAGAGCCAAGCCGGGGCTTTTAACCCTCTTTGCCTGTTGCTCATCACAACATAGAGGTGATCAGCACACTGCGACAGCCCTGTCAAAGTAATCTTCGGGCTTTCCTCCTGGCATTCTTCATGGGATGGTGAGCAGGTATAGGGTTAAAGTGGACCAACACCCGTTCACCAACTAACAGATGTTGGTCCACAGGCTCGGGGGGGGGGGGGCATCCAGAATGCTGGAATCTCCCATGCATCCCCACCCAGAACACCTGTAATGCTAATCTGGCCCTCGATCCTCGGCGAGGAATGTGTGAATGTGATCTTTCAGTGTCTGAAAGCCAGACGGGTCAATCGCGAGGTTGCATTCCCATCCAAGTATCAAGACACACATTCATACACATACACACACACACCATTAATGCACACACACATCCCAAAAGAGTATATGACATGTACACTCACCGGGTCAGCGGGGGACACGGACAGCTCTAGTTGTCATGAAGCACTTGTCCCCCAATGTCCCGCACTGCTCATCCTGGGCTCCTTCATAAGCATATGGCCGGCAAAAGGGCCTCCCTGTGCCTGTCAGCTCCATGCAGCCAGTGGCACTCCTTTCACTTTCTCTTCGGGGTCATTCATGATTGGCCTCACTGCACTGCACAGCCAATGGTGTATTGGCTGTGACAGCTGTCAGTAAACCCTGGGACCTTCCCATCCTGATGCTCCGTGTTACTGCCCCTGGCCATCATGCCCTGCAATGCTGTGCACTGGGCTGCAGGAGGTGAAGTCTTCCTTCCCATTCACAGGCCAGTGAGCTGCAGTATGTGGCAATGAAGCGGCGACAGCGGCGGGCAGTGTGGGCCTGCTGACAGAAAAAAAAACTGCCTAGGCACGTCCCTATATGTGGCAAGTGGCAAATATATACCTGCTTGGTGTTAAGGCAGGATGGGAGTTACAAACCAAAAATTCTTTACTGACCCTCGGTCAAGCGCTGCTCTCCTGCCGCTTCAAATCCTTAGTGCTGCCATCTTTCCTGAAAGCACAGAGCCGCATGACCCTGGCCGCATGTGTGGACCCGGGGGATGCGGCTCTTTGTCATTCTCAGCGGCTGACGCCCATGAGAGTTAAAGCGGTCCTGGCCCGAGTGTCAGGTAAAGTTTTTTTTCTTTGTCTTTCATCCTTCCTCAGTGCCAGGGTATGGTGGCAGGATAGGGGGGGCTATGGGGTGACTGCACCATTTTAAAAGTGCCCCTATTCCAATTTTTTCGATTGGGCTTGTAGCATTCAAAAACTGCACCTGGGTCTACAAGCCCACATAGCTGAAGCCCAGGCTGGCTTTACTGGGAAGGGGGGACCCCTGCATCATTTTAAGGGTGCCCCGTTTCAATTTTTCAATTGGGCTTGTAGCTTTCAAGGACTGCAACTGGGTCTACAAGCCCACATAGCTGAAGCCCAGGATGGTTTTACTGGGAAGGGGGGACCCCTGCACCATTTTAAGGGTGCCCCATTCCAATTTTTCAATTGGGCTTGCAGCATTCAAGGACTGCACCCTGGTCTACAAGCCCACATAGCTGAAGCCTGGGCTGGCTTTGCTGGGAAGGAGGGACCCCTGCACCATTTTAAAGTGGACCAACACCCACGGGTGATCGGCCCGGGAATCTATAAGATTCCCGGGCCGATCACCTCCCTCCCCGCGGGACATCCGAGATCGGGATGTCCCGCGGGGTGAAATCCCCCCAAACACCCCAAACTCCTAACCCCTCTAGACGTGCGCGCGCCCGCGCCGGCCGTCTGTGAATGGCCGGCGCGGGCACGCGCGCGTCACTCTTGAGTGGGAGGCGGCGGCGGAGGAACCGCTTTTCCACGGCTTGTCCGTCGGCACTGGGAGCGGGGAGAGGTGAGTTTTTCTTGGGGTTCGGGGGGGTTTCACACAGCGGGGCACCACGATTGGGGGTGCCCCACCGAAGTGGACCAAGACCCAGGATAGTCAAAATCCTGGGTGTTGGTCCACTTTAAGGGTGCCCTATTCCAATTTTTCAATTGGGCTTGTAGCATTCAAGGACTGCACCCTGGTCTACAAGCCCACATAGCTCAAGCCCAGGCTGGCTTTACTAGGAAGGAGGGACCATTTTAAGGGTGCCCCTATTCCAATTTTTTTAATTAACCCTTGATAGTGTAGTAGTTGAATTTAAATTGAAAGTGTTTCTGTTTGGGGAGTCTCCTGGACAGGAACGTGTGTCTACTGATACATGTGTGGTACCGTTGTAATCGGGAGGAATGGGGCTTTAACATGCAATATGATTTTCTTGAAAAACGTACTTTTTATTTGGAAAACTCTGCAAAATGTAAAATATTGTATTTTTTTAAAGTTCCTCCCCCCCCCCCCCCTCTTATTTCACCCAAAAATATTGAGAAAGCACTGAAAGAATTACAAACAAGTAGTTTTGGTGACTACCGCACTCTTACCTTCAGCTCAATTCTATTGCGTGGGTGCACGGTTAGCGGAGACGCCGCATATATCCAAGTCTGTTTGTGAAGAACCAGCACTCCAAAAGTTAAAAAAATCAATTTTATTCTTTACATCAAGGGTTCAAATGCAATAATTACAGTGGTGAAAGTAAGTCTACGTTTCGGGGTGCACTGGGGCCCCTTCCTCAGGACCCACCACATGCAAACAGAAGTGAGAATTACAAACAAAACTTTTTAATGTTAAAGTCCAAACTCCGCTGAAAATAAAAACAATATACATCCCTGGATATTCCTTCAGGAATCAGGGTTAGTCACACCTTATTTCTCCACCATATAAGACGCACTTATGTTCCCCAAAAGTGGGGGGAAATGTCAGTGTGTCTTATCTGGCAAATGTTTAAAGGAAAACAATGAAAAATGTAATCTCCTATATCCATCATTCCCGCTCTGATGGCCGGGCCGCCACAGCCACGGGAGGCTAGAAGATGAAGGAGTAGCAGGCGGGCAGGCTGGGCAACTGATCCCTCTCCCATGTCCCCACCTCCATGCTGTTCTGGCGAAAACACTGCCCCTGCCGCCGCTGCTTCTTCTTTGGTGGCTGCACACACAAAGCAAACACTTAGCTCTGTGCAGAGGGTGGGCATGGCTGATGCACGCACATCGGCCACGCACACCCGCTACATGGAGACAGGTGGCGGCGGCAGCGACAGCATGGATGGCGGGGACAGTGTGAACGTCAGGGACATTGGGGAGAGTTCGGCTGCCCTGCCCACCCGCCAGCCGCTCCTTCAGCTTCTGGCCTCCTGTGGCTGTGGCAGCCCGGCCAGCAGTGCGGGAGCAATGGACATGTGAGTTTACTTTTTTTTCCTTTTGCTTATGGGGAATGGAAGGGGGGATGCCTTACTTCCTTTGGGAATCCAAGGGGGGAATACCACACTGCCTATGGGGAATGGGAGGGGGTAATGCCACCATGCCTAAGGGAATGGGATGAGGGATACCACACTGCCTATGGAAAATGGGAAGGGGGTATGTCACTCTGCCTATGTGGAATGGGAGGGGGATGCCACTTTTCCTATGGGGAATAGGAGGGAGATGCCACACTTTCTATTGGAATGGGAGGGGGGAATGTCACATTGCCAATGGGGAATGGGAGGGGGATGCCACACTGCCTATGGGGAATAAGAGGGGATAATGCAACACTGCCTAAGGGAATGGGACGAGGGATACCACACTGCCTATGGCAAATGGGAAGGGGCTATGCCACTCTGCCAATGTGGAATAGGAGGGGGGTACCACACTTTCTATTGGAATGGGAGGGGGGGATGTCACACTGCCAATAGGGAATGGGAGGGGGATGCCACACTGCCTATAGGCATCAAAACAATATATTATATTATATACCAGGCCTGACAGGCACCCCCTGTAGGTTCAGTTTTATTCCCCTAGGACCAGGCATAAAAGTGGTCCTTCAGCTACTCTGTCCCTTGGAGCTTATTGCATGAACAAGCACAGCAAGCCACAAGCTTGCCTGAACAGGGGTTTTAAGTCCCCCTTTAGGAAAGCAACACAAATATCAGGTATGGTAAGGCTGCAATTTCAGGCCTACCCAACCACCTCACTTGTGTCAGGCCTGTTGCAATTTTGGGCCTACCCAACCACCTCTCTTGTGCCACTCCTGTTGCCAGCCTGTGCCTTCCCAACCACCTCTCTTGTGTCAGGTCTGTTGCCAATCCGTAGCTACACAACAATGCTTTTTGTGAAAGCCTGTTGTTGACCTGTGCAATGCCTCACCAGCCTACCACTATGGGGCATTTTTACAGGTGAAGTGCACTATTTTTACAATAAACTAGGGATAATTAGTAACTACAGCACCCCATGTGCTATGCAGAAACAAACCACCTATTTTCTGCAGGGGTTTCCAAACTTTATAACAAATATTCTCACTTTATTGGCCTTGCCTTTAAAAATGTTTTATCACAACAGGTGATTTTGTAGAGAAAAAAGAGAACATTTTTTTTTCTTTTTTGCACTTTATTGTATGTTTAACTTAAAAAGCTCACCCATATGCAGGTTGTAATTCACACCCAAATTTGAACTTGCTGCACCAATTAATTAGAATATTACCATTGTAACAATAGGGCACGGGGCTACTATTACAATGTAGCAACACTCGCACCTACGATTTTTTACATTGTAAAATCAGCCACACCTTTAGGGGATATTAATGTAAAGAAAATAATTGCATCACCTAAAGTAGTAGGGGTGTTCAAAGCCAAATAAATGACCGGTCTAAGCGGATCTGGGTGCACAGTAAAATTTAAAATCGATGTTCTTTTATAAAAGTCAATGTCCAATCTCCATAGCACCCCCCCCCCCCCCCCCACTCAATCCTGCTTCCTTCCCCTGGCGCTGAGGCTAGGTGGACAAATTACAACAAAAAAAAAAAAACAGCTTACCTCACCTATGATCCAGCGTAATTCTCAGGGTGCACAGTCTGCACAGAGCATCATACCCCACTGAGTGTGCGGCCCCATCTGCCCATTCACTTAAAGTGGACCAACACCGGGAGGTGATCGGCCCGGAAATCTATAAGATTCCCGGGCCGATCACCTCCCACCCCGCGGGACATCCGAGATCGGGATGTCCCGCGGGGTGAAACCCCCCCAGACACCCCAAATCACCTACCTGATCATCGGAGGCGGCCGGCTGCCGCCGCCTCCCTCGCGCCCCTCTATGCATGTGCGCGCCCGTGCCGGCCGTCTGTGCCGGCCGTCTGTGCCGAAAGTGACGCGGAGGGAGGCGGCGACGGCGGAAGCCGCTTGGACGTTCCTGATCCCCGCCTGGACGTTGGCGGGGATTGGACCGGCCAGTCACGTGGGAGCGGGGAGAGGTGAGTTTTGCGGGTGATCGGGGGGGTTTCACATAGCGGGGCACCCCAATCGGGGGTGCCCCGCCGAAGTGGACCAAAACCCAGGATAGTCAAAATCCTGGGTGTTGGTCCACTTTAAGTGGTTAGGCAGGAGCATGCCCAGAAAGGGGGGGCGCTCCGTGCAGCCACTGAGGGGCTACCACAGGAGCGTCAGTAATTATGCGGGATTCTGGATGAGGTAAGCTGTGTTCCACATTCCTCCGCATTTAACCTATCTGTGCAGTAAGACAAACCTAGCAGTTAGTGTCCACATTGCCCCGAGGTTTGGGCTGACCTAATCACGATGCTGGGGAGCAGTTGGGAGGGGGGTTAGGTGCCTTGCTCAAGAGCAATTTGGTTCATGTCCCGGCCGGGAATCAAACTTGGCACCCTCTGGTCACAGGATTGCTTCCTTACCTCTAGGTACAATCGTACAAGTTGGTCACATCTCCTGCCTGATCTCAGTTAGAATCTAGACCCATTATTTGACTTTTATCCTGATTTGCCAGCTCATGCTGTTATTCGACTACAATCTTGATCTGCCAACCCACAATCTTGGCCTGTTACTCAACTACGATCTTCATCTGCCAGCCCAAAACATCAGCCTGTTGTTCAACTTTGATCTTGATTTGCCTGCCCAGGACCCCGGCCTGTTATTCGACTACCATCCTGATCTGCCAGCCCTTGACCTCTGCCTGTTATTCGGCTATGATTCTGATCCGCCAGCCCCCAACATCGGCCTATGATTCAACTACGATCTTCATCTTCCAGCCCTTGACCTCTGCCTGTTATTCAGCTATGATTATGATCTGCCAGCCCACAACTTCGGCCTGTTATTCAACTACGATCTTGATCTGCCAGCCCTTGACCTTTGCCTGTTATTCAGCTATGATTATGATCTGCTAGCCCTTGACCTCTGCCTGTTATTCAGCTATGATTATGATCTGCCAGCTCACAACCTCGGCCTGTTATTCAACTACGATCTTGATCTGCCAGCCCTTGACCTCTGCCTGTTATTCAGCTATGATTATTATCTGCCAGCCCTTGACCTCTGCCTGTTATTCAGCTATGATTATGATCTGCCAACCCACAATCTTGGCCTGTAACTCAACTACGATCTTCATCTACCAGCCAAAAACATCAGCCTGTTGTTCAACTTTGATCTTGATCTGCCTGCAAAGGACCCCGACCTGTTATTAGACTACCATCCTAATCTGCCAGCCCTTGACCTCTGCCTGTTATTCGGCTATGTTTATGATCTGCCAGCCCTTGACCTCTGCCTGTTATTCAGCTATGAATATGATCTGCCAACCCACAACCTGTACCTGTTACTCAACTACGATCTTGATCTGCCAGCCCAAAACATCAGCCTGTTGTTCAACTTTGATCTTGATCTGCCCAGCCTGTTATTAGACTACCATCCTGATCTGCCAGCCCTTGACCTCTGCCTTTTATCCGGCTATGATTCTGATCTGCCATCCAACAACCTCGGCCTGTTATTCAACTACGATTTTGATATGCCAGCCCTTGACCTCAGCATGTTGTTCAACTTTGATCTTGATCTGCCTGCCAAGGACCCTGGCCTGTTATTAGACAACCATTCTTTTCTGCGATCCCTTGACCTCTGCCTGTTATTCGGCTATGCTTCTGATCTGCCAGCCCACAACCTCGGCCTGTTATTCAACTACGATCTTGATATGCCAGCCCTTGACCGCTGCCTGTTGTTTAGCTATGATTATGATCTGCCAGCCAACAACCTCGGCCTGTTACTCAACTATGATCCTCATCTGCCTGCCCACAACCTCAGCCTGTTGTTCAAATTTGATCTTGATCTGCCTGTCCAGGACCCCGGCCTATTACTACCATCCTGATCTGCCAGCCCTTGACCTCTGCCTGTTATTCAGCTATGATTCTGATTTGCCAACCCACAACCTTAGCCTGATATTCAACTTTGATCTTGCTCTACCAGCCCTTGATCTCTGCCTGTTATTCAGCTATGATTCTGATCTGCCAACCCTTGACCTCGGCCTGATTTTTAGCTACGATCTTGATCTGCCAACCCTTGACCTCTGCCTGTTATTCAACTATGATCCTGCACTGCCAGCCCTCGACCTCTACCTGTTATTTGGCTCTGATTCTGATCTGCCAGCCCACAACCTCAGCCTGTTGTTCAACATTGATCTTGATCTGCCAGCCCAGGACCCCGGTCTATTATTCGACTACAATCCTGATCTGCCTTCCCAGGACCCCGGCCTATTATTCAACTACAAACCTGATTTGCCTGCCCTTGACCTCTGCCTGTTATTCGGCTATGATTCTGATCTGCCAACCCACAACTTTGTCCTGTTATTCAACCATGATCTTGATCTGCCTGACCACCACTTTGATGTGCCCTTTTTTACTCTGCTCCTGTTGTATCAGTTCTGGTATGTCCATTGCCCAAACACTCAGCAAAACCCACTCCTTGGTCACATGACCTGCAGTCTGATCTATTCCTCCTTGTGGAGGGCCCTAGTGAAGTCAAGGTTGGTCCATAGACTCCAGGCTTCCCAGTTGAGAGGTTGCTCTGTCCTACTCCATTTAGGCCTCCACCTCCACATGACAAATACTCACAGTGACACTGCCCTGAAACACTTTTTTGATTGCCAGGTGCTGGAAACTGACTTTCAGTTTTAAAGTCAACTTGCATTCACTGATATTTACTCTCTACGGACCTAGTGCAAAAATAGTTTGTTTTTGGCTGCTGATCATAATTATTAGCTCCTGTTTCTCAAACCAATCCAGTAATTGGCTCCACTGAGTAATAAAGGTAATTCTCCAGTTCTCCAATTCTCCCGTCTATTCACATGTCCCAGTGAGCAACCCTGTAGCTCACATTTATATAAAGCTATTTATTAGAATGCTAGACATTGCTGGTTAAAGAACCAGACAAGAAAGGCTCGATAACCAGGTAAAATCTTTTTTGTCAAGTGATCGCCAGAAAAAATAAAATGATAGATCGGTGTTATGTCTTGAATTTCAAGTTGGGTAGAGGTTCTTAAATGTAAAACTGTCCGGCACTCAGGCGTATCTAAAATGTAACCTTTATTGGTTCCATAAAAAATACTGTAAGTTCCATTAAAAAATAAGTTCATGTGACTAAGTGCGCAACATCTAAGCGGCCCGAAAAGCAGCAGGAAGTCACAGATGTGAGTTGATTTTTATACTGAACCTTGAAGTTCCATTTTTAAAAGAAACCAATAAAGGTTACATTTTAGATACATCTGAGTGCCAGCCTGACAGTTTTGCATTTATGGACTGCTGCTTTACTAGCTTGTCCTGAGCCTTGCTTATCTATGCTCAAGTCCAGGATTGAGCTGGCCAAACAATTTTTGCCTTATAGGTTGGGTAGAGATTCTGTTGAATTGAGGGTACAGTACAGGCGCCGTGCCATATTTAGGTAAACAAAAATCTGCTTTGATTTTGTATATTAAAGCAAAAGGTTGTTCTGTGCCATCGACTGGATTATGTGATGTCACGTGTTGGCCACTTGAGGAGATTCTCAGCTTTCCTCTTTATCAGGCATGATAAATCAGACACCTAAGTTGTTCTTTGACTTGTAACTGCTTAGTTAGCAATTATTATTATTGTTTATTTATATAGTGCCATCATCTTCCGTATCGATTTACAAGGTATGATTATAGACAAGGTAAAGCATATAGTGCAGGGAACAATATAAAATTAGATGCCACAAGGTTTAAACTCTTGTGAGCACAGAAGAAAAGAGCTTACAGTCTAAAGGATGAGGGTGGAGAGGAAAGGATGGGATCACAAGTGGTAGAGCTGGAGTTGGGCTGCATGTGCCATTTGAAGGTTATAGGAATTGCTTAAGCCAGGTCCTATGCTTGTCTGAAGAAGTGAGTTTTGAGGGCACTTTTAAAGCAATCAAAAAGTTTCGCACCTTGTTTTACACCGTCAAGGACATGTTAACATCAAGGTAAAATATAAAAGCTATACTTTTCAGTTTCCTGCAGCGTGTAAGATTTAGTAATGTAGATGCACAAAAATGAATGGTGGACAATATATAGACTCCGAGAAGATTTAAAATCCTAATTGCCCAGTCAGGTACAGCTTTGCAGAAACATATAGAACTCATTTCAGAAGTTCAGAATTTTTAGATCAGTTGATTTTAGTCTGTGAATTGTGTGACAGGGAAATGTTTTTATATTTCAATAATGTTTATTGAATTTTGCAAGGAAACAAACAACGATCAAATGTATACAAAAATTAACGGTTGTCCATTAGCAACCATTACACTTCTAGGCATCCAAAAAAGAAAAATAAATCGTCCCTACTTTCTTCCCCATATCTTTAGGCCATATTTCAAAGGAGAAAAATGGTTGAAAAGAAGGTTTTCTGGAATTTAATCCCCCTACCTAATAGTATGCTACTTGTTATTTCATTCACCATTACCTGGTTAATCTTTTCAAAAAGGTGTTGTATCTGTGTGTTGTTTCTTGTGATTTCCACGCCTTGGCTATGGTCAATTTGGCTGCCAAACAGACAAAAAATATAAATCTTATAATCGCTTTGGAAACCCCTATCGCTGGTTTATTTAAAAGGGCTGTTAGGGGTGATTTTGGGACCCAAATTTTGTGTAACCATACTCATGATACCGAATGCTTGATTCCAAAATGGTGCCACCTTCGGAACTTTCAAGCTTCTGAAAATTAACCCAATAGATTTCAGTTTTGATCAATTATCCAGCTTTCATACCTTAAAGCAGATGCAAACCCAGAAATGGGCCCACCGCTCAATCCACTCAACCCGCCGGACTAGCCGGGCATTGTTGCTGGCTCGGCGGTTGCCTGGCTTTCAAAGAAAACTTGGCTTTTCCACTGCTGAAGCCATGTCCTCTTGAAAGTGCCACCGTGATGAGTTGCAGTCGACTTGCCACATTCCCGGCATTCTGCTTGGGCGTTGTTCAGAAACGCTTGGAGCAGGAGTGCGCACAGCTACAGTGAAGCCAGGGATGCGGTCACCACAGGGACCGCGTTGCGGTACCCACCGAGTTCAGGTTTCACACTACGGGGCATCCATGTAGGATACCTCGGAAGTAGGCTAGCTTTTAGATTCCAGGGCCCGGATGCCTGGGTTTTGACCCGCATCAACAGATTGGTGCCCATGCCTAAAAGAGGGTTAGCTAGAAAGAGTTAAATACTTTTTAGATTATTCTTATAATAGAGAAGATCGGGACCGCCATCATGACAGGAAAGCTAAGACTCCCCCTCCTGCTGTGTAATGTATCAAGCAGGTATCATCATCTTACATCACATTATCTTAAAAGCCAGGCAGCTCCCTGCTAGAAACATATTTGTAACTAGTAGGGTCCCTAATGTGTAACACTGTATAACATGAGCTGCAACCAGTGTGGTACAATTGTAATGTGTGGGCAATAAAGTGAGACCTTAGTGGTGTGTGAAAGCCCCTCCTGCATTACAAAAACATGTCTCAAGTTCTCTTCCAGGGTAATTGACTATGTGCAGTGAAAATCACACCAGGATCACAGAAATGGTCCTCCTCGGATTTCAGGATCTTTCTAAGTTCAAAACGGTTATATTCATCCCCACCTTCATTTTACATGTTTGTACACTGACAGGTAATGCATTAATTATTATGCTGGTATCGGCCAGTTACATTCTCCAGCGCCCAATGTACGTCTTTGTCTCTAACCTAGCCTTGGCAGATCTGGTGATATCAGCCAGCGTAGTGCCCAAAATGTTATCCGTCATCTGGTCAGAAGGACAAACCATCCCTCTTGCTGGGTGCCTCTCACAATATTTTTTTGCATTTGTCTCAACCGCTGGTCAGTGCTGGATTCTCATGATGATGTCCTTTGACCGGTGCCTGGCAATATTTTTGCCGCTACGTTATTCTTCCATTATGACAATTACATTTACGTTGCGTTTGATCCTCTTGTCTTGGTTTATAGCTAATGTTGTAGCAAGCGGTGAAGTTATTTTAATCTCTCGTTTGCAGTTTTGCACCTCCAACATCATTGACCATTTCTTTTGTGATTTAGTTCCTCTTCTCAGTCTTTCTACCACAGATACGTCCATGATTGCTTTAGTTGACTTTGTAATTTGTGTTTTTTTTGTATTGCTACCTTTCATCTGCATTGTGATAACTTATATCTGCATTGTCCCTGTGATTTTCTCCACTGGCGATAAGAAAAAAGGCTTTTCAACCTGCAGTTCCCATCTAATCCTCGTCGGCACTTACTATGGGACTCTGATTATGGTTTACATGTCTCCATCTAATGAAAGTTTCCAGTATGAAAACAAGTTCAGGTCGCTATTGTTTCTCATGCTCACCCCTATCACCAATCCGATAATCTACAGTCTGAGGAACAAGCACTTTAAAAGTGCCTTGATGATGATGTTTACCAACAGAAAACAGAGAGGTTGACTATGGCAGTATTTGGATCTTTTTAAAAACACATTATCTCGGTTTTCAGCATAAACATACACCAGTCAACATTTCTGCATGGTCCAGTTATTTTCTGTGTTCAGACATGTAGTACTCATTAATGTTGTTTGTCTTTACGTCTTTACCCACAGCTTGCATATGAGAGCATCACAGGCTCTGGCATTTTGTGCTCCAATCATGGGAGATGCTGCTGGAGCTGCAGCAGAAGATGCAGGGTGTGGGCCAATATTGATTTGGCTGCTGTGCAGCCTTGTTTGTTGGCCATGTTGGTCGTATTAATATTTTTAAAAATATATTTCGAATTTTGGAATCACACACATGTTTTTATTTTGTTATTTTATTTTCTGTGTCCATGCATGGGAAGGCGATGACATCTCACATCTCAAATCCACAAGTACTACATGTTGACATACCTCTGTTGCATCCTTCCCTGAAGTTTGGGACATCTGTGTTAGTGGTATCGGGTGGTCATCATCAGAGAGATCCACGTATGCTGTGGTATATCAATCAAAAAATGTTCTAAAATACCTCTAATTAGTGATATTCAACCTTCCTAGTGTCAGCCAAATGGCCATACCCCATGACACTTTGCCAAATGCCAACAACACACTGTGACAATGCACACAGTCCATAGCAAACACATTGTGGCTCAATATTTACATTGGTTAGCTGGCCCCCAGTTGGGTATGGACCCATAATGGCCATCTGCAACATGCTTTGACAAATCACAGGTATTCTAGAGTGAAGGGTAGAAACACAATAAACACACAAATCAGGCTAAAAGTGATGCACACAAATGCCATTTGGCCACAACAAAACACACACCGCCTTCTACCTTACAGAGAGGCATCCCACATTCAGATTGTGCTCACCTTTCCGAACATGACAAGTTGTTTTTGCTATATTTTTTGGCTATAAAAATAAATATGGGACTATTTGTTGCACACATCATACCTGCAATTCTACCAATACATTGGTATAAAATTGTCCATCATTAAATCAAGTAGCCTAAATAAACACAAACACTCAAAAACAAAAACACGGTCAGGTTGTCTGCAAGTCAAGGTGTGTGCAGATGTCGTGCGGTTGGATGTATGTACTATAAGCAAAGGGGACTGTCAATGTGACCTTTGCCTCCTGACTATCTGGCATTTTGGTCTCTGAACCCCCCCGGGCACTCCAATTGTGGATGCCCCGCTGTGTGAAACCCCCCTGGTCGCCCGATCTCACTTACCCTTCTCCGGTCCTACAGCGCATACGCAGCCCTCTTGTCCTATCAGTGCACTCAGATCCTCTCCAGCCCCTTTGTCCAGGAGCTCGTCTAATGCGAGCGGATCCAAGCGCAGGCGGCCACATCCCCCGCTACCCTTTAACAGGGATCATGCCCGCATCGGCCATTCACAAATGCCTGGTGCGGGCATGTGCCCTGCTAAATGGATAGCGGGGATGCAGCCACTGCTCGCGCATGCGCCATTGGACCTCATAGACTCCAGGGTGGGTTTTGGTCTTCTTTAGGTCAATCAATAAACCTTAGAAAACCCCAGGAGGCAATTGAAGTTTCACACAGTATATCTGTATATCGGTACACCTCCTATCTGCCAGCAGATTCTGCACTACTAATTTCTGATACCCTAATGATGGTATGAGAAGCTGGGTGAGCATTGCTCCCACAGGGAGTAGTCCCATTGAAATCAAAGAAGTCAAGTTCATGTATGGAGCTACCCCTTGAATTCAGTGGGAGCAATCTGTACTGTGGCCACACTAGGCTGGCTTCTAATATTTGTGCCATGAATGAGAGATGTGCGTCACAGGAGCCGGTGGCAGGTAGGTGGAGAATATCATGCCCTCTAGCACCATCTGGTCTGAGATCTGTTAGGAAGTCCAAGAAAGCTTCAAGTTTCAGATTAATTGTAGCCCAGATCTCAACATGAAATTTACTTGGGTATTACTCTGCCTACTCTTCCAGCTACATTCAAGCTCATCTCGCACTGGCGACTGAGGAGAGAACCCAAGGAGTACTATAAAAGTTGAAAAAAGCTAGAGAGAAAGAAAGACAAGGAGGCTAAAGAGAGAACCATATGTGTCAGCCAGTGATGGGTTCGTACCAAACCTGACATGGACTTCAGCTTCTCAGCTTCCCTAAAGTGCATGAGGCAGAAGTCCGTGCTCAGCTTCGCCTAAACCCCGTCTAATTGGCTACAGAAATATGGCCGCTGCTCCCATGAGTGGCACTAGCTGTGCTGGCACTAGGAGTGTCCTCACTCATGGGAGTGGAGGCCATCTTTTCTGTAGACCTGTCCATAGCCTATTTGACAGTTCGTACCAAACCTTGCGAGTTCGGCTTCCCAAACTCGAACATGGACTTCAGCCAGAAGTCTGGGCTCAGCTTCACCTAAAGTGTACAACTTACCTAAACCCTGTGATCCCATCTGCAGTCGGCATTCCACTGTGCTGTCAATTTGGCTATGGGCGGAGCTACAGAAAGATGTCCCCTGCTCCCATGAGCGATGGCACTGGCAGCTGGCACTAGATGTGCTTGCACTAGGAGTGTCCTCACTCATGGGAGCGGAGGCCATCTTTCTGTAGACCCATCCAGAGCTTATTTGACAGTGCAGAGGAATGCCGACGGGAAGTTGTACCGCCACTTCCTGCTGCACACTCTCAAGGTTAAAGTGCCACACACACAAAAACATTTTTTACACAGTTTTACATCTGCCTGAGGAGTGGCAGCTCGGTGGTTAAGGAGTGAGGAGGGGTTTCATCCCCCAAGTTCAGATCCGCATTGATTTCAATAGGGACCAGGTTTGGGTTTCAGGTTTGCTTACCTGAACCTGAACTTCTGTTCAGTTTGGCCAAACTTGGCAAGCCCGAACCCCTAGGGGTTCGCCCAACACTAGATACAATGTTTCATGGTTTCTGAAAGTCAAATCTTGCACTCTTGGAAATTTAAAGCTGGGGATTTTCTTGCCCTGGCTACACTTTGTGTTGTAGTATTAACAAAAACATTGCGGAGAATGACAGCTGGTGTGCAGCGAATGGTCTGGTAACCAAAAATAGAGATGATAATCGACTTTCTAGCACCACAGCATTATTCATACAAAGAAAAGAGATAGAAAAAGTTAAGGACACAAACTCCTGGGTGTTACCATATCGATTAACCTCAAGTGGGGCAAGTTCATCACCCTGATACCAAAGAAGTCTCAGCAGAGAGTGTTCTTCATGCATCAGCTGAAGAAGACAAGCCTTCTGAAAAGAGTTCTCACAGCTTTCTACAATACAATAATCAGCTTAGTCCTGTGCTTCTCCCTCTCTTGCTGGTTTACTGTAGGAAGCAAGAAGGACAAGAGGAGAATCCAAATGATGTTGGAACTGCAGACAGGATTACAGATGCCCCCTAACACCAATATCTGATCTGCAAAAAATGAAGTGTCACGGCACGTGCCAGGAGGATCATCTCAGATCCCCCCATGCAGACCATGGCCTGTTTCCCATCTTCCATCGTGGAGTGGATTAGTGTATTGATTTTTATTTAATAAATTGATTATTTGTATGATGAAATGGTGTGCAGCCTTATCTATGAGGACGTAATGGTGGGCTAGCCCTGGAGCTCCACCTAATTAGAGTAGTGGCCATTGGCCCTTTAAACTAACCTCCGACGAGTGTGCTGTCAGCAGCGCCGGCAAAGGGCATAAAGCAGTCAAGCAGACCGCGATCCGGCGCTGCCCAAGCCAGCAGTGGCTGCTGATGCTGCTGCCGAGCGGCAGAGACCCCGGCACTCGAGCCAGCGGCGCATGAGCAGCCGACCAAGGATGCCACGGGACCAGGGAGAAGTTGAGTGTATCATGACACTTGTTACATAAAACAATATTACGAAAGAGAGAATAAAAAGCCAAAAATACGATACAACATACAATTCTTTCACATTCCCGTATCCTCTCTTCCCTCTATTATAACATTGCAACTTTATTGCACGAGCAACCCCCCTCATTCAAGATTCGTAAAAACCTTGAACAAAAATACCCCCAGTAGGGGGAGAAGCAATAGAGATCAAGAGAAAAACAAAGAAAGGAAAGGAAGAGAAAGGGGAAAGACGAGAAAGAGGGAAAAGGGAACGAGAAAAAAGGAAAAGCAACAATTCCTCCTATCTAGAAAGGTCACAGGAGGTCCATTGGGGGGGGGGGGGTAGCACCTTCTCAGGAGTGCCTACTCACATAACACCTATCCACTCGACCCTATTGTACTATAACGTATCAGTCCCTCTTTAGGGGGATATACTTGGGATGCTTTATACCTCAAGCAGGGGTTCCAGATTTCCTCAAACCTCTCCTCCTTGTCCAGATATATGCTGACAATACTTTCATGAATCAGTGTAGTTGCTTTTTTAACTTCCCTGAGAGAAATCCTATTAGATATCCAAGCTGCTGCTATGGTAATACTAACCGCGACCAAGATGAACTCCAGCAAGCGAGCAAGCATCTTGACTGCCCCTTCTTCTGCATCACATTCCTCTTAACCTGGACCTTCACCCTGAATAAGAGCCTATCTTGTATGCCCCCCCCCCTGTACATATAGATTGCCCACATTAATCTCGACCTTCACCCTGAATAAGAGCCTATCTTGTATGTCCCCCCATACATATAGATTGCCCACATTAATCTGGACCTTCACCCTGAATAAGAGCCTATCTTGTATGTCCCCCCGTACATATAGATTGCCCACATTAATCTCGACCTTCACCCTGAATAAGAGCCTATCTTGTATGTTTCCCCCACCCTGTACATACAGATTGCCCACATTAAAACCTGCATCTACTACATTTTCTGAGCCTTTAAACATTCAAAATGGCGGCCCGCTGAGTGTCAGGCAGCCTGCAGACAGGAAGTGTCTTCTGACTGTCCCGCTCTGCATTCTGGGATTGCTGTCCTTTTCCGGACCTCAGCTCTGCTCTGTGCAAAGCCTGGCTATAATCCACCCCACTTTACTTTTGACTCCTCTCCTCAGTATGTGATGCTACTGAACCAAGATGGCGGCACCCGTATCCTAGAGTTCTGAACAGAGTTACAGCTCAGTGGGGGAAAGAATAAAAAGTAAGTGATTAAAAATGTTAAATATATTAATTTTAGATGCTGGGGAATAGTTTTTAAGAGTTTGGGCTTTTCATTAAATGATGCTGAAGGTCTGCTTTAAATATCTGGCTCGCACGACGATATACTCTCCTTCAAAAAGTTCAATGAATACCCAGCAATTGGGGGTACCCTCCACACACCCCCCCACAATGGGCCCCCGGGGACTAACAATTGCACTCTCAAAAAGGTAAAAATAAATGATCTTTATTTAAGGTAATCACATCTAAAAAATACTTTAAAAACTACAACATTTTCCCAGTGCTGTTACAAGTCCAACCACATGGGGGAGCCGTCCTGCCAGGAACAGTATATTACAATGTGCATAGACAAATGGTGATTACAATAAAACCTAAAACATATATATCTAGTCAATAAAGTGCTATGTGCTAAAGCAAGTGTACATCAATTATCAAGACACGGACCTCTAAGTAAATCTGGGCCCAGTTAAAGCAATAAAGCGCAAGGTATACAACAAGAGACGTATAAAACACAAACCCTCACTGTTCACCTGACAGGAAAGCCACCATGCAGCAGCCCACGCGTTCCGAGCCACAAGGGCTCTTTTTCAAGGCTGGGATAATGACTTCAAAAAGTTCTCACCATCGGGCAAAGCCACCCGATCATTTGGCAGCCCCTAAAACATAATGGATCTTAGCTACACTTACGGGATCCATATACCATCCAGTAATGATATTTTAGATTTGTATTTAGAAGACCTCTACTAGCTCCTCCTTTTCCACCACATCAAATACTACAGCAGTTTAAAGTGTTAGTGACTATTAAGTGGTGGGGATGACATTCCAATGGGGGTATTTAGGGCTTCCCCTTACATCACCGGGAAAAAAAGCTTCTTTGCCTTGCACAGAAACTGCCCACCCGGGATCCTCAATCAAGCCAATATAACAGTCCTCCTCTATACAAAGCCATGAAAAGGGGCAGCTGTGATCAGATTGGCATCAACGACACAGTTTAGGGACAGTTGGTTGGATCACTTTAAATAGAGTTGGAGGAAGAGTCCCTGTCTCCCAATGTCAACGTTCACTGTGCATTTCTAGCACCACAAGAAGAGGGGCTTCGGGCCAAGTAAGAGAGGCTTCCTCATCGTCACGCATCTTCATCCCCGGAAAACAGTAGAAAAAAAAGTAAGAAAATATATGGGAGACTTTCACAGTGTTCTCTCTATCACAGCAGCGCAATGCACTCATCACAGAAAGCTGTGAGCTATCTGTGAGCTGTTTACATTTCAAAAGCAGTCTCATGACTGCTCTACAGTGTATCACAGCTGACTAAAATGTTAACAATTATTCAAAATCAGAGGCAGCCTAGCTCCAAAACTGTGACGCAATGTAACTCTTACCAGGGAGCCTGGAAGGCTTTTCAGAATGACTCATCTTGTTTGTTATAGTCACAGCAGAAGGGAGAGAAAATGCAACACGATATTTTAAACTCCAGATGAAATATATAACCCTGTGAAATCTGTCAACTCTGTAAGATGATTTTAACTGGACCCACAACTTGGCTCAGTTGGTAAAAAAACTCCCTCAACCCCCCTTTCCCCATCTGCATGCATGATACTGAATCATTGTCTGCACGTACATTTGTTCCTGCACCTACTCACAATTTTTCTCCTGGTAGTAACCATCTTGAAGCACACCAAGATTTTCTCAGCTTTCCAGCCATGCTGCTACCAACTTTTTAACCAACGTAACCCACAATGCACAGCAGCAAGTCATCCAGCAGCACTTTCTTTCCTCTTTGTAGGTGGCCTGCAGCTCCATGGGATGCCATTTTGGTTGTAAGTTTGAAAACAGAGGGAGTTACAAAAAAGGTCAATTAATTTTTCACGTGCAGTAATCTGAATTGTCCTGGGGAGAGATGACACCTGTTTCTTGTAACGGTAGTGGTCCGGTTTAAGGGGGAAGGAAGTGCCCATATAAGAAATGGAGAGGAGGCATCACAAGGGACATTCCTAATTTATTGTATAAATTATTAACCTTATAATTATCTCTTCTGCCATATCCAGCCACCGAAGGATACCCAGACTACTTAAATGCCGGCAGCCAATTGTGGGTTTGGACTACTCCAAGGCAGTGCAGTGCCAGTAAGCAGAGTGAGGCTTTCCTGGGAGGCACTTGTTCATGTGGGGGCACTGGTCACCTTCGAACACAGGGGGTCAGGATACATTTAAGGAAGAAGCTAATTCTCAGAGCAGGGGAATCAGCCTTCCCCGAATGTTATGCGATGTAGAGCATACAGTAATTAGGTGCTCCCTACTTCATTATTTTTTGAGCATTGTTTCTCCTAATAACGTATATACCATTGATTTCGCCCTATAAGACGCACCTGACCATAAGATACTTCTAGGATTTGGAGGAGGAAAATAAAAAAATAATATTCTGAACCAAATGTTGTGAACCAAATAATAGGTAAGGTGCAGAATCCCCCAATTACAGGCAGAGTAGCATTCCTCCTCCCATCCCCAATAGGCAGAGTGGCATCCCTCATGCCATTCCTCATAGACAGTGTGGCGTTCTCCCCTCCCATTCCTATAGGCATTGAAGCGTTCCGCCTTCCCATTCCCATAGGCAGTGTGGCATTCCGCCCTCCATTCCTTTAGGCATTGTAGCGTTCCGCCTTCCCATTCCCATGGGCAGTGTGGCATTCCGCCCCCCATTCCTTTAGGCATTGTAGCGTTCCGTCTTCCCATTCCCATGGGCAGTGTGGCATTCCGCCCCCCATTTATTTAGGCATTGTAGCGTTCCGCCTTCTCATTCCCATGGGCAGTGTGGCATTCTGCCCCCCATTCCTTTAGGCATTGTAGCGTTCCGCCTTCCCATTCCCATGGGCAGTGTGGCATTCCGCCCCCATTCCTTTAGGCATTGTAGCGTTCCGCCTTCCCATTCCCATGGGCAGTGTGGCATTCCGCCCCCCATTCCTTTAGGCATTGTAGCGTTCCGTCTTCCCATTCCCATGGGCAGTGTGGCATTCCGCCCCCCATTTATTTAGGCATTGTAGCGTTCCGCCTTCCCATTCCCATGGGCAGTGTGGCATTCCGCCCCCCATTCATTTAGGCATTGTAGCGTTCCGCCTTCCCATTCCCATGGGCAGTGTGGCATTCCACCCCCCATTCCTTTAGGCATTGAAGCGTTCCGCCTTCCCATTCCCATGGGCAGTGTGGCATTCCGCCCCCCATTCCTTTAGGAATTGTAGCGTTCCGCCTTCCCATTCCCATGGGCAGTGTGGCATTCCGCCCCCCATTCATTTAGGCATTGTAGCGTTCCGCCTTCCCATTCCCATGGGCAGTGTGGCATTCCGCCCCCCATTCCTTTAGGCATTGTAGCGTTCCCCTCTTCTATTCCCATAGGCAGTGTGGCATTACCCTCCTCCCACATTTCCTCCCCACTTTTTGGGGTATAAGTGAGTCTTATGGAGCGAAAACTGTATATGCAATAACTAATCTTGCTCCATTCAGCATAATTTGGTAACAAGGAGATGGTCACCCATACACTGCTCCCAATCTGGTTTCCTCCCATGACTGTCTCTTGCCACGTCATTGGAGGTCATTAGGATTTAAGCGGCTAATTTAAAAGCCTCCTCCAGGAACAGCACGGCGCAAACAATATTGTCAGGCTGCCATAGTCTTTAAGTTTTCATATGTCTGTGAAGGTTCTCTTTCATCCAGGTCATGGTTTATGTGTAGGAATAAATCAAGGTGACTGTGTTATTTTCTTAAACATCATCCAAATGACTTTCTCAATCAAAGTGAATTGTACAGCAATAAATAATAGTAATTCCAATACGCATCCTATGTCTACAACAAACAGTAGGGAGGTGAGCTGTTGATTGCATTAACTGGAGTCATTGGCCTTGACTCACGGGGAGGCCGATTCAGTAATAGCGCCAGGTAGCGACAGATGAGCGACTGTAGCGGTATTTTCACAGCGCCCGCTAGTAGTCGCTGTGCTTGGCCGTTGTTCGGTTGTTGATAGCGACTCAGTCGGTGTGCAGTAATGTTGAATATTGAGTGAGGAGTCGCTATTTGACAGGTTCCGTGCTGTATGGGAGCGCATGATAGCGACTAGCCATAGCGACTGGCTCCCACCATATTCATTAACAAATCATGCTCAAAAAATTCTCGCGCTGTGAAATGCATGTTCAAACCCCAGAGCGCTGGCGGCGATGGATTAAAAGTAGTTTCTTAACCCCCAAACAACCATATTTTTGGAAAAAAAAAAAACAAGTTTTTAAAAACATTTTGTAATATGAATACTGTGGTAAGGTGGTGCAAGGGGCCGTCATTGACGGCAGGTATGTAGCACCAATGTACCTGGCATTGGTGCAGTAAAGTCGTGTAGTCTGATTTCCAGCATCAGCTGCTGGTGGCAGTTTGCTGCTGTTGCTTTAGAATAGCCGAAAGGCTAACCTGGGACGGCTTTACTGGGATGGAGTAGAGCAGGGTGGGACTCCATCCCACTACCCAGGTCCGGGTTTTGCGGGCTGTTTAAATAGCCTGGGGAATCAACTGTGGCCTGTCCTTTGTCTAGAGCTCACATGGGCTATGAGCCTGGCTGAAATCTCCTGTGGAGGCTGTTCATGCGGACCTGAGGCCTATTTGATTGTAAACAGGACCTTTGCTCAAGGACTAAAAGCTGTTTGCCTGACTGTATCATTTATGCTGCGGTTTCCTGAAAAGGTGATGTAACCTGTATGGACATATGCTTTTGTGGATTTTTGTGTGAAATAAACACAGACTTTACTTTGAACTGTTTGCCTCTGCCTCTATACTGCTGACACCCGGTCGCCTACCAGAGCTAATCTCCACATTTGGTGTCGGATGCGGGCACAGCAGTGAGGCCGTTGCTAGGAGCAACCGACGAAAAAGTTTTTTGTTGTGCATGTCCTATATTAAACCTGCCAGGCTGCTACCTGGGACTGCAGACAAAATGGAGGTGGTCGTGAAAGCGCTCGTGGAGGCCAACAGGCAGCAGCATGAGACCAACCAGCTGTTTTTGCAACATATGATGGCGCAGCAAGCTGCAGGTGCGCCCAAAAGTATTCCTGATGCCCGGAAAGCTGTCCGCTCGGCGCTCACAAAAATGACCCCTTCAGATGACGTTGAGACTTACCTGGCGGTGTTTGAAAAGGTGGCTGCAAGGGAGAAGTTGCCGCATGACCAGTGGGCTGATGTCATCGCTCCATTTCTGGCGTCTGGACCCCAGCAGGTGTTGTTTGATCTCCCAGAGGACCAAGCCGCTGACTACTCGACTCTGAAGGGTGAGATACTGGCCAGACTGGGGGTGAATGTGTGGGTTCGGGCTCAGCGGGTGCATCAGTGGAGCTACCAGTCGGCAGAGCCCGCCCGACCCCAGTATTATAAACTGCTGCACCTGCTGCAAAAATGGCTGCAGCCGGAGTTGTTAAGCCCCACTGCCATGTTGGACCGCTTGCTGGCGGACATTTTCTGGAGGGCTTTACCGCACCCTCTTCAGCACTGGGTTGGCCAGGTATCCCCTGACAACGCACTAGGGATGGTGGACCTAGTGGAGCGATATGAGGCCACCAGGAACGTGCAAGGCGGCTCCATAAGGAGGGATTCGGGGAAACCCCGGAGGTCCCCGCCCCAGCTCAGGCGAGTGGCGTCCCCTAAACCCTCTCAGGACCTACCCCCCAAAGTCCCTGCCCAAGTGTTGTGTTGGGGATGTAAGGAGCCGGGACATATCAGAGCCAATTGTCCCCACCAGGGGGAGCCCATGGACGTGAACTTTGGTTACCGCCCTTCCATGTATGCCAGGAGGCTGTGGGCTGCCGGTGTCCCTGAGCTTGTGGGGCAAAGTCACCTCTGTCAGGTGAAAGTGGGAGACACCCTGGCTGTGGCCCTTTTGGACTCGGGGAGTATGGTTACCCTGGCAAGACCCGCCTTAGTACTGCCCGATGAGTACACTGGGCGGAAAACCGGGGTTTTGTGCATTCATGGGGACTTGAGAGACTATGCCACAGCACAAGTGTCTCTCACCACCGTCTCCGGCAGCTGGAAACATGAAGTCGCTGTCGCCGCTCAACTCCCGTATGAACTGATTATTGGGAGAGACTTTCCAGGGTTCAGGTCACTGTGGGCCAAGTTGGCAGTTCCGGAAACCCGCGAGGCGGGTGTGTCCCCTATAGACTGGCCCTACTCAGGGGAGACCCCGCTGCCCTGGGAACCGGAATCAGGAGGCACCGTGGAAGAGGTGCCCGCCCCTAAAATGAAAGAGGGGGAGTCAACCCCACTAAATGTTATGGTTGGAGATGTGGAAGAGTTGGCAACAGGTCCAGAGTTGGCAGATCTCCATGTCTCCACAATTAACTTTGGTACCGCTCAACACCAGGACCCGACACTGTCTCGGGCCTGGGAGAATGTTCTTGAGGTGGAAGGTGAACCACAACAGCCAGGGGCGGAGTTACAGTTTCCTCGCTTTGTGGTTCACCAGGAAATGTTGTACCGAGTAAACAAGGTACGTGAAGAAGTGGTGAAACAATTGGTGGTACCCAATCCATATCGCAAGTTGGTGTTGGATTTGGCCCACCAACATGTTCTGGGTGGACACCTAGGCCAGCAGAAAACACTGGACGGCGTTTTACAACGATTCTACTGGCCAAGTGTGTACAAGGAGGTGGAGAGATATTGTAAGTCCTGCCCAACATGTCAGATGACCAGCCCTCAGCCTCATTACCGTGGTCCCTTAGTTCCTCTCCCAGTTATTGAGGTACCCTTTGAGCGGATTGCCATGGATATAGTGGGTCCAGTGCCAAAATCCGCTAGAGGGCACCAACATATTCTGGTGATCTTGGACTATGCCACGCGGTACCCTGAGGCAGTGCCCCTGCGTCACACCTCTGCCAAGCTCATTGCTAAGGAGCTTATGGAAATGTTTTCCAGAGTAGGTCTGCCTAAAGAGGTCCTGACCGATCAAGGTACACCGTTTATGTCGAAAGTAATAAAAGAGCTCTGTAAACTTCTGCAGGTGAAACAGTTGCGGACATCCGTTTACCACCCGCAAACAGACGGCCTAGTAGAACGGTTTAATCAAACTTTAAAGACCATGTTAAAAAGGGTGGTCGCCAAGGATGGGAAGAATTGGGACTTGCTGCTGCCCTATCTGATGTTCGCAGTGCGAGAGGTGCCCCAGGCCTCTACGGGGTTCTCGCCCTTCGAACTCTTATACGGTCGACATCCACGGGGCCTGTTGGATATAGCCAAGGAGGCCTGGGAACAGCAACCCACACCCCACAAAAGTGTGGTAGAGTACGTTACGCACCTACAGGAACGGATAGAGACCGTCTTGCCGCTTGTCAGAGAACACATGGAGGCAGCGCAGCGGGCCCAAAGCAGGATTTATAATCGGCAAGCCAGGGTACGGAACTTTAACCCAGGTGACAGAGTTGTGGTTCTGGTACCCACGGTGGACAGTAAATTTCTAGCTAGGTGGCAGGGTCCCTATGAGGTCATTGAAAAAGTTGGGGAAGTGACTTACAAGGTACATCAGCCTGGGCGGAGGAAGCCAGAGCAGGTGTACCATGTAAACCTGCTGAAACTGTGGAAAGACAGGGAGACCCCTGGGGGTGACAGTCCCCGACCAGGTATGGTGGGGTTGGAGCTTCCCATTCCTCGGTCTGTTATTAGAGAAGCAGTAGTCGAGGTGAAAACTGGCGACAACCTCTCCTCTAAACAGACTCAGGAAGCCAGGGAGTTTATTAGCAGAAACACAGACGTGTTTTCAGAACTCCCTGGGCGCACTTCGGTCATCCAACATGATGTTGTCACGGAACCTCAGGTCAAGATCCGGTTGAGGCCTTACCGGGTACCTGAGTCCCGGCGACAAGCTATCGCGGAGGAAGTGCAGCAAATGCTCCGGTTAGATGTGATTGAGGAATCAAAGAGTGAGTGGGCCAGCCCCATAGTCTTGATTCCCAAGCCCGATGGTACGTTGCGGTTCTGTAACAATTTCCGCAAACTTAATGAAGTTTCCAAGTTTGATGCCTACCCTATGCCCCGGGTAGATGAACTCATTGAGAAGCTAGGCCAAGCCAGGTACTTTTCGGTTTTGGACCTCACAAAAGGGTACTGGCAGGTGCCCTTGACTGAGGCTGCCAAGGAGAAAACAGCCTTTATTACACCAGAGGGACTGTTCCAATACAAGGTATTACCCTTTGGGTTACACGGCGCTCCCGCTACGTTCCAAAGGTTAATGGATATTGTCCTCAGGCCACATCGTCGGTATGCTTCGGCATATCTGGACGATATAATTATCCATAGCACGGATTGGGAAAGTCACCTACCCAAAGTCCAGGCCGTAGTGGATTCCCTCAGGAAGGCTGGGTTGACGGCAAACCCGAAAAAATGTGCTTTAGGCCTAGAAGAAACAAAATACCTGGGCTATGTGATTGGACGAGGAGTGATCAAGCCCCAGGTGAACAAACTAGAAGCCATCCGTAACTGGCCACGGCCTAACACCACCTGCCAAGTAAAGTCATTTCTGGGGTTGGTGGGATATTATATGCGGTTCATTCCCAATTTTGCCACCCTAGCGGCACCATTGACAGACCTGTTAAAGGGACGCAAGTCTGTCATGGTGAAGTGGAATGAACAGGCCGAAAAAGCGTTCTCCGCTTTGAAGTCTGCCCTGTGTGGGTCTCCGGTGTTGGTGACACCCGACTTTAAGAGGGAGTTCATAGTGCAGACCGATGCCTCCGAGGTAGGTCTCGTGCTGTACTGTCTCAGGAAGTCAACGGGGAGGAGCACCCCGTTGTCTACATGAGTCGCAAATTAACACCCGCGGAGACCCGGTATAGTATAGTGGAGAGGGAGTGTTTGGCCATTAAATGGGCCCTGGAGTCTCTTCGCTACTACTTGCTGGGGAGAAGGTTCCGTCTGATTACGGACCACTCTCCCCTCAAGTGGATGTGCCAGGCCAAGGACAGAAATGCCAGGGTCACCCGATGGTTCTTGTCACTACAAAACTTCAAGTTCACAGTTGAGCACAGAGCGGGACGATTATTGGGTAATGCGGATGCCCTGTCCCGAGCACATTGTTTGGCATGTGTCCACCCCCTCAGGGTTGAACAAAGGGGGGGGGTATGTGGTAAGGTGCAAGGGGCCGTCATTGACGGCAGGTATGTAGCACCAATGTACCTGGCATTGGTGCAGTAAAGTCGTGTAGTCTGATTTCCAGCATCAGCTGCTGGTGGCAGTTTGCTGCTGTTGCTTTAGAATAGCCGAAAGGCTAACCTGGGACGGCTTTACTGGGATGGAGTAGAGCAGGGTGGGACTCCATCCCACTACCCAGGTCCGGGTTTTGCGGGCTGTTTAAATAGCCTGGGGAATCAACTGTGGCCTGTCCTTTGTCTAGAGCTCACATGGGCTGTGAGCCTGGCTGAAATCTCCCGTGGAGGCTGTTCATGCGGACCTGAGGCCTATTTGACTGTAAACAGGACTTTTTGCTCAAGGACTAAAAGCTGTTTGCCTGACTGTATCATTTATGCTGCGGTTTCCTGAAAAGGTGATGTAACCTGTATGGACATATGCTTTTGTGGATTTTTGTGTGAAATAAACACAGACTTTACTTTGAACTGTTTGCCTCCGCCTCTATACTGCTGACACCCGGTCGCCTACCAGAGCTAATCTCCACAATACATTAATATCAGACCTGTAATATCAATTCTGCACTCAAAAAAATTCTGTTTTTTTTTTTTTTTTTTTACCACAAAAAAATATCTAACATTGCAGAAGTGGTCACAGAATTTGTCACATTTAAAAAAAAAAACAAAAACATTATTAACAATTAATTTTGAATATTTTAAGATTGTTCCATTGAAATGCATTGGAGAGCACCAGGTAGCGAGAGGTCATACCTGTCGCTGTTCAAGGTCGGACGCTGGCGCTGTGGGTTGAGGCTGGAATAATGATGAATGAGTGGTTATCTGGCGCTATCTCAGTCGCTAAGCGGCTTGATAAATGTGTGATTGTGGTGGGGAGCCGGCATTCTTGTGGCGGTGAGCGTCATTACCGTTCGCTCACCAGTCGCTACCTGGCGCTATCCCTTGTTAAATAAGGGCCTAAGAGTTGAAAAAAGCTCTCATGGTAGTAAAAAATTCAATTCATGAGAAAAAAGCCTGAGAATGTCACTGTTAGTAAATCACCAGTGACAATGAAAGTCAATGGCACGTTTTACTGCAGGTAAAAAGGGGTAAAGTAAAGTTCAATACTTTTTCCAGGAGTAAAAAAGTGTAATATTAATGGAAGGTTGAAGCACACCAAAAAATAAATTAGTACACAAAGAAATATGTCAGATCGCAATATAGAAGGGGTTCTGATACTTCCATGTGCATCCACATGTTTCGGCCTCGACGTTTCGGCGGTATGGCCTTTATCAAGAGAGCGCTCTCTTGATAAAGGCCATACCGGCCGAAACGTCGAGGTTATTTCTCTGTCTACACGGTATTCCAGCTTGTTTGCCTTGCCTTGTAAGTCATTTGGCTGCTTTTTCATGATGTACTGCATTGATTGTTCACTAGCTGCATAGATTTAATTCTTTTCTGTTATACTTACCATACTTGAGTACTGGATATCTAGTTGATCCTGTCTCTGTAGCAGCCTAGTGATATATATATGCTGGTTACCATACTTTATAAATCTTTATACAGCGGTCCATAATGTTGTATATAGTGCATTATACTGTCATATATGTAAATATCTTGATTCACGTATGTATTTTCACAAGCATTAATAATCTTTTGAATGCAAGTACCTTTTCTCTGGGTGTTCGATTTTCCATTTTCATATTAATGTTCAGGAGTAAAAAAGTACCATTGACTTTCATTGTCTTCCTATCTGGTGATTTTCTAACAGTGACATTCTCAGGCTTTTTTCTCATGTGTTAGTTGCTGCCTTTGATTCTTACCTGTCTTTGCTCTTTGACCACTTTGTCCTGGTTTCTTGTTGCTCACTTCTTGCCACCCAAAGCAACCACTCCTGCCAGTCACCTGCCTATGAGCTCTTGTTATGGATGTCTGCTAGCCCACCAGAATCCAGAACTGGATTTGTTTTGGATGTACTTGTTGGCACTCCCCCCAAAAAGGGACCATTGTTCACTTTTTTAAAAAAAAACTTTTATTCAAATTCAATTCCCAATTTCCATGGTTCTTCAGGGCTTGTCAGGGCAACTGGTGCACTATTGACTCCAGTTGAAAACAAATTTATTTGGAACCTAAAACGAATCTTAAGTCAGAACTGGACACGAAAAGTACCTCAAATGGCATGCTTATTTTTACAATTAATAATCCACATCCACCATGTATTTTAACCCTTCTCTGGCCATTCTTGGGTAATGGCAGGGTTTTTAATTTGCAAACAGTGCCCAGCTGGTCATTTTGCTGTGCGATCCCCCGGCACAGAAAGGCACGGGGCGGCAGGGACGAACTGTGGTCAAAAAATGGCCCGGGACTTTTTTGGTCACATCGGCCCTGCTGTACTGTGTACAAAACAGTGTAGTGTGTTAATGTCACACACATATATATATATATATATATATATATATATATATATATATATATCAAAGTGAAACAAAACCTGGGACTGGTCCCAAAATTACCTGGCAGCCGATCCAACGGCAAAGATGCGGATACTTGTTGGCTAAGGGTTGAATGGAGCCATCAGTGCTGACGGCCACTTCCCCACTGGTCCCCATCTGGATGCATGTTCCATTAGATTGGTAGTCAGGTTGGTTATACTGGGGATATTGAGAAAATATTGGGTGTTTAAAGTGGATTTGGGATGCCCCACTGAGTAAAACCCCCTAGATTGCCTACTCCAATCATCCTTCAGCCAGTCCCACGGTGCTTGCGCAGGCACTCGTCCAATCGGCGATTTATGTTGTATACATACTAATGCACGACACAAAGCCATTTTTTTAAGGTCAGCGTTGGCATAGGGACTGACAGTTGGCGCATGGTTTCCCTATGGTTTCTCTATGGTGTGCGCACTCCCGCTCGTCTGACCTATCTGAATGACTGGGCGCGTGAGCTGCAGGGATGCTGTAGGGATGCCAGGGATGCGTCCATGACCCATGATTATGGCGAGGGACCAGTGGAAAGGTAAGGGCCAGTTGCAGTGGTGAAACGGTCCACTTTATGGTCACGATCCATTTAAGGAGGTAGATAATTCTCGGAGCACAGCGGATGTTATGCCATGTAGAGCATCCAGTAATTAGGTGCTCCCTACTTCATGAATTTTCGAGTGTTGTTCCTCTTAATAACTTATATACCATATTTTGTTCTGTAAGACGCACATAGGATTTGGAGGAGGATAATAAGAAAAATAATATTATGAATCAAATGTTGTGAACCAAATAATAGGTGCAGAATCCCCCAATTACAGGCAGAGTGGCATCCTTCCTCCCATTCCTATAGGCAGTGTGGCATTACCCCCCCCCATTCCCATAGGCAGTATGACATTACCCCCTCCCATTCCCATAGGCAGTGTGGCGTTGACCCCCTCCTATTTCCCATAGGCAGTATGGAATTCCCCCCTCCTATTTCTATAGGCAGTGTGGCATTGCCCCTTCCCATTCCTATAGGCAGTGTGGCATTCCCCCCCTCCCATTCCCCATAGGCAGAGTGGCATTCCCCCATTCCTCATAAGCAGTGTGGAATTTCCCCCTCTTATTCCTAAAGGCAGTGTGGCACTCCCCCATCCCCCATAGGCAATGTGGCATTCCCCCATCCCATTCCTCATAGGCAGTGTGGCATTCCCCCATCCCATTCCTCATAGGCAGTGTGGCATTCCCCCATCCCATTCCTCATAGGCAGTGTGGCATTCCCCCATCCCATTCCTCATAGGCAGTGTGGCATTCCCCCATCCCATTACTAAAGGCAGTGTGGCACTCCCCCATCCCCCATAGGCAGAGTGGCTTTTTCCTCTCCCATTCCTATAGGCATTGAGACATTCCTCCCTCCCATTCTCATAGGCCGTATGGCATTCGTCCCCTCCCACTCCTATAGGCATTGTAGCATTCCCCCCTCCATTTCCTTACCCCACTGAGTAAAACCCCCCAGATTGCCCACTCCACTTACCCTTCAGCCAGTTCCGCTGAGCTTGTGTAGACACTTGTTCAATCAGCGCTTTATGTTGGGCTTACTAATTCACGGCATAAAGCTTTGGCATAGGGAGCGACAGCTGGTACATCCCTGTTTTGCTGTGGAGTGCATGCTCCTGCGCCTGACCTATCTGAATGACTGGGCGCGGGAGCTGCAGGGATTCTGCAGGGATGCCAGGGATGTGGCCATGGCCCATGATTATGATGAGGGACCGGGGGAAAGGTAAGGGCCAGTTGCAGTGGTGAAATGGTTCACTTTAAGCAGACCAAAACCAGATGCTGGCCCTGTCCACTGCCCTGGCCGGAACTGATACTGCTTCCTATGTTGTAGCCTGGCTATCATAGACTGCAGCACAGAGTGCCTAAAGCCACAGGATGACAAGCACCCGCGCTTAATTCACCCGGCCCCATTGCGAAACACATAGCTGGACCGGGAGCAGCCCAGCAAGGTAAACGGAGGCCCACCGATGTGGAACTAGCAACGGCCTACCGGTATTTGTCCCAGTACGCCCTACTGTCAGTCCGCCCCTGCGAGGTGGCATCCCCCAGCTCCAGGCACGTGCACAGGGCCAGGGAGTTGCCTCTTTGTGTCTTTCCTGTGACTTTCAGTGCCCTTGCCTCTGTGCGAGTCACCCATTCATTTGAGCCAAGGGATGCCGCTTTGAGTCTGTCGCCCATGCCCCCGGAGAGCAGTGCTGGACCACGACACTGAGGTAAGTGTTATTTTTCCATAACCCCCTGTCCTGCCTCAGCATGAGAAGAGGATGGCAGGATGGGGGGGGGGGGGCATGTTGTGAATGGACTTCCTCTTTATTTTGCCCCAGACACCCGCCTTCAAGGTAAGCCCACAACCCCAATCTCCGCTGCTAGCTTCACCTTTAGTCAAGCCTGACACTGTTGCCCCCAGGATTTAGTAGCACAAAGGATGTGAGCTTACAGGGGGTGAAGGCGGATGAACCAAAGGCAGACTGGGCAATGTCGAGGAGCCGGGGTCATACACGGGTATTCAGTCCTTAAATATCGCAGCACCAATGGGATAGACAAAAGAACAGTCGAGGTCAAGCCAAAAGTCAATCCAGGAGGTCACGGGTTCGTGGCACAAAGGGTAAGACAGAAGCTAGGGTCGGTCCAGGCGGCAGTCACAGAATGGTCAAAACTAAGCAAGGTCAGCAACGGGATCAAAACAGGCGGAATCAAGATCAAAGGCACACTCAGCTAAACGCTATGACGGGCACTGAAGCACTGGAGGGGTAACACCTTTATAGGGTTGAACCAGACAGGATTGGACAAGGGGAGTGTCTGATTGGTGCACAGTGCTATACTTGAGCTGATTGCTCATCTAAAACAGAAAGGGCGTATCGCCCGAAACAACCCTGGGCTCATTGGCCCTTTAATGCCGGGGATGTGGCGGTGAGGGGAGGCAAAACAAAGCAGTTATTGGGCCTCATCTGCATACCTCCCAGCCTTTGAAAGCTGTAAAAAGGGACTTAAGAAGACATTTTTTTTTACATTTAAACCATGCCCCAGTCACGCCCCTAATGGGAAACACCACCTAAGAGTTAAATAAATAATAATAATAGTACAGGCAAGGCTTTAGCAAACACATTACAGCCAAAGGCTGTAGTGAGAGGGGCATTCTTCCATTCTAGCCAGTGAGGGAAATCCCTCCATTCCAGCCACTGAGGGGCATCCCTCCATTCCAGTCAGTGAGGGGCATCCCTCCATTCCAGCCACTGAGGGGCATCCCTCCATTCCAGTCAGTGAGGGGCATCCCTCCATTCCAGCCAGTGAGGGGCATCCCTCCATTCCAGCCAGTGAGGGACATCCCTCCATTCCAGCCAGTGAGGGACATCCCTCCATTCCAGCCAGTGAGGGGCATCCCTCCATTCCAGCCAGTGAGGGACATCCCTCCATTCCAGCCAGTGAGGGACATCCCTCCATTCCAGCCAGTGAGGGGCATCCCTCCATTCCAGCCAGTGAGGGGCATCCCTACAATACAACCAGTGAGGTGCATCCCTCCAAGACAGCCAGTGCGGGGCATCGGTCCAATACAGCCAGTGAGGGGCATCGCTCCAATACAGCCAGTGAGGGGCATTCCTCCATTACAGCCAGTTAGGGGCATCCCTAATTACAGCTAGCGAGGGGCATCCCTCATTACAGCTAGTGAGGGGCATCCCTCATTACAGCCAGTGAGGAACATCCATCATTGCAGTCAGTTAGGGGCATTCCTCATTGCAGCCAGTTAGGGGCATCCCTCATTACAGCCAGTGAGGAACATCCATCATTGCAGTCAGTTAGGGGCATTCCTCATTGCAGCCAGTTAGGGGCATCCCTCATTGCAGCTAGTTAGGGACATCCCTCATTGCAGCAAGTTAGGGGCATCCCTCATTGCAGCCAGTTGGGGGCATCCCTCATTACATCCAGTTAGGGGCATCCCTCATTATAGTCAGTGAGGGGAATCCCTCATTACAGCCAGTTAGGGGCAACACACAGACATACACACAGACATACTCACACATACATACAGAGACATACTCACCGCAATGCAGGCGATTTCCCCCTCCTGCATGATCTCCGGCGAGGCCAGGCTCCTTCCTGGAGCCCCGTCCACCCACTGAACCACCAATGAACATAAAGAAAAAAAACAGCCAACCTTCCAGACACCCGGCCTCTCAGATGCCAACCACCACCGGCCCCGGGTGTGCAGCTGAGTGCTCACACTCGGTGCCGGTGGGGGCAGGCGTCTGAGAGGCCACGACAACCCTCTGGTCAGCAACGGGCAGCAGAGAGTGGTGACGGACAAGTGCCATTGGATGCCGGGGCCAACTACCCAAAATCAGGATTGTACCGGGGAAATCAGGACGGTTGGGGGGTATGCATCTATGCAGAAAAAACTCATGGGCACAGACAAAGCATAGCTTAATTCCTGCATATGGTATTGTGTGATGGACTATATCAGTCCTAAGTGCTGGTGCAACCTGTTTTACCGTAGATCCCCCAGGTCCCCCCATGATCTCTTGTTATGGATGTTTTCTAGTCTCCAACCAGAATCCAGAGCCTATGGATTTAGTTTTAGATGTATTTATTACCAGTAAAACCCCACTTTTGAAAACACCTGTTGGCACTCTCCTCTTTTTAACCTTTTTTTAACCTGAATTTTCATGATCTGTTAGGGCAACTGGAGGAGCGCTCTCAACTCCAATGGAGAACCAAACTATTCTTACATCAGAACTGGACACAAAAAGTCCCTCAGATGGCATGCTGATCTTTACCGGTATTATTAATCATCCACATCCAGTAGTTTGAGCCTTATCAAATGTAAGGTAATGACAGGGGACTCTCAATTGCACACTATGCCCATTTGGATATTTTTCGAATTTAGTAAGGTGTTTTTATTGTAACATTAAAGGACTAATTAGCCCCACAGGGCCTACGAGATATTACATGATGTTGTTTTCATGTCGGTGATCTTTATAAAAGACAGAGAAAATAGATAAAAGATGAACAGAACGAAGACCCCGTTATCGGCCTCATCTATGTAGGAAAACACTCAAAAGCTCAGACTGAACTGACATAGCACATGGTGGGTAATTAGAGAAAACTGACTTAATCTGGACCTTCACCCTGAATAAGAGCCTATGTTGTATGTTTCCCTGAACCTGTACATACAGATTGCCCACATTTGGCTTGATTTAGAGCCTCCCCCGATCTGACCTTATTTTGTTCCGTTTTTTAATAAGTCCCGTTTTGATTCCGTTTGTCCCGGTGGTTCTCACGTGATTCAGAGCCGCCGCCGGGAGACTTCCGTTAATGATCCGTTTCTGTGTCTTCAATCGGGAAGTGTTTTTTTCCCCTCTCGGGTGCTTTCCGTGTCATCGTGGGTTCCGTGCCCGTTCACACTGATGTTCCATTTTTGTGTCCTTTTTACTGCGTTTTCCAACGTAGCTTCTTATACTTACTTACATTTCCACAGATTTCCTGTTGACAATCTGAGTCCACGCAAACGCACATCCCTAGTCCTCCCTCAAGCTTTCTGTATCCAACAAACTGTCACTTTTAGCTCCACCAAAACTTCCCTTCAAATTATATTCTTCTTCTTCTTCCCTGTCTTTAATGCTTACCTTAATGTCTTCTCCTTCTTCTTCTTTCTAATCCTTGTCCCATATACTTACCTTTTGGGACATGTAACTGTATGGTCATGTTGTTCTAACGTACAGTGCCAGGAAAGAGAACACACCACTTCAGTGTGTATGTGTTTTTTTTTTTTATAAGAAATTTAAAACATAACCCAAAAATAAAAACTTGGCACATTTGTGGCTGTCACCCAGGAGGCTCTTCTTAATCTTGTTGCCCCAGTGAATATGCGATCTCCTGGATGTCGCCCACCAGCCTTCTCAAATGGGCCGTTGTCTTGCAGCTGTGAAGGTAAAACATCATGAGTTTAGCCTTGTAAGTCTTTATTGCTTAGCTAGGTGTTTGGGTTGGGGCCATTTTTAGGTTTAAGGTGGGCCTAAGTTCGTGAATTAATGTGTCTTGGCCCATGTTTTTGGGGTTTTGGCCAGGAGTTTTAACTACATGTATGATTTCAACAACAAAAAACAAGGCTGGTGGCCAACAGGGCGTCTGGGGCGCAACCTCCTCCCTGGTTCCAGCCACTGTTTTGATCAAAAACACAAGATTATTATTTACACTTTGGCCCTCCTGAATGGCAGATTAGTTTAGGCTTGTATGCATCAAATCACTCACCTTCCCCAGGCACCTCTGGAGCTTGGACTTGGCCCTCCACCATTCTGGTTGATGGTCCTGCAACGTCATCATCTAAAAATAAAAATTGTGCACATTAGTATATATCTATAGTGCATGTATCTGGACATGGGTAGGTTTGAGAGTCTTACCGGAGTCAGGTGGGAGTTGTGGCTGGTCGGACTCCCTGCCGTACGACTGAGACCCCCCCTGTACTGTCAGGTCCAGTTGCTGGTCGGAGTCTTCCGGGCTATGGCTTCCACCACCACCAGTGCCAACGTCCTCTTCTCAAAGTCGCACGGCAGGTAGTCATACCGGTTGCGCAGCATCATCTGTCCAAAAAAGCACAATGGCAGAGCATTAGTGACACTACTAGATTACACACTCTCATCCACTAGCTAAATCAAGTTTCTGAGCCTCATTGCTACTCACATGGGCCTACTTAACCTATCTGCCTCTAGGCTAGTGTGCTGCTGCGCACATGGCTCAAACTAACCTGTTCTAGTTGGTGCGGTTTGCAAGACAGTTTGTCCTCACTAATCTGGCCCTGCCATGGCTAATCTTTGTTGAGCGGCTTGTGCGCGCAAATAATCGCACGCTCGCCTATTCCCCTCCATAATTATTTTGTCCTGCTCCTCGGTGTAGGTGACATGTTTGGTCTTCCGGATCAGGTTATGACGTGCCCCCGCGGAGGCGTGCATGCACGCGCGCGCACGCTGCCGCGCACACCCTCATGGGCAAACTATTTAAAGGTCAATGCACTCAGCTCTGTGTTGGTTACCATATCACTATGCCCAGGCCAAAAGGGAGCCGCCAGACCCCAAAAAGCCCCGAGCAACATGCTCGCCGCACAGAGAGCCATCAGGAACACCTACACACGACCAGGCACAGGAGCCGGACCGGACATGGGCCTAGTCAAAGGGGCGATAAGCCAGCCACACAGGCTGCTCAGTCCAAATGCAGCAGCAAGGAGCCCTTGGCCCAGTCACCCCCACCTGCTAAATCATCCTGGGCTCACAAGGGCCACAAATCTCGAGCCACCCTGCAGCCTCCACCTCCTCCATCCAGAAAGCATGTGGGTAGCTCCAGCCACACCACCAAGGGGAAGCGTAGGGCCCAAACCACTAGCCCGCCCAGGCCAACCCCCCCTCATCCTCGCCACTATGTCTCCCCAACTGCCACCAGCCCGGAGTCAATTGGGAGCTCCACAGGTGACAGCTCGACATGCACCCTGCCATTATCACCTAGCACCCCCCACAGTCCATCACAGTCACTCATCAGCCCAAGAAAACGAAACTACTCCCCAGACAGCCAGCCATCAATGTCGTCTGCTGCCGGGGAGACCACACACCCATGTGGGCGGCAGCTGCGACGTGGCTCACTTACAGCCTGTTTCTGTGATGTTCAAAGCATGGCTGTAGCCACTGGTGTTTGTGAGCACTATGATACCCTATTTGGGCATCATTCAAAGTCAACCCCAAAGCAGGCCAAGCATGAGATTTGGGAGAACATCTGCCGGCAAGTGAATAGTGTTGGGTCTGTGAGGAGGGATGTGGAGCAAATTTAACGTAAATTTGGGGACCTTAAATATTATGGGAAAAAAAAATGGACATGTGCCGCCAGCAGAGGTAACGCCGATTTAGAGTGTAAATGATTGGACAGGCTGCTTTGTAGCATGATGTAACACTTATTATGTGTGCTTTACTCTTCCCCAGCATGCAGACAGGGGGTGGTATCCCTACTAAAATCCTCCTTACCCCAGCGGAGGAGCATGTGTTGACCTTTATTCACCCGGCAACCCTTCAGGGCCTGCAAAGGGCACAAGACACAGACAGGAATGTCCGGTCCGGAGGTGAGTATAGTTTGACATTGTGACTTTGGAATGTGGACCAAAACACTTGTAGACTCCTTACAACACACAGGTATTGGAGGCACTAAACAAAGTTCATTATCTCTTTCCAGAACCAACAGATGCCAGGCAACAAGGCCAAGCTACCCCTGCATTTTTCCTGGAGGAGCTCGCCAGAACAGCCTTGTGTCAACACCAACCAACCTGAGTGGACGGATGAGATAAGTGATTGGACCACTGTGTAGCCGAATGAAATGCCACTTGCCTACATTAACTTTACAATAGTGGCCTCACTACCTGCTTCCTTTCTTGTCAGACCCTAACGAGTCCACCCATTATTGAAGTAATTCGGGATTTGGAGGAGGAGGACACAAGTCTGCTGCAGCCAAGGCCACAAGACCCTGTGGGCCAACATCCAACACACCAGCCCCAGCAAGTGCAGCCCCTGCTGTCCCCTACACATACCTCAGGGGCCCAAACATATGCTGGCATGGACAGTGGGCTCTCAACAGACTCTGCGGCCAGGCAGCCACCTGCAGCCCCTCCATCAGTACCAGACGCACCCACCCGTGCCAGTGGCGGCACCCAGCAATATCGTCATATCAGCCAGAGGAGGCATCTGCAGCTAATGGAGGAAGCATGGAACCACGAGAACGTGAAGTTCGCGGCAAACACACAGAGGTATAATGAGACAGTGTGTTCCAAAGTAACCTCAATGTCACAACAACTAGAGGTTTTGAATCAAAATGTGTCCTGCCTGCTTGACGAAACCAGAGAACAGAGCAGGCAGATGGCGGCAATGGTCCAGCAATGGCAGTTAATCAATCAGAGCTTTGCTTATATTGCCGCTAACATGCAGCACCCCCGTCCATCTACTTCCTCCCCCTACTCTACCTACCACTGAAGGCATGTTTTTAGGTAGGGATTCTGGGTAGCAGGACACACCACTACCCTAACCCAAAACACATGCTCTTCCACCAACCCACATTAACAGGCAAAAAAATAATCAACAATGTTTGTCACATTAAATTTAATTGTTTGAATCCCAAAATAAAAAAGGCACACATTGGCCAAAATCAATGAAACTTATGAAAAAACATTGTCCATAAGCTGGGACCGGATCGCCTGTGCCGACCCACTTTGGGGGCCAGAGTAGGGAGGTGTGTAAACTTCAGAAATGGCTACAGCGTCCTCAGGCAGGTCAGTGTATCTGGGAACCCAGCTATGGATGGCGAGGTTGTGCAGGAACCCACACGCCACAATTATTTTGATAACCTTGGCCGGGTCATACTGAAGGGCCCCCCCAGTCTGGTCCAGACAACGGAAGCGCATCTTCCACAAGCCAAAGGTACGTTCCACCACTGAGTGTTCCACCACTGTGTTATACCGCTCCTGGGATGGGTGGAGGATGGGGGTGAGTAACCAGGGGAGCAAGGGATAGCCAGAATCACCTTCAAAAAAAAAAAAACACAGACAAAACAAATTAAAGACACAGCATAATCCAAACATACCCTGACAAATGGGCCCCTTTGCCACATATGTAGTGGCAGTCCCCATAACTAGCCGAGACATACAAACCTAAACACCAAAGCTATAAAGTGTATCTAAACAAGTACCATCATGCTACTTACGAAGAGCCACAAGTATGTTACATGCTACTTACAAATACTGCATGTTAGGTTAATTAAAACAGGCAAGAACAGGGAGCAACAGACAGAGGGCTAAGGGGAAGTGGCTCATTAATGTGCTGCTTAGCATTCCAGCATTGTTGAACAGGGCCATAGGTCAGCTGGGCAGTGTCAGTGCTAAGCACAGTTCTGATGAGGCAACATGCACATCCCCCCCAGCACACTCCTCTACAATGACTCTGGGATGCAACATAGCTAAGATGGTGTGGCAGGAAAGGTATAGTGGAGAATCACAAGCAAGCCCATAGGAGGAAATACTGCTAAGTAATTGAGTGGAAACTTCTACTGTTTCATTGGAGTGTCTAACAGATAAGTGGGGTACAGGCACAGACCAATCAGAACATTCATGCTGGACGGCCACACCAATTTGTTAGCACTTACTCAGTAGCCATCCGCCAGACATATCTCCAGATTGAAAGTGAATAAAGAGGCTGGAGTTCCTCAAAATGTGCGAGTCGTGTGTGGACCCAGGGAAGGCAGCAAATATACTCAAAAATTGCAGGTCTGGGCCGGACACTGCCTGCACATTTATCGAGTGTCCCATCTTCCTGTTCCTGCAATAGCACAATATAATAGGAATTAGTGGCCCAAAAAGGGCCAACACAATAAAAAAGATGCATTCACATAAGCAACATTTAAAACCACTGGATGTTTGGCATACACAGGATGTAGGTCTGCTTTCAGCCATTGAAACCTACTCCACATTGGCCAAATGTAAATGTATGTGCTACATGGCAGACACATGCTGACCTAAACCACATACCTGAACAGATATTCCTGCGCAGCTGGCGGCACCAACGCAACGTGTGTACAATCGATGGCACCCATGACGTTGGGCATGTCGGCTATATTATAAAAGACCAACTTAACCGCATTCCAGGCTACCACTGTGGCAGGGTAGCCATGTTAACCTGTTAAGGCTGCGGCTCAGCGTAGACTGGGACATCCCCACGGAGAAGGCACCCAGTCTCTGGAATGAGCCGTTTGCCAAAAACTGCAGGCGGCCAACCAATTTGGTCATACCTGCAATTGCATGCCCGTTCCTTGTGGTGCGGGCTAACCATGACCGCAGCTGCCTATACAAGTCCTGGAGAGAAACACAGTTAAGGCGGGTGAGCTCAAATAGCTCCACGTCATGCATGCCATCGATGTCCAGACATGTGCGGTGCAGCCTGGTTTCTGCCAGGCTCAAGAGAACCAGGCCGCGTAGCTGTCGGCATTGATGTTCGCGCACAGCAGAATGCATTCCAAAGTCACGGAGCACAAATACGGCTGCTAACACTGGCCGTAAGTTGAGCGCCCACACCCTCGTTATATTGGGCTGATTTCAATCGGAAATCAAGGCTCGGAATCAGTTAAAAAAATGGACCAATCACGGACAAGTCCGTTTGCACGGAGTCTGGCCACTTGCGAGCCGACATACAAAAGGCGCATGCCGGAACACCTGATCGCAAACACGGACACAAAAAGCAGCGGAGCACCTTTTAATGCCCCAACCACAGCCCAAAACCAACGGCAAAACGTACGGGATAGCTGAACGAGGAGACTCTGTATCAGGCCAATTAATCCTGACCTTCACTCTGAATAAGAGCTTATCTTGAAGGTTTCCTTCACCCTTTACATACAGTTTGTCAACATTAACCAGGACCTTCATCCAGAAAAGGAGCCTATCTTGTATGTTTCCCCCACACTGTACATACAGATTGGCTATATTAATCCGGACCTTCACCCTGAATTAGAGCCTGTCTTGTATTTTTCCTCGCCCTGTACATACAGATTGGCCACATTAATCCTGACCTTCACCCTAAATCAGAGCCTATCTTGTATGTTCCTCCCCAGCTGTACATACAGATTGCCTATATTAATCTGGACCTTTACCCCAATTAAGAGCCTATCCTATTCTTTCCCCCATGTACTTACAGATTGCTCACATTAATCCGGACCTTCACCCTGAATAAGAGCCTATCTTGTATGTTTCCCCCCTGTACATACATATTGCCCACATTAATCCGGACCTTTACCCCAATTAAGAGCCTGTCCTATTTGTTCCCCCATGTACTTACCGATTGCTTACATTCATCCGGACCTTCAACCTGAATAAGACCCTATCTTGTATGTTTCCCTGACCCTGTACATACAGATTGCCCACATTAATCCTGACCTTCACTCTGAATAAGAGCTTGAAGGTTTCCTTCACCCTTTACATACAGATTGCCAACATTAATCCGGACCTTCACCCAGAAAAGGAGCCTATCTTGTATGTTTCCCCCACACTGTACATACAGATTGCACACATTAATCCTGACCTTCACCCTGAATAAGAGCCTGTCTTGTATTTTTCCTCACCCTGTACATACAGATTGGCCACATTAATCCTGAACTTCACCCTAAATCAGAGCCCATCTTGTATGTTCCTCCCCAGCTGTACATACAGATTGCCTATATTAATCTGGAGCTTCACCCTGAATAAGAGTCTATCTTGCATGTTTCCTTCCCCCTGTACATACAGATTACCCACATCAATCCAGACCTTCAACCTGAATAAGAGCCTATCTTGTATGCCCCCCTCCCTGCAAATACAGATTGCCCACATTAATCCGGACCTTTACCCTGAATAAGAGCCTATCTTGTATGTTTCCCCCCTGTACATACAGATTGCCTACATTAATTCGGACCTTTACCCCAATTTAGAGCCTATCCTATTTGTTCCCCCATGTACTTACAGATTGCTCACATTAATCCGGACCCTCACCCGGAATAAGAGCCTATCTTGTATGCCCCCCCTGTACATACAGATTGCTCACATCAATCCGGACCTTCACCTTGAATAAGAGCCTATCTTGTATGTTTCCCCCACAATGTACATACAGATTGGCCATATTAATCCTGACCTTCAACCTGAATAAGAGCCTATCTTGTATGTTTCTCCGACCCTGTACATACAGATTGCCCGCACTAATCTAGACATTCAACCTGAATAAGAGCCTATCTTGTATGTTTCTCCGACCCTGTACATACATTTTGCCCAAATTTATCCTGACCTTCACCCTGAATAAGAGCATATCTTGTATGTTCCCCCCCTGTACATACATATTGCCCACATTAATATAGACCCTCACCCTGAACAAAAGCCTGTCTTGTATATTTCCCCCTGTACATACAGATTGACCACATTAATCTGGACTTTCAACCTGAATAAGAGCCTATCTTGTATGTTTCTCTGACCCTGTACATACAGATTGCCCACATTAATCCGGACCTTCAACCTGAATAAGATCCTATCTTATATGTTTCCCCGACCCTGTACATACATATTGCCCAAATTAATCCTGATCTTAACCCTGAATAAGAGCCTACCATGTATGTTTCTTCCGCCCTGTACATACAGATCACCTACATTAATCCGGACCTTCGTCCTGAATAAGAACCTATCTTGTATGTTTTTCCCCTGTACATACATATTGCCCACATTAATATGGACCCTTACCCTGAATAAGAGTCTATCTTGTATATTTCCCCACTGTACATACAGATTGCCCACATTAATCCGGACCCTCAGCCTGAATAAGAGCCTATCTAGTCTCTTTTCCCCACCCTGTACCACAGTAATCCGGACCTTCACCCTGAATAAGATCTTGTATGTTTCCCCCCTGTACTTATAGATTGCCCATATTAATCTGGAGCTTCACCCTGAATAAGAGTCTATCTTGCATGTTTCTCCCCTGTACATACAGATTGCCCACATCAATCCAGACCTTCACCCTGAATAAGAGCCTATCTTGTATGCCCCCCCCGTACATACAGATTGCCAATCCAGACCTTCATCATGAATAAGAGCCTATCTTGTATGTTCCCCCCCTGTACATACATATTGCCCGCATTAATATGGACCCTTACCCTGAATAAGAGTCTATCTTGTATATTTCCCCACTGTACATACAAATTGCCCACATTAATCCAGACCCTCAGCCTGAATAAGAGCCTATCTAGTCTCTTTTCCCCACCCTGTACCACAGTAATCCGGACCTTCACTCTGAATAAGATCTTGTATGTTCCCCCCCTGTACATACAGATTGCCCACATTAATCTGGACCTTCACTCTGAATAAGATCTTGTATGTTTCCCCCCTGTACTTATAGATTTCCCATATTAATCTGGAGCTTCACCCTGAATAAGAGTATATCTTGCATGTTTCTCCCCTGTACATACAGATTGCCCACATTAACCCGGACCTTCACCCTGAAAAAGAGCCTATTACAAGTAAAGAAGTAGCAATGTCTGCACAAACTTTTAAACTTAGTAATGTTAGGGACGGGGTACAAATTGGACGGCCTTGACGTGGCTACCTCGCTTTTACATTAATTGCAATATATGTTAACTAACAGTCCATATTCTTAACAAGTGTTAGCTAGGTTTTTCAGTAGTATGAGTGTCCAGAGGGTTAACTTTCTTTGAACATCCCCTCCCTCCATTTGTACCACTCTTATTTTTCTCTTTGCATTGTAAGCTTAGTGGCTAATAAAGGTGAAAAAACCCTCAGGCAGCCACTTCACTCTGCGATATTTCTCTTTTGCTTGACAGTAATGCTTAGGATTATGAAGATAATGGAATATGCTGCTACTAATGTATTACTGTGATACAGATGGGGTCGGGAAGCTGGACTTTGAGTGTCCTGCCTTCAGGCGTAGCTAACATTCCAGTGTGCTCGTTAGGAAGAACAGACCAATTGCTTAGCTAGATATTCTTTTTTTCTAATATGATGCTTGGCCATTGTTCGGTTGTTGACAGCGACTCAGTCGGTGTGGCGTAATGTTGAATACAAGGTTAGGAGTCGCTATCTGACAGGTTCCGCGCTGTATGGGAGCGCATGATAGCGACTGGTCAGAGCGACCGGCTCCCTATTCATCAAAAAATCACGCTCAAAAAATTCTTGCGCTGTAAAATGCATGTTTAAACCCCAGAGCGCTGGCGGCGATGGGTTAAAAGTAGTTTTTCAACCCCCAAACAACCATATTTTTGGAAACCAAAAAAAAAGTTTTTAAAATAATTTAGTAATATGAATACATTAATATCAGACCTGTAATATCAATTCTGCACAAATTTATTTATTTATTTTTTCCCTTAAAAAAATTATCTAAAATGGCAGAAGTGGTCACAGAATTTTTCACATTTAAAAAAAAAAAAAAAAAAAAAAAAACATTAATAACTATTAATTATTAATATTTAAAGATTGTTCCATTGAAATGCATTGGAGAGCGCCAGGTAGCGAGAGGTCATACCTGTCGCTGTTCAAGGTCGGACGCTGGCGCTGTGGGCTGAGGCTGGAATAATGATGAATGAGTGGCTATATGGCGCTATCTCAGTCACTAAGCAGGATCGGCTTGATAAATATGTGATTGTGGTGGGGAGCCGGCGTTCTCGTGGCGGGGCCCGTCATTACCGGCCGCTCCCCAGTCGCTACCTGTCGCTATTCCTTCATAAATAAGGGCCAAAGTCTGTCAACAATGTATAGGGAGCAGGGTTCCCACAAACCCCAGAGTAACCCCCAGAGTAGGTGCACCACTACAAGTATCCAGGATTATATAAAGCTTTATTATTACATATATTTACAATTCGGTGAGTTAAGACAATTTAAAACCTATTAAAAAACATATAACACATTGAAAAGAGGGAGGAGGAGGGAGGGACATGGCAACGCTGCTCTCATATGTAAACCATTCTGACACTATATTAATCAATTCTGTCTATGCCTGAGGTCTGTGATTATTGATTTTACAGTGCCCTTTATAGTAAATAACAACAAAAGTAAAGTGCTAAGGCATCTCTAAAAAAGATTAACTCAACGCCTATATACTTATTGAGCCCTAACTGGGTGTAGACTAACCTAAAAAAAAAATTTCAAGTGCAAATTTGCAATACACTGAAGTGGAGCGTGCATGAGTTTCAATGAGGACTAACCAGGCAGAGATTGATCAAACAACAGGCATAAAAAACAAAATCATCTCACATGTCCAGAGCAGGCTCGCAGCACGGTCCCCCCACATGCACACCTCACCGCCGACGCGTTTCGTGACGTCAACGCGTCACTTCTTCAGGGCGTGTGAAGCGGATGAGCGCCAGATGCATCTCCGTGAGATAGTCAAACACATTCCAATGACTGTGTCCTTCTGGCTCTCATATTTCTTATCTCCTAGGCTGATTTGAAAGACCGAACAACACCCAGGACCCCCATTAAAATGGGAACAAAGGAGAGGGTCCGCCTGACGGACAGCCGTCCTTGACATATATACACCATGCTTTATATTGAGCTATGGACACAGCCTCTTTTCTATAGGCTTGAATCACCGCATCTGTTCATATTTCTGTATTTCTGTGTTTGTAAAAAATGTTTCAATAAAATCAAATTAAACCAAAAAGTGGTCCAAAAGCCACTATGTTACTTGGTGCTTTCAGTGTGAGCAAGTTCAGCCAGCCACTATGGCCCTGCCGCTGTCTCTGTCCACAGCAGAACACATTCACAACTCTTAAAGTTGTGCCATGACACGACTTCCCAGCTTAATCACAGCCAGGAATAAAAGCAAAGAAAGTGTTCTCGTTTAGGATACATAAGGTATATACATAAAATCAGAGATTTTGTGATGCGTAGAAATGGCTTATTTCACACTGTTCCAATAGAGCAGTGGTAATCAACTAGCGGACTGGGGTCCGAATGCGGACCTTGGCACCAGATTCCTGGACCCCTGCCCTGACAGTCCTACACTCAGTTGCTTCTGTGTTGCCGTGCTCAGTGCTGCCTCCTTTACTTGTTAACAGACCTTATTGCCAGTAACATTTTCAGCCCTAGTCCAACCTTGTACACGGCCTGCACAGAATGCACAGGGGGTTAAAAGCAATGTGTCATGTAGGTCCTGTGGGGCAATTAAAAGCTCCTGTTTTTTCCTAGTGCCCAAAAGGTTTCTTGGGGTGAGCAGCCTTTTTTTTACCTTTGCCGGTGGAATCTATAGCCCCTGATTTCTAACTATCCACTCCCCGGCGACAGCCCCCTGTCCGGACCTTCACGTCTCACTAGATGCCTGTAAGTGGGCCTTTACAAGAAGTGGTTGAGTGCCCTTGCCATAGAGGACATGATGAAAAGCGTTTGCCTGGATCTTAATCCTAATATGAATATTTATAGACACTATTTCTATTATAGGAAAGTATTTGGTCATCATGTGCAGTGAAAATCAAACAATGGTGACAGAACTGCTCCTCCTTGGCTTTCAGAATACCTCCAAGATAAAGATTTTGATGTTCAGCCTAATAGTCCTGATATATATTTGCACCGTGGTTGGCAACCTGTTGATCATCTTGATGGTCTCTACCACTGATATCCTCCACCGGCCAATGTACTTTTTCATCTCCAGCCTTGCCTTAGCGGACCTCACCCTGTCCAACACCGTGGTGCCCAACATGCTGTTTGTCATCTGGTTGGAAGGTTCCACCATAACGATGAAGGGCTGCATCACCCAATATGTGTTTGTAGTCCTATCGGCCTGTGCCCAGTGTTGGCTTCTTATGATAATGTCCTTGGATCGTTATTTGGCTATATGTTTACCTCTTCGTTACTCTTCTATAATGACCATAAACGTGTCGCTGTGCTTGATTCTTATTTCTTGGGTCCCTGGCATTATCTTGAATTTTGAAGCGATTTTAATTTATCAGCTGCAGTTCTGTACCTCCAACGTAATAGACCATTTCTTTTGCGACTTTGCTCCGCTTCTAGCTCTTTCTTCCACGGACGTGTCCATCATCCAATGGTTTGACTTTTCAGTTGACATTTTTATTATATGTCCGCCGGTGCTTTGCATCGTAATGTCGTATATCTGTATCTTCTTTGTGATATTGCAGATTTCCTCGGCGAGTGGGAAGATGAAAGCTTTCTCCACCTGCAGCTCTCATTTAATCGTAGTTTGCAGTTACTTTGTTTCTCTGATCATGGTCTATATGGCTCCCAACAACGAGAGCTTTCGCTACGAAAACAAGCTACGATCCCTTTTGTTTGTTGCGCTCACCCCATTTGCTAATCCTATAGTCTACAGTTTAAGAAATTACGAGATTAAGGAGGCAATAAAGCGTATGGCGAAAAATAAAAGTAAATAATGGGTACGGGGTCTTCTGATTTGACCATTTCCTTTACGATCAAATGAGATTAGATGAATGCTATGGCATAGAACAAGCTCTTTCTTCACTTGTATAAATGATCTAAATGATTATCAGATATATTATTTGCCAGGTTATTGATAATTACTTTTAGGGGCAGACTGGCACACTTTGGGGGGCTAGTTGGGCTGCTGTTTCCTATACCCAGGGTCGGATTAAGTGTGGTGAAGTCCCCTGGGCACAAAATCTGGTTGAGGCCCCAGTTACAGTATTTTTTTTCCTTTAAAATAATAGTCTAGCCAAGTAACTGATTGTTGGTTGTCTGGTATCCACCTACTTACTGAAACCCACCAGCATGTTGTTTGTCATCTGGTTGGAAGGATCCACCATAACAATGAAGGGCTGCATCACCCAATATGTGTTTGTAGTCCTTTCGGCCTGTGCCCAGTGTTGGCTTCTTATGATAATGTCCTTGTATCGTTATTTGGCTATATGTTTACCTCTTCGTTACTCTTCTATAATGACCACAAACGTGTCCCTGTGCTTGCTTCTTATTTCTTAGGTCCCTGGCATTATCTTGAATTTTGAGGCGATTTTAATTTATCAGCTGCAGTTTAGCACCTCCAACGTCATGACCATTTCTTTTGCGAATTTGCTCCGCTTCTAGCTGTTTCTTCCACGGACGTGTCCGTCATCCAATGGTTTTTCGGTCGACATTTTTATCATATGTCCGCCGGTGTTTTGTATCGTAATATCGTATATCTGTATCTTCTTTGTGATATTCCAGATTTTCTCCGCAAGTTGGAAGATGAAAGCTTTCTCCACCTGCAGCTTTCATTTTATCGTAGTTTGCAGTTACTTTGGTTCTCTGATCATGGTCTATATGGCTCCCAACAACAAGAGCTTTCGCTAAGAAAACAAGTTCTAATCCCTTTTGTTTGTTGCGCTCGCCCCATTTGTCAATCCTAAAGTCTACAGCCTAAGAAATTACGAGATCAAGGAGGCAATAAAGCGCATGACGAGAATTAAAAGTAAATATTGAGTACGGGGTCTTCTGATTCAACCATTTCCTTTACAATCAAATCAAATTAGCTTAATGCTATGGGATAGAACAGGGGAACTCAACCACTTCTTGTAAAGGTCCAATTACAGGCATCTGGTGAGGGGTGAAGGTCCGGACAGGGGGACTATCGGGGGGGTGGATAGTTAGAAATCAGCGCACTGGGTGGGGGGGTTGTAGATTCCACTGGCAAAGCTAAAAAGGACTGCTTGCCGCCACACCAAGAACCCTATTGGACACTAGGAAAAAAGCTTTTTTTTGTGCCCTACATGCCCTACAGAACCTACAGCTCTGGCCCACGGCACACTGCTTTTAACCCCCTGTGCATTCTGTGCAGGCTGTGTATAAGGGTGGACTAGGGCTCAAAATGTTACCGGCAATAAGGTCTGGTAACAAGTAAAGGGGACAGCACTGAGCACGGCAACACAGAAGCAACTGAGTGCAGGACTGCCAGGGCAGGGGTCCGGAAATCTGGTGCCGAGATCCGCATTTGGACCCCAGTCCGCCAGATAAATAATCCATGCTGGTGAGATCCTTTGAGCCTAGCTTAGTGCATGCTTAGTCCCTGGGTGTGGTGGGCAGTGACAGCAGCAGGCTGACCGATGACTAGTGGCACCCTTCTCCCTCTTCTGCTAGCTGCGTAGGGCTTTGTGGCAACCACACCTCTTCCTCCGAACTCTGATGGCCTTCAGTCCACATTGGGTCTAGGACTTTGTCCTCATCCCTGGCCTCCTCTTCCACCCACTCCTCTAGCCTCCCTTTGAGCCTCAACATTGCAGAAAGCTGCAGCAGTTGGCACCAGGGTTTCATCATCATCAAGGGTGTCCCGTGATGGTCCGCTGGCCATGGCCTTAACCACCGACAGAAGTTGTTGGACATCTGGGAACCCTAGGACTGCAACTAGGACAAAGGCAGGTGGTTGGCCCAAGGTATGATAGCTAGTGTCATCATAGAGCATTATTGACTCTGTGACTTGTGGCTGGGATTGCCTTGCTGATTTTAAGGGGGAGTGAGGTGGAGGGGTCAGCACTACTGGCAAAAGTAGAGTGGGTGAAAGACCATTCCATGGAACTGGTACCACTGCATGCCATATAATCTACGACTGCCTCAACTTGTTCTGGCCTCACCACTCTGCCAGCAGTATTTGGGCCCACAAAAATTCATTCCAAACCCTGGCGCCTACTTGCATCAGAGGAAGGTGTAGCAGGTAAGGATGAAACATGTCCTCTCCCTGCAGCTACCCGTTCTGCATTGTTAGACATCTTCAGTTACAGCACCCCCGAAATAGAGAAATAAAAAACAAAATCACAGGAAAATCCCCCTTAAATGCACTGAACCAATGGAAACTCCATGAGCAATTAAAGATCACTGACACACAGGTGCCCTAAACCAGTAGACACAACACAAAACTTTTGTTTTCACAAAAGGGTCTTAAGTGCCCTGAATCAGTCGATACACCACTAACAATTGGTATTAAGGAGTACTGACACACAAGAGTCCTGAACCAGTGGACACTACACAAAACCTTTTTTTTATTGGCAAGAGGGTCTTAAATACCCTAAACCAGTGGATACTCCACTAACAATTGGTATTAAAGAGTACTGACACACAAGTGCCCTAAACCAGTGAACACCACACAAAACCTTTTGTTTTTTATTTTTAAGAGGGTTTTAAGTGCCCTGAACCAGGTGCTATTACAGAGTACTGACACGCAGGTACTATTATAGAGTACTGACACGCAGGTGCTATTACAGAGTACTGACACGCAGGTGCTATTATAGAGTACCACAACCACCATCACCAAGCCAGTTCACACCATCCCAGCGAAGTGTTCAGATTTCCATCCCACAAACTTCAAGAGAAAGCAGAAGTTGGGCCCATCCCACACATGAGACCTGGCCCTGAATGCGAGCATTTCCAAATTGCTGACCTTTGAAATGCTCCCATTTCACCTGGAGGAGACGAAGAGTTTTATTGATCTGATGGTGGCGGCTGTTCCACAAACACTATTCCCAGCCACTACGACTTTTCTCGCCAGGCCATCCCTGCACTGCACCAACAGGGTGTGGAAAAAATAACATGTGCACTAGGCAATGCCATAGGTTCCAGTGTGCACCCCACCACTGACACGTGGGCAAGTATGCATGGGACAATGTAGTGGCAGCTGAGACTGAGGCATATCCTTCCACCACACGGGATTGCTGGAAATCAGTCAGTGCTTCCTCCTACTCTGCATCCTCCTTAACCGGTGTTATTACAGAGTACTGACAAGCAGGTGCTATTATAGAGTACTGACATGCAGGTGCTATTACAGAGTACTGACACGCAGGTGCTATTACAGAGTACTGACACGCAGGTGCTATTACAGAGTACTGACACTCAAGTGCTATTACAGGGTACTGACACTCAAGTGCTATTGCAGAGTACTGACACTCAAGTGCTATTGCAGAGTACTGACACTCAAGTGCTATTGCAGAGTGCTGACACCCAACCTATCTAGCCCTGACTCCAGATGCTTTCCCTATATAAATATCCTTAGAAGGACAGTTTTAGTTAAAAAAAAGCCCTATCTACTGCAGACTTAGAGAGCTCTGAGGCACAGGATATGGACCCCACCTTTTATACAGCGGGGTCACATGTCCTGCCGAGCCAGTGGTGGGGAGGGAAGGAAGAAGGCTGATTGGCTGATTTCAAATTGAAATCTATGCTCATGTTCAGAGACCTGAACTCGCAAAGTTTAATACGAACCTGAACATTGCAGTTCGGGTTTGCCCAACCCTAGTCATTTTTACTTGCTATGCTTATCGATATCTTGTTTTCATTTGCATTTTTTCATATTATATACCGCAGCGCAAGGTCTTACATTTTTGTTGTGTTTTATATTTTATTTAGGTCATACATTTGTAACCCAGTGCACTTAAAGCGGACCTCCAGTCAATAAAAGAAAGTTTAGTTATGTGCTCTCCTAAACCTCCTTCTCTGATCAGAGCTATTTGAGTAGGTTTATCCCCATGCAGATGTTTTGTAATAGCATGAAGAGTCTGCACTCTATAACTACATGGATTTGCCATCTTGCTGACAGTCCTGATTACATATGAGCATGAGGGGGGGGCAGTGTTAGCAGCAGCCCACATCAAACTGATGGAGTTATATGCCTTAAAAACATGGAAGTTCTTGCCTGTCATGCTGTACATACACACACACACACGCGCACGCACGCACACACTGAATACACAGCTGCTGGAGGAATTCTGTGTGTGTAAGAGGAAAACTGTTACATTGTATGTATAGGTTGGGCAGTTACAGAGCATTCAAACAGTTGTTTGCAATGTTTCAATGTTTTAAAATCTTTCTGAGTCATTACAGCAGATGGCTTTCTACCCCCCTTGCTAAAAACATGGGATGATTGTACAGTGATTTAAGGCAATTTTGACTGTGGGATGGTTTTTTGAGAGTCTCTAATGTGTGTGACAAGATGGCCGTCACCATTCAGAAGCACAGAATCTGCATGCTGTTCCATAATATCTGCATGGGGTTATTTCCTCTCAAATAGCTATCATCACTGATTGCTAGAGGGAGACGTTAGGGGAGCATTTTACTAAGCTTTTCTTTTTTTGACTGGAGATCCACTTTAATAAGACCTTATTCTTGCCCCAGTTGAATGTTCTACATGAAGAGCTTAGAAGGGTTGACCCTAGAACAATCTGCCCAGCATACCATGGACTCCCTACCCAATGTGAAGACCTGTCTGTGATTAGTCATCCCCTTTATCAATAGCACCAGGACAGACAAGTCGTTCACTCTATAGACTGTCAAGAAGTTGTATTTTAAGATCACTAATACTGTCAGTTCTGGATTCCTCCACACCTTGAGTTCCCCTGCTATATGCCGCTTCACCTGCAGATGATGCTGTTCTGCAGACTTCCTGGGAATCAGCTTGCACCTGTGATTACCTGGCCTATTTAAGCTGATCAACACCTCCCCTCAGCGGATCTGCATTATTTCTGTCTTTTGAACCTGGACCCTGGAACTCTGATACTTTAACTCTGGACCCAGGACTCCTGCCTTAGCCTTAGTCCCAGCCTCAGTCATAGTCATAGCATTAGCCACAGCCTCAGCCTTTGTTGGACTTTGGACACCTAAGCACGTATGTTTTCTGACTTCACAGCAATCTGAGTGTGTTTCATGCTTCTTGGTTTATCTATGTGTATATATGTATATAGCAGCTTGATTGGTGTGTACTCACTGTTTGTTATTATTAAACACGGTTTGCCGCATATCCGCCTCTGTCTCTCAGTCTAATTCTGGTAATTTACTACTATTGGGATTTCTCTGATGAGAAATCCGTGACAAATACTGTTTTATTTAATTTTAATTTGTATGTTTAGTGCATTAATTGGCTCCATTGAGTCCTAACTGGAATTCTCCAATCTCCTTACCTGATTCAATGTTCGAAAATTAAAGCTATATAAGACAGACAGAAAATAACATATAATAAAAAAGCACAAGAATGATCAGATCAATATGTGAGAAGATTTACCTATATATTCTGGTAATATGATGATACATGTACGACGTAACCATGCTTTACTTTTGAGTATTTTTGATTTAGAGGACTTGTGATCACCTGTATTTCCTCTACCCAATAAATGCCAGTATATACATTCTAGGCATTTTCTTCAGCTATATCGTAAGTAAAAGCTATTGGACTCACTGTGCTTTCCTCTATGATATGTTTGCTAGTCATCTAACTGGCTTTCTCAATTCCGAGATTCTGCCAGACAGAGACTGCCATTTGAAAGGGAAGTATTGCTTTGTGTAAATAAGATTGGTTAAAGCGAGTACAGGGGCTTTTACGAGTTCCAGTTGTATTTTCAAGTGAGGTTGTATTATAAGTGAGGGGACTTTTTATTAAGGGACTTTATATTGGGACTTCAAGTGTCATTATTGCCTATGTACTAAAATAAGAAGATAACAGCCAAAGTTGCTGCAACTGTGAGCACTAAAATTGTTTTTACTGCAGTTTTGTAACTAGGATAATGGCTAGCGATATTGGAGGTCTACTTCAATGCACAGTTTGTCATATGTATACACTTCAGGAGCAGCAGCTCCCAGGTGAATACCGCTGTGGTAAATGTGAGCAAATTGCAAACTGGAAGCTCGGGTTAGAGATCTGGAGGAGCAAAATGCAACACTGAGGGAGATTGACAATATGGAAAAGAGCTTTCTGCTCACTGAGTAGGCAATAAATGGGGTAGATACAGAAGGTGGAGTAATGGGTCAGGAGGAGCAAGTAAGTAGCTGGGTAAATGTAGATAGAGGGAGTAGAAAGGGTGCACAAAAAAGAAAGGTTATACCTGTGTCTGCGCACCCTAGCAAGATTGCCAAGTTGGGTAATGATGCAAGAGTGTCAGTCTCAGAAATGGCAGCCCTAGAGGATACTGCTCTCCTTAACAGCCGGGAGGACAACCCAGCTAGTGAGCGGGTGGTTGGTCCTGCAGGTAGGACTAGACAGTTAGTGGTCATAGGGGAGTCTATTATCAGGAGGACTGATAGAATAATTTGTCACCAAGACCGTCTCAACCGAATGGTTTGCTTTCTCCCTGGTGCCAGGGTTCGGCATGTGGGGGAAAGGGTGGTTAAGTTACTGGGAGGGGCTGGGGATGACCCAGCTGTTGTAGTCCATGTGGGGACCAGTGACAGCATTAATGGGAAATGGAGGGTCCTTAAAAATACATTTAAGGAATTAGGCACCAAGTTGAAGGGAAGGACCTCCAAGGTTGTACTCTCTGGAATACTGCCAGTGCCATGAGCTACACATGAAAGACAGCGGGAGCTTAGAGAGTTAAACGCATGGCTCAAGTCCTGGTGAAGATTCAGTCACAATATTCATGTTTTAAATTTGTTCCTCAAAAACCTGCAGTTAAGCCGCACCACCAAACCACACCCCTGCCACATCCATTAACCTGTAAAATGTTCAGTTTAACTAAGTGTCCAACTATAAGTCACCCCAAAAATGTTTAGTTCAGTGTTTGACATTGAGAAAAGTAAAAAAAAGAGAAGAAACAAGATAATACCTTTTGTAGGCTAACTGAATATATTTTTGGGTAAGCCTTTTAGGATTCTTAGTCCATTTCATCAGACATGATGTTGCATCAAAGCACAGATGTATACACCTAAAACCAGTAGACATCAAAAATATGTTAGAATTTTTTTTTTTAAAAAGGAGTAAAGTTGGGAAGACAAAGAGGTCAGTGGGATCAAGTTATTTACAAGTAGCCAGAACATAAAGTACACAAGTACCTGAGACGTAAAAATTTAGATCCTGTTATTTGTTTTGGGTGGTGAGGAAATGATGACACATGATACAGCGTCATAAAGCCTTGTATTCCCCATTCTCTTCTCTCTCTCTCTCTCTCTCTCTCTGTCACTACTTTTTAGGATGTACTTTTTCACTTGGTATTGAAACAACCACAAGGCAGACAACGAACGTGGCAATTTATATTCCTTAAAAAAGTAGTGACTTTTCTCACCTGGTGCTGATTTAACCCCATAGTGTGAGCTCTTTTGGTGGCCAAAAGCAGTGACACCATGTGACCATTGTGTCATAAAACCAGGACTGTTCCATTTGTTTCCCAGCAGAGGGAACAAAGGTTTCCACTTAAACATAGTAACGTCAGTAAGACTGCACGCATGCACTTTGGGCCATAGCAGCACATCTTGTTGATTCGGCACAGTTATGCGTGGTGTGCAATCCAACCCACTGTACGTGTGCGCGCGCATGCGCACAATTGAGTCCAGTTTTATGCAGGGGCCTTTAAATTCTGATACACACCGACCTGCATTGCCAGTTCTCTTGTGCCTGTTCCAGAGTTCCAGTTTTCTCTCCTGTTTACCGACCCGACTCAATCCTGACTACGCTTCCACTCTTCTGATGACCTTGGCTTGTTTGACCACAATCCAGTTCTGCCTGCCCATGACCTTGGCTTGCTTGACCATGATCCAGTTCTGACTGGCCACGACCTCAGCATGTTTGACCACCATCCAGTTTTGCCTGCCCATGACCTCAGCTTATTTGACCACCATACAGTTCTGCCTGCCCACAACCTCAGCTTGTTTGACCACAATCCAGTTCTGCCTGCCCATGACCTTGGCTTGTTTTACCATGATCCAGTTCTGCCTGCTCACAACCTCGGCTTGTTTGACCACAATCCAGTTCTGCCTTCCCATGACCTTGGCTTGTTTTACCATGATCCAGTTCTGCCTGCTCACAACCTCGGCTTGTTTGACCACAATCCAGTTCTGCCTGCCCATGACCTTGGCTTGTTTTACCATGATCCAGTTCTGCCTGCTCACAACCTCGGCTGCTGCTCACAACCTCGGCTTGTTTGATCACAATCCAGTTCTGCCTGCCCATGACCTTGGCTTGTTTGACCACAATCCATTTCTGCCAGCCCATGACCTCGGCTTGTTTGACCACAATCCAGTTTTGACAGCCACGACTTTGGTTGTTCTGTCTCCAGTTCAGCTCTGGTCTGTCTTCTACCTCGGATTTGGCCATACCCGCTCCTAGGTCGCCTGACCTGGAGCCTTCCTGCAGCCCAGCGTATTCTCACCTAGGGGCTCTAGTGAAACCCAGGTTGGTCCTTAGATTCCAGGCTTCCAGGTCGAGAGGTGAGCTAGTCCGCTAGTCTCCACAATCAGGGCTGTACCCGGTGGCATCCAACCAAGGGGACTGCATTTTGCCAGTTGAATGGGAAGCTTTTAAAATTATCTTGGTCTGGAATGGACGGGTATTTAGCAGTTGAGATGCCTTCCTGTCCTGAGATCAACACCCTTGGGTGGTGGTCGGTTACAATAGTTGTGCTCTTTTAACCAGCTCATTCCTGAATATGCATTCAAGTGTGTGTTCGTAAGAGTCACCACTATTTGTTCTTTCACAGCAGGTCACAGAAAGGTCAACACCTATTGAGCATGTGCAGTGAAAATCAGACCATCAAAGAATTGGTCCTCCTTGGCTTCCAGAACATTGGCCAAATAAGGATCATCCTCTTCTGCTCCATCACAGTAGTCTACACGTGCACAGTAGTTGGGAATCTTTTGATCATTTTCCTGGTGTCCACCAACTATAACCTCCAGCAGCCCATGTATCTTTTTATCTCAAATCTTGCCCTGGCTGATTTTATTTTGTCCACCACCATTGTGCCCAACATGATGTCTGTCCTATGGTCGGAAGGAGGGACCATAACTTTAGACGGATGCATCGCACAATTCTTTTTTGCAATTACAACAGCAAGTGCCCAGTGCTGCCTTCTGATGGTGATGGCTTTTGATCGCTACCTGGCAATTTGTTTACCACTACGTTACTCTTCCTTGATGAGCGTAAACTTGTCTTTGTGTTTGGTTGCTATGTGTTGGTCAGTAGGTGTCCTTTTAATAAATATTGAAGTCATATTAATTTGTCAACTCGAGTTTTGTACCTCTGCCGTTATCAACCATTTCTTTTGCGATCTCGCCCCTCTTCTAACCCTTTCTTCTACCGACGTCTCCGGCATTATATGGCTCGACTTTTCCCTTGATGTTTTTGTCATCTTTCTCCCATTCGTCTGTATTATTATATCATACCTCTGTATTTTCTCATCAGTATTCAACATGTCCTCTGTGATCGGAAGGATGAAAGCAGTTTCAACCTGCAGCTCTCATCTAATCGTGGTTTGCACTTACTACGGCTCTCTGATTGCTGTGTACATGGCTCCAGATCATGAAACGTTTAATTCAGAAAACAAGCTCAGGTCCCTCCTATTTGTTATGCTCACGCCCTTCGCCAATCCAATGGTCTACAGCCTAAGAAACAAAGACATCAAAGACGCGTTGCTGAAAACTTTTACAAGAAGACAATGGTTATGCTAAACCAGATGTCCATAGTCTGGGACATGCCCACAGAGAGGGTGCCTAGCCTCTGGAACAAGGCATTTGCCAAAAATTGAAGGCAGCCAACCAATTTGGTCATGTCCTCAATTAGATGCCCCTTGCTTGTGGCAGGAGCCAACCACGGCTGCAACTCACAATACAGTTTCTCAAGAGAAAAAAGGTTAAAGGAGCACTATCGCAAAATTTTGTGATGTTAAAAATCAATATAAACATGTTGGCTAATGAGAGGAGGTCACTTATACATGCAAATTAAACAAAACTCCTGCCAAGCTTTTGGTTTTTTCTCACATGGTAGGAACAAAATCCAGGAATAACAGGTTTAGTCTATGAGGGGTGACAGAACCTGTCACCACTGGTTTCCTCTTCCATCTATTAAAATAAAAGAAACAAGCCTGGCTGGATATTTCTTGATGCGGGGTGCACAAGTGACCCCTCCACCCGCCATCCAGTGTATTTATTTGTATTTTTCTCAGTGGGTCATTTATATTTAATTTAAATTTTTAAAAGAGAGTCCTCACTGTAATTGTAGCTGACCTTTAAAGACCTCAGCTAGTCTCTGGCCTTCGATCTGGCATCAGAATCATGCATATATGAAGCTGCACAACCCAGAGTCATTAGAAAATGAAAAACAATATTTGAGGGTGCCGTAGAAGCTCATTGATCCTCATTATAAGGCCAGAGTACCAATGACGTTTGTGATAAAGCAACCAGTACACTAGACTTGCTTGGAATACAAAAATGGATTTTTAATAATTAAATTGTGTCACAATAAATATAGTATAAAACAAGCTTTTGTGATCAATGGAAAAAGTGCGGGCATCAATTCATAGCCTATGCAATACACAATAAACTAGTGTAGGGGGTTAAGGAATTTCTTTTAGGTCCCCTGCATGATTTTTCAATTCACTAGCTTGGGATGTTTAAATTAAGGTGTAGTTACTTGCACTGTTGCTAAGGAAATCTGGAAATCTAAGGACTTATTTGCAAAGGGTGCTATTTTCTGGAAGAGTATATTTAATGGTTTGAACCAAAGGCTCATAAGGCTGGAGCATCCTTTGTGAGGGGCTAGTTTTGTTGCATCTGGGCCTAGGGGGTCATTAAAGGATTCAAAGCATTTTCCTAACATATTTACCCATCAAAAAGTGTGCAAATGTGTATTATGTTCATATTTTCAGGCCCATTTTCAAGAATCTGAATTATTTGGGGCGTATATGTGTTTGCGCCAGTGCGTTTTAGCCTTTGCTCTACAAGGCTACTTTGTGTTTGCCTGTGTTGTTTGTTGTTTTTGCGTATGATACACAATCAGTATGGGCTGATTTCCACCGGTGGTAGTGGCATACCACAGTGGCCACAGTGGCGTGGTATACAGGAAAGTGTGGCGATGGAGCCCTCCGATGAAGTCCTGGCAGAGTACGTGCTCCTGCAGCATCGTGCCTTGTGCAGCATGTGCCTGATGGAGTTTCAATTGCATTGGCCGCATGTGGATGTCGATCGCATGCATGACATTGAGCTATTCGCTGACCTGAATTAACCATGTTTCAAATTCCTACGAGAAACTATATTGTGAGTTGCAGCCCCACCACAAGCACGGGGCATGCAATTGGGGGCATGACCAAATTGGTTGACTGCCTTCAATTTTTGGCGAACAGCTCATTCTAGAGGCTGGGCACCCTCTCTGTGGGGATGTCCCACATGCTCAGCGACACTCACAATACATTTTTTGATGGCATGGCTATCTTGGTGGACAAGTATAAATATTTCCCTGACACCATGATAGCCTGGAAAGCGCTTAAGTTGGGCTTTTACGAGCTGGCTGATATGACTAACGTCATGGGTGCGATCGACTGTACACACGTGGAGCTGGTGCCCTCGGTCGCAGATGAGTCTCGTCGCATTGCGATCCTATAATATAGCATTTATGCAATATGTATTGTAATGCCTTCACTCTGCAATTTCATGTCATGTTATAACTAATACACTGATGCCATGATCGGGATGTCATGGCTGAGGCATCTTACTTTATTTGTTGCTCCACAATTAGTCTACAATTTGATGGAATTGTGTATCTCTGATTCAGACATTTATCTACATTGATGTATACTGGTATTTTTTGTGATTTCTCCCTAATTCATGGGCCATTCAGATAATGTATGCTTTGAATACAGTGAGGAATATTGTGTGGATACCTTACTATATATTTGTCTAGAAGAAGGTAATATTTTACCAATACAATATAGTCTATCATATATACTGATACTGTTAAGGCTAAACAAATTCCTTATTTTTTTCATCAGTAAGGTATACACAGTCTTGTCAGAGTTATACACCAGGATAAGATCCGTATCCTTTTTCTTCAGTGTTTTTCATGTTGGCATGGTGTTCATAACATTTAATGAATTGTGTAAATGATTGTAATGTATGCCACTTTTTCTAACACTAAAATTATTAGCAAACTATAAATTGTGGTGTGCTTCTATTTCCTTGATTATTTTGCTAGGTACTTTATATGGGGATATTTTGAGGAAAGTATCCCATAGGAAGAAGCACCCAACTTTCATACCTATACTTACCTTTTTTGGTGTTCTAGCCAGGGTATTAATTATTTGGTTTCTCTTTGTATCCTTAATTCCATGCTATGTTGGGACATCTATGCTATGCTGGGAAGTCTAGCTTACTCATATATAGTATGTTTTGTCCCTTGCGTTGTATTGCCTCCTGTAAAGCGGACCTCAATCTCCCATTTTAACTAGTTGCCCCTTGTTCCCTGTAGCTGCTTCACTCTAAAGTAAGCCAATGTTAATGAGCAGTTCATTTTGCTTTTGCTCACACAAGTTATGTCCTCCCACCTTACACAATTTGATAAGTCCCTTTTTCTTACTCACCCAAAGAAGGCAGTCTTACCAATGGTTGTCACTTTCTGCTTAGCATCTCTTCTGTGATTGTAGGTGTCCTTGTAAGTCCAACAATATTTTTGTAGGTGGCTATTCCCATGATTCTGTTGCTTATGACCTCTATTATGTGGCCTTTGACTCCCTACAACCGGGCTCATAGCAAGACAAGGGCAGTTGGGGAGCAGGCCTTTGGCTTGCTGAACCCTTAAAAATCTCCACAAAAAATGGCGTGGGGATCCCCCTGCTCAGCATAACCAGCCTGGGCACCAACTATGCAGGGCTTGTAGAACAGGGTGCAGGGGCCAGCTTTTGTGGCCCCCTGCAGGTTACAAGCCTGCAAAGCCTCTGTGGCCCTGGGCTCTTCTCCCACCCTGAGCTTTAGGGAGGCAGGTAATGGGGGGGGGGGGGATTGAGGGTTAATGGCAAATCCCCCGCTATTCGCCGGTGACTTGCCAGCCCCCAAGCCTTGAGAACCCATATAGGGGTCTCATAGACCCCTTGCCAGTTCAAAAAGAAATAACTGTAAAAATGACACCACACATGAAAGAAAATTACTTTTAATTATTTGCTTTTTAACACTCACCTTTGTCCCTTGGCGATTATGTCCCAAGGAGATCAGCTGCCAACTGCCAGGGGTGATTGCTGGAGAGGGGCTGGGGAGGCAGGGGATCACATCCCCCTACCCCTCCAACTTTCCTCCAATAATCACCCCCCGGCATCTGACAGCACAGCTACAGGAGCGGGATGACGGCATGGTATGATGTCATACGTCCGCCCACAAAGGGTGGGGCTAGTGGTGGTGACTGCAGAAGCGAGGGAGAGGGCCCCCTTTCAAGCTTTCTCACCATGAAGAGCCCGGGGGAAGAGGCCACCCACGATGAAGAGGAGACCTGGCGGGGGTATCGTGGAAGAAGTGAATAAATGTCATTTTATCGGCAGTGGCCAAGGTGGGGTGGGGCATTCCGGACCCTCTCCTGAAGCCATAAGAGCCCCAGAGGGGGGATCGAATACCACTCAAGGGAAGAGAACCCCCAGCCGGATCGAACCAGGGGTCAGGTGATTGTTTTTTTTTAGTTTATGTACTTACTCCATTGTAATGAATAAAGTTGGTGCACCACTGACTTGAACACGGCCTCTATATTGCATAGGAGAGGATTGGCGGGTTTCTCGTACTTAGCCGTTGGTTGGTTTCACACCAGCGGTTTCTGGTGGCAGCACTACGTCGGACAAAAGGTAAGTAGTGCTGTTTTTTTTTTTTGTTTGCCTAGACAATACATTTTAGAAACATTTTTTTTTTTGTATTTTGAATGTAGAATTTCTACATTCATAGTATTTTTTTTTTTAATTATAATTATTGTATTTTGTTTGTAAGACCTGACAATTAATTTCTTCTCAATAGTCTGATACCTATTCTGATTCCCTTGCTGCTGTGGCTTTGCAGTCTGTTTCGACACACAGGGCCGTGCAGTATAGCACTTATGTTCTGAAGGGAACATAAGTGCTAAAGAGACCATTACCCAAAATAATAATTAACGAGGGGGCTTCTGTTTGTCTTAGGAAAGCCCCAGAGAACGCCTCCTCCCTCAATCACTGGTTTTCCCAGGTAATTAAACATATAAAAGAGAAGGATAATTGCTGACAAACAATACAAACAGGAGAAGGTCACGTAGCAGGCCAACAAATGAAAAAAATATATAAATGGTTATTTATGATCCTCTGGAGTCCCAAAGAATTGTAAGTAGAAATGTTATATTTTCAAAGGGGCCATGATTCATGAAGAATACACACATACAGAATACAGTACAGTATTATTATTATTGTTTATTTATATAGCGCCATCATTTTCCATAGAACTATGCTTTTCCTGCTCTTTACAGAAAATAAAAAAATAATATAAACAATTTCTATTTATATTTTTATATAATGATATATAAAAATATTTTTTATAAGTGATCTTCTTTACTGTTATTTTGGGTACATTTTAAGTATATTCATATGCTTTTCCTTCTCTTTACAGGGGATTAAAAAAAAATAATATATATAATTTTTATTTATATTTTTTATATAGTAATAGATACAAATAATATATTTTAGAAGTAATCTCCTTTACTGGTATTTTTGATACATTTTTAGTACATTTTAAGTATATTCATATGTTTTTCCTGCTCTTTACAGGGGATTTAAAACAAATATTATGTATAATTTCTATTTATATTTTTTATATAATAATATATATAAAAATAATATTTTTTTTAGAAGTAATCTTCTTTACTGTTTTTTCTGGTACATTTTTAGTACATTTTAAGTTTTTTGATATTTCTTTTAATGTTTTAAATGTTTTTCCTTTATTAATTTAGTATTGCAACAGGGGTAGGGGGGCGCCAAAGGGGGCCCGAGAACAGGTGGGAGATGCCATTTTGAATCTTTGCCCTGGGTGTCAGAAAGCCTAGCTACTCTGCCCAACATGACCACACATTAAAGAACAGACCAGTAAAATGCAGTGGACACACTAAGGGTCAGTGAGTGCAAACATGTACCCGTAACGGTGGGCTGCCCGGAGAGCAGCTGGGGGGTTAGGTGCCTTGCTCAAGAGAACTTTGGTCATGCCCCATGGCTGGGAATCGAACCTACCAGCCTCTGGTCACAAGACTGCTTCCTTACCTGACCCCCCCTATATTCAATTGCTTTCCCGCTCATGCCATCTGCACCTCAAAAACATCTCTAGAATCTGCCTCTTTCTTGCAGTAGAAACAACAACATTTCTTAACGTTTCCATGATCCATTCTTGTCTCAGTTACTGTAACTCATAACTAACCTGTCTACCCTTCACAACCTACCAGCCTCTGATCACAAGACTGCTTCCTTACCTGACCCCCCTATATTCTATTCACCTCTATATTCAATCGCTTTCCCGTTAATGCCATCTGCACCTCAAAACCATCTCTAGAATCCTCCCCTTTATTGCAGTAGAAATAACAACATTTCTTAACGTTTCCATGATCCATTCTTGTCTCAATTGCTGTAACTCATAACTAACCTGTCTACCCTTCGAACCTACCAGCCTCTCGTCACAAGTCTGCTTCCTTACTTGACCCCCCTTTATTCTATTCACCCCCTATATTCAATTGCTTTCCCACTCATGCGATCTGCACCTCAAAAACATCTTTAGAATCTGCTCCTTTGTTACGGTAGAAATAACAGCATTTCCTAACCTTTCCATGATTCATCCTTGTCTCAGTTATTGTAACTCATAACTAACCTGTCTACCCCTCAAACCTACCAGCCTCTGGTCACAAGGCTGCTTCCTCACCTGACCCCCCTTTATTCTATTCACCCCCTATATTCAATGGCTTTCCAGCCCATGCCGTTTTCACCTCAAAAGCATCTCTAGACTCTGCCCCTTTCTTGCAGTAGAAACAACAACATTTCTTAACATTTCCATGATCCATTCTCGTCTCAGTTACTGTAAGTCATAACTAACCTGTCTACCCTTCACAACCTACCAGCCTCTGGTCACAAGGCTGCTTCCTTACCTGATTCCCCTATATTCTATTCACCCATATATTCAATCACTTTCCCGTTAATGCCATCTGCACCTCAAAACCATCCTTAGAATCTGTCCCTTTGTTGCGGTAGAAACAACAGCATTTCCTAACGTTTCCATGATTCACCCTTGTCTCAGTTACTGTAACTCATAACTAACCTGTCTACCCCTCAAACCTACCAGCCTCTGGTCACAAGGCTGTTCCTCACCTGACCCCCCTTTATTCTATTCACCCCCTATATTCAATGGCTTACCCGCTCATGACATTTTCAACCTCAAAAGCATCTCTAGAATCTGCCCCTTTCTTGTGGTCGAAACAACATTTCTTAACATTTCCATGATCCATTCTTGTCTCAGTTACTGTAACTCATAACTAACCTGTCTACCCTTCGAATCTACCAGCCTCTGATCACAAGACTGCTTCCTTACCTGACCCCCCTATATTCTATTCACCTCTATATTCAAACGCTTTCCCGTTAATGCCATCTGCACCTCAAAACCATCTTTAGAATCTGCCCCTTTGTTGCGGTAGAAACAACAGCATTTCCTAACGTTTCCATGATCCATTCTTGTCTCAATTGCTGTAACTCATAACTAACTTGTCTACCCTTCGAACCTACCAGCCTCCGGTCACTAGGCTGCTTCCTTACCTGACCCCCCTATATTATATTCAACCCCTATATTCAATCGCTTTCCCACTCATGCCATCTACACCTCAAAAACATCTCTAGAATCTGCCCCTTTCTTGTGGTCAAAACAACATTTCTTAACATTTCCATGATCCATTCTTGTCTCAATTGCTGTAACTCATAACTAACCTGTCTACCCTTCGAACCTACCAGCCTCTCGTCACAAGGCTGCTTCCTTACTTGACCCCCCTTTATTCTATTCACCCCCTATATTCAATTGCTTTCCCACTCATGCGATCTGCACCTCAAAAACATCCCTAGAATCTGCTCCTTTGTTACGGTAGAAACAACAGCATTTCCTAACGTTTCCATGATTCATCCTTGTCTCAGTTATTGTAACTCATAACTAACCTGTCTACCCTTCGAACCTACCAGCCTCTCGTCACAAGGCTGCTTCCTCACCTGACCCCCCTTTATTCTATTCACCCCCTATATTCAATGGCTTTGCAGCTCATGCCGTTTTCACCTCAAAAGCATCTCTAGACTCTGCCCCTTTCTTGCAGTAGAAGCAACAACATCTCTTAACATTTCCATGATCCATTCTCGTGTCAGTTACTGTAACTCATAATTAACCTGTCTACCCTTCACAACCTACCAGCCTCTGGTCACAAGGCTGCTTCCTTACCTGACCCCCCCATATTCTATTCACCCCTATATTCAATCACTTTCCCATTAATGCCATCTGCACCCCAAACCATCTTTAGAATCTGCCTCTTTGTTGCGGTAAAAACAACAGCATTTCCTAACGTTTCCATGATTCATCCTTGTCTCAGTTATTGTAACTCATAACTAACCTGTCTACCCCTCGAACCTACCAGCCTCTGGTCACAAGGCTGTTCCTCACCTGACCCCCCTTTATTCTATTCACCCCTATATTCAATGGCTTACCCGCTCATGACATTTTCAACCTCAAAAGCATCTCTAGAATCTGCCCCTTTCTTGTGGTCGAAACAACATTTCTTAACATTTCCATGATCCATTCTTGTCTCAATTACTGTAACTCATAACTAACCTGTCTACCCTTCGAATCTACCAGCCTCTGATCACAAGACTGCTTCCTTACCTGACCCCCCTATATTCTATTCACCTCTATATTCAATCGCTTTCCCGTTAATGCCATCTGCACCTCAAAACCATCTTTAGAATCTGCCCCTTTGTTGCGGTAGAAACAACAGCATTTCCTAACGTTTCCATGATCCATTCTTGTCTCAATTGCTGTAACTCATAACTAACTTGTCTACCCTTCGAACCTACCAGCCTCCGGTCACTAGGCTGCTTCCTTACCTGACCCCCCTATATTATATTCAACCCCTATATTCAATCGCTTTCCCACTCATGCCATCTGCATCTCAAAAACATATCTAGAATCTGCCCCTTTCTTGTGGTCGAAACAACATTTCTTAACATTTCCATGATCCATTCTTGTCTCAATTACTGTATCTCATAACTAACTTGTCTACCCTTCGAACCTACCAGCCTCTCGTCACAAGGCTGCTTCCTTACTTGACCCCCCTTTATTCTATTCACCACCTATATTCAATTGCTTTCCCACTCATGCGATCTGCACCTAAAAACATCCCTAGAATCTGCTCCTTTGTTACAGTAGAAACAACAGAATTTCCTAACGTTCCCATGATTCATCCTTGTCTCAGTTACTGTAACTCATAACTAACCTGTCTACCCCTCAAACCTACCAGCCTCTGGTCACAAGGCTGTTCCTCACCTGACCCCCCTTTATTCTATTCACCCCCTATATTCAATGGCTTACCCGCTCATGCCATTTTCAACCTCAAAAGCATCTCTAGAATCTGCCCATTTCTTGCAGAGGAAACAACAACATCTCTTTTTCTATGACCCATTCTCGTCTCAATTACTGTAACCCATAACTAACCTGTCTACCCTTTACTAAGCTGTCTATCCTACAATCCTTCCTTAATGCAGCAGCCCGGCTCATCTATATGTCTAACGCTACTCTGATGCCTCACCCTCTGCCAGTCATTGCACAGGTTGGCAATACAGTATAGAATTCAGCTACTAATTCTCACCCCACAAAGCTCTCCATGGTGCTGCACCGCCTACATCTACTTACGCATTTCTTGTTTACCATCCTACCCATACTTCACGCTCTACAGATGAATTACGACTAACAACCACCATGATACGGACCTCTCACTCTCGTTTACAAGATTTAAAAACACATCTTTTTAGGGTAGCCTACCACACCCACTAATCTAACTATACTTCTCTAACCCATCTTCTACATCATTCTTCTGATCCCTGACCAGCATTTTGGTCTTATCTGGCGCTGTGCTGGGCACTGCATTGGTGCTAGCAGTTGCTGCACAGAGCGCTACTAGCTAGCTTTCATTGTTACACTAAGTATTGGCCATCAGACCCTGTCGATCCCGCCGGACGATAAACCCAGCGCCTGTGAGCGTCACTTTGGACATCCATTTTTTTCTGGCACTCAACATCATATTTAAGATTTTTTTCCACCTTGAAGTCTTTGGCGCTGTATTTTTCCGACCGGCGTTTCATCATTACAGTTACAAGAAATAACCGCTGGGCACAAAGAGGACAAACTTTGTTGTGCGTTTTGGCTGCGTTTTAGTTGTTGGTGTCCAAATTACACATTGTTATGCAAAAGTAGTAATTAAAATCAATTTTAATAACCCCCCCAAAAAATACACTTTGTGACATCTAGGTCCTGTGTTTCATTATTGACAAGTCCCAATACAAGTTCTGTAGCAATAAATGTGTGCAATATTAATTATAAGCATTAAACACTACAATCCAGTTCTGCCCATTGTGCTCTATAGGATCTGGAGCTACAGCGGCAGGTTTCATCAGGCGCTGCTTCAACCAGAACTCCCAGCGCTGCAACCTTTTCAGCACTAGTGTTAAATAAGACACTAGCTGGCAGTCACCATAGGAGGAAGCCACCTATCCAACCAAAGAGAGGCACCTAAGGAAGGCCTCATGCCCATGCCCCAGCGATTGGCTAGGAGGGTATGCACTACACAGCCTGAGATGCAGCCTGAAGAGGCTCACCCCACCTGCCCCTTCCATTGGAGACCATGATGTAAGTTCACTTAAAGGAAGCATTTTACACCGAAGCTAAAGCTGGACATGCTTTATATGTATATTGATGTCTCAATGCCAGACGTTGGATGTGGATCTAAATTGAGATTGTAGCTTTGACTTACCTGTCTCACACTATGGGTCTTAACACCGAGGACTGAAGTCCAAATAACAGAACTGCCTTTATTTCTTACCTACATGGGACTCACCTCTGACTACAGGTAGATCCTCACATGTGGACTTGGGGGGAGCAACTGCAATGGGACCTAGCCACCCCCCTTTACTGTACAGCTGGGCAAACTTCTCAGCCCAAAATGTGACCAGACAAACTAGGAAGGCCCCCCCATGCCCCAGTGATTGGCTCAGAGAGTATGCACTACACAGCCTTAAATGCTGCCTGAAGAGGCCCACCCCGCCTGCCCTTCCATTGGAGACCATGATGTAAATAAACTTAAAGGAAGCATTTTACACTAAAGCTAAAGCTGGACATGCTTTAGATGTTTATTGATGTCTCAATGCCAGATGTTGGATGTGGAACTAAATTGGGGTTGTAGCTGTGAATTACCTGCCTCACACTACGGGTCTAAACACTGAAGACTGATGTCTACTTAACATTCCTTACATACATGGGACTCACCTCTGACTACAGGTAGATCCTCACATGTGGATTTGGGGAGCGGGGAGCGACTGCAACAGGACCTAGCCACCCCTCTTTACTGTACAGCTGGGCAAATTTCTGAGCCCAAAATGTGACCAGACAAACTATGAAGGCCTCATCCCCCATTCCCCCCCCCCCCCCCCGATTGGCTAGGAAGGTATGTGCTCTTGAGATGGAGCCTGAAGAGGCTCACCCCACCAGCCCTTCCATTGGAGACCATAATGTAAGTAAACTTTTAATCTTTAATGGAATAAAGGAAGCATTTTACACTAAAGCTGGACATGCTATATATGTTTATTGATGTCTCACTTGCCAGCTGTCCATGCTAAATGTTGGATTGGATCTAAATTGGGATTGTAGCTTTGACTTACCTGCCTCACACTATGGTTCTAAACACTGAGGACTGAAATCCACCTACCAGAACTGCCTTCATTCCTTACCTACAGACTCACCTCTGACTACAGGTAGATCTTCACATGTGGACTTTGGGGAAGCAACTTCAATGGGACCTAGCCACCCCCCTTTACTTTACAGCTTTACTTTACAAACGTCTGATCCCTAAATGTAACCAGACACACTACCCACACCAGCACTGGCTCAACACACATTGCTCCCAACCAGCTGCAAATGATGGTACATCCATAACCCCGGAAGCTCCCTCATGACCACATGGTCACTAAACAGTGTGGACGTACACTATTTAGTGACCATTTGGTCATAAAGGAGTTTCCAGGGTTATGGATGTACCATCAGTAGGCCCACCTTGCTACATTACTGTTTGGGACCCTAAACTTTGATGCAACTCTGGGGGGACTCTCTACCTTGCTACAACATTAGGGTTGATTCATGGCTGTGAGTCTGTGCATTTACGCATCTTTTTTGGAGCGCTAAGTCACTCTCGGGCTTCTTCCTGATTCATGGTTATCAAAATTCGAAGCACATTTTATAAGGTGGAAACTTGCGCTTGTAATTTCCTGCAAGAGCAAATTGGCCACTGATTTATGAGTTATTTACAGGGCAGAATAGTGGACGCAAATGTGTCAATTTTAAGAGGGATTTTCCTCCAGCAAAAAGCTAGAGGAAACTGCCGACTTCACTAACTAACAGGCTTATAGCATTCTTAAATTACATGCCGGCAGCATCGGGCATGTTTTTTGGAAATGAAAGTGTTAGATGCTTGTGCTCAAAAAATTTGTTGAAAAAGTTTGCAAAGTTAACAAATCTGAAAAGTTATAATGTTAAAAACAACAACAAAAGGTGCACATCGGAGCCCAAAAATTAAGATAGACAACAAAACAAATCATTATTAGCACATATATTAAGCACTAAGACGCAAAACAAACATAGCAGGGAGGGAGGGGTTAAAGAGAGCATCTGGGACAAAACATTTGGAAAAACAACACAGACGGTGACCTAAAATCATGAGATCCCCCTAAAATAAACACCTAAAATTAAAGTGGGTCAAAACCCAGCTGGATCGATCCATTCCCTCCCCACGGGGCATCCAAAACCCTCCAGGTCACCCACTACACTTACACTTACATCTTAATCCCGGTCCAACGGTGCATGTGCGAGCCATGGCCGTATCCCCGCTATCCCTCTAGCAGGGCGCGTGCCTTGTGCCGGCGCAAGATCTGGGGGGCATGGCCGCCAGCGCGCTCGGAGCTGCTGAGCTAAGACGTCGGGTTAGACGTCCATAACTCAGTGGCTCCAAGCATGCTGATTGAACGAGCGGGCACGCATGCATCATAGGACCGCGGTGAGGTGAGTTGATGCGGGAGATCTGGGGGATTTCACATAGCAGGACACCCCCGATTGGGGTGCCCGGGGAAGTGGACCAAAACCCAGGATAGTCAAAATCCTGGGTTTTGGTCCACTTTAAGGAGAAAGAAACACCTATAAATAAATGACCCCTAAATATTTCTCCCCTATCTTTAACTATTCTTTACTTCAGAGTGTATTCCCTGTCACCTGACTACACCGCAATTTGGAGAATAGAGATTCCCCTAAAACACAGAAGCTGGAAATTTGCAATCTCGAAAAAGCGAAAGAAAGGGGAGAAACCATCAGGACCAATTAAGGGCTTAGCAGACAATTGCACAAGGGCCAGGGACATTTGCTCGTCAAAATATCAAAGGAGGAATCAACCCTATTGAGAGGACTCTTCCTACTATCCTGCACCACCTAAAGCTATCCAGATCACTACCGTATAATGTAAACTGATGAGGAAGCCTAGGTAAAGGGTGAAGTGCGTTGAGTTCTACCACACAAAACTCAACTGACAAAATCCTCAAAGGGCCTAGCTACAAAAATGTGAAAAACTGACAGGACAACAGTTTTTTGTTATTTGCTCAATAATACAATAGTTTCTAATTTTGATTAGTCTTCTTCAGGCCATTCTGTTTAACTCCTTTAGGATAACTTTAACTTCATGTGGAACAGACTGTGACCTTTACACTTAAAACTTCCATGTCCACCTCAATTTCTAGAAAGATATACAATACCTACATTCGTCAAGCCTTACAAGGGACTATTTATATTCCAAAGTTGTATCTCGGCATGAAAGAGGTCAGAGAGTCAGATTGTCAATACCCCGTGGGACACCCGCCTTCTTGGCGAGTCCACAATCCTCAATCTCCGCAGCTTGCTTTACCTATAGAAAAGCTTCCGTTAACCGGACACGGTTGCCCCCAGGACTTAGTTGCTCAAAGATAGTGAACTTATAGGGGTGAAGGCAGATGAATCACAGGTAAGGCTCTGTGTTATCAGGCAAGCTGGGGTCATACACGAAATAATCAGTCCTCACGGTACGCAGTGCCAAGAGAGAAGCACGAAAAGGGTCAAAGGTCAAGCCAAGTGTCAAGCCATTCACAGTACAATGGATGAGATGGGTACATAGTTGGGATTCAGGCAGGGCCGACCCTTCAGACAGCGGCAAGCTAGGTCTGCAATGGTAAAAAAATCAGAAGTCACAGTAGCAATAGCACCCTGAAGAACGCTATCATGGGCGGTGAGAGAGTGAGACGGGAAACCCTTTATAGGGCTGGAACGGAGGGATTGGCCAGGGGGGAACTGGTCTCATTGGACCATCAACAACATATGGGATGATTTCCCAGATAAACCTTAAGGGCGTCTGGCCCACAGATGAGCAGGGGATGCGGCCACGAGCAGATGGAATGCTTGGCTCGATGCTGACCTGACAGAGGCCCCAGCATGCCACCCCAGCAGCCTACCAGGGACACCGTGGAAGCGAACAGTTAAGTGTATCGTGAAACAGATGAAGTACCCTGACCAGAAATAGGGAGAGGGTCATGGACAGAGGAGAGGTTGTATTTGGGTTGGTATTGTAAAATGCGGGGGCTGACTGGAAAGAGCTATGGGAGTTATTTAGGCAGCTAGACAGACGAGCAGTGGAGATCCTGGAGGCCAGGGAGGGCCCCTGTACCACAGAGGACAAAAGGTACATATCTGGCGTACAGACGACTTACCCACGTGACAACGCATATTTAAAGAACTGGGGAGCAGCCAGAAAGGAAAAACAGCATCCACAACTCTGCGGGGTCCGTTAGGAATAAGCAGGACCGGAAAGCTCCAAATCTGCAATATAAGGGTGCATGAACCAGATTCCTCTGAGGTACAAGGAATAACAATATGATATGTAGACTGAATAAGTACATGATGTAAAAGGATGAGGAAACCATAAAGAGCATCCCAATTTCCTTAATTAGGGCACGGAGGAAGCCAACATAGGAGGCGAAACATGTCTGCCCAATCAGGAAGGGATTATGAATCCAACTGATTACCAAGACAGCAGGGAGAAATGTATTGTATATACATTTGAAAAACGTGATCTATGTATTATAAATGTACTAATGTGTTTTGAATATCATGTAAATAACTAATATCATGTAAATAATTAATTGAGAGCTCAGAGAATATGAATTTGCAAACATATGCATTTTAAAGAATAATATATTAATAAATCAATTTTGAATATTAAATGGTGTGGTCCTGGTCAAAAAAGATTATCAATTCTTCCTTTTTTATTTTTTATACCAATTTGCGATTATATTTTCATAACCGTAATATTGGCTAATTAATTGGCTCTTCCCACAGTCCTCAGATCTATTATTCCGTCTCTGTGGTGCAGCTCGGCAATCATTTCCGGCTTTCTTTGGGCATTGGTGACCTGCCGTTTCAGGATGCTTGACTTGACTAATGAGGGACTTCTGTTTGTCTGGTGAGGGCTCCAGAGAACACAACGTCTCTGGGTTCCCCAAATATTTCAGGTATAAAAGAGACGAATATTTGCTGGTGAATATTACAGACGGGAACGATCACGTATTCAGCTAACAAGAGGAAAAAATACATCAATTCTTCTGTATTTGTCTTGGGATTCTCATAAAGCTGTAAGCTGAAATGTTATATTTTAATGAAGAAACGCTAAATGCAAAACAGACAATATGTTTCTGTGTTTTGTCCTACGTATTTTACAGGGTGAAATAAATATTGTCAAAAACAAGGATTTTGAAAATAATGTTAAGTGTTTTTTGTGTAGCATTATTGCACATTTTGGTTCTTATTTCCTATGAGTTAGCTTTGTTATTCAGATTTAAAAACAATTTACGCTAACTGGAAGCGAGTTATGAGCATTAAAGAATTTAAAAAAAGGTTAGAGAATGAAAATAACTTTGTGTCATTTTGCTTGTATTGTTATTGTATGTAGCTTGTATTGTGTGATATATATATATATATATATATATATATATAGTTGCATATACAATTCTAATTCCAATTATATATTGTTAAAAAGAACAAAAAAGGTGTACATTGGGCCGCAAAAAAATAAGATAGACAACAGAACAAACTATTAGTAACACATATATTAAACACTAATACGCAAAACAAACAGGGTAGGGAGAGAGGGATTAAAGATAACATCTGGGACAAATGATTTGGAAAAACAACACTGGAGGTGGCCTGGAATAAGGAGATCCCTCCAAAAAACAACAGCTAAAAATAAGGAGAAATAAGCACCTATAAATAAAAGACACCTAAATATGTATTTTCTTTTTTTTGTAGCATTATTGTACATTTTGTTTCTTATTTTCTATGAGTTAGATTTGCTATTCAAATTGAAAAAGAATATTCGCTAACTGGAATTGAAGTATGATATAAGTATGATAAATAAAGACTAAAAAAAAAAGGTTAGAGAAAAAAAAAAACTTTAGGTCAATTGGCTTGTATTGCTATTGTATGTAGCTTGTATGTAGATACTTGTATTGTTTCAGATATATATATATATATATATATATATATATAGTTGCGTATACAATTCTAATTACCATTATATATTATTAAAAAGAACAAAAAAGGTGTACATTGGGCCGCAAAAAAATAAGATAGACAACAGCACAAACTATGAGTAGCACTGGAATCAGGAGATCCCCCCAAAAAAACAACACCTAAAATTAAGGAGAAACAAACACCTATAAATAACACCTAAACATTTCTCTATTTCTTTTCTTTTTGTTATAGCATTATTGCACATTTTGGCCCTTATTTATGAAGGAATAGCGACAGGTAGCGACTGGTGAGCGGCCGGTAATGACGGGCTCCGCCACGAGAACGCCGGCCTTTTTTTTTTTTAAATGTGAAAAATTCTGTGACCACTTCTGCCATTTTAGATATTTTTTTTAGGGGAAAAAATTGTACAGAATTGATATTACAGGTCTGATATTAATGTATTCATATTACTAAATTATTTAAAAAACTTGTTTTTTTGGTTTCCAAAAATATGGTGGTTTGGGGGTTAAAAAACTACTTTTAACCCATCGCCTCCAGCGCTCTGGGGTTTAAACATGCATTTTACAGCGCAATAATTTTTTGAGCGTGATTTTTTAATGAATATGGTGGGAGCCGGTCGCTAGGGCCAGTCGCTATCATGCACTCCCATACAGCGCGGAACCTGTCAAATAGCGACTCCTCACCCAATATTCAACATTACGGCAAACCGACTAAGTCGCTATCAACTACCGAACAACGGCCAAGCACAGCGACTACTAGCGGGCGCTCTGAAAATGCCGCTACAGTCGCTCAACTGTCGCTACCTGCCGCTATTAATGAATCGGCCTCCCCGTGTCTTATTTGCTATGAGTTAGCTTTGCTATTCAAATTTAAAAAGAATATTAACTAACTAGAAGGGAAGTATGAGCAATATAGAATAAAAAAAGGTTACATAATGAAAATAACTTCAATTTGCTTGTATTGTTATTGTGTGTAGCTTGTATGTACGGTAGATACTTGTATTGTTTGACATATATATTTGTGTATACAATTCTAATTACAATTATATATTGTTAAAAAGAACAAAAAAGGTCCAACAAAAAGTAGATAGAAACAGAGATAGACAACAGAACAAACTATTAGTAGCACATATATTAAGCACTAATACGCAAAACAAACAGGGCAGGCAAAGAGAACACCTGGGACAAAACATTTGGAAAAACAACACTGGAGGTGACCTGGAATCAGGAGATCCTCCCCAAAACGCAGCACCTAAAATTAAGGAGAAATAAGCACCTATAAATAAATGGCACCTAAATATTTATTTTCTTTTTTTTTTAGCATTATTGTACATTTTGTTTATTTTCTATGAGTTAACTTTGCTATTCAAATTTAAAAAGAATATTTACTTTATATATCGTTGCGTATACAATTCTAATTGCAGTTATTTTAAAGTTGGATATTTATCGACTAGAATGAATAGATGTCATTAGAGGTGAGCAAACTTCCTAGAAAATTGATTTATTTGATTCGCCGATTAACCCCCACAAAATTTGGCTTCAAATTGCTTAAAAAAACGGACCTTTTCCCCGCTATCCACCAGCAGTGTGCTCTGTAATAGGGTAGAGGACACAGACCCTCAGCTCAGGTAAATTTTGAGAAGCAGTGAAATAAGAAGGGGGGTAATCCAAATGATTCTGATTGTTTCTGGAGAGGGTGAGTGTTAACAGGCTGTCAGAGCTTTTTCCCCAAAATAGGTTTGCTCTATTTGAGGGCAAATCAGGTAACATTTGGGTAGGGAAAGTAAACCAAATAATCTCATAAAACAAAAAAATAAATACATAAGTAAATAAATTAAAAATAAATTAAATATTTTTTACAGGTGCCAGAGAGCAAATTGAGGGTAACACCAGGGTGAAAAATCAACTCTGGTGCACGTATGAGGCGGAGGTTCTTCAGTGAGATGCAAATGGGGTAGATATTTTATTTTAGAAGACAGTAGCCTATACAAACTCATTAAAGCACACGCCCAATTGGTACTTTTCAGCTGTACCTGGATAAGGGTTTATCCTCTTTCCACATCCTCAGCTAGGCACGGCCAGGATATTGTTGATTATCCTTAGCCCATTTCTAGCTGGCCTTCACCAAGCCCTGACGTGGTAAGGCTCGATCAGTCTTCTTTCTTGTCTGAGCTAGCTGGCCTTCAACACTCCAGGAGGTGGCAAAGCTCTGTCTTTATCTTCCTGTGTCTTTGCCCAGAGCTGGCCTTCACCAATCTCGGACGTGGTAAGGCTCGATCAGTCTTCTTCCTTCTCTGAGATAGCCGGCCTTCAGCAATCCAGGAGGTGGCAAGGCTCTGTCTTTATCTTATCTTCGTCTTTTCCCAGAGCTGGCCTTCACCAAGCCAGGGTGTGATAAGACTCAATCAGTCTTCTTCCTTGTCTGAGCTAGCTGCCTCTCAACACTCCAGGAGGTGGCAAGACTTTGTCTTTATCTTCTCGTGTCTTTGCTTAGAGCCGGCCTTCACCAAGCCAGGACGTGGTAAGGCTCGATCAGTCTTCTTTCTTGTCTGAGCTAGAAGGCATTCAACACTCCAGGAGGTGGCAAGGCTCTGTCTTTATCTTCCCATGTTTTTCTCCCAGAGCTGTCCTTCACCAAGCCAGGACGTGGTAAGGCTCGATCAGTCTTCTTCCTTGTCTGAGCTAGCTGGCCCTTAACACTCCAGGAGGGGTAAAGGCTCTGTCTTTATCTTCCAATGCCTTTGCCCAGAGCTGGCCTTCACCAAACCAGGAGGTGACAAGACCACATATCCTTTCTCCCCGCCCCCACAGGGGCTAGCTGGTCTGCACAAAGCCAGAAAACGTTGAGATCTCCGAGTGAGTCTATGCTTCCCTAAGGCTGCTGGGATCTGGTTAGTTTGGTTCTCCACCTTGCCTGCTGTAAGTTTATGTTTGATGTTGTATTCCGTATGTCGCATTTACTAGCAGTAAGGTCCCCTATCCTTGTTTGTTTTCATTAAATCCATCTTTGATCCCTGGTCCAACCCCTCCCCCGCCTGTACTGGTGCTGAAGTCTGTCTGTGTCCGTGACACCCATATGCTACTGGTATTTCAGCATTTCTAAAATAAACTAACTACACCAATAAAAATGTTTCACCTCACATACAGAGCTTCCCTGCTGCCATTTAATCCCTGCATCTATTGCAATGAATGCAAAGGGTGTGGCAGCATTCCGTTGACCTATGGTGGAGGTCCCAGCCAAACACCCAATCAATTGCAACGCCTGTTTGGCCTCTGGCAGCGCAGCATGTGGTTTAGTGATCAGGTGAGTTACTGATCACTGGAGTCGGACAGATCAGCATCTGGAGTCAAAAGGTGAGCACCCCTATGTTATTTGGATCGGATAGCTAATCCCTGTAATGACCACGTGGTCCTCTTTTGTCTATCTCCAATCTGCCTATTTACAATTTCCAGTACATGGACCCACACTTTATTTGCATAGTTACATAGTTAATGCGGTTGAAAAAAGACATATGGCCATCAAGTTCAACCAAGAGTGTTGAGGAAGTTGGTATTTTTTTTTTTACTGATAACAGACAATAGTAACTGTTAATGTTATTTTCTTCTAAAATAATCCTTTTTGGATGCTGTCAGCGGTTGCAAGCTTCTGTGGGAAGCTATTCCAGAGATTTATAGTTCTTATGGCAAAAAATGATTGTCGTCTCTGGAGACTGAATTTCTTTTTTTCCAGTCGAAGGGAGCGTGCCCTTGTCTTTAGAGAGGATTTTACCTGAAATAGTGTTTCCCCATATTTTTTGTATTGCCCATTTATATATTTATACAAGAGATACACCACTACTATACAGATCCAGGTAATTTTATTAAGACACATTGGCACATTCACATTGCCTTGAAGAAGTGACAGGGTGCTGACGGAACATGTGGGTTAGGAGGGGGCACTTGATACGGACTTTGACTGGACCGCCTGTCCTCAATGTATATGCACTTTAGATATTGGACTTTAGGATAATGTATTGATATGGCATCTGGTGTTTATGATGGCACATATTATATAATAGTGGTTATAGGATTGTTGTATTGTATTTAATAAATGATTGCACTTGCACTTCGTAGTTTTTATTAGGGTTTTTTAGGAAGACCTTAATATTAAATTGATGCACTCTATGGGTAGATTGAGTATACTGAACTGTATGGGGGGGGGAGCTATTTATGTGTAAGATTTGTTAGTTGTTATCTGAATGGCTATGTATTAGTCAGGGGGCTGTCCCTCTCTGTTTGTGTCTGTTTTTTAATTGCCCTTTTAGTATTGTTTATGTGATTAGTGTATGTTTTTGCCTTAATAAATATACCTGGATCTGTATAGTAGTGGTGCATTTATTACTGGTCTAGGGTGTGATCGGACCACCCCCATTCTATTGTATTGTCATGGAGTATTGGCCAGCAAACAGCACGCTGCGTAGATACATTTCCTTTGGTCTTGGTGCAGTGGGAGTTCCATTTCTGTTTACTTGTATATTTATACAAGATATTCATGTCCCCCTAAGTCATCTCCTTTCAAGATTAAACAGGTTTCATTCTCGTAATCTTTCCTAAGATCCTTCATCCCTCTTATTAGTTTGGTGGCTCTCCTCTGCTCCCTTTCTATGAACGAGTGCAAACTGGACGGCATAATCCAGCTGAGGACGCAGAAGTGCTTTATAAAGAGGCAATGTTACTCACCTATCCCATGATTCCATGCTTTTATTAATGCATGATAATATCTTGGTGGCCTTGGAGGCAGCTGCTTGACATTGCATGCCGTTATGTGGTCTTTTCTATGAACTGGTTCCCAGAACTGGACGGCATATAGATTATGTTTGCATTAGTTGTTACAGCATAAATGTATTATATTATTATATACATGTATTATTATCTTCTTTTATCGAATCTAGGGTTCATAAACCATATCCTCCTCTAAAATGTGCCCAGAAAATCGGACTGAAGTGAAAGAATTTGTCCTTCTGGGCTTTCAGAGTCCTCCAGAAATGAAGAACATCATATTCGGCTTCATCCTTCTAGTGCAAATTTGTACACTGGTCGGGAACCTGTTGATCATCTTGCTAGTCTCCGGCAGTTCCAGCCTCCACCGACCAATGTACATTTTCATCTTTAACCTCGCCTTGGCAGATCTCATTGTCTCCACCAGCGTCGTGCCCAACATGTTGTGCATCATGTGGTTTGAAGGATACCCAATGACTGTCAATCGGTGCCTCACCCAGTACTTTTTCGTGTTTGTAGCAACGTATGCCCAGTGCTGTCTCCTCATGATGATGTCCTTTGACCGATATTTGGCAATCTGTTTACCGCTACGTTACTCGTCCATAATGAGCATTGAGCTCTCCTTACAGTTGGTCATTTGCTCTTGGGTGGCAGGAATTGTCTTAATAAAAGTTGAAGTCGTAATAATCTCTCAGCTACGGTTTTGTAGCCCCGGGATCATCGACCATTTCTTTTGCGATTTTGCTCCTCTGCTTGCTCTATCGTCTACAGATGTCTCCTCCCTGTCGCTGCTTGACTTTTCCTTTAACATTTTCATCATATTCCTGCCTTTTCTCTGTATCGCCATATCGTACGTCTGTATCTTCTTCGACATCTTCAAAATTTCCTCCGTGAGCGGAAAGAAGAAAGCGTTTTCAACCTGCAGTTCCCACCTTATTGTAGTGGGCACTTACTATGGATCTCTGATCATGGTCTACATGTCTCCGTCCAGGGCCAGCTCCTTGCGTGAGAACAAATTTAGGGCTCTCCTGTTTCTTATGCTCACCCCGTTTACCAATCCGATAATCTACAGCCTACGTAACAAGGACATCAAGGAAGCGATAGTACGATACTTTATCAAGAGACAAAGCGGGTACTGAACCAGATGACTGTGTTCTTGTGACTTTTCAAAGTTCCCTCTAGGAGGAAACAGAGCTCAAAACATAGTAACATAGTATGTAAGGCTGAATAAAGACTTTAGTCCATCCACTTCAGCCTGTTTAGCTCCTTCCAGTGGTCTAGTAGCCATAGCTGGTAATGTTATTACATGCAAGGAGAGCATCCCGGCCACTATAGATCTCCTTCCAGTGGTCTAGTAGCCATAGCTGGTAATGTTATTACATGCAAGGAGGGCATCCCAGCCACTATAGATCGCCGTCCAGTGGTCTAGTAGCCATAGCTGGTAATGTTACTACATGCAAGGAGGGCATCCCGGCCACTATAGATCTCCTTCCAGTGGTCTAGTAGCCATACCTGGTAATGTTACTACATGCAAGGAGGGCATCCCGGCCACTATAGATCTCCTTTCAGTGGTCTAGTAGCCATAGCTGGTAATGTTATTACATGTCAGGAGGGCATCCCGGACACTATAGATATCCTTCCAGTGGTCTAGTAGCCATAGCTGGTAATGTTACTACATGCAAGGAAGGCATCCCGGCCACTATAGATCTTCCAGTGGTCTAGTAGCCATAGCTGGTAATGTTATTACATGCAAGGAAGGCATCCCGGCCACTATAGATCTCCTTCCAGTGGTCTATTAGCCATAGCTGGTAATGTTACTACATGCAAGGAGGGCATCCCGACCACTATAGATCTTCCAGTGGTCTAGTAGCCATAGCTGGTAATGTTATTACATGCCAGGAGGGCATCCTGGCCACTATAGATCTCCTTCCAGTGGTCTAGTAGCCATAGCTGGTAATGTTATTACATGCAAGGAGGGCATCCCGGCCACTATAGATCTCCTTCCAGTGGTCTAGTAGCCATAGCTGGTAATGTTATTACATGCAAGGAGAGCATCCCGGCCACTATAGATCTCCTTCCAGTGGTCTAGTAGCCATAGCTGGAAATGTTATTACATGCACGGAGGGCATCCCGGCCACTATAGATCTCCTTCCAGTGGTCTAGTAGCCATAGCTGGTAATGTTATTACATGCAAGGAGGGCATCCCAGCCACTATAGATCTCCTTCCAGTGGTCTATTATCCATAGCTGGTAATGTTACTACATGCAAGGAGGGCATCCCGACCACTATAGATCTTCCAGTGGTCTAGTAGCCATAGCTGGAAATGTTATTACATGCACGGAGGGCATCCCGGCCACTATAGATCTTCCAGTGGTCTAGTAGCCATAGCTGGTAATGTTGTTACATGCAAGGAGGGCATCCCGGCCACTATAGATCTCCTTCCAGTGGTCTAGTAGCCATAGCTGGTAATGTTATTACATGCAGGGAGGGCATCCCGGCCACTATAGATCTTCCAGTGGTCTAGTAGCCATAGCTGGTAATGTTGTTACATGCAAGGAGGGCATCCCGGCCACTATAGATCTCCTTCCAGTGGTCTAGTAGCCATAGCTGGTAATGTTACATGCAAGGAGGGCATCCCGGCCACTATAGATCTCCTTCCAGTGGTCTAGTAGCCATAGCTGGTAATGTTGTTACATGCAAGGAGGGCATCCCGACCACTATAGATCTCCTTCCAGTGGTCTAGTAGCCATAGCTGGAAATGTTATTACATGCCAGGAAGGCATCCCGGCCACTATAGATCTTCCAGTGGTCTAGTAGCCATAGCTGGTAATGTTATTACATGCAAGGAGGGCATCCCGGCCACTATAGATCTCCTTCCAGTGGTCTAGTAGCCATAGCTGGTAATGTTGTTACATGCAAGGAGGGCATCCCGGCCACTATAGATTTCCTTCCAGTGGTGTAGTAGCCATAGCTGGTAATGTTATTACATCCTGGCCACAATAGATCTCCTTCCAGTGGTCTAGTAGCCATAGCTGGTAATTACTTGCAAGGGGGGCATATAGACCCCTTATGAATGTTTTTATTGTATCCTTCTTAACTACTTCCTCTGGCAGCAGGTTCCATAGTCCTACAGAGACGTATCCCGATATATGTTGGTGGAGGAATCGCCTTTCCTCTAACTTTACCTAACTTTTGTGGATGCCCTCAGGTTATGGTTACACTCGGGGGTAAAAATAGATTGTGGGACAGATCTTTTATATATTTATACATACATATTTGATCACCACCAGGCGGTGATCTAATTTCAACAATCTTTCAGGGTCCTCTAGCCCCTGCACTTCCTTTATTACCTTAGTGGCCCTTCTTTGAACGCGCTCCAGTTGTCATTTGTCCTTCTTAAGCACAGATGCCCAGAGCTGTACACAGTATTCCATATGGGGTCTGACCAGTGACTTGTACAGGGGTAAAATGATGCTCTGGTCATGAGCACCTATGTCCCTCCTGATGCACCCCATGATCCTGTTTGCAGCTGCTGCCTGGCATTGATTACTACAGTTGAGTTTATTGTTAACTAAAACCCCTAGGTCCTTTTCCATTGTAATTTTACCACGTATTTCTTTATTTAGTGTGTAATCATGACACAGATTCCTCCTTCCCATGTGCATAAGCTTACATTTATCGGTGTTACACTTCATTTGCCATTTAACTGCCCATGCTTCCATGATACATAAAAATATTATACGAGCAAAGAAAAAGAACATGTTTATCCATTATTAAGGTGAGGAAAAGGCACACTGCACTATCTCCTTCTGCTCTCATTTTGACCGCAGAGACACACTGAACCTTCCGTCTGCGAGCAAATGTTTGACGAACACTTACAATAATTTTATTTTTTTAGGAAAGTGCGATCAATTTTAAGCACTATATTTGAAGAGGAGCAACACACTCGATGTTCACTTTTTGGGTTGTTGCCCCTAGGTCACACAACTTTCTGTCACTCTCATGACACAGATTCAGGCGAGAATGAGTGCCCTGATTGGCTGCATGGCCCATTCAATTAATTAGCACGCTCGCTTTCACCTCGCTCCCTCCGGCTCCGCCAAGCAGCACCAAAGGGAGCAGAGTGTGTCACAGAACACATGAGGGATGCGTTCTGTGGTGCACTCAGCTCCCTTCGGTGCCGCTCAATTCCTATCTGTTGCGTGTCACCCATTCAGACAGGCCGGGTGCGGATTGCGCACACAGCTAGAGGTGAGCGGTGATGTGGCTGTGGCGCAGAGATGCGGCAAGGGCTCTGGGTAAGGGAAACAGGGCTTCTGTGGGGTTTTACACAGCGGGGCATTCCAATTCAGGACGTCCCAAGTAGTGGAACTTGGATGTAACAATGTTACCTCCTATGTTCCTCTTTAAAGATTTGGAAAGTGGTATCAGTAAGGGGACTACTCTTTGCATATCATCTAAAACCTTATGCTGACAAGCCGTTTTTGGGAATAGAAAACTAAATGCTAACTTTTAAAGTGGACCAAAACCCAGGATTATGACTATCCTGGGTTTTGATCCTTGGGAGGTTTTACACAGTGGGTCAGGGGGGGAGGGTGTGTGCCAGACTCATAGACTCCAGGGTGAGTTTTGATCCTCTTTAACACCCTCTCATGTAATGGATGAGTATATTGTGGTGCTGAATCTTAAAGAATATTATTTGTTTTATTTTGTTTAAGTTCACCATGATACATTCTGCTATTAAGGTTAAATATCATTCATATCACTTGATAATGGTACTTCCATCAGGGAATAAGGTGAACACATTTCGCTTTTATACTTTGTCAGTCAACACCTCTATAATAATATGCCCAAAATTAGAAATTGTCTATGATGTCATTTAATAATATAATATAATAATATAATAATTCAGTTCATAAGAATGAAACATATGTTTTGTATCATTTACCTTATGTCATATTTCTTATCACTCCTTTGTGGTCCAATATCAGCATAATTTACCTGTAATGTAATCAAATATCTTTTACCATCACCATGGAATCCTTAATGAGGAACATCAGGGGAGGTTAAAACCTTCCCCAAGCCTCACCAATCTTCTGTCCCCCTTCCGGTTTTACCTTTAGGCATTATTTACTCACCTCTCCAAGGGATCCATCTTCTAGTTCTCTCGGTTTCCGGGCGACCTTCCGATAGGCTGTGCCATCTTGCATCCCATCAGGCACTGTGCACGGCCCCCGATCTCACACCTGCGCAGTGCCCATGAATGTGATTCAATGGGGCCGCCCACAATCCCACTGCTCCATCCCCGAGATCTCGTGCCTGCGCAGTGTAATGCTCACCTCGGCCAGGGCAGCTGCAGCAGCTGGGAGATTTTGGAGCAACTTGCGAGAGCGGAGGAGGTCTGGGAGAGGAGGAGGGGAGGACACCAGAGGACAGCAGGATAGCTAAGTCTCCCCGGCGTCTGTCACAGACTGCAAAGACACCGGAGGGGTGGAAAAATACAGCCCATTTCCTCACCCTAATGATATAGCCGCAGCCTTGGAGCCAAGCAACCCCCAGCCCATGTCCTCCTCCTAATGATATAGCCTCAGCCTTGGAGCCAAGCAGCCCCAGCCCATGTCCTCCCCCTATTGATATAGCCTCAGTCTTGAAGCCAAGCAACCCCTAGCCCAGGTCCTCCCCCTAATGATATAGCCTCAGTTTTGGAGCCAAGCAACCCCCAGCCCATGTCCTGACCCTAATTATATAGCCTCAGTTTTGGAGCCAAGCAACCCCCAGCCCATGTCCTCACCCTAATGATATAGCCTCAGTCTTGGAGCCAAGCAACCCCCAGCCCATGTCCTCACCCTAATTATATAGCCTCAGTTTTGGAGCCAAGCAACCCCAGCCCATGTCCTCCCCCTAATGATATAGTCTCAGCCTTGGAGCCAAGCAACCCCCAGCCCATGTCCTCACCCTAATTATATAGCCTCAGCCTTGGAGCCAAGCAACCCCAGACCATGTCCTCCCCCTAATGATATAGCCTCAGTCATGGAGCCAAGCAAACCCAGCCCATGTCCTCCCCCTAATGATATAGCCTCAGTCTTGGAGCCAAGCAGCCCCAGCCCATGCCCTCCCCCTATTGATATAGCCTCAGTCTTAAAGCCAAGCAACCCCCAGCCCATGTTCTCCCCCAAATGATATAGCCTCTGTTTTGGAGCCAAGCAATCCCTAGCCCATGTCCTCCCCCTAATGATATAGCCTCTGTTTTGGAGCCAAGCAATCCCTAGCCCAGGTCCTCCCCCTAAAGATATAGCCTCTGTTTTGGAGCCAAGCAATCCCAGCCCATGTCCTCCCCCTAATGATATAGCCTCTGTTTTGGAGCCAAGCAATCCCTAGCCCAGGTCCTCCCCCTAAAGATATAGCCTCTGTTTTGGAGCCAAGCAATCCCTAGCCCAGGTCCTCCCCCTAATGATATAGCCTCAGTTTTGGAGCCAAGCAACCCCAAGCCCATGTCCTCCCCTAATGATATAGCCTCAGTCCTGGAGCCAAGCAGCCCCCAGCCCATGTCCTCCCCCTAATGATATAGCCTCAGTCCTGGAGCCAAGCAACCCCCAGCCCATGTCCTGACCTTAATTATATAGCCTCAGTTTTGGAGCCAAGCAACCCCCAGCCCATGTCCTCCCCCTAATGATATAGCCTCAGTCTTGGAGCCAAGCAACCCCAGCCCATGTCCTCCCCCTAATGATATAGCCTCAGCCTTGGAGCCAAGCAACCCCAGCCCATGTCCTCCCCCTAATGATATAGCCTCAGTCATGGAGCCAAGCAAACCCAGCCCATGTCCTCCCCCTAATGATATAGCCTCAGCCTTGGAGCCAAGCAGCCCCAGCCCATGTCCTCCCCCTATTGATATAGCCTCAGTCTTAAAGCCAAGCAACCCCCAGCCCATGTCCTTCCCATAATAATGTAGCCTCTGTTTTGGAGCCAAGCAATCCCTAGCCCAGGTCCTCCCCCTAATGATATAGCCTCTGATTTGGAGCCAAGCAATCCCAGCCCATGTCCTCCCCCTAATGATATAGCCTCAGTCTTGGAGCCAAGCAACCCCAGCCCATGTCCTCCCCCTAATGATATAGCCTCAGTCTTGGAGCCAAGCAACCCCCAGCCCATGTCCTCACCCTAATGATATAGCCTTAGCCTTAGAGCCAAGCAACCCCATCCCATGTCCTCACCCTAATTATATAACCTCAGTTTTGGAGCCAAGCAACCCCAGCCCATGTCCTTCCCCTAATGATATAGCCTCAGTCATGGAGCCAAGCAACCCCATCCCATGTCCTCACCCTAATGATATAGCCTCAGTCTTGGAACCAAGCTGCCCCCGGCCCATGTCTTCCCCCTAATGATATAGCCTCAGCCTTGGAGCCAAGCAATCCCTAGCCCAGGTCCTCCCCTAATGATATAGCCTCTGTTTTGGAGCCAAGCAATCCCAGCCCATGTCCTCCCCCTAATGATATAGCCTCAGTCTTGGAGCCAAGCAACCCCAGCCCATGTCCTCCCCCTAATGATATAGCCTCTGTTTTGGAGCCAAGCAACCCCAGCCCATGTCCTCCCCCTGATGATATAGCCTCAGTCTTGGAGTCAAGCAACCCCCAGCCCATGTCCTGACCTTAATTATATAGCCTCAGTTTTGGAGCCAAGCAACCCCCAGCCCATGTCCTCACCCTAATTATATAGCCTCAGCCTTGGAGCCAAGCAACCCCCAGCCCATTTCATCCCCCTAATGATATAGCCTCAGCCTTGGAGCCAAGCAACCCCAGCCCATGTCCTCCCCCTAATGATATAGCCTCAGTCATGGAGCCAAGCAACCCCATCCCATGTCCTCACCCTAATGATATAGCCTCAGTCTTGGAACCAAGCTGCCCCCGGCCCATGTCCTCCGCCTAATGATATAGCCTCAGCCTTGGAGCCAAGCAACCCCCAGCCCATGCAAAACAAGTTATATGTAACCAGCTCACCCCTGTGATCTCGCACTCCGGCACAGATTCAAAAAGAGGCTCCTGAAAACTCTTCAATTGAGATATAGACAATGGTAGATCCAGCCAAAGTTAAAATATAACCTTTACTCTTGAATATTTAAATTCCAATGAACTCCATACACATACTGTGAGCTACCCCTCAGCACTCTCCATACCACGTGACGCGTTTCAGGCTCAAACCGAGCCCTTAATCATACAATTGTTATCACTAGAAAGTCGGTATATAAAGCAGCCGAACACAGGATATGTCTAACACCTGGGGGAATCTAGGTGATTACCATCTAAAGCAATTAGCATTATAATTAGCCCCTAATAAAGCATAGAACCACGGGACTTACCCCTCCATTGTGGCGCTGTGTATTCGTTCCTGTGTTTGTTGCAATCAAGGGCTCATGACGACATCCGCCCTGAGTGAAGCCAGACCGCATATTGTAAATAGATGGTTGCGGAGAACAGATGACGTCCCCTGCCCATAGCAGGACTCTCCTTCATTCATACGTCTGCCAGAAGCTCCCCCACTTCCTGTATGAGTAGCCGGCCGGAGACGCATGACGTAGTCTGCCCTTAGTGAAGCCCGGACGCACTCAGATCATTGCCAGGTCACCCGCCGGAACTTAAATATAACTAGGGGAAAGAAACCCCCCACTAGTTCTCATAACTGTAACGAGGCTGAGTTGTATATACACATCGGCATCCCAACAATCACAATCTGTACGTGCAGCCGCACACAAAACACAGAAACGGATCCCAAATGGCTCCTAAAGGGGAGATTATTGTATACACACTACTCAACCTCAATAATTAAACTGATACATATCTCTATAACTCTAACAGAAAATTTACATACCCAAGTTTCTACGGCAGCAATTGTACTCAAATGTAATAGGGCATATATATTGACACACATTAAAAGAATAATTGACCTGATCGTATCCAGGTATATTAGTACAAGTAGAATGCAATATAATAATCCTACTAGTTGTGTGACCCAAATTGGTATACTGCGTAAATAATGCAGTATGGTCATGTCTTCTAACCCATTCTTATAACACTTAATATATGGGAAAGAAACATATAGTACTAATGGGGCAGGGGGGGGGGGCCCAGAAGGGTAACTATCTCCCAAACTATGTGATCTAGAATTATCACTACAACTTCACCCCTATCCCCTGTATAGTACTTTGATAAAAGGGGACCATATAATACGCTCATAATATGCTTGGTAACGCTTAAAAATGTATCTCGATCATATTGAGTGCCCCAAAAGGCATTTTATATATTAAAAGCCTTCCCACCTACATGTTGCATGTATAGTGAGTTCTAGCTTATTGGACTAGCGAAGGGGGAGGGAAAAGAAGTCCTAAGATACAGTGCTATATATAGTTGGTGTAAGTGATTCGCTAAAAGAAAGGGGGAGGACAAACCCTAGAGTTCAGCTGCCATATATACCAGCCTGGCTCAAACCTGAGCCAATCTCAGAAGTGATAGTGAAGAATAAAATTATGATCCAAAAAGGATATCATTTTAAAACCAAAAAATTGGATGAGGAGTGCAACCTACTAAACCCGCTTATGCGGATCAGAGCTGAAAATCCAACATATTTTAAAGATCTGTAAATAACGAAATGTCCAGTCTGTCATTCAAACCACAGGGTACACGAGTTCCTAATGTCACAATCCATTTAGCTTCAGCTTTCAGTAATCTCCGCCATGGGTCCCCTCCTCTTACATTCTCCACCACACGTTCAATAATGGTAACTTGAATACAGTCCACCCTGCCCTCATGATTTGAGCATACGTGTCTTGCAACATTGGATTTAGGAGAGGGCATCCCAATCTGGTAAACATGTTCTCTAATTCGTTTCCTAACGGCACGTGTCGTGCACCCGACATATTGTAGACCACATAGGGTGCAAGTAATGAGATATACAACATACTTAGTGTTGCAATTCAAAAAACCAACAATGGGAAAAACCCTATTAGTGGTCGTGGACCTAAATTTGGTTGTTTTCTGTATCATCTTGCAACATGAGCATCGTGAACCCCCACAAGGGTAACATCCCTTTGATGTGAGCCAAGTACTTGATTTCCTCTCTTTCTGTGTTCTAAGCATGGAGGGAGACAGCCTTGTACCCAGAGTAGGTGCTTTAGACGCTACAACATTAACTCCCTCTTTAATGAAGGGTATTAAATCTTGGTCCATTGCCAATATGGATACATTCGATCGAATAATGTTTCTTATCTTAGAGAATTGATTACTGTACTTCGTGACCATAGTCATAGACCCAAACTTCTTTTTATCCTTCTTTCTATGTGCATCTGTACAGGCCGTTGGGAATAAGATTTCTTGCCTACTACGTTTCAATGCTTTTTCTCTAGCTTTCAACAGTATAGTCCCTTTGTATCCCCTGTCCATTAGGCGTGTTTGTACAAGATCCAATTCTTTATCTAGAATATCTGGTTTACTACAATTTCTGATTGTTCTTAAAAATTCTCCATACGGGACGCCTTCTATTGTATGTCTGGGGTGGCAGCTAGTTGCAAAGAGTGTTGAGTTTCCCGAGCTTGGTTTCCGGTATGTGCGTGTGGAGATTTTTACCCCTTCCATAGGACGTTCCAAAACCAAGTCCAAAAATGGAATGCTGTCTCTTTGATACTCTGCCGTAAACTTTAGATTTAAAGAATTATTGTTGATATAAGACACAAATGCCATGGCCTGTTCATACGTTCCTGTCCACACACATATAATATCATCAATATATCTTGAATACCAAAAAATGTGTTGAGCAAATGGATTGGTCTCCGCAAAGATGACTTGTTCCTCCCACCATCCCATGTACAAATTTGCCAGGGAGGGGGAGAACGGTGCGCCCATTGGGGCTCCCTGAACTTGTAAGTAATATTCATCGTCAAACATAAAGAAATTGTGACTAAGTAAGTACTCCAACGCTGTGGTCACGAAGTATTCCTGTTCCTCCGACACCTTTGTGAATTTTTTCAACATATAAGTTACAGCCTGTAAGCCTAAAAGGTGTGGAATAGACAAATAGAGGGCTGCCACATCTAAGGCAAGCCATGCTCCCCCATCTGGCCATTCTAGATGGTAAAGGGTTCTCAATATTTCAGAGGTATCCTAAATGTACCCCGGGAGTAACTTGATAATAGGATTGAGTTGGCTATCCACCCATTGACCCAATCTCTCGTTCAGAGAACCGATGCCAGCAATAATGGGGCGACCCTTAGGCGGTCTATCTTCTTTATGTACCTTAGGTAGGTGATGGAAAATTGGGGTTATAGGGTGGTCATTGATAAGTTGTTTCGCCAAATTCTCCTTTAAAACTCCTAGTGACACTCCCTCTGTCAAGATGTTCTCTAATTGTTTGCGAAAAGATTCGGTGGGGTTCCCCTTCAATTTCCTATATGTATTGATATCAGATAATTGTCGGACAGCTTCCTCTATATAAGTGATCCTATCCAGGATGACTATCATGCCCCCCTTATCCGAATTCCTAATTACAATGTTCTGGTTGGTTTCCAACTCTCTTACAGCTATGGATTCTTTCTTTGTTAAATTTTTCCTTAATTTGTTGCCACTCTCTCTTAAGGCCAAGTCCAATAGCTGTTTCTCCACAGTGTCCTGAAACAATTGTATGGCTTGTGATCTCGCCTGAACCGGATAAAACTCTTGTGTTCTTAAATTTCGGGGTTGATAAGGTAATGTCTCTACCAATACCATTCTCCAATTCCAAATCTCTTAAGTTCTTACATGCACAAAGTTCTTTGAATGGGTAGTTAACCCAATCTGGTCCGGTATGTAATTCCCTCACTTGGGGTCTCTCCTCATCACTATCTCCCTTGGAAAAGTGCTTTTTTAGTGTCAAGATACGGACAAATTTATTTAAATCCACAATAGTGTCAAATACATTCATATCATACGATGGGGAAAACGATAACCCTTTCTCTAAAACCTTGAGATGTGCAGGCTCCAGGACACATGAGGATAGATTCAACACCGTGCTCTTTACTATTTTGGAGGTTTGTAGAAACCAACAATAGATTGTCCCTGCACCACTCTTAATTAAAGAGAAATAATAAGATGGTGTGCAAAACAATTTTTTTTAGTGTGACAAAAGCAATAAGATTGCAGCAAAGATAGTGTGGGGCCCAGTACCCCACAAAGTACAAACACCAAAAAATCTGCACCACCAATCTGTATATCTAGAATTCAATCAGGACATGCAACAATAAAATATATTTCTAATTGTAAATTTATTATTTACATAATATTAAAAATAGAGCTCATCCAACAATGCTAAAAACCATAGTACCTCAATGGGAAAAATCTCAAGCCATAAGGGGGTGTCATTGTGCAAAAGTAATATAATACAAAGATATATATATGTGAACCAGTAGATAATTAATACAAGAAACAATCTGTATTCAAAACATGTGAAAAACTACACAATATTGATTTAAATGATAATAAATCCCACAATTATCATGTGATAAAAAATGTGCATCTAAACGAATCCAGTGACCAAACCCCAAAAAATGATCCTAAAGTGAAATGAATAGTGTATAAAGAAATCCTATCACCCAATAATCTGGCTGGAGATCCCGCTGAGTCCTGGTGCCTCTTTACCCACGCGCTCCGTGGAAACTACCACTTTGCAAGGTGCCAGGAAAGAACAAAAGGTACCTGTATTGCTCGCCTTAAATAAACCGCCTGAGTGCTCAATCAGGTGAAGCATATGAGCGCCATCCGCCTCAACCCGCGCACAGCGTTGGAGGTTTGTCCCGTAGCTGATATGGCTTCCCTTTTCCTATGTTTCCTCCCTGCCCTATGTTTCTTGGGTCTGGTTTCCTTTTTGTTTTGGTGTTCTTCCTCTGTTGACTCTGAGTTCCTAAAAAACTACTATCAGTGTCTGCATCTGACATTTCCATGGAGTTAAGTGATTCATTGTTGGACTCATAAGAGCTTTGAGTATCACTGTCCCAGAAGGTAACAGACTTGTTTTTTCTATGTCTAGAGTTACTCCTTAATATTGATCTAGGTCCCCAGCCCATGTCCTCCCCCTAATGATATATCCTCAGCCTTGGAGCCAAGCAACCCCCAGCCCATGTCCTCATCCTAATGATATAGCCTCAGTCTTGGAGCCAAGCAACCCCCAGCCCATGTCCTCCCCCTCATGATATATCCTCAGCCTTGGAGCCAAGCAACCCCCAGCCCATGTCCTCCCCCTAATGATATATCCTCAGCCTTGGAGCCAAGCAACCCTCAGCCCATGTCCTCCCCCTATTGATATAGCCTCAGTCTTGAAGCCAAGCAACCTCTAGCCCATATCCTTCCCATAATGATATAGCCTCTGTTTTGGAGCCAAGCAATCCCTAGCCCATGTCCTCCCCCTAATGATATAGCCTCAGTCCTGGAGCCAAGCAACCCCCAGCCCATGTCCTGACCCTAATTATATAGCCTCAGTTTTGGAGCCAAGCAACCCCCAGCCCATGTCCTCACCCTAATGATATAGCCTTAGCCTTAGAGCCAAGCAACCCCCAGCCCATGTCCTGATCCTAATTATATAGCCTCAGTTTTGAAGCCAAGTAACCCTCAGCCCATGTCCTTCCCCTAATGATATAGCCTCAGTCTTGGAGCCAAGCAACCCCCAGCCCATGTCCTCACCCTAATTATATAGCCTCAGCCTTGGAGCCAAGCAACCCCCAGCCCATTTCATCCCCCTAATGATATAGCCTCAGCCTTGGAGCCAAGCAACCCCCAGCCCATGTCCTCACCCTAATGATATAGCCTCAGCCTTGGAGCCAAGCGACCCCAGCCCATGTCCTCCTCCTAATGATATTGCCTCAGTCAGGGAGCAAAGCAGCCCCCAGCCCATGTCCTCCCCCCCAACACATCGTTTCTCCTGGGGACACCCATAAGAGAGACACCCTTAGGATACCCAAACCATTGTACACATTTTTGATATTATATTAATCATCGCAGTGTTTTTCAGATGATTGTGGGCCTTTCTATAAAATGTTGGGGTATGTGGCAGCTTTTAGTGCTTTCCAGAACACAATGCCTACCTCACTGTAGGAGCCCTCACCTCACTAATACCCAAACAAAGGAACCAAGTCATAACATAGGTTATTGTAGGGCCGTGCTGATCCATGCAGGAGTTGCTGACCATGCATCAAGTAAAAGCCACAGAGAGCACACGTGTCATGGAATGCTTTGTCACTACTATAACCTGTTGAATCCCATTTTAATAATGTGTTTACTTGAAGACCAGCCTTGTTCTTCAGAGTCTGCTCTTACTTATGCATGCATTCTTGAGGAACACCTGACCTTCCCGGTGCATGACCCGGGCAGACATAGCAGCAAAATCCATCACCAACACTAGAAGAGAAGGGTGAAAAGCAACCTTGCTTCTAGACGTTAGGCCCTGTGAATGTGTAATCTTGGATTCAGCACTACTCCACAATAGGAGTTATCACCTCACCCTCTCATTGCAGCATGACAGTAATGCCCAAACAAAGGAAGCAAGCCATAACATAGGTCATTTTAGGTCATGGGTCTAGGACCCTGATCCACGTAGCAGTTGCTGACCATGGTCAAGTAAAAGCCACTGACACTGAGAGCACACAGCTTTGAAAATGCTTTGTCACTGCTATAACCTGCTCAGTCCCAGTTTCCAGTTTAATCACGTGTTTACTTGAAGACCAGCCTTGTTCTTCAGAGTCTGCTCTTACTTATGCTTACATCCTTGAAGACCACCTGACCTTCCAGGTGCATGACATGGGCAGACACTGCAGTAAAATCCATCACCACCACCAGAGGCAAGGGTAGGCAATGCAGGTCTGTGTATAGACTTTGGCCCCCAACAGCACTACTTCACCATTGGAGTCATAACTCACTCACTACTGATTGACAGTGATGCCCCAACCCGATTCTAATGCCCTTAATGGCACTGTTCATGTATAAACCTCCCTAGGTTAGCTGCCATGCCAGATTCTTTCTTTGTAGTCCTCGCTCAGCAGACATGTCAGGGCCACAAGTGTTGCCTCTAAACCCCTTCGGATTTCATGGTCTATGCTGCAGGCTATGCTCCCGGAGTGGACTGGCCATACGGAGAGAACAGGGACAATGCCCGGACAATGGGCTGCACTGCTTTGGGGCCAGTTGGGCTGCTGCTTTTAACAACCTCATTCATTGTCTCCCTTTAAACCCCCTGTACCCAGTCCCACTGTACCCACAAGCCAGGGAGCCCCATCCTTAATGCTATAGCCTTGCCATCATGGTTGGGGAGAATCAGCAGGGATGTCATAGGCAGGCCAGGGGCTGGTAAAATCCAGGGCAGATTTTTGGCCTCAGCCTACCACTGCTCCTCTAATCTTGCTGGAGGAAAAATCCAAAATTTATATCAACCTTTTAGTAAAGTCATGACCGAGTCACATTTTCTTTTCTGTCAGTTGGTCTTGCATTAATAAATTGTAAGGTTCATTGGTGTGCAGAACCCAGTTCAGAGAGGATTTCCCAATCTTTACCACTTCTTCACCTTTAAGTTGACAAGCCCCCATTTTTGTGGAATGCTAGACATGCCCTGGTACTGCTGCCACCGAGACGTGCTCATGGCGAGCAAGCTCTCTCAGGTTGCCATGGGCAGTCAAGATGTATCCAAATAATCATGCACAGGTGGGTCAGTCAAACCAGGGTCAAGGCACAGGGGTGGAGAGTACTTAAAGTCAGGAGACAGGCCAAAGGTCATTCAGGAGAAGACTTGGTAGCAGAATAAGGAGAGCAGACAGGGATGGGGTTGAGGAGTTACAAGGTCACACATGGTAGCTCATAGTCACGGTACATTGAATAGGGCAAGAACAATGTCCAACAAGTTTGTAGGGTCATTCATGGTCAGGATAGCAAAAACAGATATAAGCTCACACAAGCATTGCTATAAAGGGTACTGTGTAAATGGACTGGCTGAATAGTTATTGGGGTAGGGGAACCGTCCTTGCTTATAGGCTCACAATAATGTTAGGCCGATTAGTCCAAATTTACTAGAAGGTCTAATAGCTCATAGCTGTTCTTGCTGTTACTGGTGGTGCACAGCCACAGCTGCAGGAGACAGAGATGGCACCTATCCTATGCCACAGGAACGAGGGACAGGTACATAGATGGCAATCCAAGATCTGTTGGGCATAGGCAGGTCCCAACAGTATTAAATTCGCCTTTGGGTTTGACCCTGTCTTAATAAATCATAACTTGATCCTATTGGAATCTTACAAATTTCCTACATTTATTTTGATATTGTTAAAAAGGGAGAATTTTTAATCCCCCAAAATATTTAAGAACAATCATACATGATATGTAATGTAACAAAAACATATTACTAGTATATGACTGTGATGCGAAATTGGCGTACTAGTTTTGCCCATGCGGCTTCTTCAGCAACATTCATCAGTGATTATATGTGATATGGTGGATCTATATCCTGATCAATGTATATGTATAACGACATGAATAGCAACATTTCATCATGGCCCCCAGTGGAAAAGTGCGCAGGCTGAGATAGGTAAGTATTCCCTGATGACTCTGTATGAGGCTCAGTGGTGGACATAGGAAAGATGGAGGTCCCAGGTTCAAAATTATCCGCCTAGGCTTCCTATGGCTGTGGACCTGGGTTCTATTAAAGTTGCTGTAAGATATGGCCGTGGCTGACGGTAAGCAGCCCGCATGATACTGATTAAATCCCTTCTAAGTTTATATACAGAAGGCTGTCCTTCAAAAACAACACCAGTTCCTTGGTTACTTGTTCTAGACATAACTCGTTAAAAAGTTAAATAAGCCAGAATTGCATTTTTACTTTTACTTTGTTCTGCTAGTTGACATTTAAGAAAAAGTTTCAAGGTTTAAACCTTTCGTAAATATTCCCCTTGCTTTAACGATAATTATCCCCTTAGATACAATACTTACGTGAATTGTGTTCTCATTAGTATAGAAATCAATCTGGTTGATAGTTATAAAAGCAATATTGCTCTGCATATATTCTAGGAACATATATACAGTGGACAGCTAGTAATAGTGACTTGAATCCTTTACAATATGTCGTGTATCTGTGACACCACCTAGAATATAGCAGAAGCGGGTGGCCGCGTACGTAGGTGTCCCACTTGCTAGTCCCCTGCTCCATATTACGTGTTGTGGACCTCGTTGCCAGGCTCTTGGTTTTTATACTTTTCTTATATATACTTATGCACTGTTTGATATTGTAGTTCATTTTGTGTCTATGACCAATTGGTTCTAAGTATGTATTAATATATGCTGCTATACTACTGTGCACATTATGTACCTTTATTAATTGTTACCTCTTTATTAATTGAATAATCTTATTCTTACCAACATAGTTGTATATTCAATTCTTGATCTTTCACGCATCTTTTGGATGAATTGTCATCATATTTTGTTACTTATGCACTGTCACTTTATGATTGTTTGTTACTGTGGTTAGATAGTGTTCTAATATTAGGTTGTGATTCTTTGTGCCGGCAAAAAAAAATATTCTAGAGTTATTGTAGTCCCCACAGGCTTAACATCAGGGAGTTTCCCAGCTATTAATGTTTGCTGTATTGTTGTCAGCACTGGAAGTATTGGGGGAGGCGCAGTGTTTTTAATTTGTTGGTCTTGTCAAGTATTTGTGTTTGTATTATTGTATATTACATTTGTTGCTTTGATTTTTGGTGCTCCTGCCATCAGGGAGAGGAGGGATCAATTGTCCCTGAGCCCTGTAGTGTTGTAGAATATAGCAGAGCACGAGCTTGATGATCAGCTAAAACATGTCCATGGCTAAAGGGCATTGGAGGGCTAAACCAAAAAACATACTTACCTTATCTCCCTTGTATATTCCATTTATAGTGGTGGCATAAGGTGGCTCGCAGTAGACAATGCCGGGACGCCAGAAGCCTGAGAGTTCAAGCAAGAAGACGGTAATTTCAACATTTATTTTTTAGTTGGAGCCATGAGTGTTGGCAAAGGTAAGCTAGTATACAGTGTTTCTTGTTTTAGCCAACGATTGCCCTTTAATATTTTACCACGATTCAGTTTTTTTATTTATATCTATTTCTTTAACGTACCTTATTTATAAGATGCATTTATTTTTCCCCAAATGTGCGTCTTATCGGGCGAATGTAAAAAAAAAAATGTAAAGTCACATATCCATCGCTCCCGATGCCCCCACCATTCGTGCTATCCCGCTGCCCACATTGTCGCTGTCGCCACTACTTCCTGTCCTGCAGCTTTTGCACACACACCTGCCTCCATTCAGTGGGTGGCCATTGCCGATGCTCGAGCTGGGTGTTTTCGCTGCCTATATGGGGAATGGGAGTGTCAGGACTATACCAAACACCCGTCTGTCTTAAGCCGGTATCCCCCAATCTCCACCGCCACTTCCGCCTATAGACAAGCCCCCGCTTGTAGGAGACACGGGTAATGCCTCTCCCAGTCGGTTGCCCCCAGGACTTAAAAGGCGCAAAGGATAACAGCTTAAGGTGCAGAATGATGTTTGGCAGGGAATCCCGAATGAGGATGCCGGGTGCGAAAGTCCGTATTTCAGGCCGAGGTCAAACCAGGAGGTCACAGGCGAGGTATCCAAGGGAAATAACGAAGGAGTGGTCGAGGCTAGCCGAGGTTAAGTCCAGGAGGTCACAGGCAAGGTACAGGAGGGTCAGGCAGAAGAGTGGTCAGGCAAAGCGGATGGTCAGGGCAGGCAGCAGGCGAGAATAGTCGAAGTCCAAATCCAAAATATTCACTAAAGACACAGCAACGCACATCCAGAACCCAGAAGCTATAACGGGCACTGGGATACTGGGGCAGTGCAGTTTTATAGGGAGAACTGGCCAGTGGGGAACAGGGAAAATGGAGGGAACAACAGTGCTTGGTGCAAAACTAAAACGGGAGTGGTCCCAGGAACTGGACGGCCCAGGCCAGACAGGCCGACCAGTCCCTGGGCTCACCCTAGGATCAGGACAGGGATTGGGTAACTCAAACTCGCCCCCGGCGGGCGCGCTGGGGAAAGCGCCGCCGGGAGGCATAAAGGAGACGTGCTCGCGCGCGCGCGCGAGCACGTTGAAGATCGGGCGCGCCCCCGCCAGGAGGGGGAAGCGCCGCATCGTGAGGGAGCCCGGCGGGACCGCGCAGCCGCGCAGAGCGGGCTGCGGCGCGGCCACCGACACCATCCCGCGCCGCCGACCCCTGACCCCCACAACCGCGCCGAGGAGCCAGGACACCCGGGGAGCGCCGGGCAGCAACCAGCCGGGGACCACCCGACAGCGCGCCGCGGGACCAGGGACGGCGACGAGGTAAGTGCCTAACATTACCCCCCCCCTGAGGAGGGGCCACTGGACCCTCCAAACTGGGTTTCAAAGGATTCTCTCTGTGAAATCTCTTTACCAAATTCTGCGCATGAACCTCTCTGGCCGGAACCCAAGATCTTTCTTCCGGACCGTATCCCTTCCAGTCAATAAGATATTGAAGAGAGTTTCGAAAAAAGCGAGAATCAAGAACCCGGGCAACCTCAAACTCCTGATGCCCATCAACTAACACGGGACTAGGAGGACTATTAGGTTCATGGTTTTTTGCAGACTTAAGAAGTGAAACATGAAAGGATTTACAGATTTTCATGGACGAAGGGAGGGCCAACTGATACGTAACCTGATTAATTTTTTGTGTTATGGGGAAGGGGCCAATAAATTTAGGTCCTAACTTAGCGGAGGGCTGGCGTAGCGCCAAATTCTTGGTTGAAAGCCAAACCCAGTCACCCACCTTATAGCTAGAGTTAGAAGATCGTTTGCGATCAGAAAATTTTTTCTGCTGACGAGCGGCCTTAGCTAGATGTTGCTGGATTTTATTCCATTCCCCTGGCCATTTGGAAACCCATTCATCCACGGAGGGAACTCTAGAGGGTTGGTCCGAAAGGGCAGAAAACTTCAGGTCCTTGCCATAAACACAATGGAAAGGAGAAACCCCCGTGGAGGAATGTGCGGCGTTGTTAAATGCAAATTCCGCAAATGGTAAGAAGAAGGCCCAATCAGTTTGAGTATCCGCCGTAAAACAGCGCAAATATTGTTCCAGGGACTGGTTCGTTCTCTCGGTTTGTCCATTCGACTGCGGATGGAAGGCCGAGGAAAGGGAGACGGTGAAACCCAACTTGGCACAGAAAGCCCTCCAAAACCGGGAGACAAACTGGACCCCCCTATCCGATACAATATCCATGGGAATACCATGAATCCTAAAAACATGAGTAATGAAGAGTTGAGCAAGAGTTTGAGCTGAGGGGAGTTTCTTTAAAGGGACGAAATGGGCCATCTTGCTAAAGCGGTCCACAATTACCCAAATAACAGTATGTCCCTGAGACGGGGGAAGGTCAGTAACAAAATCCATGGCCAGATGGGTCCACGGGGAGGCAGGAATGGATAATGGAAGGAGTGGGCCTTCAGGCGAACGCCTCAAGGACTTACTTTGGGCACAGACTTTGCAAGCGGAGACAAATCTTTGAGCGTCCTTCCTGAGAGAAGGCCACCAAACTTGGCGTGATAATAAAGCTATGGTTTTCTTAACCCCTGGATGACCGGTTGTTTTGGTATCATGAAAATGGGACAAGAACTCAGACCGGTAAGTAGAGGGCACAAACAGGGCTGAAGTGGGTTTCCCAGGAGGAGCTTGGGCCTGGAACTGAGTAAGATCAGGAAGTTGGGGTTGGATGGCGGCCACCACTAGGGAGCGAGGTAAGATGGGAGACACCACCCTTTCCGGTAAGTCAGGGGGAGAGAAACTCCGAGACAGGGCATCCGCTTTTATATTTTTGGACCCGGGCTTATAAGTTATAGAAAAATTAAACCGAGAAAAGAATAAGGACCAGCGAGCCTGTCTAGGAGTTAATCTCTTGGCGGACTGGATGTATTCTAGATTTTTATGGTCCGTAAAGACCGTAACTGGATACTGAGCCCCCTCCAGCCAGTGTCTCCATTCCTGGAAGGCTAGCTTGATGGCCAGTAATTCTCTATTGCCGATGTCATAATTTCTTTCGGCCGCTGAGAATTTCTTGGAAAAGAAGGCACATGGATGGAGGCGTGCAGGTGAGCCGTAATACTGAGACAAGACTGCCCCGACCGCGACTTCAGAAGCATCCACCTCCACAAGGAAAGGTCTTTGCTCATCAGGGTGGACTAGGACGGGAGCAGTACTAAATACCCTCTTAAGATTCCCGAAGGCCTGGACAGCTTGAGCCGGCCAAACCGGGGGGTACCCGCTTTTCTTAGTTAGGTTAGTTAGTGGTGTAACCAGGGCAGAAAAATTCTTAATGAACCTCCTATAAAAATTGGCAAAACCCAAAAACCTTTGCAGGCCCTTCAAATCTCTGGGCTGCTCCCATTCTAAAACAGCCTTCACCTTAGATTGGTCCATAGACAGACCAGATTTGGAGATAATGTAACCGAGAAACGGAACCTCAGATACTTCAAATTGACATTTCTTTAACTTGGCATATAAACTGTTCTCCCTAAGTTTCTGCAAAACCAAACACACGTGTTTACGATGTTCATCAATGGACGAAGAAAAAATTAAAATGTCGTCTAAGTAAACAACCATAAACCGGCCAAGATAGTCCCTAAAGATTTCGTTGACAAAACTTTGAAAGACCGCAGGGGCATTACACAGGCCGAAAGGCATTACTAAATACTCATAATGCCCTTCAAGGGTATTGAAGGCCGTCTTCCACTCGTCCCCCTGCCTGATTCTTATGAGGTTATAGGCCCCCCGGAGATCGAGTTTAGAGAAGACCTGCGCCCCAACCACCTGTGTAAAGAGTCCCTCAATAAGCGGTAGGGGATACTTATTTTTTACCGTGATGTTATTTAAGCCCCGGTAATCAATACAGGGGCGAAGTCCCCCATCCTTTTTCTCCACGAAAAAAAACCCTGCCCCTGCTGGAGAAGATGAAGGCCGAATGAACCCTTTTTCTAAATTCTCGGCGATATATTCCCGCATGGCGAGGGTTTCTGTTCGGGTCAAATTAAATATTCTCCCTCTGGGAGGCATCGTACCGGGAAGCAGTTCAATAGGGCAGTCCCAAGGTCTATGGGGAGGAAGTTTGTCTGCCGCCTTTTCTGAAAAGACATCAGCAAACTCCAAATATGGAGTTGGAACCCCAGTAGGTGCTAAGCGCGCAACCCTGAGTGGGAATTCTAGGCAGTTCTGAAAACACTGGTGTCCCCACTTGGTGATTTGCCCCGAAACCCAATCAATTTGGGGATTGTGCTCCTGCAGCCATGGCAAACCCAAAATCAAAGGGGTACCAGGCATACTCAATATCAAGAACCTGATAACCTCAGAATGACTGGCTCCCGCTTTGATTTGCATAGGAGGGGTTTGGAACCGAACTAACCCCCCGGCCACTGGAGTGCCATCAATGGCAGAAACCCGGATAGGAGTCGGCAAGTTCTGTACCATAATTCCTAAAGTCTGCGCTAGTTCAGAGTCTAGGAAATTCCCAGCTGCTCCAGAATCTAGAAGAGCCTTTAGATTAATACATTTAACACCACTCTTAAACTGGACTGGGATGAAAACTGGAGACGATACTTGAGGAGATACCTTACAGCCTAGGAGGGCCCCCTCGAAACCCCCTAGGCTCTGAAGTTTCCCGACGGTTTCTTTGGGCAAAGTCTGACCATGTGGCCGGTTCCTCCACAATATAGACAGAGCCCCTCAGATAGACGTCGCCGTCTCTCGTCTTCAGTGAGCCTGGTGGCACCTAACTGCATGGGCTCTTCTGAAGGTTGAGCGACTAGAGCCTCAGACTTTGAAGCCGATTCGAGATGCGATCCTTTCTCTAGGCGCCTCTCCCGGAGTCGACGATCAATGCGGATGGCCAGATGCATCAATTCGTCCAGAGTCTGGGGTTCCGGGTAATTCACCAAGGTGTCCTTGATAGTGTCAGCCAAACCTAGTCGGAATTGGCCGCAGAGGGCAGGATTGTTCCAACGTGAGTCAACCGCCCAACGCCGGAATTCAGAACAGTAGTCTTCGGCTGGACGGCGTCCCTGGCGGAGGGTACGTAATTTGGCATCAGCTGAGGCCCCTTTGTCGGGATCATCATAGAGGACCTCCATTGCAGCGAAAAAACTATCCACAGATAGGCGGATTGGGTCCTGAGCGGATAAGCTAAAGGCCCAGGACTGAGGATCTCCATGCAGAAGGGAAATAATCAAGCCGACCTTTTGCTCTTGTGACCCTGAGGAAACCGGACGGAGCTGAAAGTACAGTTTACAAGAGTCCCGGAAATTGGCAAATTTTGCCCTGTCGCCATAGAACTTTTCAGGAAGTGGGATCTTGGGTTCCACAGACATTGCGGCCGGAGTCCCCTGAGAAGTGGGGACAATGGGAGTAGGACGGTTCTCCTGGGCCGCAACCCGATGAGCCAGGTGCTCCACAGCCGCTGTCAAGGCTTGCACCTGCTCCAGGATTTGGTCCATTCTTCTTCTGGCCCGTTATAATGTCAGGACTATACCAAACACCCGTCTGTCTTAAGCCGGTATCCCCCAATCTCCACCGCCACTTCCGCCTATAGACAAGCCCCCGCTTGTAGGAGACACGGGTAATGCCTCTCCCAGTCGGTTGCCCCCAGGACTTAAAAGGCGCAAAGGATAACAGCTTAAGGTGCAGAATGATGTTTGGCAGGGAATCCCGAATGAGGATGCCGGGTGCGAAAGTCCGTATTTCAGGCCGAGGTCAAACCAGGAGGTCACAGGCGAGGTATCCAAGGGAAATAACGAAGGAGTGGTCGAGGCTAGCCGAGGTCAAGTCCAGGAGGTCACAGGCAAGGTACAGGAGGGTCAGGCAGAAGAGTGGTCAGGCAAAGCGGATGGTCAGGGCAGGCAGCAGGCGAGAATAGTCGAAGTCCAAATCCAAAATATTCACTAAAGACACAGCAACGCACATCCAGAACCCAGAAGCTATAACGGGCACTGGGATACTGGGGCAGTGCAGTTTTATAGGGAGAACTGGCCAGTGGGGAACAGGGAAAATGGAGGGAACAACAGTGCTTGGTGCAAAACTAAAACGGGAGTGGTCCCAGGAACTGGACGGCCCAGGCCAGACAGGCCGACCAGTCCCTGGGCTCACCCTAGGATCAGGACAGGGATTGGGTAACTCAAACTCGCCCCCGGCGGGCGCGCTGGGGAAAGCGCCGCCGGGAGGCATAAAGGAGACGTGCTCGCGCGCGCGCGCGAGCACGTTGAAGATCGGGCGCGCCCCCGCCAGGAGGGGGAAGCGCCGCATCGTGAGGGAGCCCGGCGGGACCGCGCAGCCGCGCAGAGCGGGCTGCGGCGCGGCCACCGACACCATCCCGCGCCGCCGACCCCTGACCCCCACAACCGCGCCGAGGAGCCAGGACACCCGGGGAGCGCCGGGCAGCAACCAGCCGGGGACCACCCGACAGCGCGCCGCGGGACCAGGGACGGCGACGAGGTAAGTGCCTAACAGGGAGGTGGGAAATGCCCCACTGCCTATATGAGGAATGGGATGGGGGAGACTGCCACACTGCTTATGGGAATGGAGGGGTAAATGCCACACTGCCCATGGGGAATGGGGCACAACACTTGGTTCCGAATATTTTTCTTCTTATTTTCTCCCTCCAATCCTAGGTGCATCCAATGCGAAGGTGCGTCTTATAGAACAGAAAATATGGTATCTTACAATTCCACCTTAGGTTCAAAATCTAATGGTGGGTTTGAAAAAAAAAACTAAATTAGGTAGAGAAGCTATCCATGTGAATTCTCCAAACTTTACCCCCGCTGCATTAAAAGTCTAGTGTCCATTATTGCTTTTTATGAGTATATGAACATCTTATGCTTGCGCACACATGGGAGGCAACCCATTCCTGGAGCATTGGGCTTCCCAAAGCCAGGCATCCAGGGATAAGCTGACCATTTTTTCAGAGGGACTGAATTTGAGATGCTTAAATTGTGACAGCTTAACAAATTTGATAGCGACATTGGTCATACATTATACAATGCGCTATGTGGTTTTTTAAACTGTCACAAGTTAAGCATCCCAAATTCGTCCCTGTGAAAAAAAAAAATGGTCAGCTTAGCCAGGGAGCAATTGTAGCTGCCTTGCTCAAGCTGACTTCAGTTATGTCCCGGACAGGAATTAAACCTACAACCCTCCTATCACAAGATCGATTTCTGTCTGGGACATATTAATATAAACGACACTCTCTAAATATTACACAGCATGTTGCCTATGGATGCATCATTCTTTATTGTAGACTCAAAATCATAGAAAAAATGTTCAAACTATAGAGAAAGATATGAGTCAGCTGTGAACTGTTTACATTTTAGCAGCAGAAGGGAAAGATGCTGCAGCACAAGGTACAAAATTCCTAGCCTAAAATTTAGTGCATTTCGTAATACTACCTCTGTATTTGTCATTTATATTATATGCTAATATGGGAAGCGGAACCATATGGTAAATAGGTAATACTGGTCACAATTTATTAAATATATATTTGACCATATAATGGGCTTGTGTCAGGCCAGAGAGTGCTCCAATATGAACTCTCCGCCAGGGGAGCAGATTGTTTGGCCAGAGCAAAGACACAACAAAGAAAACAAGGGTTTTATTATTAAAGGAAAAGGAAACAAAAAGATCTTTGATTCAGATACAAAAACAAGGGACAAAAACAAGGCTAACTAACAAAATAACTAATGATGAAAAAATGGAAACCCTAAGGTGCTGGCGCACTCACCCAAGGGCCCAGGGCAGAGGCCAGCAGTTCCCAGACTCCGGTAGGTACAGGTACAGACTCAGGTTCAGATACAGACTCAGGTTCAGATTTAGATTCAGAGCGCCAGCATGAACAGCCACAACAGATTCCAAACAAAGCACACAAACAAAACAAAATCCTGCTGCACCAGGTGGAGGGAGGATCCACTTAATTAGCCCTCACACCAGGTGCAGCAGAAGATGGGGAGAGAGAGCCAGGGCTCTGCTGACACCCGTTGGCGGCTGCCGGAACTGCAGACGAGGTGATAACAATGGTGCATGCGCAAGCCACGCCCGCATCCCCACTATCCCTCTAGCAGGGCGTGTGTCCGTGCCAGGCATTTGTGAATTTGGGAAACGGGGGATGCAGCCGCCAGCACGCTCAGAGCCACTGGCCTTAGACGACGTGACATCAACGACTCCGAGCGCGCTGATTGGACGAGCAGGCGCGCATGCACCATAGGACCGGGAGGAGGTGATTTGGTTTTGGCGATCTGGGGGGTGTCAGACAGAGGGGCACACCCAATCTTGGTGCCCAGGGGGAAAGGACCAAAACCCAGGGTAGTCAAAATCCTGGGTTTTGGTCCACTTTAGGGAAGCAGCCATGTGATCAGAGAGTGGCAGGTTCAATTCCTAGCTGGGACATGACCGAAATGCTCTTGTGCAAGGCTCCTAACCCTCCACCTCCAAGCTGGGTGCCATTGCTAGGGCAGCTCACTGCTCAGGGCTTGTGTTTGTCTCACTGCACAGATGGGTTAAATGGAGAGAAATAAATTTTATGTGTGCACATGCATACATTGGCCATATATGTCCACCCCCCCCCCAAAAAAAAGACAAGAATCATGTCATTGATGGTTTGATAAGACTACTGCCTAGAAGATATGCAAAGAAACATTAGAACACAATATAATTTGATCTTAATGGCCCAGGAAAAATTAATAAAATCGTATATTCTACTTTTCCACCCTGCAGCAACCTTCTCTCTGGTTCTTTACACTTACCCTAGCTTATATCTCACACATGTCTATTTTGCATGCAGAGGCATGTCCCCTCTCTTCACGTTTGAGGGGTACACAAACACATCAAGGGGATTGTTCTTCAAGGTTGCTAAGTTTTGAGGCACCAGAACTCTTGCAAACTTTTGAGTATAGTTTTTTTTGGGTTAGTCAAATTGTTGCATTCAAGTTAACATTAAATGATTACATAGGAAAAAAAAGCTTCTCAGAAAACGAATGCCAAGAATTGACAGGTCATGGATGAGGAAAATGTCACCTTCATCACCACCATTGTCCTCTTGGGGTTTCAGTTTCCTCTGAATCTCACAGCTTGGTTCTTCTGTATTCTACTATTGATTTCTGCTGTGACAATATGTGGAAACCTCCTGATCATCACGGTGGTGTCTTACAGCAAGACCCTCCATTGCCCCATGTACTTCTTCCTCTCCCAGCTATCGATGGTAGATATCTTACTGGTGGTAGACATTCTTCCTAACATGCTTTATACTCTTTTAATAAAAGAGGCCCTGATATCATTTTCCGCTTGTATCGTCCAGTTTTACCTCTTTGCACTCTCAGAAAGTCTCGAAATATCACTCCTGACGGTGATGAGCTACGACAGATATTTGGCCATCTGTAAGCCCTTGCATTATACTCTGATAATGACCCACCAGGTTTGCTGGAGAATAGTAATCTCATGCTGGATTTTAGGTATTGTTCTTGTATTGAATGACACATTAATTATATTAACATTACAGTTTTGTGGTCCAAATATTATTGACCACGTCTTCTGTGATTTTGAGCCAATTCTTGACCTCTCCTGTACAGATATCACAGTGGTTAAATTAGAAATCAAACTGATTGCTGCTGTTGTTGGTGTCTTCCCATTTGGTATAATCATCGGATCATACGTCTACATTGTAGTCACCATTTTTGAAATCTCGTCCGTTACTGGAAGAAAGAAAGTTTTCTCAACCTGCAGTTCCCACCTTACCATAGTTTCAATATTTTATGGGACTCTAATTAGTGTTTATTTGGTTCCTCATAGAGGGAGATGGCAGAGCATTGCTAAGTTCCTGTCATTGCTGTACACTGTGGTCACCCCATTAATGAATCCAATTATCTACAGCTTGAGGAATAAGGATTTAAAAAATGCCATGAGAAAACTCATCATTGACAAAAAGTTATTTATTCCTTATAAAAAACAGTTTTGCTTCAGATAACTAATAATTCTAGGTTAAAACTGAAACACTGGGGGGGCGTGGCCGTGCAGCCGAGCAAGATGGATGCCTGCTAGCTTGGCTCCACAGGTCAAAGAGGCTGGAAGCACACAGCAGCAGCGGGGCAGATCGTGAGAGGCCCCAAAAAGGCACAGGAGACCTTTGGAAACCCCAGTCCACTTACCAGAGGCGATGAACACAGCTCACAGCAAGAAGAAAGCTGCTAGGGAGACACGCAGATCACCAGCTCCAGCAGGCAAGATGGCGGCAGTCCCTGACAGTGCTGAGGAGGAGACAGCTCACAGCACTCCAAGTAAGGAGACCGGTGGGGGGTAAGCGCTGGGGAGGATCTTTCCCTCGACTCCACAGATAGCTGGCCCCAGCACCCTCCATCCACACAGACTGCAGCTCAGAGCCCCACAGCAAACCAGGCCCTCCTCAGCCAGCTGAGAACCATAGTGAGGGAGGAAGCTACTGCAGTGTCTGCCAGGCACACTGACACCCTCCTGAAAGAGATCAGAGATCTGGGGGGATGTAAAGATGCATTAGAATCCTGCATGGACGATGCCACTACAGTTTTAGATAACCAGGGGACTTTATTACAGCAGCTCCAAGAAGAAATCACCCTATTAAAGGGCTAGAATGAGGAGCTGGAAAATCGCAACCGGAGATCTAACCTGAGATTCAGGGGGGTTGCCGGAAACTATGGAAGACACAGTGGGCACTATCACAGCCCTTTTACAGGAGCTAGTACCTGAAATCTCACTAGAGAGACTGGAATTAGACAGAGCTCATAGAGGGCCCACCACATGATATCATTGTCAAACTCCACTTCTACCAAACAAATGAAATTGTATTGAAAGCTTCCAGAGATAAAGCACCCCTTACATTTCAGAAGCACAGCTATCAAATCTCTGCTGATTTATCCCAAACCACCATCTTAAATAGATCTTTTTGGCCATACCTCCTGGCCCTGCAGGCATAGGGAATACGCTATAGATGGGGCTTTCCCTTTAGCTCTCATTCTCATACCAAGGGAAACAAGTCCAAGCTTCCTCTCTCCCAGAGCTTCTGGATAAATTTAAATCTCTGGACATCCTTATACCAGAACCTGATAAGACAACCTCTTCTCTCCCCTCTACACCAAGAAAGCCAAGGCCTGGCTACAGCAGCAACATTCAAGCCACCCCATCGCCACGACTCACCAAACAAGTTCAGAAAACCCCAGCGATGAAACGTCTTTTGTCCCAAATGTTCCACCCTTCACAGAAGGACTGCGTGCAACACTCCCTGGCACCTCTACTGAGTTATAACCAGATACAGGGACCCATGCTTTTCGGCCAACTCCGTGCATATTTGGGATGCCCCAGCTATCTCGTTGAGGTCTCACCAACGACCATGTGCGCCGCCGGAGCGGGGGACTCTCAGGGATAACCCCCTCAGTACACACCCTGTGTCTGGGTACCTGTCTGACCTGCAACAGTGGTCATACCAGGCGCCTGGGCTGCCTTCTAGGGCGCCAAACAACCCGCAGTTTTGTATCAGCAAGCGTTAGGGCTCTGGAAGCCCAAAAGTTTTTTGCTACTATAACAAAGCCTCTCTTTTCACTCTCTCTGATTATAATAATGTTTATTATAACATAATGTTTTTTGTAAAGGTTGGCCATGCGGCCTAGATAGTCTTGGACTGGTGGGAGAAGGTGCTCCGCCCTCAGGGGGAATCCATAGGGAGGGCGACGGGGTGCCGCCCCTGGGTGGCTGGGCCGGATCCCACCAGCCGGAGACCTTGTTTAATTCTGTTTTTTTATCAAAATGTTATAGCATTTAATGCCCTTTTAATATACTCAGGATAGCCTCCACACCGGACACCCCCTACCTTCCAAAGATGGGAAAACACTTCCCAAGCCTTTGGACAGGCTCTTTCGCACACAGAAATGCGAGCAACGTCTACTTAATGTGTTTAATTCTTCTAACTCTACCACCCCTTTCCCCTCCCCCCTTTCCCCCCTATTCATCCACCCACCTCAAAACCAACACCCTCCCCTCCCCCACCCAACGTGGGAGCCCAGGTAAGCACAATCCGCTCCTCAAGGGAGATAGTCCCTTCCTAAATGAAGATGTCACTTAATATAGTATCAGTGAATGTTCAGGGGCTAAACTCCCCGAATAAGAGGTCCAGAGCATTTAAATATTTTAATTCAATCCACGCAGACATAATTTGTCTCCAGGAAACACACTATTCATCTAGTTGCAAACCAAAATTTCTTAACCATAAATTCCCCTTGTTTTTTCAGGCGGTCAGCCAAGGTAAGCAGAAAGGTGTTCTAATAGCATTTCGTAACGGGCTTTCCTTTACCTGCCATAAACAGATAGCAGACCCTGGCGGTAGATATCTTTTGCTTCAAGGAACCTTACAGGATGATGAGGTAACATTTCTCACTTACTACACACCAAACACCAAGCAGATTCCTTTCCTGGCCCGTATGTGCTCATTATTGCAAAAGCATGGAAAGGGAGCTATGTTTTTGTGTGCGGACTCAAACTTAACGCTGCAACCATCCCTGGATAGATCACTCCCCCCAAACGCCCTTACAATTCAAGATAGCAAACGCTTCACAGAGTTGATAGATAATGCGCATCTAGTGGACCCATGGAGAGATATGCACCCTCATAAAAGGGACTACACACATTACTCTGCCCCCATAAGCTACATACCAGAATAGACCACATTTTTGTCCTTTCCAACTTTATGTCACAGGTGGGTCAGACAAAAATCTACCCTGTCCTGTGGTCAGACCAAGACTTGATGGCAATTACGTGCAACTCTATGGTCATTAAACCCAAACCTTCCTCATGGATATTGAACGACTCGCTGCTGTCCTCAAAACCCTTGGTGGAGGATGCTAGCAAAGTCGCTTTAGAATTCTTCACTATAAATGAGAACCCAGAAACCTCACCAACTATGGTCTGGGGTGCCTTTAAATCTGTTATGAGAGGACACTTTATTACCACAGCTTCTAGAAAGAAAAAGGAAAGGTCAATACTCTCAGAACAACTTCAGTCCCAATATTCTAAGAATGTAGGGACCTTTAAAACCACCCCCAGTTCCAAACATCTCCGCCAAATGGAGCTCTCCAGAACTAAACTTAACCTCTTGCAATCTCAAGAGGCAGAGGGACGTTATAGACGCTCTAGACAAAAATACTATGTTTCTGCAAATAAACCAGGCACCCCTCTGGCCTCCCGATTAAAGTGTCACGAGCCTACCATGAAACCAGTGAGACTCAAGACTAGGACAGGAGGCGAGACTAGCAACCCCCAAGTAGTGGTTGAAGAATTCTCAGCAGGCCTATCTAAGTTATACAAAGCCCCACCCCCATTAGGGGACCATCAGACGCAGGCCTTCTTAGATGAGATCAACCTACCATGAATCCCAGAGGGTCAGAGTGCCAAAATAGATGAAAATATAACAGTAGAAGAAGTCTTGAAAGCAATCAAGACATTGAAATCCAATAAAAGGCCTCGGCCTGATGGGTTCACCGCTGCATTTTATAGAAAAATGGCCCCATAGTAGCACCTCGACTGGCGAGGGTTTACAACTATATCAAAGGAGGCAACCCCATAGACCCAGACATGCTTAGAGCCGTGATAACAATGATTCCGAAGTCTGGAAAGGACCACCAAAACTGGACAAATTTTCGGCCTATATCACTCCTTAATATAGACTTGAAAATCCTCATGAAGATCTTAGCCAACAGAGTCAACACATTTCTGGGGGATGTAATTCACAGGGATCAGGTGGGTTTTGTCCCTAGAAGACAGGCTGGAGATGGGGTGCGCAGGATAATGCAATTGATACAGGGGGCACAGGACCAAAAATTAGAGGCAATGCTCCTTTCTCTTGATGTGGAGAAAGCTTTCGAATTCCCTCTCTTGGCAATACCTCCAGTCCTCCTTAAATAAATGGGGCTTTGGCCCAGGATTCCTCTCTTGGATCGCAGCTTTGTACTCCAACCCGTCTGCTTGCGTTAAGTACGCTGGCTTCCATTCCCCAAGTTTCAAGATCCAGAGAGGTACCAGACAAGGATGTCCTTTGTCCCCTGTATTATTCATCCTGGCCCTAGAAGCACTTGCAAGAAAACTAAGGCAAAATACCTCAATCAAAGGAATCCCCTTAGGAGGCAGGGAACATAAAGTTTCACTTTTCACAGACGACATGCTGTTGATGTTGAGCTCCCCACATACCTCAACCCCTAATGCCATCGACCTGCTGACCACTTTTGGCCGCATCTCAGGCCTTAAACTTAACGCCTCAAAGTCCACTGCACTAGACGTCTCACTCTCTGCTAGTACAGAGCAGACTTTATCCCAAAACTTTACGTGGACTTGGACACAGAGACTGCAGTATCTGGGGATCAAATTAACAGCCAACTATACAGATTTGTATAGTGTCAACTACCCAGAAACATTTAGAAAACTGGACACTCTACTTCAGTCCTGGCAATTTATAAAATTGTCTTGGCTAGGGAGAATAGTAGCTCTCAAGATGACCTTTTTACCAAAAATGTTATATCTCTTTAGAGTGCTCCCAGTTCAGGTCCCTAAACGTGCCCTCGACATTCTTCAACAGAAAATCATGTCTTTTACATGGTGCAAATCTAGACCAACTCTCTTCTGTAAAATAGACCAAGGCGGCCTGGCCTTCCCATCCCTCATAAATATTATACAGCAGCTCAAATAGCGCCCCTAGTATTCCTACACGCCCCACAGCATAAACCATTATGGGTCCTAAATGACATTGCCGCTTGTGACCCAGTCCTCCTGGCATCTCTGCTCTGGATCCCTAGAACTCTTAGACCGAAATTTATCCCTCCAATCCTAAAGTTCTCCCTGACAATATGGGACAAAGTCAAACATGAATTCACGTCACCTCATTTGCCAGCTTCCCCCCTGCTAGGTAACCCAATGTTTCCATCAGGGGTCACGTACCCTAAAAATGACAAATGGTGGTCACAGAAAGGCCTAACCTCTGAAGACAAACTCTGCACCACAAAAGGGATGAAAACCAAACAAGACCTCGCACCCTGCGATAGCTTTCCACCTTCTGAGGTATTTAGACACCTACAAGTCCAACATTTTGTTAAAAGCCTCCTAAAAAAGTCCCCTCCTCCATATAGGAATACGGACTTCGAAATCAGATGCATCAGGGACCATTTTGAAAGGGGCTTAATATCCAGTTTATACACAGCTCTAGTTACACCCCCAGCCCCTGTTCACCACAATATATATATGATAAGATGGGAACAAGAGCTGGGAACAACTAAAGATCTGGAGTGATACAAGAAAATTATCCTGTGATGCGCTGGTTTTAGAAAATGCCTATAAAATCCTCTTCAGATGGTATTACACTCCAGACAGAATCCACACATTTTCCTCCTCAGATTCACCATTATGCTTTAGAGAGTGCCAAGAAAGAGGCACAATGTCCCACATCTGGTGGGAGTGCCCTGTGGTTCGTTCTACATGGGATAAAGCCTACAAATTGATACAGTATCTGACATCCTACACATATCCAGTATTGGCGATCCATGGGAGGCGCTCCTATTACTCAAATCTGGTAGATACGCAAAGCCAGAGTGGCGATTGATACTCCATGTATTATCGGCAGTTAGGGGGACGATAGCTAGAAACTGGAAATTGCCCCAAATACCTTGGCAGGAGATCTGTAATAGGATGTCGGATATCATGTGCAATGAGAAAATCACTGCGATAATAAACGATTCATACGACAAATTCCTCAGTACCTGGAACCCATGGATAGAGTATATTGGACCCTCATCAAACAGACCCGTCCCTCCCTATCTAACCACTAAACTCTGGACTGGTCTGGTTCTAGTTCTCACTCCCCTATTAAAACATGATCCAGCATACCTGGGCTCCCACAATCCCCCCCTTCTCTTTCTGCTCCCTTCTGCCCCCCCAACCCTCCTGAGATATACCCCGGTCATCTACACCAGTTCAATGTTCGCTTATCATAGTTAGAAGTTTGCCCAAGGTCAACCAGGGTGCTGAACACCCAAAAGTGAATATACAAATAGCTCTCAAAATAATTTTAATGAGAATTCGTAATCTCAATTTATACTACTTAAGTTCCACAAGACGCATATCCCTTGGTTAGACACTGTCTGATTTTGCAAGCTACTTTTGCTGACACCAAAAGATACTGTGAGCATTTTGTTGACTTATCTTTACTGTTTATCTGCATTCCATTATGCATTCAAATATGTGCGCTTTTTGCATTACTACTTGTTCAGTACGCCTGTCTTTAAAAATATGCTGTACATCACGTGCAAACTTCAATAAAAATTTTGTAAAGAGAAAACTGAAACACTGAGTTATCCAACAACATGGGCAGCAGATTGGATTCCAGCTATGGCTGCAGACTAGAGATCTAAACAATGGCAATAACTTCAGTATTAAAAATGGATTGCTTTTATACTCATTTATAGATTCATTTTCAGAAAAATCAATAAAAATGTTGAAATCTATGTTTCGTCTTACAGTTAACATTTCAGATAATAATGAAGGTCTAAACAATTGATAAATATTCCTATTGATCATATACTTGATTGTATAATAAAATAAGGGCAAGTGGGGTTTAGGGCCATTTCCTGTGTATTGTGTATTGGGTATTGTCCTCTTCCAGGGTCAGGGAAGTGGCACCTGTACCGTATTCCTCTCACTGGTGGGATATTTTGTATTGAGTATTTTGTGTGCTATAGTAGTATTTCTTTAAAATCCGGAACCTGAAATAAATCAGGCAAAACCTACAACTCATACTACCATTGCTCTATTTGCACCTCCCCTCCTAAAGAAGGGATGCTGGCAGGAGGGAGGCAATCTCTATAGATAAATACCAATACTGGATGGATACCCCAGGTTTCAGAAACAGACAAATCTGAGAGACAAAACAAACTGATACCTTATACACTGAGGAAGCTGGACATGCGAAACGGGTATATGGACACTTGCAGGGTACTCATCTTGCTACAAACTAAGGACTGAACCTAAAATACCCTAAGGCTTGCTACAACTGGAATAACCCACTAGCCACAAACCTCAGTTTAGAGATACGATCACCTGTGCACAACTCAGGAGCTTTGCATATTATCAATGTTCCACTACACTGTATATTCTGTATATTTTGCACTGCAATTAATAAATGTATGTTTTTTTTTATTAAATAAAGTAAATCTGACTTATCTAGACTAGACCCCACAACATACCCCACAAGTGAGAAGAATACTGCACAGGTGTCACTTCCCTGACCCTAGAAGGGGACCATACCCTCCAGGACACAGGAAACAGCCCTAAACCCTCCCTGCCCTTGGCTTCTAACCCGCTTAGAAGTGCCCAACCTTCCACAGAGATCCAAATCTTCTTCCCAGTTACCCCATATAACTTTGAAGTGGAAATGGCAGAAACAAAGGTCTTCAGAAAATGCAATATTTATTTGGTCAAATGGGGGCCTGCTACTTCAATTGCCACTGCCCAAATTACTAGCGTGCTTAAATGCAGTTTTAGACAAAGGAGCTTAAATGACCATCCTGATTGGATGCCTGGACACATGTCAGACTTCCACTGGATATTTAAAATATATACAGATTCATATACATGGAAGGTATAGTTTAGACATGAAGAACATCTGTTTCTCATTAAGCAAACATAACATTCTTTAGCGATAGTCATATGAGGAGGGAGGTGTGAAAACCCCTCCACACACTGAGAATGTGACAGATGGCATACAGGCGGCTAGAACTAAATAATCAATACTAATTATAAAATGTAATTTTCCACAGCACCTTCTCGCCCCCCAAACCCACTTGAATTATAATCAAATAAACCTGGCTGATATTTATAAAAGCACCATTGCTCTACAAATATATACTGAGAACAGTGAACAGCCTTTTATGGTGAATGAATCTTTGAATCCTTTATAATACGTGATCTGTGGTACTACGTAGAAATGTGTTACGTAGAAACTATTATGGACATTTTTATGAATTTTTCCAATGGATAATAACTGCCTTTAATTAAAGGGCATTCATAGGTTAAAACAAAAACACAGAATACTCAGCTTTCATTAACTCTCGCAATCCTTGACTTTAGCTTAGTACCCAATGTGAAGATTTGGATACCTTCTTCCTGTGTGTGCGATTTGATGTCCCAGCCTGGCATGTCCCTCTAGCCGGCTCTATTCACTGCGATGACAGCTGGGATCAGCTGTAGGAGCAGGCCATGGCAGTCAGTGAGCAAGGTACACACAGAAAGACAAGTTGCCCATCTTTTGGATGGGTGCGTTTTAGAGCAAAGGACCAGGAGCATTGACCAGCAGATGTTATTCCACCACTGATTCAGCTACTTATGATGTTCTGTTTGTTTAAGAACTTTTTGGCTAGGGATAAGCAAATCGCTTCGGAACAAATTGGAATTCGCTCTGAATTTCAGGGAAAAATGTGATAAGTACGAATCAGAATTTCTTGCCAAGTCGTGGTAACATTTTTTCCTGAAACACCCCAAAATGTAAAAAGAAATCACCTACTTCCTCTTACCAGCACAGGGTGATGTCTCATTATCCGGGGGTTCTCCCTCAGCTCCGGTGGCGATTGTGGTGATGGTGTCCTCCTCTTCATTGTCACGGTAAACTTACCTGGAGCCCGATCCCACTGTGTCTCCAGGCGGCGTGGGCTTGGGCAGCTGGCCAGGCTTTTTTCTGCCTGGCAGCCGCTCCGACAACGAGCACCAACTTGGGCGGCGCCCGCCTCATCCTCTCCCTGCACCGCTCCCGGGTCCAGCTGACTTATGCCCTCCAGCGGCACTGCACACAGCCACCCGAGGCCGCCTGAGGCCGATTTAAAGGGCCAATGAGCCCTGGTGTTACTGTGGGCGAAACGCCCTGTAAGTCTACAACCAATCAGACCATAAGTTCCTTTAGCCGGCCTATGAGCCGAGTGTTCCCCCAAGCCAGTCCTGTTAGTTCCCATCATATGAAGGTTGTTCCCCCACATTGTGTTCTTGTCCGTGAAAACGTTTAGCTGGGTGTGATTTTTCCTGAGATGTCCAGTATTGTAATCCATTGCTGACCCTTGCTAGCCTGACTATCCTGACCGCCGCCTGTACCGACCTGTACTGCCGCCTGTACCAAGCCTGAATCACAACTACGATCCCGTCTCATCCTTGGTGCCTTGAAGCTCTCGGGTCTCCTGGTTTGACCCTTGGCGTGACATTTGACCTTGCCTGTTTTCTCCCTCTAAGTTCCCAGAACTGTGTTGCTGTACTTACCTCGGCTACCCGAGTTCACCCAGTCTTACCTTCGGTTCACCGTCTTCACCCAGTGAGCTTACATCCTTAGCTAATAAGTCCTGGGGGCAACCATGTCCGGCGAGGCATTTAAAGCTCCCCTGCAAATGGTGGCTTGGCTAAAGATAAGGCTAGCTGCAGAAAATGGGGGCCGTAGGCTCAAAAAGAAGAGCAGTGTTGCCAGGGTTTGACATTCATATTGTCATCCTTGTCCCTAAGTCTAATGGTGTGCCGGCCGTGACAGCAGACCGGAATCTCTCCCTGGTCAATAACAGGGATGGGGGCATGCCATGATGTCTGATAACGGCCCCGGTCATTACCTCAAGGTGGGTTACAGGGCTAACGAAGGGAGTTCTTTGTATCCCTGTATGGAAATTGGCAGCGGCCTGGCAGCTGCTGATTGCCAGCCAAAGACGGTCAAGGACTGCGCTGGATGCCGGAGGATGGATCCCACGAGGACAGGAAAGAAGAGTAGCCAGAATGCTGGATAAAGAGGAGGACACCAGAGCCGCCGCCAACACTGGAGCCAGGGGAAGACCAGCCGATAAGTTACAGAGGTGACAGATCCCAAAGTATATATTTGGAAGGAAGTTTAAAATATTACGATGCATCACCTGTCCCTCCTGCTGAGACTATAACAAACAAGATGGGTCATTCTGAAAAGCACCCTGGTGCCAAGGAGCACATGATATATATATATATATATATATATATATATATATATATATATATATATTAGTTGTTTCTATTGTGATCAACTTCATCCTGAAAAGCACTGTCATCACCCTGGTGCCAAGGAGCACTTAATATATATTGTTTCTATTGTGATCAACTGTGATAAATTGTAAACCAGGCATGAGCCTACTCTTGGAATGTGTCACGGATTTCTCAGCAGAGAAATCCCCTATTATAGAATGACCAGTAATTGAGAGGAGCGAGACAGAGGCGGATATGCGGCAAACCGTGTTTAATGGTGATAGACATAAACAAATATTCATAGCACACACCAACCAGGCTGCTGTACAAATACACAAGTGAACATAATAACATACACGTGCTGAAGTAACGGTAAAAGAATACAGGTGAACACTGCATGCTACGGCTGCTGTGCAGAAATATAGGTAAACCTGGAAAATATACACACGCTTAGGTTGCTGTAAATATACAAAGGTTGAGTCAGGAAACATACATGCATAGGGATCCAGTGAAAGTTCAAAGTCCAAAGGTGGATACAAGACAGGGAAGTCAAATCACAAAGGCAGCATCAGGAGTCCTTGGTTCTAGGTTCTAGGTTCTGGGTTCAAGATTCAGAGTTCAGAGTCTGGGTCCAAGAAAACAATGCAATGCTGATCCACCGTCTGCAAGGGATGGATTAGCTTATAAAGGCCAGGAAGTGATGCAGGTGCTGGCTGATTACCAGCACCTCTGCTGGCGGAGCAGCATATAGCAGAGAAAGGCCAGGAAAGGGAGCCAGCAGAAGCAGATGGTATGTTGTGGGGGAACTCCAGACCTGACAGAATGTAAATTGCTTACAGATAGTTTACAGCTCAATGAGATGTGTGATGGAGAGAATGCTGTGAAGATTATCTCCTCTGTAATTTCTATTATGTTTTGGGGATTTAAAAAAAAAATAGATTTGGAACAAGCCAACTTTCTTAGGGAAATGTTTATTTTCTGAAATTGTTTAGAGAGTTTAAAGATACCACCAGCAAATCTCTCTTATGACAGGAGGGGGGGAGGGATTTTTTTTTTAGTCAAAAACATAAAAGAGCTAAACCAACATCAAATTGCTTTTAGTATTTTATTTATTAGGAAAATTGGCATAGAAAATGTTCCTACTCAAGCACAATATGGTTTGATCCAACAATTTTTTATGCCATTATCTCAGAGACCATAAAACCATGTTAAAGAGGAACATTGAGGGAGGTTTAAACCTCCCCCAAACCTCACTGATCTACTGTCCCCCCTCCGTTTTAACCTTTGGGGAGTATTTACCCACCTGGCCGGGTGATCCATCTTCTGGGTCCCTCGGATTCTGGGCAACCTTCCAACAGGCGGCGCCATCTTGCATCAGACACTGCACACGTGCCCTGATCTTGCGCCTGTGCTGTGCCCATGGGATGCAATAGAGCCGCCTGAAATCTTGCGAGACTGAATGGCGCAGGACTTTAAAGAGCACGGCTAACCATGGCTATCACTTACAGATGGCAAAACCGTCGGGTGGGAGAGGATCGGGCCTTGAAGACCCATTTGCTGCCCTTCCCTCCTCCAGTTTTACCTTGGGGCACTAATTACTCACCTTGCTGAGCAATCCATCTTCTGGGTCCCTCGGATACTGGGCAACCTTCCAATGGGCAGTGCCATGAGTGATGCGGGACTTTGAAAAATATCACTTACAGATGGCTAAGCCGCCAGGTGGGAGAGGATCGGACCCTGAAGACGGGCCCTAAAGACAAAATGTAAGTAGGGGCCGATGGGGGGAAATCAGCCCCTTTTTATTTTTGTCTGATGTTTCTCCTAAAAGTGGACAGAAACTCAGTATTTTGACTATCCTGGGTTTTGGTCCTTTCCCTTGGTGTGTGAAACCCCCCAGATCTCCGCAGCCAACTCACCTCTTCCCGGTTCAGCGGCGATCGTCCAATCAGTGCGCTCGGAGCCGCTGACGTCACGTCGTCTAAGCCTTCGTCTAAGTCCAGTGGCTCCGAACACACTGTCGGCTGCATCCTCCGCTTCCCTCTAACAGGGAGTGTGCCCACTCCGGCCATTCACAAATGCCTGGAGTGGGCACGCCCCTACTACAGTGATAGTGGTGATGCGGCCCCAGCTTGTGCATGTGCTGTTGGACCGGGAAACAAGGTAGGGGTATGGGGAGACCTGGGGGGTTTCACACAACAGGGCATCCCGGTTTTGGATGCCTTGGGGGGAGGGAATTGGCTTGGGTTTTGGTCCAATTTAAGGCTAGTGATTAGCCAAATCTGCCTCTGTCCAGTCCTGGTCTGTTAGAAAGCCACTTTACATTGCAAGAACACCTTCATTATTTCAGGTAAATTTAGGTAGTCTTTAACAATTAGATTTGATGGTATCTAGATGGTCTCACATGAGAATTCCACTTTAAGTTGCTCCAATATATTTGGCAAGAGTGTCTATGACATCATGGAGCTCACACTTATTAGGTATTAAGGTGGAGAAATTCATTTGAGTAGATTAGTAGTAATAGTAGGAGAAGAGGTTCTCCAAACAAATAATGATTTTCAGCCCATTGTCACCTCTTTTGATGTGTTTTTGAGTAAACTCTCTACCTCAACATCTTATCAGGTACGTAAAGGTGGTGCTGCCTTTATGTAGAACCTCGATCATCTAATGCAGTGGTCCCCAAACCTGTCCTCAAGGCCCACCAACAGGCTAGGTTTTTCAGATCTCCACAAAGATGCACAGGTGGAGTAATTAGTGCAGCTGCAGAGCAATAGAGCTGGCTATTTGGAGATCCAAAAAACATGACCTGTTGGTGGGCCTTGAGGACAGGGTTGAGGACCACTGATCTAATGAACCCGCCCTGCCACCACACAGAGTTCAGTATACCTGGAAGACAGGGTTCTAGAGGTGGCGAGTTTCACAAGCTTCCCTTCCCCTTTTAAAAAAGGCTGTGGGTGCAGCCATGCGGCCACACTGGTTCGGCAGTATGCTTGCAGAGAGGGTTTCCAGGGGTGGCATGGTTCTCTCCTTTCCCTTTAGAGATGGATGGGGCAGAGTTGGGAGGGACAAGAATGGATGGGGATGGGATTGATGGGGCAAAACTGGGAGGTGGCAGGAATGACTGGTGCAGAGATGGAGGGACAAGGATGGATGGGTCTAAGCTTGGGGGGACAGGAATGGATAGGGATGGGATTAATGGGCGAAAGCTGGGGGGACAGGAATGGATGGGGCAGAGATGGAGGGACAGGGATGGATGGGGCTGAGCTGGGGGGACAGGAATGGATGGGGATGAGATTGATGGGGGAAGCTGGGCGGACAGGAATGGATAGGGCAGAGATGGAGGGACAGGGATGTATGCGTCTGAGCTGAGTGGACAGGAATGGATGCGAATGGGATTGATGTAGCCAGGTTGGGGGGCAGGAATAGATGGAAATGGGATTGATGAGGAAAAGCTGGGGGAACAGGAATGGATGGGGATGGGATTGATGGGGAAAGCTGGGGGGACAGGAATAGATGAGGAAGAGATGGAGGGACAGGGATGGATGGGGCTGAGCTGGGGGACAGGAATGGATGGGGATGAGCTGGGGGGACAGGAATGGATGGGGATGGGATTGATGGGGGAAAGCTGGGGGGCAGGAATGGATGGGGAAGAGACAGAGGGACAGGGATGGATGGGACTGAGCTGGGGGGACAGGAATGGATAGGGATGGGATTGAGGGACAGGGATGGATGAGGCTGAGCTGGGGGTACAGGAATGGATGGGGATGGGATTGATGGGGGAAGCTGGGGGGACAGGAATGGTGGGGGCAAAGCTTGGGGGTGGAGGGGATGGGGCAAAGCTGGGGGGACAGGAATGGATTGGGCTGAGCTGGGGGGACATGAATAGATGGGGATTGATGGGGTAGAGATGGGGGGGCAGTAATGGATGAGGTAGGGATGGCGGGGCAGGGATGGAGGGGGCTGAACTGGGGCAGCAGGACAGGATTGGATGGGGCTAAGAGACATAGAAACATAGTTTGTGTGTACCTTGCAATGCCACCTCCCACTCGTGTAGTACTTCATATTGCAAGGCTAGAATCATGACACTGGCAGGAGGACTAAGAACTACATTGCTGATCAAGTAAAGGGGGCAGCGCTGAGCGCTGCAACACAGAAGCAACTGACTGCATGGCTGTCAGGGCAGGGGTCCGGAAATCTGACGCCGAGGTCCGCATTCAGACCCTGGTCCGGGCAGTTGAGTATCATTGCTCTAGACCTAAATAGCATTTAAAAAAGTTTTTACAAAGCCATAATTTCACTTTTATTTTGCATCTTTTATGCTTATTAAATATTGAGAAACTATCAAGAGCTTTACCTATAAGTATCCCCGCGATACCTATGTTCCCTATTTACTGGTTTTCTTATTACAATTAATCTAAATAATAAGTATAAAAGCACCTTTCTTCATATCCCTTGACTGTGATACACAGCGTAGCACCCTGAAGCGTCTAATATGAACATTTTCATAGCTTGTCAGCAAGTTTCTGAGCTTGAGGATTAGCTGAAGCTGGCCCATGTTTCAAGGGTATCTGGAGGCTTAACAACAAAAGACATTTACCTTACCTTAACCCTACAAGCTCTTTCACAGTGATGAAAGTAAAGGGGTGGCTGGTCATAGCAGTCTGTGCTTGGACACCAGTAGCCAGGGGGCACAAACAGTAAGGTCAAACTCAGATTTCCAAAAATAGGTAAATTTTAAAGCTGAAGTGAGTGATTGGGAAATAGTAGTGAGTATACTGTGTCTTTTGTTTTTGCCTACAGATGCCTTCACCGTTTCCTGCCTATTGTTCCCCCACTGCTTCAGCTAGTTATTACTTATTGCCTAAACTTATTGTCACGGAATTCTCAGCAGAAAAATCCCCTATTATAGAATGACCAGTAACTGAGAGCTGCAAGACAGAGGCAGTAATGCGGCAAACCTTTTTTAGTGGTGATAAACAGAAACAAGTATACAAAGCACACACCAACCAGGCTGCTGTACAGATATACAAGTGAACATAATAACATACACGTGCCGAGGTAACTGCACAAGAATACAGGTGAACACTGCATGCTACGGCTGCTGTGCAGAAATACATGTGTACCTGGAAAACATTCACACACTTAGGCTGCTGTACATATACACAGGTGGAGTCAGGAAACATACACGCATAGGGAACCAGCTAAAGTCCAAAAGCGGATACAAGGCTGAGACAGGAAAAGCAGATCGCAAGGGTGAGGCAGGGGTCCTGGGTCCAGGGTCCAGGGTATAAAAGGTATAAAAGCACCTTTCTTCACATCCCTTTACTGTGATACACAGAAAAGCACCCTGAAATATCTAATGTAAACATTTTCATATCTTGTCAGCGAGTTTCTGAGCTTGAGGATTAGCTAAAGATGGATTAAAGGGTATCTGGAGGCTTAACAACAAAAGTCATGGTGCACTGACCTTACCTTAACCCTACAATCTCATTTCACAGTGATGAAAGTAAAGGGGGTGGCTGGTCATAGCAGGCTGTGCTTGGGCACCAGTAGCCAGATGGCACAAACAGTAAGGTCAAAGGTGTGTATACTGTGTTTTTTTTTTTGTTTTAGCCTATAGATGCCTTTACTGCTTCCTGCCTTCTATTACACCACTAATGAGGGAGTTAGTGGCACAAATTACAAGTTAAAAGTTAAGTAACAGATTTATTGTTTTTGAAACTGGCCTACACATGCTCAGACTGACGAAGCTTTTTATTATTGCATAGATTGATATGTTTTTCCAACCTATTTAATAGATACAGAGGAGGTATCAGTACAGGCACTGAATCTCATGTTGGTCAGTTTTTACCTTGTGCTGTAGCATCTCTGCCTCCTGCTGTGCAATATACCAAGCAGAGTCATGAACCTCATATTCTAGATGAGGACCTTTTAAAGATATAATATTACATCCCTATGTATTGATGACATTTATTTTATGATTGCATGACAATAGGGTCGAATCAGAGCTCCTTCCTCACAATTTTTTGCGTGAAATGTTAGGGGGTAGCACCTAGATGTATATGGTAAAATTGCGGGATAAAAGAATACACGTTGGCCTTTTTATTTAATTTGGCTTGCAGTCGAATATCTGTATGGAGGGATCCAGTGGATTCCAACTAATAAAACTGTTGTGGGATGCCAAAAGTAGGCTTCATCTGGAGTTATTGTACCCAGGGCCTAGGTTAAGGCTGAAGAGATGTATGTGTGGTTTTGTTGACAGAAGAAGAATTGCTTGTCTCATGCTACTGCCAACTCCAGTGTGTCTTTCAGGTGATATATGGGCTCCTCATGCTTCTGCCAACTCCAGTGTGTATTTCAGGCAATATATGGGCTCCTCATGCTTCTGCCAACTCCAGTGTGTCTTTAAGGCAATATATGGGCTCCTCATGCTGCTATCAACTCCAGTCTGTCTTTCAGGCAATATATAGTCTCCTTATGCTGCTGCCAACTCCAGGGTGTGTCTGATTCCCCAAACAGAAATGCTCTCTTTATGTCCGGCTTGGTGCCAGATCTATTAGATGTAATCAGATGTATTTATGTTAGTTATATATGTCACTTTAATTGCATATGATAGAGGTTGATACTGCTGTCAACTCCAGAGTGTGCCTTTCAGGCAATACATGGACTCCCCATGCTGCTGCCAACTTCAGAGTGTGTCTTTCAGGCAATATATGGGCTCCTCGTGCTGCTGCCAACTCCAGAATGTGTCTTCGGCTGTGTGGATGTACTTAGGTTAGTTTATATATGTCACATGTATTGCATAAGATAGATGTTGATTAGGCAGCAGTTGTCTAAATGTATTTATTGCAAGTTTCCCCTTTACCAGCCCTCATCCCTAATTGCTCACCTTTTCTTCCAACGCCGATATTTTTTATGCTGGGTGGATACGTGACCTCTCCTCCCGCCATCCAGCATATCTATATGGATTTTTATCAATAGCCATCTTTTCGCAATAGTGCTTCTTTAAGTGAAACAATTAGTGCATATTGTAGTCTTTTCCTCCAATTTATGTGTTAGCGACTTGGATGAGAGTGTGTGTGTATGGTGTTGAAGTATATATGGTGAAATATGTATACATTTTGAAGAGAAGTTTTGCACAACATGAGAAACCACCTTAATATGGACATTCCAGTGAATCCGGCTCCTCTTCTCTCTATCAGCAAGAGATGGTAACACTCAAAGAATTAAGTATATATGGTGAAATATGTATACATTTTGGAGAGAAGTTTTGCACAACATGAGAAACCGCCTTAATATGGATGTTCCAGTGAATCCGACTCCTCTTCTCTTAAACTATCAGCAAGAGATAGGAAACGTAGGTCTGAAGGTAGATGTTTGATTAAGGAAGGTAGAAATGTTTACTCGGTATAAATGACCCAATAGTGAAGAAAACATACCTTGGTAGGGAATCGGGTGGGGGGTGCATGCAGACAGGAAAAGTTGAGGAGCAAGTACTTTATTTCTGATTAGCAACACGGTGTTCCAGCTCAAAATAGAGCAACACTCAAAAAAAAATGTTGTCTTTCTTTTTGCCCAACAAGTTCAACCTCTTTTCGGCAGATAGAAAAAAAATGTTTCTCAGAATGCTAATGTTCTCTTGTCAGGTGATGGGAGAAAAAAATGTCACCTCCATTACCACCATTCTCCTCTTAGGATTCCAGCTTCCCCAGAATCTAACACCTTTGGTCTTCTGTATTTTACTTATTATGACTGGTGTGACAATAAGTGGAAACCTCCTGATTATCGCAGCGGTGGCCTACAGCAAGACCCTCCATTGCCCCATGTATTTCTTCCTCTCCCAGCTTTCTTTGTTAGATATCTTACTGGTGATGGACATTCATCCGAACCTGCTTCGTACTATATTGGCAAAAAAGATTGTGATATCATTTTCCGCCTGTATCGCCCAGTTTTACTTTTTCGGGGTCTCAGAATGTGTAGAGATGCTTTTGCTGACACTGATGAGCTATGACAGATATTACGCCATATGTCGACCCTTGCATTATACTTTAATAATGAGCTACCAGGCTTGCTGGAAAATGATAATCACATCCTGGATTTTAAGTATCGTATTAGCACTAAATGATATATTAACTATATTAAGATTACAGTTATGCGGTCCATATATTATTGGCCATTTTTTCTGTGATTTTGAGCCACTCTTGGAGCTCTCCTGCACGGATACCACCTTGATTCGAATAGAAATGAAACTGCTTTCTGCTATTTTTGTTGTTGTCCCATTCAGTTCAGTTATCGCATCATATATTTACATTGTAGTCACAATTTTCAGAATCCCCTCTGTAACCGGGAGAAGGAAAGTTTTCTCAACCTGCAGTTCGCATCTAACTGTCGTCTCCATCTTTTATGGTGCTCTAATGAGCGTTTACTTGGTTCCCCGCAGAGGACAGTTACAGCACATTGCCAAGTTCCTGTCATTGCTGTACACTGTAGTGACCCCATTGATGAATCCGATCATCTACAGCTTAAGGAATAAGGATTTGAAAAATGTCATTAGAAAACTCCTCTCTGACTTGACAAATCTCTGACTTTAAATCATTTTGAAAAAACAACTGTTTGTTCCTGCTCTTCCTTAAGGCCTAGGCATGCTTTTAGATGGCAAATCAATGTCCTTACAATACACTTACGAGCATAATGAGCTCTTGTTGTTGGCGGGTGAAGATCGTGGGCACCATCTTTCTTTTTGTCTGGGTTCCGCACGGCCGGACAGCCGGATGGACGGCCGTACGCACATGTAAAGGGTAATGGGAACACAGCTCATTCTATTTAATATTGTCATCATGGCACCCAAAAAAGCTAGCGCAAAGCAACCAGCAGCAGAAGAGGCCAAGACCAAAAGGGCAGAGCGGCATGAGGACACTTCATCTTCCAGACCGAGCACTCTGTCGCACAAATCTACAACAAAGGTGCCTGCAACGCAGAGCAAAAGTGGCCACCACAAGCCTTGGCCACAACTCCAGGCACATCAAAAACATCAAGCACCCGCAAGGAAGGATCCTCCAAGAAGAAGGCTCCCCGCGCAACCACATCCAAACAGCAAGGTAGCACAACGTCCAACGGGAAAAGTAAGCAGAGGGCCAGAAGCCCAAGCCTACCAAGAACACCCTCTCCTACTCCCCATGCAACCACATCCAAAGAGAAAGGGAGCACAACGTCCAAGGGGCAAAAGAAGAAGAGGGTGAGAAGCCCAAGCCCACCAAGCACACCCTCTCCTACTCCCCGCCCTACCACATCCCATGATAAACGGAGCACAAGTTCCAAGAGGAAAAGTAAGCAGAGGGCCAGAAGCCCAAACCCACCAAGCACACCCTCTCCTCCTCAGCCACATTTGGCAGGTGGAAACCAGCGAGACCTATGTCACATCCACGCCTGCTAGTTCTGTGGCCACTCAGCCAATGACCCCCAGTCCTAATGCCAGTCCAGTCCAGTCTTTTTCCAGCCACATGATGGCCGATTCATCACCACACAGCCAGGCAAGAATGTCCCCTGAATTACCACCAAGTTGACCCAGAAGAACAACCATTAGGCCGAACATTGTGGAGAGGCCAGTTGAGCGGGCATTTTGGAGAGGCACAAACCCTAGCCTTGGCAAGTGGCCTCACACTTCATTATGATGAGCTATTTGGGTGCCATTCCAACCAGCAAAATGAAAAAAAAAAAATGAGAAGAGGAAAGATGTGGAGCAGATCCAGAGAAAAATATCTGACCTGAAATATGCAGTACGGAAGAAGCAGAATAAACGGCACAATCACAGGTACATATTTGAGTTTTGCATTTGGCTGCTTGTTGTAGTGACCGCAATGCCAAATAATTTTAAACCTCTATTTTTCAGCTTCCAAACTGGCGGAGGCTTCCCCACCAAATTACAATACACGAGAGCTGAAGAAATTATCCTGGCTTTAATCCACCCCGTAGCATTAGAGGGCTTCTCTGGCCGACACGACTCCATGACGTCCATGGCATTTCTGCAGGTTAGTAATGTTTGTTTTAATGTGAACTATTCTAAACATGTGAAATGAGGCTCACAGGCAGATATGAACATAAGCCTCTAGGGAGGGGCTTTGAGGGGAGGTTACTGTTTTAGGTGGGTGTTTAATGTCTGAGGAATGGCCTTCATGATGGACACTCTCCTAGGGTTCAGTAGTTAATGCTCATATAGTCAATAATAGACAACACTTACTTATTTGTCTTTCTACCACTGGGGGGCGCTGTGCTTTGGTCAGACAAACTTGAGCTGGGGTCAGGGAAAGGTCAACATTGCAAGAATGCACAGCAGCATACTCTGAAGCCAAATGCTATTTGCAAGCTGACTGTTGGCCCCTAAGGCGCCATTTTTGATATGTAAAGCCTCATAACATGCAGTACATGCATGTTTGTATTATTTAAGGTGACCAAACTGTATGTACAGGGTGAGGCATACATATAAGATAGACTCAGATTCATTGTGAAGGTCAAGTTTGATCGTTGGGGGAGTTGGCATTCCTGCTTGCCCAGGTGTTTTCTAAAGCATATGTACTCCTCTGGCTCATCAAGGAATGTTTGTGTGTTTACGTGCCTTTTACTTTTTAACACAGCCCAGCATCCAGCCTCTGGAAGTGTGGAAACCTTCTCCAGTTTGTGCACGTCGTCTACTTCCCTGCTGCCTAGGACATGGGACCAGATATCTAGGGTAAGTGGACGTTGCTGAAACTGGTGATGCATGAGAATGCACATTACTAATTTTGATCTCAAATATATTTAGGCCCCAATCTGACACACTTTTTCACATGTCCCAACAGACTCCCACACTAATGGATGTCATCCAGGAGATGGAGGAGGAGGATGGCAGCTGTATTGGACCTTCGCAAATTACCCCCCTGGAACCTAATCTGCCACCCAAACGGCCACCTTAAATGCAACTTCACTGCCATGCTAGATGCATTTCGAACTAGCAACAGACAGATTATGGAGCAGTGGCAGATTATGAATGGCACACATGCCCAGGTGTTGGGCCACCTCCAAGGCCAATCACAACCTTATTATGGGCAACATCAATATTAATCTCAATTTGACCTGGTTCTGCTAAACATCTTTCCTCTACATCCCAACTCTATTTACCTGTGTGGTGAGCACAACCTAGATTGTGTGGTTTATGGCTTTGCTGGTTTGTTTTGGAATTCACCCATATAGCTCATTAGTGCTCACATACCCTACTAGCCAAGGGCTGAGCTTAAGCCTCACTAAAGCTGCCGCTCAAGCTCCCACACAGCAGGCTAGGGCCTAAGTAAATGCTGGCTGCCTTATCCTGTTTGTTGGCAATATTGGTGAATATTCTTGGCTTGAAAAAAAAAAACATTTGCCCCTACCAAAGATTTGACTGGACTGGCATGGGGTCTGGCTGTCATAGGCAGGGAAATGTAGACGCAGGAGAGGGTGTGTATGTGGCCCTATGTATTCCTGGCCGACAATGCCCCTTGAAATTAGTGCTCCCTATGGATCTTGATGTTGGTGGGTGGGGAAACTTCGGACTGGAGTCAGTTACCTTATCCTCCTGGATGTGGCCAATTGCTAGGGGCCAGGAGTCTGCCCCAATTTCTAGATATGTTTTAAAATGTATGTACATGGAGTCTGCGAGTGCCCTTCAAATATAAATTGACATATTTCCAGAAAATATATTGAATGTGACTTTAGCTGTTGTTGCCTACGTTGATGCATTAATGTTTGTGTTGTTTTGATATTAATAAAGGTTTTTAATGACAAACATGAGAAAATAAACTGCACGAGGCTCAAATCAGGTGTTACATTTTTAGTAATTAAATCATTACTCTTTACTTTTTGGTTAAAACAAGGCCTTCACAGAGGCAAATAATATTCAAAACACACAACAACATAAACAAACAAACAAACCAAATGTTAAGAAAAATATGATGAAATCAGATGTGCTCGCACAGATTGGCCAGAGGCACTAGGGGTGCCATCATAAAAGTCATCTGCCTCCTGGCTGGGTGGAGAGGGGGGCAGATCGACATACCGGGGGACACGCTGCATGATTGCAAAATTATGCAGCACGCAGCATGCAAGGATCATTTGGATGACCTTGTTGGGGTCATACTGCAGTGGTCCAAACATCTAAATCTGGACTTCAGGAGTCCAAAGGCCCTCTCCACTACGGCCCGGGTCATCAGGTGGGCCCGATTGTACGACTCCTCATTCTGCATCTGAAGAACGGGCACCAGGAGCCAGGGAAGAAGCGGATAGCCAGAATCCCCTGAAAGAATCACAAAATACTTACATAAATTACACATTGTAAGCAACATTATTGTTTAACATGTCATCAAGGGAAATAAACAGCCATAGGTTAAGACATGGGTCATCAACTATATTCATAGTCATACAGTGAAAGGTGAATGATGTAATTTGAGGAAACTTACCAAGGAGCCATCCACCAGATAATTCTCCAGACTCAAACCGACGAAATAATCCGGAGCTCCGCAAGATATAAGCATCATGAGATGTGCCTGGATACCCGGCAAGTACACTAAGGAATCGCATGTCCAGGCCAACCACTGCTTGGACATTCAGTGAGTGGCCCATCTTGCGGTTCCTGAAACAAAACAAAAAAATTACAGCAAGCCAAGAAAAAATACTCAAACACTAACTCTAACCTAAAAAAACCTGTTCTACAATCCCAATAACATAAACAAAGTACATAAGTAGTTTAAATAACCAATATTATATGTATGTGGTAGAAAATAAAGATTAACATGCTAATTACTAATTAAGGTCAGCTTTAAAATGGTTTGGTAAGGCCTACCTGAAAAAAATTGATGAAGGTGTGCATTGTAAACTGTTTCACAGGGACACTTTAGAAGGCGGGACTAAGGTATACATTGTAAACTGTTTCTCAGGGAAACTTTAGAAGGAGGGATTAAGGTATACATTGTAAAGCGGTTCACAGGGACACTTTAGAAGTTGGGATTAATAGATTACTATTACTATACAGTTTGCCTAAACAATATAACAAAATGACATAATTAACTTACCTATAGATGTACTCGTCGGCTGTGGGAGGGACCAATGCAACGTGGGTGCAATCAATCGCACCCATGACGTTGGGCATGTTGGTGATATTAAAAAAAACCCAACTTAATCGGGTTCCTGGCTACCATGTCGTCCGGAAATGAAATATATTTCTGACTAATGGTAGCCATGCCATCCAAAAACTTGGATAGGGCGCGGCTCAGCGTAGGCTGGGACATCCCCACGGAAAGGGCACCCAGCCTCTGGAATGAGCCGTTTGCCAAAAATTGCAGGCAGCCAAGCATCTTGGTCATACCTGAAATTGCTTGTCCCTTCCTTGTGGTGCGGGCTAACCATGGCCGCAGCTCACTATACAACTTATGGAGGAAAGCGCGATTAAGCTGGATCAGCTTGAACAGCTCAACGTCATGCATGCGATCGATATGCATGCGTCGCCGGTGCAATCTGGCTTCGGACATGCTGATACATGCAATGCCTTGGAGCTGCAGGCGCTCATACAACTCCACAAAGCCACAATAAATGTTGAACAAAATAGCAATCCAAGGCAAAAATGGTCCTGTAAGTGGAGCGGAAATGAAACCGTTTTATAGGGTGGTGGCCCATCAGCAATCGAGTCACAGAATCAGACACAAGCCCATCCCAATAAAGTAAATCATCTGAACTAACGCAAATGATCAGATTTAGATCCAAAAATTATCCGAAATAACGCAAATGATAAGATTTTGATCCGTCCATCGAAAGCACATATACCCGTTAGCGGGAACGAGCATACGCATGGAAAAAGTTACGTAAAAAACAAAAAACAAGCCAAACAGTCAAAAAAAAAAATACACAGACCCATGCGAAAGTCCATGCGTATCTGTCTCTGAATCAACCCTGATATATGGATTCCTCTTGCTGCTGCCAACTCCAGTTTGTCTTTCAGGCGATATATTGTCTCCTCATGCTGCTGCAAACTCCAGGGTGTGTCTTTCAGGTAATATATGGGCTCCTCATGTTGCTGCCAACTCCAGTGTGTCTTTCAGACAATATATGTGCTCCTCATGCTGCTGCCAACTCCAGTGTGTGTCTTTCAAGCAATATATAGGCTCATCATGCTGCTGCCAACTCCAGGGTGTGTCTTTCAGGAAATATATCGTCTCCTTATGCTGCTGCCAACTCCAGTATGTGTCTTTCAGGCAATATATGGGCTCTGATTTCTGCTGTCAACTTCAGTGTGTCTTTCAGGCAATATATGGGCTCCCCATTCTGCTGCCAACTCCAGGTTGTGTCTTTCAGGCAATATATGGGCTCCTCATGCTGCTACCAACTCCAGTGTGTCGTGAGTTTAGCGAACCCTTTAATTTTATCACTTACACCAAGAACTTTCCTACATCAACTGGAAAGCATTTCTCTATCAACCCCTGCAAATGGGGAAAAGACTGGTAAATAGGGATGAGCGAACACCCTATGGTTTGGGTTTGGCAAGTTTTGCAGAGTTTGGTTCGGAACCGAACATGGTTCCATATTGATTTCAATGTTTATGTTATCATACCAATCATACTAAATCAATGTAAACAATAAGTCGTTGATTTCAATGGGGACCCATGTTCGGTTCCGGCTTGGCAAGTTCAGCCACCCAAACCAAACTCAAACTTGTAATGGTGGGTGTGGGGGGGGGGGGGCAGAGGGGCAGCCGGAAGTGGCTGTGAGTGAGTAACTCGCCTCTGCTCCACAATCCGGTTCCTTCTTCCATCCCTCTCGGCTTGCAAATATATCTTCAAGCGGGGCCACAGAAAGACAGCCGCACTCCTATGAGCGAGGACTCCTCTACTGCTGGTAGAAGTGCATTTACAAGGGGGTAGCTCATGTTACAGAACCTTTCTCACGGTGAGAATTTAAACCGGACCAACGCTCATGTTTTCGGTTGTTGGTCCCGCAGAACAAGCTCGGGGGGGGGGGGGGGAATCCAGAATGTTGGAGCATGAACATAACCTTCACCTCAAGCCAGTATGGGGAAAGGAGCTGCCAATTGTGGGACTCCTTTCCCGAAGTGAAGGTAAGGATATTGAGCGTTCTGGGGGGTTTATGTTCAGGGTTGCTCCAGCATTCTGGATGAAGTTTGTTGTTATTCTCTGTCTGAGGGGCCAACACCCATTAAAGAAAAATAGGGTGTTGGTCTAGTTTAACCTTGTTCTTTCAGATCTCCAGGAACCCCCTTTGAGCCTATGTCAGAGGCTGCTCAATTGATCCTTTAACAAAAGATGCCTTTCTGGTGGCAATAGACACCGTCTGCAGAGGGCCTGAATTGACATCGCTGTCGGCAGAATCTAACACACTGTTTAAACACAAGCAAATGAACGGCCATTGAAATGTATTGGAGAGTGACACTGAGCGAAAGGTAATACCTGGCGCTCTGGAGCTCCGGCGCCATACACTGAGCCACCTATAATAATACATCGGACACTACATGGCGCTGTTAGAGGAGCTCACCAGATTCCCTTTCATAAATGTGGTTTTGCCTACAGCACCCAGCATTCACCAGACTCTGCCTGCCACTACGAGGTGCTACCTGGCGCTATCCCTTCTTAATCCCCAAAGAGTCTTTTATATTACTTGACCTTCAATATGTAATTAGGTATTTTTTACTCAGAACTTTACGGAGGTATTGAACCTTCCCTTAGATGAACTAATATTTTTGCATAATTTATTTTTAACTGTATTACTCTCACGGTTGTATGTCATAATGAGGCTGGGGCTACTATCATCTTATTTACTTTTTCATCAGGGTTTTGTCTGGTTTTTGCTTTAACTTAGTGATTTTGTGATAAGCACGTATTATATACATGTATTATTATTTTATTAGTTATTATTATTCTATTATTTGAATTGTGTACTGTGCAAATACTTTCCGTTCCAGGAAAGCTTCTTTTTTCCTTTACCTAAGTAGAGGGTTTTTCGGTCTCTATAGCCCCTCTTTTATTAAGCCTAACATGCGTCTCTCCACATACTGACTTGCGACTCTGCTTTGGTACTCACTAATCTCACCCCACATACAACCTAGTGCTGATGAGAGCCTAAAGCTCAGAACATGTGTCTACTAGTTGGATGTATATGGCTGTGTAAATTTAAAGCTAATCCTTGGCATTGCTCACTTAGCATTATAAAGGGCCTTGGATGGCACAGAGACATTAAGAGATTATTTGCATAGCTCCGCATTAGATGGGACAGATAGCATTAGATGGGTGATGCTATCTGTCCTTGGTTTGGGTACTCTGAAAATACTTTCCATTTTAGGAAAGCACCTCTTTTCCTTTACCTAAGTAGAGGGTTTTTTGGTCTCTTAAGCCCAACTATATTAAGCCTAACATGGGTCTCTCCACTTACTGGCTTGTGACTCACCAAGTCTCACTCCCCAAACAGCCAGAAACATCTTATTTTATTTTATCTAATCTAGGGTTCATAAACCATATCCTCCTTTGAAATGTGGCCAGAAAATAAGGCTGAGGTGAAGAATTGGTCCTTCTGGGCTCTCAGAATCCTCCAGGCATGAAGAACATCATATTCAGCCTCATCTATCTAGTGCAAATTGGTATTCTGGTTGGGAACCTGTGGATCATCTTGCTGGTGTCCTTCTAGAAATCCTCCAGGAATGAAGAACATCATAGTCGGACCTCATACTTCTAGTCCAAATTGGTACTCTGGCCGGTAACCTGTGGATCATCTTGCTGGTGTCCGGCAGTTCCAGCCTCCACCGACCAATGTACCTTTTTATCTTGGAAGATCTTATTGAATAGATCAATGTGGGGGTTACCCCCCTAAAAGAGCCCAGGGGACTAACAATTGCACTCACCACATTTTTGATTTATCATATAATTTTTATTTAATCATTAAATTCATCAGCAGCAATATTAAAACTTTTTAAAAACCTAATTGTCACTTACATAATGCGCCACAAGGGCGAGCTGTCTAACCAATTCATCATATTATGTACAAATATTAAATGCTTTTTACATAATAAACAATCCCATTCCCAAATATCTAAAGTGCCAGTGCTAAGTAAAAATGCATCAGGTTACAACCAATATGTGCAAAAATTCATTCCAGGTATAGGCAATAAAGTGCATACAGAGATAACCATATAACACCACAAGATCCCTCTTACTTGATAAGGTTAGATTACAACATCCCCACACGGACAGGCCCACACGTTCCGAGACCTAAGCAGGTCTCTTTCTCAAGGCACAGGTAAGTATCCAACAGGGGGTTCCCCATATCCCCTTTCATACCCACCTCTCCGCATGTTTCCGTGCTCAGCTCGTCTGTCCCCGCAGACTGACGCACCCCGGCCGTGTGCGTCAGTCCGCGCCAACAGGAAGCGGACGTCTGCGCTCCAGCCTGAAACGCATGACGGCCGCCGATCTTCTTCCTGTATGTTGAGTGTGGAGCTCGCTTCTCAGTAGGCTGCGAGCTCGGCGCGGGAGTACCGTTGACAACGAGCAACTTTTACTTTTCACTGTGGCACAAATGCTGTATATAGTGACACTCTTTACAATAAAACAAGGCTACTATATACATTCTCATATATAATTACATGATTACTTGCTTAACCTATTCTGTATAATTACTCAAACGTATAACATGGCTACCTATATTTTGATTTCACTCACAGATTATACCATTAATGACATTTATGCAAAGGTGAGTACTGTTATTTTAGTCCACATTACTTCTAAGACATACAGTTCACATTGTGGGGTCTTTCCCCATACCAATCCCCCCACCTACCCCCACCATCCATGCACCCATTGCCCCCACCTCCGCACCCCCCGGGCCAAATGTCAATGGGTGGGGCACCTAGGAAACCAAAAAGGGGGCAGGAGGGGGGGGGGGAGGGTGATCCGCGGATGTGTACTGAGTGTTTAGCATTGAATATAGAAAGGCCCCACATAAATCGGCGTCCAATGTATACTGATCCATTGGACGGCGATTTATGTGGGGCCTTTCTATATTCAATGCTAAACACTCAGTACACATCCGCGGGTCACCCTCCCCCCTCCTGCCCCCCATTTGGTTTCCTAGGTCCCCCCCCCCCACCCATGGGCATTTGGCCCGGGGGGGTGCGGAGGTGGGTGGAAATCCTGGCTGATCCATCCCTGATTCATTTTCACAAAGGTGAATCCACATTTTTAGTTGACAGATGAGTTCTCCTCGCCGTAACTATGGCCCCCCCGCCGCACTAAACACCCGCTCAGATGACTTGCCGGGCAGGACAGATTTTCCAGGGCAAACTCAGCTAGACATGACCTGCTGGTTCAGGTCCTGCTGCTCATGAGAAGACTCACTATGCGGGTGTAGAAAGCTACTCATTAGCGACTGAAGGCTGAGGCTGCTGCTGATGGAGCTGCTGCTGCTGCTCCTGCCAACCCCCCAGCAGCCATGGCAGTGGAAGGTGAGCGCAGAGGTCCCCCCGAGTCAGACCTGCGAGAGTATGGACCATGGCGCAGATAGACATCGGCCAACTGACTACGTAGAATGTCTTTGTAGTAAGTCAGTTTGTCCTCCCTCTCGGCGGGTTTAAAAAATGCCCCCATTTTGTTCCGGAAGCGAGGGTCCAATAAGGTGGAGAGCCAGAATGTCTCCATCTCCACTGCATACTGCCACGGTGTGTCTGGGTCCTCTGTCTCGCCTTCCTCACAACCCTCTAGCTCCACTAGCTGCTCCTGCTCCTCCTCTTCTTTCCGCTGACTAGATAAACCAGTCATTTCGCCAAGCCTAAACTGTGCACTGTGCCACACCTCCTCCTCTTCCTCCTCCTCCTCCAGTTCAGCTCCAACAGGGTTCATGTGGCCGTAAGATGTAGACGCTATGTCTCCAGTGCCCTGACCAGCCATGTGCTGTAGTACATGAAGCAGTGGAATCACGTCGTTCATCCCGTAATCCTGGTGACTCACAAATAAAGTGGCTTCCTCAAAGGGCCCGAGCAAACGGCAGGTGTCACGTATGAGCTGCCACTGGTTGACATTGAAGTTACACAGGGGAGTCCCCCTATCCGCTTGGATCATCAAGAAATCCGTGATGGCTTTTCTCTGTTCGTATAGTCGGTCCAACAAATGCAGGGTGGAATTCCAACGGGTGGAAACATCGCAAATCAGACTATGTTGGGGGCTACCGTTCTGACGCTGTAGCTGAAGAAGGGTGTGCTAGGCGGTGTATGAGTGGCTGAAGTGCATGCAAAGTTTCCTTGAAGTTGTTAGGATGTCTTGCAGATGGGGGGAAGACTTCAGAAACCGCTTCACAACCAGATTGAAGACGTGAGCCATGCACGGCGCATGGGTCAGCCTTCCTTGTCGCAGTGCAGACAAAATGTTCTTCCCATTGTCGGTAACCATGGTTCCCATTTTCAGTTTTTTTGGAGTAAGCCATGTTTGGATTTCTTGATGAATAAATTTAAGCAGTTCCTTTGTTCGCTAAGACAAACCATGTGAAGCACAGCGTGACACCTCCGTGCCCTGCACACATTGTAGGCTGGAGGGGCACTGAGACTTGAGCCTACAGTGGAGGGTGAGGAGATGGCGGAGGATGAGGAGGCCGAGTCGTACGGTGTCACAGGCACAACGACCAGGGAGCGCGGAGGCTGAAGCGGCATGACCTGTCCAAGTTGCTGCTGCTGCAAAGGGACCACATTCACCCAATGGGCCGTAAACAACATGTACTGTCCCTGACTGTAGTTACAGCTCCAGACGCCGGCACTGACATGCACTTTGCTACACACCAACAGGCTCAAGGACTGGCCCACCTTCTTTTCAACAAAAGTGTGCAGCGCTGGTACTGCCTTCTTGGCAAAGAAATGACGGCTTGGGACTCTCCACCTCGGCTCTGCACAAGCCATCAGTTCTCTGATAGGTGCAGAGTCCACAACCTGAAAAGGGAGCGACTGCAGCACCAGCAACTTGGACAGGAGCACATTCAGCTTCTGCGCCGTAGGATGAGTGGGCGCATACTGCTGTCTCCTGGACATGACTTCGCTGATGGATTGCTGGCAGGATGCATGACTTGGAGGAGGAGGAGCAGGAGCAGCAGAAGGGAGGGGCGTGGCCGGACATGGAGGAGTGAGGACGTGGTCGCCTTGAGCTCCCTCCAGTCGACTAACTAAACGATATTTCTGAGGTGTTTGCCCGATCCCAGAAAAGAGCTGAAGGCATGGCTAAGAAGAGGAAGGGGGGGAAGACCTCCTCACCCCCTCATACAAGAAAAATAAGGGACTTTCTGGCCCCTGAGTGCCCCGAGAGCGGGAGCCACAAGGGTCCCAAGATGGCGGCGGTGGATAGTCCAACTGCGATGGAGCGCCAAAACAACCCGGCATCCGAACACCCTCACCTGTGTGACCCTTCTGGCCGAGATGGTGGTCAGCGTTGGGGCCCCGATGAGCAGCTGTGTGCCGGTGATGAGCGGAACGGGCGGCGGGGGAGCGGCCGGGAACTTGATCCTCCCAGGGCGGGCGCCGGAGCCCGAGAGGCAGAGGCAGCGGCTGAGGAGGAGACGAGCCGGGTCCTGACAGTGGAAGGTGCGGATCTCCAGAGTGCGGGGAATGAGGTGAAAGCTCCGGCGGGGCTTTGCTACTCCAGCCGGCGCCCGGAGACCTGGCGCGGCGATGCCCTCCCTCCCAACATATGAAGAAGCAGCAGCCTGGCTGCTCAGGAGAGAGCCGGGGGAGCGGCGGTGATGAAGCCAGGAGCGGAGGGCTGATCACTGACAGGTGGACGGCTTCGGTGAGTGGGGAGGGGGGTGGTGGGGAGATGCTATATGGACGCCCTGCAGTGACTCCCCACATTAAACACAAACCGGAGGTGAATGGGGCAGTAAGAATCTCCCTTGCCGGCGCAACGGAGTGGGTGAGCTCTCCCTCCCATGACTCATCTGCTTCAGAGGGGATAGAGCCCCATCAGCCACCCAGAGGTTTCACAGGGGAGCCAGAAGACCAGCACTCCCCGTCCCAAAGGGGTTGCAGAGATTCCCCTGATTCCCCGATTCCAGGTGGCTCCGGCTTCCCTTCACCCCTCCCGGACCCCACACGACGCCCCAGCGGGGATTGGTTCTCCCCCAGCATCCAGACGCGGGATGCCCCTTCTCCCTCCTGGCACTCAGCGGGTGATCTGGAGAACCTCGCAGACTCTGAGTCCACCAACGACAGTCTAACTGGACTGTGTCTCCTCCTGCCTCCAACCCAGGTCCCAAGAAAGGTGGCACAGCACTGGGCTGTTATGGTTCCCCCTGCCCCAACACTGGAGGTCCTCCCCCCGGTGGGAGTCAGGGGGCTGCACCCTACTGGGCCCCTGCTGAATCAGGCGCAATATCCCCTGGCCACCATGGAGCCTCGGGAGGCTGCCGGGAGATGATCCCTACCCCCACCCTGGATACACGCGAGGGGATGCTTGCTGACATCAGGACGGAGCTTAGAGCCCTTCCCACCAAGGCGGATCTGGAATCCTTTATTTTGAGGGTGGAGAGCTCCTTTAAGAAGGATATCTCGGATCTGCAGACGTCTGTGGCGGGTATTGATACCAAAGTTTCGGGCCTGGAACAATCACACCTTTCAACAACGCTGAGAATTGAGGCCCTGGAGAGGGGATTGGCGTCCCAGCGAGCCATTTCCCAAGCCACCATCCTGCATTTGGACGACCTCGAGAACCGCAGTAGGTGGAACAATATCAGAATAAGAGGTCTGCCCGAGGCGACGGGTCCAGATCAGCTCTGGCACACTGCCACGGGCATTTTTAATGATATCCTTGGCCGGCCTCCTGACACGGAAATCGCCATCGACCGAATCCATAGATCCCTCAGCCAACGCCCAGCTGACCAGGACCGCCCACGTGATGTTATTTGCCACTTGCACCACTTTCCCATCAAGGAGGAGATCCTAAGGAAGGCCTGGGAGAGAGACAGAATATGCTTTGACGGAGCGCTGATCCAGATCTTCCCTGACGTCTCCAGACGATCTCTTCACATGCGCCGACTCCTGAAGCCCCTCCTCGCTAAGATCTTGGACTGTGGCGGTTCCTACCGCTGGGGCTACCCGTTCCATCTTCTCGTCCGGAGGAATCAACGGACTTGCGCGCTGAGGTCCCCGGCAGACCTCCCAGAACTCTTCTCTTTCTTGGAGACTGAGCCCTTCGCGGTGCCGGATTGGCTTGACCCCCGCGCAGCTCCCTGCCCCGGGACGGGGGGGCGGTGATCCACCACACGGAGCCCGACGGGCCAGAGGCGGCGTGACTGCCCGCAGGAGGGGTGCCAGAAGATCACCGGGTGTTCCACGTCCCATGGTGCACGAGACTTGACCCGGCACGAGTATCGCAGCCAGCAAAATATCCTTTTAAATCTTTCGCTATATTAAGTCAGATGTTAACCATTACTTTATAGTATTTTACACATGCTATCTCAGCTATATACCTTAAATATGCTTAGCTCTCGGGTGGTGGCTGATGCCTTCCTTTTGCGGGGTGGGCCGCCCTGCTGCTGCCCGGGGCACCCCTGCCTGCCCCTAGGGAGCGGGGGGAGCCGGGGCGGCGGTGGGGGGGCTCTTGGGTTTTGCAGATGGGACATGCATCGGCAACACCTCAGGCCACGATCTCCGGGGGGCCATAAAGGCTTCCCTGGGAGACTCGTCGTTCACACCCGGGGTCGGCTGGGGGGGCTCTTTCGCCCTTCCGGTTCGCCTCGCTCCCACGTTAGGATCGAGCCCCTCTCGCCAACCTCTTGGGGGGTGGTGGGGCTCGTATTTGGGAAACAAACAGCATTTCCCGATTAGGTTTTTTTTTTTTTGTGCTTAGTGAGTAACACTTACAAGTATTGCTCTTCTGGTTTAAGTGTTTAGTGTTTGTTCCTCGGTGTTAAAGTTTTTGACCTCACCCTTCGTCTTGTGCCCCTTGTCCCCCCCCTCTCTGTCTCTTTTCCTGATTCTTCCCCCTCCCCCATTCCCTCTTCCTCCCCGCCCCCGTCATGTCGAGGGTTAAGTGCACATCCCTGAATGTTAAGGGGCTCAATTTCCCCTATAAGAGATCCATTATCCTGCGAGAACTGGGGCGCCTACATATGCAGATAGCCTTCCTACAGGAAACACACCTTAAGGGGGGACGGTCACATAGCCTCAAAAACCGCTCCTTTAAAACCCAATACCTCTGCCCGTCCCCCGATTCTAAGTCCAGGGGGGTGGCCATTTTGTTGGCGGGTTCCTTGCCATGGACGCACTCAGAGACGCTCCTAGACCCAGAGGGGAGGTTCCTTTTTGTAAAGGGCACCCTATTCTCTTTAAAGGTCACATTGGCCACATGCTACTCCCCCAATGTTCACCAGTTCGAGTTCCTGCGCTCCGTCCTTGGGAAGCTGGTGTCCTTCACGGATGGTGTTCTCTTGTTGGGCGGAGATTTCAACGCGGTTTTGGACCCCGCGATGGATACCTCCCGCGGGATATCCCATCTCTCCCCTACAGTGCTGAAAAAATTCAAAGCCCTTCTATTTCGAAACCAGCTCATGGATGCCTGGAGGACGCTCCATCCCAAGGAGAGAGACTACACCTTTTTCTCCACAGCCCATAACTCGTATTCTCGTATTGACTGGTTCCTAGTCCCCCACAGATATCTCCATCTTATTGTTAGCATGGACATAGGTCAGATTACGATCTCAGATCATGCTCCGATTTCAATGACCATTTCCATCCCCGACACGTCCCCCCTTAGAGGCCAATGGAGATTGAACAGCTCCCTCCTACAAGACCCCGGGGTAAAAGCAGACATTAAAAAGGCCCTAGCCGAGTTTTTTGAGACTAATGTCACAGAGGGGGTATCGAGAATGTCTATATGGGTAGCCCACAAATGTGTAATAAGGGGGCTCCTGATTAAGCACGGAGCCCGTCTTAAGAAAGAAAGGCTTAAACAAATTGAATACCTTACCCAAGAGATATTCAAATTGGAAACTCAGCATAAGCAAACACTTGACGTGGCTCTGATGGCTAAGCTGACAGGTCTACGGGAGTCGCTCAAGGACATTTGTTTTGCCGAGGCCAAAAACCTAGCTGTCAGATGTAGGAAGTTTTTTTACGAATATAGTGACAAATGCGGCAAAGCTCTGGCAAGGGCCCTCAAAGCCCAGCGCAGCAAAAATTATATCCCACTGGTCCACGACCCAGAGGGTAACAGGCAACACTTACCGGTGGACATTGCCCGGACCTTTCGGGAGTTCTACAAGAAGCTCTATAACCTCCCTCGGGACAAGCCTGCCAGCCATTGGAGGGACATTGAGACTTACATTCGCGAGTCGGGGCTTCCACGTCTTAGGCGGGAGGTGGTGGACTCCCTGGAGGGGGGAATCGAGATGGATGAGTTGCGGGCGGCCATTAAAAATACCAAACCGGGTAGGGCTCCCGGACCTGATGGTTTCAGCTTAGACTATTACAAGGAATTCTTGGATACCTTAGGCCCCCAATTTATAGCCTCGTTCAGCTCCCTGAGAGATGGCGCTCCCCCTCCCAGGGATACCCTACGTGCTAATATAACTCTAGTTCCCAAGGAAGGAAAAGACCCCACACATTGCGGGAGCTACAGACCCATCTCCTTGCTGAACTGCGATATAAAACTCTTCAATAAAGTGATGGCTGACAGGCTTGCCCCGCATATCCCCTCCATCATACATTGGGACCAGGTGGGCTTTGCCCACACACGGGAGGGTAGGGATAACACGACGAGGGTGATCAATCTGATCCACCACGCACGCACGGACGATAAGGCTGCGATGCTTCTTTCGACGGACGCCGAGAAGGCATTTGATAGGGTCGGGTTGGATTTTATATCTGCCACCCTGCGGCATATCGGCTTGGGGAATAACCTCACCCACTGGATCATGGCCTCCTACTCATGCCCCTCGGCGTCCGTCTTGGTGAACGGGATGGCACCTGAGCCCTTCTCCCTGGCAAATGGCACCCGCCAGGGCTGCCCACTTTCTCCCTTAATATTCATTTTGACCCTGGAGCCCTTTTTGCGCACCCTCAGGAAAAACCCAGCCGGGGTCCTCTCGGGTCGTGTGGAACATAAGGTTGCGGCATATGCCGACGACCTTATGTTTTTTATCACTAGGCCGGAAACGACTCTCCCCAATCTTATGGCAGAACTAAAAAATTTTCAGCTTTTGTCCAATTATAAAATTAATTATCAAAAATCCTCAGCCCTAAATATTAATATCCCCCCGGAGAGACTGGGGCGGATTGTGGGGAACTTCCCGTTTAAGTGGGAGAGCGAGGCGGTGACATACCTGGGGACACGAATTTCGGCCTGCCCCCAAAAGTTATATGGCTTGAATTTCCCCCGGTTGCTGGAGGGGGTGGAGGGGGACCTCCAGAGATGGAATAAAGGTGCCTTTTCTTGGTTTGGCAGAGTTAACATTATAAAGATGAATATCCTGCCTCGGGTGCTTTACCTGTTCCAGGCCCTGCCAATTGAGGTCCCTCACACTTTCTTCAGGAGACTGATGGGAATCTGCACAAGGTTCGTCTGGGCTGGGAAATCCCATCGGCTGGCCGCATCTCTCTTGGTACTCCCGAAGAGACGGGGAGGGCTGGGCCTTCCAGACTGGAAATCATACTACGCGGCAGCGCACCTCGCCCGGGTGATAGATTGGTGCAGGCATGCACATTTAAAGCAGTGGACAAGTGTTGAACAGGAGGAGTCCCCGGTCCCCCTCCCCGGGCTGCCCTGGGTTCCTCTGGACCGCTCTACTGCACTAAACAAGCATCCCACGATTGGGCCCACTAGGAGAGTTGTGGGTAGAGCGTTTCGGGGATTAGATATTTCTCCAGCTCTTTCGCCTCTGACGCCTCTGATAGGTCACCCGGACTTTCTGGCAGGCATTTCAGACGGCACTTTCAGGACTTGGATGAAGCACGATAGGTTCCGGATTCTCCATATGCGGGACGACTCGGGCTGGGTGGGGCTGGAGGAGCTGGCGCGTCTCTGCCCACTTTGGGCTTCTGGCATACCCTTCAGTTAACACACTACCAGAACTCGATACGCAGGGCAGCTGAGACCTCCAGGCCCCTGACTCCCTTTGAGCGGGTCTGTGTGGGGAGTGGCCATTTCAAGGGGGCTTTGGCCTTTGCCTATTCGCAGATGATCCGTCCCCCCGACTCCTTTTCTCCTTATTTCCTAGAGGGATGGGAGAGGGAGCTAAACAGGAGCTTCACCGAGGAACAAAAGGCGGCAATGATACAGCTGGCTCACGGCTCTTCTATGTCCTGCAGGTACCAAGAAACGTCATATAAGATCCTCGCCCGTTGGTACCTGGTCCCAACCAGATTGTCAAGGATTTTCCCCTCCTCCTCCCCCCTGTGCTGGAGATGTATGCACGCAAGAGGCACCATGATCCATGTGTTCTGGGAGTGCGGGGACCTCGCCGGGTTCTGTGGCAATGTAAGGAAAATTGTTATGGCCCTTACGGACGTAGATCTGGGCGGAGATCCGGCGAATTATCTGCTAAATCTCGCCCCTACCTCTATCCGGAGACGAGGGAAATCATTGCTCGCTCCCCTCCTGAATGCGGCGAGGTCCTGCATCCCCGCGTGCTGGAATTCTCGGGAGCCCCCCTCCACCGCGCTTTGGCTAACTAGAGTCAAAGATATCTGCAGGATGGAGGAGCTCACGGCCCTGCTGAGGGGAACCTCGGATAGGTACAGGGCGATATGGTCGGAGTGGGACCGCTTTGTCCTCTCGGCGGAATACCTGGAATACCTGAAGATGTAATGAGGCTTGCGTAGTGGGTAATCAACCCCCCCCCGACACCCTTGACCCTCCTCTACTTCGCCCTTTTACCATTCTCCTATCCCCCCCACCCCTTCCCCTATCTGTCTACCCCCCCCCTTGTTGTGAGTACAGTCTAGTGTGTTTACCCTGTCTGCGTCTACTAGTTATTCCCCTCGATTCAAAGAGCAAAAGTTAATTGATTTCGGATCGAGAATCGTAAGTTTGGGTGGGTGTTAGTCATTTTTTCCTGTTTTTTTGGCCATTTCCGACTCGCACGAGCCTACGTACGAATTCGTATATGCTCTTACGATCATCGGAAGTTCGTTCCTAAATTTTAGGATCAAAATGTAAAACTTAGGATCAAATCCTAAAACTTAGGATCAAAACGTAAAACTTAGGATAATCGGATGTGTTTAGGTGTGATTCAGAGAGCAGTTTTCCAACCTCTAAATACGTTTTAAAAGAAAGCCACTGCCGACACCTTTTAGCAGTCGGATTGCTGTTCTTGAACAGGTTTTTTGGCTATGTGGAGGAGTCTGCGCGTCTTGAGCTCCAATGAACTGCATGTATCAGCATGGCCGAGGCCATAAATTGTATGGCAATGCATACCTGATTCAATACATTTCATGTATGCCTTTTAAAAGCATTTTAATGTGGACCTTAATTAGTCCTTTGCATGTAAACCTTTATTTGCGTTAATTAAAGAAACTTATGTCCTTTGTTATTTATTTTTACATTGATGTACTAGAATAATATTTTTAGATTGAATTTATTGGTGTAGTTGTTTACCTTTGCTTTGTTGAATTATTTTAGCTCATCTTTGGTCAGATGCATCACACTTACTGAGGAGAGGAGAGCGGGGTAAAGTGCAGGATGTGGGTTACTGCTGTATTTTGCACAGACACAGCAGAGCTGGGGGCACGGAAAGGTCAGAAATCAAAGAATGCAGAGCAACACAGTCACAAGGCCCTTTCTGTTTGCAGGCTGCCCGATAATACCTGACCCGCCATCTTGGCTGTTTCTAGACTCATAACATGCAGAAGTTGCTGGGTGTTTTTTTATATTTGAGAGCAATCTGTATGGAGAGGGTGTGGGCAACCACACACAAAATTTTAAGTTGTACCATTTGAAGCCAAAATATTAAAATTAAATCCACAAGTAAAAAATGCAAGTTAACTAAAAATTAAACAAAGTAAGATTTACTTATGCAAATGCATTCATTAATGGTTGGTTACTACAAAATGAATGAAATAAAGAAAAACAAAAGACCAAATATTTAGAATGCACTTTAATGAGGTAAGTTTGTAGTGCGCAGCCGCAAGATCAGAAGGATTTACGTCCAGACAAAAAAGGAAAAAGGGCAAAACCAATGTTGCAACCTGAGAAATGAAACGGAAAATTCAGGATGGAAACTGACATAGGTCTGATTCGTGAACTGCCATACGAACGGACGTACATTTTAGGATAGAAACGTATTAGCTTATAGAATCACTCGCAAGTTCATACGAACGCACGAGCATACGGGAAAAATAGGATGATCGGCACCAAAATCAAAGCTGTTACATGTTTCTTTGAATCAACCCTATTGTCTTGTTTTGTTTGAGTTGGGCTACGGTTAGCCCTGTTCCATTAATAGAAAAGCTAGAGGAGGCGGGCTATGCAGGCCCCAGGCCATTCCGTATCTCAGTTATATGAATAATTTCACGCCACAGTTGACCCAGCGGGGTATATTTATGGTTTCAGAGCACCTCAGGAACCCAGATACGAGATGTACCAAAGGTTCAGGATACTGTTGAATTGTCTTTAATGTAGCACTTTGGTTAGGTCGGTCTGGCTCACGCAGATTACTTTTCCATTCACCTGCAGTATTGTATGGTTGTATTGTATTGTTGTATTTGTTTGCCTTACTGTAGTGTATCATTTCTGCCGTGTAAGATGTTGTACCCTGATTACAGTCTGTAACCTGCTTTTCTCTAATAAAAAATTACAATTTTAAAGGAGCATCAGAAGGAGCGACAGAGGATGGGTATGAAGCACAGCTGCCTTCAGCTGAGGTGCTGGAGCCTTGGCTGGCAGAAATTGGGAGCGGCGTGCCACTTGGTGAGGAAGCAGCCTGTACCACCTCGGGTCTCCCAGGCCGCTTTATGGTGACGCAGCATATGTTGACGCAGGGCCGTGGTGCCAACATTTGGGCCCTGGCCACGTTTCACCTTCTGCCTACATATCTTGCATGTGGCCATGTTACCCTCCTGCGGATGCTTGAGGAAAAACTGCCACACTGCCGAGTAGCTACTTTTCCCACCAACAGCCCGCACTGATTCCCTGCTACTGTCGCCAACTCCAGGAACCCCTGCTCCACTACCTCCCGATAAGGTAGCCTGCCGCGCAGCAGGTGCTCTACCCCGGCCCCGTTTGGCTCCAGGCTTTACAATTCTGCCCCCATGCTGACTGCCAACCATGCTGCTAACACCTTGCTGCCTCAGCTGCTGACTCCGGGGCAACCTGCGCCCCTCTTCTCCTGATGATGAGGATGAAGCCCCTTTTGTACCCGGCTCCCACGTGCGATCGGCTTCATCATCATCACCGAGTTGTGGCTGCACGTCACTGATGTTCTTGGTTTCCTCAACAGTGTCTGGCGCAGGAGCTGGAACGCTCGCAACAACACCCACGCCACTCTCCACATCACTATTTGTCTGCCTAGCGAAGGAAGCCACCTCCATTTCTTGGCTGGGAAGTAGCTGCTGAATGTCCTCTATCTGATCGTCCTCCTCACTAAAGAGTGGAGCTGAACCCAAAGCATAGGATACGTCGCTGGGGGAGGGAACGGCGTAGGACAATGGGAGGACAGGGACTGTTCTCAGGGCATGCCAACTCAGGGTTGTGTCAGAGGAACCCACCGACCCTAGACTGGGGGGTGTCAGATGTAACTTGTGATGTAACGGCAGATGCGTTACTGGTGGAGACACGACCGCTAGCAGATACTGGCAGATCAGGTCTCTCACCGCGACTCCTGCTGCCACTCGCCCCTAGTCTGCTGCGACCTCTGCCTGCTGAATCTTGGCCTCTGCCACTCCTCTTTGAACATCCTGGCACTTGTCTGCCTGACATTTTTATGTATTTGAAATGTGCAATAGGCACTTAAAAAAAATGTGTTTTCTTTAAAAAGCAGAAGCTAAGTAAAGTGAGATACTGCTTCTCTGCACCAGATACTATGAAAATTGGCAATATGGGATACCCTGCGGGCTGGTGTTTTTACAAGATGCACAAAACCAATTCAAAATGCAATATATTAATAAAATAGAGCCTGTAGAAGCTGCTTTAGTATAACAGATAGCGTGAAATGTGCTTGTTTGGGATACCCTGCGGTCTGGTGTTTTTACAGGAAGCACAAAACCAATTCAAAATGCAATATATTAATAAAACAGAGCCTATAGAAGCTGCTTTAGTTTAACAGACAGGGTGAGATGTGTTTGTTTGGGATACCCTGCAGCCTGGTATTTTTACAGGAAGCACAAAACCAATTAAAAATGCAATATATTAATAAAACAGAGCCTGTAGAAGCTGCTTTAGTATAACAGATAGGGTGAAATGTGCTGGTTTGGGATACCCTGCAGCCTGGTGTTTTTACAGGAAGCACAAAACCAATTTCAAATGCAATATATTAATAAAACAGAGCATGTAGAAGCTGCTTTAGTATAACAGATAGGGTGAAATGTGCTTGTTTGGGATACCCTGTGGCCTGGTGTTTTTACAGGAAGCACAAAACCAATTCCAAATGCAATATATTAATAAAACAGAGCCTGTAGAAGCTGCTTTAGTATAACAGATAGGGTGAAATGTGCTTGTTTGGGATACCCTGCGGCCTGGTGTTTTTATAGGAAGCACAAAACCAATTCAAAATGCAATATATTAATAAAACAGAGCCTATAGAAGCTGCTTTAGTTTAACAGACAGGGTGAGATTTGCTTGTTTGGGATACCCTGCGGCCTGGTATTTTTACAGGAAGCACAAAACCAATTAAAAATGCAATATATTAATAAAACAGAGCCTTTAGAAGCTGATTTAGTATAACAGATAGGGTGAAATGTGCTGAAATAGTATGCCCATGTGGGCTGGGGTTTTTACAGCATACCAAAAACTAATCGAGTTATAAGAAATGCTTGTGTGTAACAGATAGGGTTAAATATGCCACTGCCAAGATGCACAGTGGCCAGGAATATTTACAGCACAAAAAAAGCAATTTAAAACTGATCTGGCAAATGAAGTGAAGTGACTGTCCCTGCCTGGATCGTTCCTGATTTTTCCCTATCTTTCCCTGGCTCTCCCTGGCACTGTGTGGGTCTCTGTGGGTCTCCCTGACTCTCTCTGCCTGTCTGTAAGTCTCTCCCTGTCTGCAGCAACCTCTGTTCTCTCTGCAATGCAAGGCTGAAATGCGCACAAGCAAGATGGCCGCCGTTTATATAGCACTGTGATGTCACCGGGCTTCCTGGCTGCTGATAGGCTGCATGTGACCTTCCCATGATAACTTGCCCCAGGGGACATGTCCGGACATGTCCATCCACCATTTTACAATGACTGTAATTGAAATAAATGGAGTTTAACCCTTTCGCTGCCAGCCTACCTGCAGCATTTGCCACTCCCTGTTGCCAGACTGAGTTTGACTGTTTTGCGCTACACATGTTCAACTGTCATTTTCGAAAGGCTTTCCAGGGATTTCCCAGGAAAATTATATATTGTTTTTTTCAACAGAGTCTGGGCTTTAACATGAAATGTCTTGTTTGTGTTTTTTAGGTGTATTCTCAACATTTTTGGGTGAAATGTGTGAAAAAAAATAAAAAAAATATATTTTTTTACAATTTGTAGAGTTTTTTTGTAATAAAAAATGTAAGTTTGTCAATAAAATCTTATTGCGTGAGAAACCCCAATTTCTCCCGCTTACAGCGATACCACATATGTATAGGTAGACACCCTTTCCTGCCCAGAAGCCTTTTATAGCTAAAGGGTTAAAAACCCTTAAAAATCCAAAAAAAAAAATGACGTGGGGTCCCCCTTACCCAAAGTAACCAGCCCGGGACCAGCTATGGGGGCTTGTAGGCACAGAGTGGGGGGGCCAGCTTTGGTGGCCCCCCCACCCTGCAGCCTACGAGCCCACATAGCCTATGTGGGCCCGGGCTCTTCTGCCCCCCCCTGGCCTTTGGGGAGGCAGGTAATGGGGGTGCGGGGGTTAATGGCAATGCCACCCCCCCAGCCATGTGAACTGGTATAAGGGGTCTCATGGACCCCTTACCAGCTCACAAAGGGTTAACTGTAAAAAAAAAAACACCACACAATAAAAAAAAGTATTTTATTAAAAAAAAATAATTTTTTTTTACTGTACTTACCTTCGATTGCAAGCTCTTGTCCCTCGCCGCTCAGCTGACAGATGCCGGTGATCGGTACAGGAGAAGGAGGAGGCAGGAGATCAGAGGATCTCCTGCCACCTCCTTACCCTGTGCCGATCACCGGCATCTGAGAAGTTGAGAAGGGTGAAGCCAGATATCGGGGGCCGGGATGACGTCATAAGCCCCGCCCCCAAGGGGGCGGGGCTTAGCGGCAAGATGGCGGCCGCCATCGAGGATCAAAGGGGAGAGAGCCTCTCAGGCTCTCTCCTGAAGATCGGTAAGTCCTGGGGGGGGATCGGAGGCCCCCCAGGTGAAGAGGAGGGACAGCGGGAGCCAGCGCACATGGAGGTAAGTGAATGTCATTTTTATTTTTTTTTTTTTTTACAGTTAGCAGCTGCTGCTGCAGAAGCGGGGGGGGGGGCGGCCTATTCCGGGGGCTCTCCTGGAGCCATCCGACCCCCCACGGGGGATCGGATGGCACCAAATTAAAGGGGAGACCCGGCCGGATCCAACAAGGGGTCAGGTGAGTATTTTTTATTTTTATTTTTTAAACTAGAAGCGATCAAAGTCAAGCACGTAACACCTACGGGCTTGGCACTTAAGGCCCAGCCAAGCCAGCACGTAGGTGTTACGTGCTTGGCAACAAAAGGGTTAAAGGAAAACTTTGATCGATCAAATCGCGGGAAAATTCGGATTCGTTCAGAATCGAATTTTTCCTGAAATTCAGAATGAATTCGGGTTCGTCCGAATCGATTCGCTCATCTCTAATAATAATGATAATCTATGGCTCTGCTGAGCACCAGGCTCCTTCAGCAGAGGACATTGCACCTCAGGGTCAATGTACCCCACAAGACTGGGAAACTGAGGCAGAGGAGTACCCTGGATCTATGCCACTCTTGGAGCCAAACCTATGGGGTCTGACCACGGTTGACTGATGTCCAAGGAGACAGCAAGTAGTTTACTGGGACCCAAGATGGGCGTCCTACCCGTTTTTCCCCTCATCTGTATATAGTTGTTCCTGTGCAGGGCCTCCCCTTAGTATGGTGTCCCCTTCCCTCGATCCAGGTGATCATTTCAATGAAGTGAAACAAGAGGAGTGTACATCCGCCCACCTTCTGTAGCCCCAATTCTGCCTGTTACTGGGTTCACCCACTGCATAACCAGTGCCTCCCTTTCTTACGGGACCACAAAACCAGGCCAGCCAGGCTGTCCACCAACATGTGGTCCACAATAAATTTTCATAAATATTACTTTGTTTCTGTTATTTGTTTATGGCTGATGTGTGTGATTATTGTGTCCATTTCTGGAGTAAACTCCTTCTCAGTTGAATGATGTACTTTAGTGTGTGTTCTTCATTTGGGCAAAAGCACAAAATCCAGGCCCATACACAAGCTACATGATGCATTTGTGATCATTTTAATTTTGTGTTGTAGGCACTTTGGCACACACACCTGGTCACACCAAGGACATTTTTTAGGAACAGAGGCCAAACAACAAAGCAAAAAATGGGTACTCTTCCCCTAAACTCAAATCAGCAAACATGCAACAACCAGCCTCCCAATGTTCAAGTCCACTGGTGCAGTCCCTTGGCCAATGCCACACCCACCTAATCTGTGCTGTCTCTTGCTTTTGCCTGGGTAGCAGAGGGATTTGCAGGCCGGCCCGCTGACAGCGCAGCCGGCCTGCCCGCTCCCACCATGCCGGCATTTTTTTTTTTATTTCAGGGAAAATTCGATCGGCACGAACCCCAAAAAATTCGGGTTCGTGCCGAATCGAATTTTCCCTGAAATTCGGAGCGAATTCCGGTTCGTCCGAACCGGTTCGCTCATCCCTAGTCTCGATGTCCGGGGCATGGCCATCCACTGTGCAGGGGGCTGGATAAGTGTTGGCTCCGGTAATGGCTCTGTTCCTTCCCCAGTTATTGCAGTATGTCCAATGGCTTGCTCCTCCTCCATGTCTATATTATTGAGCAGGATCTGGGGTTCCTACAGACACAGGATACTGCCAATGTGTAGTCCCTGGTTCTGTTAACAGCCCACTAACTTCCGGGCTCTGGTACTGCCCGTAACTTCCTATTCCGTCTTGACCTTGCCCCAGTTAAACAGATGGCAAATCCTTGCCCATCATTTGTGTGTTAATGGCTCACGTGGCAGGGTGGATTCCTCTGTCGTTAGCCATTGCAAGTGTCACATAAGCTGAAGGGTAGGCTTAGTGTTTTGTGGTGTATTTGCTAAGTTGGGACTGATAAGCATTGCCATTTGTTGAAGGGAGTGCGCATGTATCTGGCCTCTAGGTCCTCTGTGTTATGCACATACCCCTCCAAATTATACAGCAGAGTACACTGCTGCTGGCTTCCTCGACCTGTAGTTGACTAGTGTTGCAATTGTATGTTTAGGTTGTTGAACCACAAAGATGTTTCCCCCTGTCCGTGTGGGTCATTTAGGACACACGCCCTTACCACCATCAATGTAGGTACATGCATGTGGAAACCTGCCTCATTCTATTAGTCTTCAGCATTAGCCACCAACACAACCGCAGCATGCCTGGGAGCCAGTGTGTGCCAACCCGAAACATATTACTTCCTAGTTATGGCATATGTGTTGGTGGGTAACACCTATAAGCTTGTTGTCACATCTGCAGTGGGCCCCAACTCTGACTATTTTTGATGCCACACACAGACTCAAATGTAACTTACCTCCTCAAACTCTCTGAGTGGTTTGCTCTCCCCTGAGCTGCTGTCACTGGTGCTGGTTGGGGCGGGCATGGGTGGTGTCACATCTGCAGAGACAACAAGCCAAGCAAAAATTACAAACATGTCCACGTGTGTGTTGGACCAAGGATGACACTTCACACAGTCTTTGCCCTCCTTAGTTGGCCCTACGACACCAGTGTTGCCGAAGTGTAGGCTTTCAGTGCCCATGGTGCCTTGGACACCCACCATCGTGTCCGGGGGCAGCAGACTCTTTACTATTTTTTCAGCCGCAGTAAATTCAAGGCGTGGTGGTAGTCTGCCACCAGTTTGTTGTCTGCAGAAACAAAGTGATGGTTCAGACATTCTGCCATACACAAGTATACACCCAGTTGGCCCCCTTTTCTTGTCAGACCCTCATTGTATGGGCCTTAATTGTGATGGTGTGTCGCCCTTGCTTTTTGGGCTCGGGATTGTTTGATCCGTCCACATAACAAATGACTCCACTGCACTCTGCTGGCATATGTGGACATGTGGGGACATGTGCAAGCGGAGTCATCCATTTGGCCTTGTCTAGTGTTGTTCGTGTGTCATTCCCCTCCAGTCCATGGCATGCTGAATGTAAAAAATACTTACTCGTATTTAGTCCTGGGCCCACTAGGGTCATTGCATCGCTAATTTACACCCAGACAATTTTATCAGCATTCCTGGTGTGGCGAGATTATTTGCTGTGGAGGAGGTCAAAGAACTCCCTCACCCCCTTTGCCACTACCAATGTCTGTGATCCATTAAAGCGCACCCCGGGATGGTAAAATCATCTTCTGCCTGTTGATTTACTGGGTGGTGAGCTGTTTCCTGGTGTTGGCCCCTCCTGGGTATGTGCAGGTTGCTCTGGGGACATGGCTTCTGGGGTTAGTTGTGGAGATGGACTGAGTGGTATAGGTTGTGGACAGGGCTTATGTGTTTGTCTGGCAGTAGCAGAGGGTGGCAGGCTAGCAGTGGAGGCCCTGTTGGTGGTTGTAGTAGTAGCAGCATTAGCAGAGGCTGCAGATGTTGAAGAATGACTAGGCTGTGGCATAGGAAACCTGTGCTGGTTGTGTAGGCCTGGCAGTATTGGGCAAGCCCCTGGCTGTTAAGGTAGTGGTGGTGTTGTTGGTGATGAACATCCCTTCCATGACGATGTGTGTCAGGTTGGCTTATTAGATGTAAACATTTGTTGCGTACTTCTGCTGCTTTCGCTGCCTGTTGGAAGGGACTTGATGGAGGGTGGTTAGTGGACACCCGGTCAGAAAAGCTTGCAGCAGGTGATTAGAGCTATATCTAACTGGCCATCATCATCATCATTGTCATCATTGTGTGCCTTGTCCCCTATTTCTTCCTATAATAAGTTGGTTGTTTCCATCTCCAAATCCACCTGGGGTCAGATTTCCTCCTGCTCACCCTCCTCCACCTCTACTTGTAGATCCAAAGAGCCAGGAGACAGACAGGATCCTTCCTCCTTCCCTTGCTGAATCTTGGCCATGATCATTTTCTCAAAAATTAATATCGGTGGCATAACATCATTCATTCCACTGTGTGTGTCCCTGCTGACAAATCTTGTCACCTCTTCAAAAGTCCTCAGCACGCGACACGTGTCTCTGATCAACTGCCAATGCCAGAGCTGAAAATCCCACTGGCTGGAAACGCTGTCTATTTTTCTGCATGAAGAAATTATTCACAGCTTTGTGCGGGTTTAGAGGTGGTCCAGCATATGTAGGGTCGAATTCCAGCATGTGGGGACACTGAAGCAGTGCTCGGGATCGGCTATAACGAACACATACACACCAGAACATGGGCAGAACATCCGTTAGACCAACATATGATTTTAAGAAGCATTTGTTGACCAGATTGATCACGTGCATGGGGCATGTGTAAAGCGACCTAGACGCAGAGCAGCTACAATGTTCATCCCGTTATCTGCAACCACATTGCCCAATCTAAGTTGATGTGGAGAGAGCTTGCAGGAGATTTCCTCATGCATGCACGGCAGCAATTCCTCAGCAGTGTGGCTTTTCTCACCCAGGCTAAGCATATGTAATACGGCATGGCAGTGCTGATCCTTTTAGTGATGAAAGGATGGAGAAGGGTAAGCTACAACCTGCTGTCTCCCATCTGATGAAGAGGAGGGTAGGCCCTGGTGCCCAAAGCTGAAGTAGATCAGTACAAACACGGAGGTGTTGCCTGACCTTGTTGTGTTGGAGCATCGTGCTGCACAAGGTTGACCCAGTGGGCAATGACACACATGTATTCCCCTTGACCTTAGCTACTGCTCCAAGTATGTACTGTTACATGCACTGTGCTGCACACTGACAGCTGCATAGACAGCCCCACTTTCTCTTCCACGGGACTGTGCAAAGCAGGCATGGCCTTGTTGGAGAAGAAATGCTGACTAGGGACATACCACCTAGGATGGGCGCACACCAGTATTTGCCTAAAGGCAGTGGACTCAACCAGGTTGTATGGCAGCGACTGCTCCACCAACAACTTGGCCAGGTGCAAGTTCAGCCACACGACAACTGGATTACTGGGTGCATATTGATGTATGGTGGCTATAGATTCTATTATGGATTACTGATGGGATGGAGGAGGAGAACTAGATGACGATGACAAGATTGAGACTGTACTGTCTGTGGATGAGGACTGGCTACTAGTCAGATGACAGGTTATAGGAGCTGCACCATCAGCAGCAGCATCAGCAAGAACATTATGGTTTTGGGGCATTTGTGAGGCATTTTGATTGTCCCAGGCTGCCTTGTGATGCTGCTTCAAGTACTTACGCAGAGCCATAGTTTCTAGATTTGTGCCCGGGGAACGGCTGACTTTCAGCTTGCAGATATGGCACTGTGACAGGTTTTGTTCCTCTGGGAAGGTACAAAAGAATTGCCACACGGCGGAGTACTGTACATAGCTAGCCTTTCCAACACCACCACCACCAGACTTTGCTCCTCCTCCAGCAGGCTTTTTTTGGGATCTGCAAAAGCCACATTAGTGTCACCATCAACTGCTCCTGAGTCGACCATACCAGCAGATCTACCCATGTGCCATTTTGCAGATGCTCTGTCCCTATTTTGGCTTAGCTCTTTGTCGCTGCCAGTGCAAGTACGCACCTGTTGTGACAATGTCCCTTCCTTGTTGCCTGGTTCCTGTCCAAAACAACATCATAATATCCTCCTCCTGATCCCCGTACTTCCCTGTTCTAAAGTTTCATCATGGTCTACTTGCCTCCCTCACCTCAACCACCTTCATAACTGCCAGTATGTCCATGTCTACCACCACCCCCACTGCCACAGCTATGTGTCTCGACACAGCTTCCACCTCCACTACCTCTACAATACAAGCCAAAGGCTGACTGTCATCAAACAAATTCTTCTCATCACTATCCATAGCAACCAGCCTGCTGAGAAAAGCTGCGGCCCCACTAGGAGGGGGCAGGGAAGACAGAGATGATGGAAGAAAAAGGCTTCTTTTACTGTGATGTGTAGCTGCAGTGGACAAAGAATCCACTGAAACCTGTCTCAAAGTCATTACATCAAAGTCTTTCTCCTCCTGAGATGAGTCAACCAGGCCACATGGATGCATTATCCGAAATAACAAAACCACATGTACCGCAACTTAGAGAGAGACAGGACCTGCACAGCTAAAACAGAGCTGCCTGCAAAAAATTCCATGGCAGGTGAAAAAGATTATTTTTTTTTAAACTGTATTAAACAGGATGGACTAAAGTCTTAATTCAGCCGGATTGGCCCAGCTACACTGATCTCTTAAGCTGTGACCATGTGGCCCTGTCTCTCTGCTTCTTCTTGGCTGGCCTTGACCTGTGGGGTGGTGGCGGTGAAATCTCACTAGGTTCATCTTTCGTGTTCTGCCATGAACCATGTGAAGTTCGAGATGGCGGTGAACAGAACTGGGTTCTACCGGTTCAGTTCACTCTACCTAAGATATGGCAAAAATGTCGCCCTCATTTTTAGGGATGGGTGAATGTTTGGCTCAGGCAAGTTCTGCCAAACTTTGAATACATTTTAGGGTTCGGGAAACCAAACATGTCGCAAATTTTGCGGGTGGCTGTGACGTGCGCAGAGTGTGAAGCATTTAGCTTGCTGCTCTAACTCACCTTGGCCCAATCCTCTTCCTCAGCAGCAGCAGGGGCATAGGCGCTTTGATTTGGCCCCAGCTTGGGCTACAAAAAGATAGGCGCCGGCTCCTGTGAGGGAGGACAATTCTACTGCCAGCTGCAGTGCCCCCCTCCGCCACCCCTGGAGCTGCTGAGGAGGAGGATCGGGCTGAGGTGAGTTCCAGCAACTTTGGCTGCTGCATACTTTAGGTTAAGCTGGTCGATGTGTTCCATATTCCGGCTAGGGGTCAAACTTGAACACAGACTTCCGGTTGAAATCCGTGTTTGGGAAGCTAAACTCGAAAAGTTATACGAACTCGAAGTGATACGTTCTCGAACTTTGTGTTTCGGGTTTGCTCAACTCTACATATGTTCCTTTGGACTTATTTAGTCTACTTGTTCATTGTATTGACCTTGTATTAATAAATGTCTAAATGCTGACCCGTTTAGTTTTTTCCTCTAAGAGACCTTTTTTTGGCTGCTTGGATTGACCTAACCCCGGCCACAGGACAAAGTACAACATTGTGTAAAAAGTTTGTAAAAGCCAAACTTTTTATTTTTTTTTCTTTGCTATGTAACAGTCGAGAAAAGTTATCAAGCTTAGAAACGGATCCCCTGGCCTTTCCCATAATCATCCCCCTAGATACCCAATTGCATCACATACTCATTTGTACAGTAAAATGGATGAAGCTGATATGTATAAAAGTATCGCTGGGCACATTTATTCCGGGCACTCGGTATACAGCAAACAACCTTCATAGTGACTCCAATCCTTTACCTGTAGCATCTAATGTGGACATTTCCATACATTGCCAGTAATATCCCCAGCTTGATTTTCAGCTAAAACCTCTCCATGATTAAAGTGCATCTGTAGGCTAAAAAAAGTTTTCTTTAACAGCCGCTTAAACCTGAGCTTTGGCCAAAATTGACCATCGTTCTGCTGTACTATATAGCAATGGGGCAGCGTGAACCAGGCTGCCCTGCTGCACATTGCTGCCATTAAAACAATAAACCAGGTGCCTGGTTACTCCCTGCTTCTGGGTCTCCTCTGCGTCTCTTCTGCAGCCACCGCAGCGCAGCCTATCAGCCTCCAGGGTGCTCCCACATGACCACGAGCAGCCTATCAGCGCAGCCAGTTGCCGAACCCTCTCTGCGCTGGCCACAGCGGCCTCAGAAGAGGCTTGGAAGCAGTGAATATCTGGGCATCCAGTTTCTTGTTTTAACACTATGCGCAGCATAGTTCAGCTTTGAAGCTCCTGGTTGCCATCTTGAAAATTTGGGCCCTTGTCTATTGTCTGTTGCATTCATTGTGGTTGCTGCTCATTCCAGTTAGAGCCAGCTGTCAGCAACCAATGGCCATTTTCCGGAAGCCCAGATCTTCAAGAAGAACATGTTTTAAATCTGCTTATTAGGAGCTTTGAGCAACGGAGAAGGTAAGGGGATATTTTTTTCATTTTAGCCTACAGGTGCCCTTTATGATTCCACTGCTTTATGGTTATTCCTTTAACTTATGAGACAATTTTGCTTGAGGTTTATGTATGAGGCACTGGTGCAGGAGTGGTTCTGCTTTTTTCAGTTCTGGATAAATGACAGGGATTTTTGCTAATTCTGTTATACGGGAGACAATCTTTACAGAGTTGTTCCCATCCCACAGCACGATGCACACATCACATTGCACTGTAAGCTATCTGAATTCCAATAAAAGACTCATGACTGCTTTAGAAATTATCACAGCTGAATATAGTAGAAACAATCCAGATACATAAATTGCTATTTGGCTTAAATAATGTAACACAATGGAGCTTGCAGCAGGGATCCGGCAGGCTTTTCAGGATGACTCATTTTGTTTACTACTGTCACAACAGGAGGGAGAGATAGCCCATCCGAAGGTCTGAACATCACATCCCAATATATGTCTCTCTGAGCTTTGTTGCCTCTGTAGGTTCAATCAGAACAGTTTTTCAACAACATCTGGAAGAACTTCAGCCATCTCTATCTTTAATTATAAAACATTAAATGCCGGTAGTTTAAAATAACACATTCCTTAGCATAGGCCCAAAGGATGCTCCTGCTTCCAAACTTTTAAAATATTATTCTTACCTTATTGGAGAAATGATGCTCCTCACCTTACAAAATGCCTTATAACTAGTTTTGGGCAAAGCCCTAGGGGTTCGGGTTTGGCAAGTTCAGACGATCTTTGAACAAATGTTCGGTTGGGGTACTAGAACTTGACCTGAACCTGAACTCAATGGGGATCCAAACTTTAGGGGATGATTATGCCCCAAACCTCACCCACCTGGGCGTAGGGAGAGCCCATCTTTTAAGTGGTCACCAGAGGCAAAATCGGAACTGTAAAATAAAAAATTGTGGTGATGGGTTTGTGGGGGGGGGGGTACTTAAACAAATGCAGTGTGTGCCACATGTTTGTGCAACTTACCTGAGCCGGCCATCTACTCAGCAGCCCAACAACAAGCTTCTGGTTAAAGTCTGTTCGAGTTTGGAAAGCCGAACTCGGCTTAGGGGTCGAACTGGAACTTTCAGGTTCCGGTTTGCCCAACACTACATATCGCATGTGTGGGTAATTATTTTAGGAAAATGTTTTGAAAAAGCTCACCGAGAGACGGGCTAAAATTAACCCCTCTGGCGGGGGGGTTACAACCAAAATAAAATTCGCCCAGGGTCCTGCACCGTCACCGGCGCACCTGCAGCCGCCAAAAACGGTGCACAAGCTGTTTTCCTGCTGTTTGCATGGGCTCAAAAACCTGTTAGGCAGGGCCCTTAACAGAGTGAGTGAAGCCATTCTGGACAGTCCGTCCAAGACTGGAATCACTGAGATCAAAAGAGCTGAATCCGGGGAAGGGTTTTTGGTTGCAACTCCCCTGCCCTGCCTTAGCGTAAGGGGAGGGTGCCAGGGTGGGGGGGTTACCAGGAGACTGGACTTCCGCTTGGAGGTGGGAGAGCTCTTGAATGTTAATTTAAATCTTGTAACTCTTTTAGAATTCTAATGTTCTCTCGTCAGGTCATGGATAAGGAAAATGTCACCTCCATCACCACTATTCTCCTCTTAGGACTTCAGCTTCCCCAGAATCTTACAGTTTTGGTCTTCTGTATTTTGTTGTTGATTTCTGGTGTGACAATATGTGGAAACCTCCTGATCATCTCAGTGGTGGCCTCCAGCAAGACCCTCCATTGCCCCATGTATTTCTTCCTCTCCCATATCTCTATATTAGACATCTTACTGGTAATGAATATTTCTCCTAGCATACTTCATACTGTGTTGGCAAAAGAGGCCGTAATATCGTTTACTGCTTGTTTAACCCAGTTTTTTTTCTTTGGACTCTCAGAAGCTGTTGAAATTACCCTCCTGGCGCTGATGAGCTGTGACAGATATTTGGCCATCTGTAAGCCCTTGCATTATCCTTTGATGATGACCCACCAGGTTTGCTGGAGAATAGTGATCACATGTTGGTCTTTTAGTATTTTGATCGTATTAAATGACACACTAACTTTATTAAAATTGCATTTTTGTGGACCAAATGTTATTGACCATTTTTTCTGTGATCTGGAGCCAATCATGGAGCTTTCCTGTACTAGTACCACCATGGTTCAAATTGAAATAAAACTGATTGGTGGTGTTGTTGGTGTCTTCCCATTCACTACTATTGTTACATCATACATTTACATTATATACACTATATTTAAAATCCCCTCTGTTACTGGGAGAAAGAAAGTTTTCTCAACTTGCAGTTCCCACCTAACTGTTGTCGTCATCTTTTATGGCACTCTATTTAGCGTTTATTTGGTTCCTCATAGAGAACAGTTACGGCACATTGCTAAGTTCCTCTCTTTACCATATACTGTAGTGACGCCACTGATGAATCCAGTTATATACAGCTTGAGGAATAAGGATTTCATAAATGCCATTGGAAAACTCATTACTAAGTCTTGAACACGAACCAATCAGATGAAATTAGACGTGTGATTTTTTTTTTTTTAAATTGGTTCTATTTTTTTCAGAGTGCGCATGTGCGTGTGATGCGGTTGGACAGGTTCTGATACCCTCTGCGTCCACTTTATGGAATCAGAGGAAAACAGCCCGAATCGAACTTTCACGAATCGCTCATCTGAAAAAAAAATGCCGGCATGGTGGGAGCGGGCAGGCCGGCTACGCCTGTCAGCGGGCCGCCGCCTGCCCGCTCCCACCATGCCGGCATTTTTTTTTAAGCAAAAATGCCGGCATGGTGGGAGCGGGCCGGTGACGGAAGCCGGCCCGCTGACAGCGCAGCCGGCCTGCCCGCTCCCACCATGCCGGCATTTGTTTAAAAAGCAAACACTTACCTGCATGGTGGGAGCGTGGAGGCCAGCGCCGCTCTCAGCTGTCATCAGAGGACGCGTCATCAGAGGGCGCGTCATCAGAGGGCGCCTGAGAGCGGTGCCGGCCTCCACGCTCCGACCATGCAGGTAAGTGTTTGCTTTTTAAACAAATGCCGGCATGGTGGGAGCGGGCAGGCTGGCTGCGCTGTCAGTGGCCCGCCTTCCGCCGCCCGCTGACAGCGTAGCCGGCCTGCCCGCTTCCACCATGCCGGCATTTTTTTTTTTATTTCAGGGAAAAATCGATCGGCACGAACCAAAAAAAATTCGGGTTCGTGCCAAATCTAATTTTCCCTGAAATTCGGAGCGAATTCCGGTTCGTCCGAACCGGTTCGCTCATCCCTAATTGTAAGATTTCATTATTTTAAGACAAAGGAAAAAGTTCTGCAAGCTGCACGTGCTAGCTCTCAACTATCTTTTCAAGGCAATAATTTTCAAATCTTTTCAGATCTTTTCATCCCCCTAGATACCCGATTGCATCACTTACTCATTTGTACAGTAAAATGGATGAAGCTTATAGGTATAAAAGTATCGCTCGGCACATTTATTCCGGGCACTCGGTATACAGCAAACGACCTTCATAGTGACTCTAATCCTTTACCTGTAGCATCTAATGTGGACATTTCCATACATTGCCAGTAATATCCTCAGCTTGATTTTCAGCTTAAACCTCTCCATGCTTAAAGTGCATTTGTAGGCTAAAAAAAGTTTTCTTTAACAGCCGCTTAAAGCTGAGCTTTGGCCAAAATTTACCACCGTTCTGCTGTATTACATAGCAATGGGGCAGCGTGAACCAGGCTGCCCTGCTGCACATTGCTGCCATTAAAACAATAAACCGGGTGTCTGGTTACTCCCTGCTTCTGGGTCTCCTCTGCGCCTCTTCTGCAGCCACCGCAGCGCAGCCTATCCGCCTCCAGGGCGCTCCCACATTACCACGAGCGGCCTATCAGCTCAGCCAGTTGCCGAACTTTTCAGATCTCTCCCCTACTACAATCAACAAGAGGAAGGAGCTGTGTCTGCTTCTTAAAGTTCTGCAAGATCATGGTGTCTAAGTATAAATGGGGATTCCCATTTAGGGTTCAATTCTCTTATAGAAATAAGGATTGGTCAGCGTCAACCAGTGAGAAGCTTCAAAATATTCTATCTGAACTGGGTTTGTTGAATGGCAAGCAGTCGAAGCAGCAGCCAGAAGATTCCTGAACCTAGATGATTCCCCCAAAGCACAGAGGGCCGGGAAGAGGCAAAGAAGACAACCAACATATGATATCATTGCCTCTGTTACAGCAGAGGGGGATACTTAATGCATGTTGGTTTTGATATGTTTTCCTTTCATTTCTATGTTTTTTCTTGTGGGACTTTCATTTAGGAGACTGGGTGAGACCGTGTGGTTTTGTGGTTGTGGAAGGGGGGGGGGGGTTTGGGCTCTGAGTCCGATTTGGAAGGTAGGGTAGTATGTTAGGATGGTTGGGAAGCTGTTTATGCATATTAAGACTAACTAACTATGTAGCTTTATTTCAAGCAAGATCACGGGTTAAATGTACTTTGTTTTGTTCTCTTTTAGTGGTTTATATTAGATTAAAGCTGTCATATTTGGAATTAAGATCCACTTTTAAGGTACAAGAGCTTACTGGGCTTTTAATTGTCCCTTTCTTTAGCATTTTCAGGGGGGAGGTTAGGTAAGTAAGATATATGTTACTTTGCAGGATAAACAGGCCTTCTCGACTTCCTGACTAAAAAAAAAAAAAAAAAGAAAATGGTCAAGGGCCATGGTCCTTTACGTAATTGGGAGGACGTGAGCAAAATGGATTTCGAGAACTTTTTTTCTCTTTTGGAAGGTATAACGTTTTGTAAGCTCTCTATTTTGCCCTCTGGAGGGCGCGTTTGGGTGTATGGGATATTAGTAGCCTAATGAAGGTTTGAGGCATAACCCTGCAAGTATGGTGAAAAATGCCTTTTTCCGTGGGACAGTCTTGTTTTGCTGCACTCTCGTACTACGCCTATTGACTATTTGTCAGTAGGGCTGGCAAAATTTTGTCTGTTCCTCCCTTATCCTTATTCTGTATTTTTTCTTGTTTTTTCCTCTTTGAGTAGATGTTGTTGTTGCTGACCAGGACCTGCCACTGAGAGGGGGAGTTTTATTTTTTTTTTCTTCTCTTTCTTTCTTCTCTCTTTATCTCTTATCTTCTCTATATTTTTTGTCTTCTTCCTTTCCTCCTGTAGTGCCTCTGACTGGAATATACAAACATGACGTGTTATTTTTTTTCCCTTAATGTGCAGGGGGTTAACTCCCTGCAGAAACGTAATATGCCCTTTAGAAAGATACGCTCACTTAAGCCGGAAGTGGTATGTCTTCAGGAAACGCATTTTTCGAGACCCAGGTATTTTGACGCTTCGTACCCGCAGTATTTTCGTTCTTGTGCACAGACCAAACAGAAGGGGATATTTATTGGATTTAAGAAAAATGCTTTTTTCTCCTGCAATTCTGAGGTTAGTGATCCGGAAGGCAGGTTTTTGATACTGGTGGGTACTTTGCAGGATGTAGAAATCACTGTGGCATCATATTATTCTCCCAATACGGGTCAAGTACATTTTATGGAAAGTTTCCTGGAGACAGTATCCAAACACTCTCGGGGGCTGGTGGTTAGATGTGGAGACTCTAATATGATTTTGCACCTGCACATTGATAGACAATAATAATATATAATTCCAGCTCAACAATTGCTACAGCAAGGCCGTTTAGGCTATTGCTAGAAAAGCATGTCTTGATAGATGTATGGAGGGAGGGCAATCCGGGTACACAATCATTTACTCATTTCTCTCATCCACATGATCTTTATACATGGATAGACCATATTTTTACCCCATTTCAGATTCTTCCCAATGTGGGTAGCTCTCAGATTGTACCGATCTCATGGTCAGACCATGATGGGGTTATTTTAAAATGTAATTTACTATTAGTTAAGCAGCCAAGGAGTATGTGGGTTCTGAATGAATCTTTGTTATCGGATGAGAATTTGGTCGAGGAAGTTCAAGAAGTAATTTCAAACCATTTTAAAGATAATGATGTGCCTGAGGTCTCATCGATCATTCAATGGGAGGCTCATAAGCCTGTTCTTAAGGGGAAGCAAATACAACTAGCTGCTAGGAAAAATAGGGAGAGGAATGTTTATATAGAAAAATTTGAAAAAACGTATGTGGACTTAGCCGAACAGGCCTCGAGAGCAATGACACCCTCGATAAGAGCTAGCTTTACGAGAACGGCTGAGGATCTTAACTTAGTCTCAGCTGCAAAGGCAGAAAATAGTTTAAGGTGGATTAAGCACAAGTATTATGTTAAAGCCAATAAGCCAGACTCTTTGCTCAGAAATTGAAAACTCCTGATCAGGTATTCAAAACCATTAAGCTGACAGATGTCAGAGGAGCTTTTTGGTGCGCATCTTTTGGTGTGGAAATTTTTGGTGCGCATCTTAAAACGCTTTATTCTGCTCTGGCCAAGAAGCCTAAGGACGCTCTTAGCCATTTCTTGCAGGGGATAAATTTGCCGCATATGTCTGAGGGGATGAGGGAAAGGTTGGATAGTGACTTTAGTCTTCCAGAAATGGTTAAAGCTATTAAAGATTTGAAGCCAAACAAAGCCCCCGGTCCGGATTGATTTTCTGCAGGATATTTTAATAGGATATTATGTAGTACACTTTTGGCTCTAAGAATGGTTGTAGCTTTTAACGAAGTTAAACATGGGGGGGGGCCTTCTCAAAAGAAACATTGACTGCAGCTGTTAGTATGATGATACAGATTATTTAGTTTGGTCAAATTATAGGCCAATTTCCCTTTTGAATTTGGATGTTAAAATTTATGCCAAAGTCTTGGCGGTGATACTCTTGAGCTTCTTGCCACATTTAGTGGCAAAAGACCAGGTAGGCTTTATCCCAGGGCGGCAGGCAGGGGACAACATAAGGAGGATTGCACAGGTGATTCATGAAGCTGAGCAGGGAGGGAGACAGTCTATGCTTCTTTCACTTGATGTGAGGAAAGCGTTTGATTCAGTTTCTTGGGAGTATTTGTTTCAACTTTTGGAACACTGGGGTTTTCGGATGGTTTTATTTCTAGCTTGAAAGTGCTATATGCTGCTCCCTGTGCTTTTGTTAAGTATTGTGGTTTTAAGTCCCAATTATTCCAGTTGGACAGAGGAACTAGGCAAGGTTGTCCTTTGTCTACACTGCTCTTCGCCCTGGCGATGGAGCCCTTAGCTTATGCTATAAAAGGGGATATATCTGGGTTTAGCTTAGACGGCCTATCTCACAAACTTTGTCTGTGGATGATGTCATTTTGTTTGTCACTAACCCTCTAATAACACTTCCAAATTTGATGAAGCTCTTAGGGCAATTTGTGGTGATTTCAGGGTTGGAGGTTAATACCTCCAAGTCACGAGCATTAAACATTAGTTTAATTATTTTAATTAGGTGGGAGAAAGAGCGTTTGAAATATCTTGGGATTTATCTCACAGGGAAGTTCTCTGGACTATTGGCCTGATGCAGAGCCTCCCCAGATCTGACCTTATTTTGTTCCGTTTTTCTTATGGCCCGTTTTCCTTCCGTTTGTCTCGGGGTTCAAATGTGATTCAGAGCCGCCGTCGGGAGAGCTCCGTTACTGATCCGTTTATGTGTCTTCATTCGGGAAGTGTTTTTTCCCCTCTCGGGTGCTTTCCGTGTTGGTCGTGGGTTCTGTTGCCGTTCACACGGACGATCCGTTTTTGGCTCCTTTTTAATGTGTTTCGAAACGTACCTTCTTGCCATCTGTTTCCGTTTTCACCCCGATTCCGATTGTTTTTCCATGTATACTTACATTTCCATTGATTTCCTGTGGACAATCTGTGTTCACGCAAGTGCACATCCCTAGTCCTCCCTCAAGCTTTCCTCATACATCAAACTGACACTTTTACCAGCACCAAAACTTACCTTAAACTAATATCCTTCTTCTTCTTCTTCCTCCTCCCTGTGTTTAATGGTTACCTTATTCTGTTCTCCTTCTTCTTTTTCTTCTTCTTCTTCTTCCCTGTGTTTAATGCTTACCTGAATCTCTTCTCCTTCTTCTTCTTCTTTTTCCTTGTGTGTAATGCTTACCTGAATCTCTTCTCCTTCTTCTTCTTCTTCTTTTTCCCTGTGTTTAATGCTTACCTTAATCTCTTCTCCTTCTTCTTCTTCCCTGTGTTTAATGCGTATCTTAATCTCTTCTCCTTCTTCTTCTTCCCTGTGTTTAATGCTTACCTTAATCTCTTCTCCTTTTTCTTCTTCTTCTTCTTCTTCCCTGTGTTTAATGCTTACCTTAATCTCTTCTCCTTCTTTTTTTCTTCTTCTTCTTCTTCTTCCCTGTGTTTAATGCTTACATTAATCTCTTTTCCTTCTTCTTCTTTTTCTTCTTCCCTGTATTTAATGCTTACATTAATCTCTTCTACTTCTTTTTTTCTTCTTCTTCTTCTTCCCTGTGTTTAATGCTTACCTTAATCTCTTCTTCCTCTTCTTTTTCTTCTTCCCTGTGTTTAATGCTTAAATTAATCTCTTCTCCTTCTTCTTCTTTTTCTTCTTCCCTGTGTTTAATGCTTACCTTAATCTCTTTCCCTTCTTCTTCTTTTTCTTCTTCCTATTCCTTGTCCCATATACTTACCTTTTGGGACATGTAACTGTATGATTATGTTGTGAGAACGTACAGTGCCTGGAAAGAGAACACACCACACATTTTTTTTTTTTTTTTACTTAAATTTTTGTTTGTAAAATTTTTAAAACTTTTTCTTAAAAAACATATTGCCGTCATCCACCCAGGAGGCTCTTCGTTTTCTTCATTTGTGCCCTTGTCTTTGATCTGTGAATGAAAAACATCATCAGTTTTGCCTTGTAAGTATTTTGCTTATCTAGGGGTTTTGGTTTGGTCCATTTTTAGGGTTAATTTTTCCCTAAGTTATTACATTAATGTGTCTTGGACCATGTTTTTGTTGTTTTGGGCCGGAGTTTAAACTACATGTATGATATATTTTTTAAACTTACAAGGCTTAGGGCCAACAGGGCGTCTGGGGCGCAGCCTCCTCCCTGGTTCCACCATCTCGTCCTCCTGTGAAGCTGTTTGGATCCAAAACACAAGGATATTATTGACTCTTTGTGCCTCCTGAATGTCAGATTAGGTTAGGCTTCTATGCATCCAATCACTCACCTTCCCCAGGCACCTCTTCAGCTTGCCCAGCTTCATCCACTCTCCTTTGGGATGGTCCTGCGAAGTCATCATCTAAAAATAACAATAGTGCACATTAGTATATGTCTTTATTGCATGTATCCGGACATATGTAGGTTTGAGAGTCTTACCGGAGTCAGGTTGCTGCTGTGGCTGGTTTGACTCCCTGCTGTGCGACTCCCCTCCCCCCCCTGTATTGTGAGGTCCAGCGGCTCCTCATACTCACTGGCAGAGGAGGGGGTGGCCGTTGGCACTGGTGTGGCACCACCTATACTTTCCCCAGTACCTCCCAACACTGGGCTTCGGGCTCTTGTCCGGGTGGGGCGGAAACACAAATTCCATTCATGCGCTGCAATATAAACACAATCATAAACACAGGCCCAGGCAAGGGCAGTGTGTTTATTGCATGTCATGTACCAAGACTTACCGGGAAAGTGCTTTGCAAAGTACCGCCTCACCCGGGGCCTATGCCTCCTCTTCAAATCCGACCAGTGTTGGGCGATCTGGGTGAAGGTATAGGTGGTTCCCGAACTCCTGGCAATTGCCTCCACCACCGCCAGTGCCAACGTCCTCTTCTCGAAGTCGCACGGCAGGAAATCATAACGGTTCCTCAGCATCATCTGTATAAAAAAACACAATGGCAGAGCATTAGTGACACAAATAGATGACACAGTCTCATGTACTATCTAAAGCCAGTTTCGGAGACTCATTCCTACTCACATGGGCCTACTTAGTCTACCTGCCTCTAGGTTAGTGTGCTGCTGCGCACATGTTTAAAACTAAGCTGGTCTATTAGTTTACTTAAACAAGTCAGTTGGTCCTAATCTAAGCCTGCCATTGCTATTTTTTGTTTAGCGGCTTGTGCGCGCACATAAACGCACGCTCGCCTACACACATCCATTATAATTTGTCGTGCTCCTCTGTGTAGATTGCTGGCGAGATTTTTCAGGATCTTCCGGCTATGGTTCTGACGTCCCCCCGTGGTGACGTGCGATGCTCGCGTGCACGCAGCCACACACGCTGCAGAACACGCCCACACGGAAACACTATTTAAAGGTCAATGCACTCAGTTCTGTGTTTATTACCATATCACTATGGCCAGACCAAAAGGGAGCCGTAATACCCCCAAAAGCCCAGAGGCACATACTAGCCGCACAGATAGACCTCACCAAAAACAACACAAGAGCAGGCACAAGAGCCGAGAGGGACATGCACATACTCAAAGGGTGGATAAGCCAGACACACAGGCTGCTCTCAAAAAACGCAGGAGCAATGAGTGGACTCAATACCTGCTACATTTCTTGGCAGAACCTACCCAGTCCACCAATTATAGAAGACATTCGTGATTTGGAGGAGGAGGACACAATTCAGATGCAGCCAAGGCCAACCAAACCAGTGGGCGAACATCAAACCCAACAGGCCCAGCAACTTCAGCCCCTGGTGTCCACTAACCAAACCTCTGTGGCACCAACCTCTTCTGCCATCCGCACAACAGACTCTGCGCCAAGCCAGCCACCAGCAGCCACTCAATCTGGAGCAGAACCACCCACCCATGCCAGTGGCAGAACACATCCAAGGCGACATATCAGCCAGAGGAGACAGCTGCAGATCATGGAGGAAGCCTGGCACCAGGAGAATGTTGAATTTTCTGCAAACACACAGAGATTTAATGAAACTGTGTGTACCCAAATCACCTCGATGTCTACCCAATTAGAGGTTTGACACCAAAATGTCTCTTGGCTGCTGCAAGAAACCAGACAACTAACCAGGCATATGGGTGAAATGGTCCACCAATGGCAGCTCATTAACACATATTGCAGCAAACATTCACCCACACCAGCCATCAACTGCCACCTCATACTCTTCAGACCACTAAATGGATGTGTTTATGTATTTGACCCCATGTTAAGCTTTACAGAATCCAACAAAAAAGTTTGTAACTTAATTTTTTCAGGATCACCAAAAATTAAACAAAACCAAAAAAAAAAAGGAATGTTATTTAAGAAAAAACATTGTCCACAAGTTGTGAACGGATCGCCTGTGCTGTGCCACTTTGGGATCCGGAGTAGGGAGGTGTGACTTCTTCCGAAATCTGTAAAGTGGCTTCAGGCAGGTCAGTGTATCTTGATACCCGGCTTTGTATGGCCAGGTTGTGCATGACCCCACACGCAATTATTATTTGGATGACCTTGGCGGGCTCATACAGCAGGGCACCCCCAGTCTGGTCCAGACAGCGGAAGCGCATCTTCATCAAGCCAAAGGCCCGTTCCACCACTGAGCGCGTCCTCCTATGCGCAGTGTTATACCGCTCCTGGGCCTGCGAGGATGGGTGGAGGATGGGGGTGAGTAACCAGGGGAGCAATGGATAGCCAGAATCACCTGCCAAAAAGAAAAAAAAAATTAAGCACACACCATAATACCAAAAACAAATGACAAATGGGCCCCTGTGCCACATATGTAGTGGCAGGCCCCATAACCAGCCGAGACAGAGAAACCTAAACAACAAACATCTAAAGTGTATCTAAACAAGTACCATCATGCTACTAAGGAAGAGACACAAGTACCTTACATGCTACTTCCAAATACGGCATGTTAGGTTACTTTAAACTGCTAAAAACAGGGAACAACAGACAGAAGCCTAAGGGGAAGAGGCTCAATAATGTGCTGCATTCCAGCATTAGTGAACAGGGACAATAGGTGAGCTGTGCAGTGTCAGTGCAAAGCACAGTTCTGATGAGGCAACATGCACATCCACCCAGCACACTCCTGTACAATGACTCTGGGATGCAACATAGCTTAGAGGGCCAGGACAGAAAGGTATAGTGGCGAATCACAAACAAAGCCATAGGAGGAAATACTGGTAAGTAAGTGAGTGTAAACTTCTACTGTTTCATTGGAGTCTATAACAGATTAGTGGGGTACAGGCACAGACCAATCAGAAAAATCATGCTGGACGGCAACAACTATTTTTAAACACATACGTTGGCATGTCGCCTATATTATAAAAGCACAACTTAACCGCATTCCAGGCTTCCGCTGTGTCTGGGAAAAAAATAAATTTTGGTGCCAGGGTAGCCATGCCATCCAAAAACTTGGTAAGGCTGCGGCTCAGCGTAGACTGGGACATCCCCACGGAGAAGACACCCAGTCTCTGGAACGAGCCGTTTGCCAAAAACTGCAGGCGGCCAACCAATTTGGTCATACCTGCAATTGCATGACCCTTTCTTTGTGGTGCGGGCTAACCATGGCCGCAGCTGCCTATACAAGTCCTGGAGAGAAACACAGTTAAGGCGGGTGAGCTCGAATAGCTCCACGTCATGCATGCCATCGATGTCCAGACGTGTGCGGTGCAGCCTGGTTTCTGCCATGCTCAAAAGAACCAGGCTGTGTAGCTGACGCCTTTGATGCTCGCGCACAGCAGAATGCATTTCAAAGTCACGGAGCACAAATACAGCTGATAATACTGCCCATAAGTGAAGCGTCGACACCCTCGTTAAATTGGGCTGGTTTCAATCGGAAATCAAGGCTCTGAATCAATTAAAAAAACGGACCAATCAACGGGCCGTCCGTTTTCACGGAGTTCAGCCTCTTGCGTGCCGTCAATCGGAAAGGTGCATGCCGACACACCTGAGCGCATACACGCACACAAAAAGCAACGTAGCACCCTTTCATGACCGATCACAGCCCAAAACCAACGGGAAAACGTAAGGGATAGCTGAACGGGGAGGCTCTGCATCAGGCCATATATGACGCCCCCTCTCAACTGGACATCCCTAAAGCTCAGGCCTTTTTTGAAGACGTCAAAGTACCCTCTCTCACCACAACCCAAGAGGAAATGGTGGATGATAATATTAAAGTTGAAGAGGTTACTAAAAGCAATTAAAACATTAAAAACCAATAAAAGGCCTGGGCCTGACGGATTCTCAGCTCTCGTCTATAAAAAACTGGCCCCCATCATAGCCCCACGTTTGGCTAAAGTGTACAATTATATAAAACAAGGCCATCACATGGACCTAGATATGCTGAGAGCAGCAATAGTCATGATACCCAAACCGGGCAAGGACCATCAAAATTGGACAAACTTTAGGCCAATATCGCTACTGAATATAGATTTTAAAATACTAACTAAAATATTAGCTAATAGAATTAATGAGTTTCTTGGGGACATACTACACAGGGACCAAGTAGGCTTCGTGCCCAGGAGACAAGCAGGAGAAGGGTCTTAACCTTGAAGCCATGCTACTCTCTCTTGACGTAGAAAAAGCCTTTGACTCCCTGTAGCGATAACCCTTTTCAACTTGTCCTTCTGACTCTCCATCAGGGTAGCACTCTCTCTGGGTAGAAAGGACCATCCCACCGCTGCCACCAATTGTAGTGATAACCCTTATCGCCGGAGGGCTTCACCGCCCGAGACGTCCTTTCCCAATGGTGAGAGGTGCTGCTGGAATTCCAGAGTTGTCCGTGGGGAAACAGGAACAGCCCTTACAAGGGCTAGTGAATTGTAATATAGCGTTTCCCCCAATAAGAGACAGAACTCAGTATTGAGGGTGAAGGTGAAGTGTTTTTATTAGTGGCACTCTAGGCCTTATATACACAAGTCTCTATTGCATGACACACACACCGACCAATAGCAGCAGGGCAAACAATCCCTCAACTCTGCCGGTGACGCAATCAGTAGAACAATAGCAGGCTGTAATATAATTATAATCAATCAGGACAATGCCATTGACTGTGACGTAATCAACAATACACAATGGCAGTCAAAATACAATGACATTGCCTGTAACAGTATCAAAATACAATGACCTAATTAAGAAAAGGCCAGTGAATGACCCGGTGGGCAACTGAATAGTGATGACATCCAAAAGACAGAGCGTCTGTCACAATGCCCCCTTTTTGTGGAACACCCGGCAGACCCGGATTGACCCTGTTCGGGTTAACGTGGGGCTGTCCGGACTCTTGTTAGGGGCAGAGTTCTGTTTGCCGGGATAATCCATCTGCATTACCGTTTTGTCTACCGGGCCTGTATACACACACACACATACAGTTGTACTCACAGGGTGCTGGTCTTGTCTTTTCCCCCCAATAAGAGACAGAACTCAGTATTGAGGGTGAAGATTATACCCCCCCCCACACACACACACACACATACAGTTGTACTCACAGGGTGCTGGTCTTGTCTTTTCCCCCCAATAAGAGACAGAACTCAGTATTGAGGGTGAAGATTATACGCACACACACACATACAGTTGTACTCACAGGGTGCTGGTCTTGTACACACACATGTACTCACAGGGTTCTGGTCTTGTACACACACATGTACTCACAGGGTGCTGGTCTTGTACACACACAGTTGTACTCACAGGGTGCTGGTCTTGTACACACACAGTTGTACTCACAGGGTGCTGGTCTTGTATTTTCCCCCCAATAAGAGACAGAACTCAGTATTGAGGGTGAAGGTGAAGTGTTTTTATTAGTGGCACTCTAGGCCTTATATACACAAGTCTCTATTGCATGACACACACACCGACCAATAGCAGCAGGGCAAACAATCCCTCAACTCTGCCGGTGACGCAATCAGTAGAACAATAGCAGGCTGTAATATAATTATAATCAATCAGGACAATGCCATTGACTGTGACGTAATCAACAATACACAATGGCAGTCAAAATACAATGACATTGCCTGTAACAGTATCAAAATACAATGACCTAATTAAGAAAAGGCCAGTGAATGACCCGGTGGGCAACTGAATAGTGATGACATCCAAAAGACAGAGCGTCTGTCACACTCCCTCTCCTGGCAATACCTCCACTTCACTTTGGAAAAATGGGGTTTTGGCCCCGGCTTCCTCTCCTGGATCTCAGCCATCTACACCCAACCATCCGCCGACATTAAATATGCTGGCTTTAACTCCTCAAATTTTCCCATAAAGCGAGGCACCAGGCAGGGCTGCCCCCTATATCCCATATTATTTATTTTAGCCTTGGAGCCTCTGGCAATGAAAATGAGGCAAAACCCCTCCATTAAAGGAATCCCACTAGCTAATTAAGACCATAAGATATCTCTATTTGCGGATGACATGCTCCTCATGTTGACATCCCCCACATCTCAGCACCCAATGCCATTAAACTCCTCTCAGACTTCGGACATATCTCAGGCCTAAAACAAAATGCTTCAAAATCAACAGCCTTAGATATCTCCTTAACAAACAATACCAGACAAACATTAACTAATAACTTTGCCTGGACCTGGACCCAGAAACTACCCTATTTAGGAATCAAACTTACAAACAGCTATGATAAGCTCTACAACGCAAACTACCCAGAACTTTTCAAAACTCTTGATAAATTACTAACATCATGGCAAATGGTGAGGCTATCCTGGCTAGGACGAATAGCGGCGTTGAAAATGGTATTCCTTCCTAAGATCTTGTACTTATTCAGGGTCCTCCCAATACTAGTCCCGAAAAAGGCACTAGATATAGCACAATGGAAAATTCTAGCATACACCTGGAACAAAGCTAAACATAGGGTTAAAAAAGCCACACTGTTCTGCAAAAAGGAACATGGCGGCCTTGCCTTCCCATCCCTACATAAGTATTTCCTTGCTGCCCAAATAGCTAAACTAGTTCTACTGCACACCTCTAACTATGCTCCCACTTGCGTCTCCATTGACAGAATGCAATGTGGTACGACGTCGCCAGCTGCTCTATTATGGACACCCAAAGCACGCAGGCCCAAACTTCTCTCCTCCATACTCTCATTCTCTTTATCAATATGGGACAAAATTAAGCACCAGTTCACTTCACTCCACACACCAGCCGCTCCTTTCTTAGGTAACCCTATGTTTCCTCCGGGAATTACGCATCCAACCAGCTTTAACTGGTGGACACAGAAAAATCTTATGATAGTGGACAATTTATGTATACCGACAAGAATGAAATCTATGCAAGAGCTGTCGCCCAGAGATCCATTCCCGCCACATGAGATGTTCAGACTATTTCAAATACAACACTATATTAAATGCTTACTAAAACAATCCTCCCCTCCTTATAGGAGAACAGACTTTGACCTTAGATGCATACGCGATCATTTCAGTGGTGGACTCATCTCTGGTATATACTCAGTTCTGGCCACCCCACCAAACCCGATCAGGCACGCCTATATGGCAAGATGGGAGTCAGAATTGGGAGATACAAAGCCCCCAGAAGCTTGGCAAAGCATTTGGGGCCAAACTAAGAAAGTATCCAGTAACGCTCTAGTGCTGGAAAATGCATACAAAGTGATGTTCAGATGGTACTACACCCCTGATCGGATCAATAAATTCTCCCCTTCAGAATCCCCTTGCTGCTTCAGAGGCTGTAACGTCAGAGGTGACGTGATGCATGTCTGGTGGGACTGCCCGGTAACTAGAGACATATGGGATAGGGCCTATAAAGTTATATCAGAAGTCCTCCATACACCATTGAACAAAGACCCCTGGGAAGCCCTTCTGTCTCTGAAAATGGGCACATTCTCCCCGTTGGCATTTAGCCCTCCATATTTTCACAGCAGTGAAAGCCACGATAGCCAGGTGTTGGAAAATGCCCTCCATCCCTTGGTCAGAGATACAAAATAAAATATCTGACACCCTTTGCAATGAAAAAATAACGGCAATAGTAAATGATTCCTATGATAAGTTCAGGAAAGTGTGGGACCCATGGGTGGAATATATAGGCCTGCAGAACTCCCGGGTTGACCCGGTCTTCCCGATGTAATTGATTCCCCCCTTCTGGACTATCCTGAAGAACACCAATACACCATCCCTGGTAATCTTACTCAAGCCACTTCCCCGCCTCCCCCCCCCCCACCCGCTCCAAACCTATTTCTTCCAACTCTAATTTGTTTGTGTTATTCTTAAAATCTATCCCCTCGATTCAAAGAGCAAAAGTTAATTGATTTCGGATCGAGAATCGTAAGTTTGGGTGGGTGTTAGTCATTTTTTCCTGTTTTTTTGGCCATTTCCGACTCGCACGAGCCTACGTTCGAATGCGTATATGCTCTTACGATCATCGCAAGTTTGTTCCTAAATTTTAGGATCAAAACGTAAAACTTAGGATCAAATCCTAAAACTTAGGATGAAAACGTAAAACTTAGGCTAATTGGATGTGTTTCGGTGTGATTCAGATAACAGTTTTCAAACCTCTAAATACGTTTTAAAAGCAAGTCACTGCCGACACCTTTTAGCAGTCGGATTGCTGTTCTTGAACAGGTTTTTTGGCTATGCGGAGGAGTCTGCGCGTCTTGAGCTGCAATGAACTGCATATATCAGCATGGCCGAGCCCATAAATTGTATTGCAATGCATACCTGAGTCATGTATGCCTTATAAAAGCATTTTAATGTGGACCTTAATTAGTCCTTTGCATGTAAACCTTTATTTGGCAATATATTTGCGTTAATTAAAGAAACTTATGTCCTTTGTTATTTATTTTTAAATTGATGTACTAGAATAATATTTTTAGATTGCATTTATTGGTGTAGTTGTTTACCTTTGCTTTGTTTAATTATTTAAGCACATCTTTGGTCAGATGCATCACACTTACTGAGGAGAGGAGAGCGGGATAAAGTGCAGGATGTGGGTTACTGCTGTATTTTGCACAGACACAGCAGAGCTGGGGGCACGGAAAGGTCAGAAATCAAAGAATCCAGAGCAACACAGTCACAAGGCCCTTTCTGTTTGCAGGCTGCCCGATAATACCTGAGCCGCCATCTTGCCTGTTTCTAGGCTCATAACATGCAGAAGTTGCTGGGTGTTTTTTAATATTTGAGAGCAATCTGTATGTAGAGGGTGTGGGTAACCACACCAAAAATTTAAAGTTGTACCATTGGAAGCCAAAATATAAAAATTAAATCCACAAGTAAAAAATGCAAGTTAAGTAAAAATTAAACAAAGTTAGATTTACTTATGCAAATGCATTCATTAATGGTTGGTTACTGCAAAATGAATGAAATAAAGAAAAATAAAAGACCAAATATTTAGAATGCACTTTAATGAGGTAAGTTTGTAGTGCGGAGCCGCAAGATCAGAAGGATTTACGTCCAGACAAAAAAGGAAAAAGGGCAAAACCAATGTTGCAACCTGAGAAATGAAACGGAAAAATCAGGATGGAAACTGACATAGGTCTGATTCCCGAACTGCCATACGAACGGACGTATATTTTAGGATAGAAACGTATTTGCTTATAGAATCACTCGCAAGTTCATACGAACGCACGAGCGGACGGGAAAAATAGGATGATCGTGACCCAAATCCAAGCTGTTACATGTTTCTTTGAATCAACCCATATGTCTATAATGTTTGATATCAGCAAAGACAGCACTTTGGACCAAAGCAAAGATTAAGATCAAGGTTTACCTTAGAAGGTTTAATCAGCAACCAGTTCAACTAAATTTCAGTTAAATATTGTTTATATCCTTTTATCCGTCAAGTCCAGGACACTAGCGCACAAAATCAGACAACGAGTCAGCAGAGAGACTATAAGCTTTATTTCAGTTGACAACAGTTTAAGACACATCTGTTAGACAATGTCATAGCATGTGATTTTTGATATGCTGTCTTTTGTACTTGAAAACCTTAATAAAACCTTTGTAAAAGAAGTGAACCCAATGGTTCACAAGGAAGTTCAGGATTCAGGGTTCAGAAATCAGATTCAGGAGCTCTGCTTCAGCGTTCAGGTTCCAGATGACAGAGTAAAATGCTGAGCCCTGACTACATGCCAGACTCAGCATATAAAGGCCAGCAGCTAATTAGCCCAGGTGCTGGCTGATCTCCAGGAGCTCTGCAGGACAGCACCACCTGGTGGTCAAGCTGCATACTACAGAGAAGCAGGCGAAGGCTAAGGAGGAACTCCAGGCATGACACTCATCTTTTTTGGCCCAGTGCAGTCTGTATTCCCCTGGCTCTGGTGTCCTCTTCATCCAGCGAGTTCTCTCCTCATTTTTCTTGGCCCAGTGCACTCCGTATTCCTCTGGCTCCGGTGTCCTCTTCAACCAGTGAGTCGGCTCCTCATCTTTCTTGCCCACTGCATTCCGTATTCCCCTGGCTCCAGTGTCCTCTTCATCTACTGAGTCGCCTCCTCATTTTTCTTGGCCCAGTGCGGCCTGTATTCCCCTTGCTCCCGTGTCTTTTTCATTCAGTATGTCGGCTCCTCATCTTTCTTGGCCCAGTGCACTCCATATTCCCCTGGCTGTCCTCTTAATCCAGCGACTCAGATCCTCATTATTCTTGGCCCAGTGCAGTCCATATTCCCCTTGCTCCAATGTCCTCTTCATCCAGCGAGTCAGCTCCTTATCTTTCTTGCCCAGTGAACTCCGTATTCCCCTGGCTCCAGTGTCCTCTTCATCTACCAAGTCGGCTCCTCATAATTCTTAGCCCAGTACGGCCCGTATTCCCCTTTGCTCCCGTGTCTTCTTCATCCAGCGAGTCGGCTCCTCATCTTTCTTGGCCCAGTGCACTCCGTTCTCCCTTGGCTCTGGTGTTCTCTTCATCCAGCGAGTCGGCTCCTCATCTTTCTTGGCCCAGTGCAGCCCGTATTCCCCTTGCTCCGATGTTCTCTTCATCCAGCGAGTCAGCTTCTCATCTTTCTTGGCTTAGTGCGCTCCGTTCTCCCTTGGCTCTGGTGTCCTCTTCATTCAGCGAGTTGCCTCCTCATCTTTCTTGGCCCAGTGCACTCCGTATTCCCCTTGCTGTCCTCTTCATCCAGCGACTCAGATCCTCATTATTCTTGGCCCAGTGCAGTCCATATTCCCCTTGCTCCAATGTCCTCTTCATCCAGCGAGTCAGCTCCTTATCTTTCTTGCCCAGTGAACTCCGTATTCCCCTGGCTCCAGTGTCCTCTTCACCCAGGGAGTCCGCTCCTTATCTTTCTTGCCCAGTGCACTCCGCATTCCCCTGGCTCCAGTGTCCTCTTCATCTACCAAGTCGGCTCCTCATAATTCTTAGCCCAGTACCGCCCGTATTCCCCTTTGCTCCCGTGTCTTCTTCATCCAGCGAGTCGGCTCCTCATCTTTCTTGGCCCAGTGCGCTCCATTCTCCCTTGGCTCTGGTGTCCTCTTCATTCAGCGAGTTGCCTCCTCATCTTTCTTGGCCCAGTGCAGTCCATATTCCCCTTGCTCCAATGTCCTCTTCATCCAGCGAGTCAGCTCCTTATCTTTCTTGCCCAGTGAACTCCGTATTCCCCTGGCTCCAGTGTCCTCTTCATCTACCAAGTTGGCTCCTCATAATTCTTAGCCCAGTACGGCCCGTATTCCCCTTTGCTCCCGTGTCTTCTTCATCCAGCGAGTCGGCTCCTCATCTTTCTTGGCCCAGTGCGCTCCGTTCTCCCTTGGCTCTGGTGTTCTCTTCATCCAGCGAGTCGGCTCCTCATCTTTCTTGGCCCAGTGCAGCCCGTATTCCCCTTGCTCCGATGTTCTCTTCATCCAGCGAGTCAGCTTCTCATCTTTCTTGGCTTAGTGCGCTCCGTTCTCCCTTGGCTCTGGTGTCCTCTTCATTCAGCGAGTTGCCTCCTCATCTTTCTTGGCCCAGTGCACTCCGTATTCCCCTTGCTGTCCTCTTCATCCAGCGACTCAGATCCTCATTATTCTTGGCCCAGTGCAGTCCATATTCCCCTTGCTCCAATGTCCTCTTCATCCAGCGAGTCAGCTCCTTATCTTTCTTGCCCAGTGAACTCCGTATTCCCCTGGCTCCAGTGTCCTCTTCACCCAGGGAGTCCGCTCCTTATCTTTCTTGCCCAGTGCACTCCGCATTCCCCTGGCTCCAGTGTCCTCTTCATCTACCAAGTCGGCTCCTCATAATTCTTAGCCCAGTACCGCCCGTATTCCCCTTTGCTCCCGTGTCTTCTTCATCCAGCGAGTCGGCTCCTCATCTTTCTTGTCCCAGTGCGCTCCATTCTCCCTTGGCTCTGGTGTCCTCTTCATCCAGCGAGTCGGCTCCTCATCTTTCTTGGCCCAGTGCGGCCCCTATTCCCCTTGCTCTGATGTTCTCGTCATCCAGCGAGTCAGCTTCTCATCTTTCTTGGCTTAGTGCGCTCCGTTCTCCCTTGGCTCTGGTGTCCTCTTCATTCAGCGAGTTGCCTCCTCATCTTTCTTGGCCCAGTGCAGTCCATATTCCCCTTGCTCCAATGTCCTCTTCATCCAGCGAGTCAGCTCCTTATCTTTCTTGCCCAGTGAACTCCGTATTCCCCTGGCTCCAGTGTCCTCTTCATCTACCAAGTCGGCTCCTCATAATTCTTAGCCCAGTACGGCCCGTATTCCCCTTTGCTCCCGTGTCTTCTTCATCCAGCGAGTCGGCTCCTCATCTTTCTTGGCCCAGTGCGCTCCGTTCTCCCTTGGCTCTGGTGTTCTCTTCATTCAGCGAGTCGGCTCCTCATCTTTCTTGGCCCAGTGCAGCCCGTATTCCCCTTGCTCCGATGGTCTCTTCATCCAGCGAGTCAGCTTCTCATCTTTCTTGGCTTAGTGCGCTCTGTTCTCCCTTGGCTCTGGTGTCCTCTTCATTCAGCGAGTTGCCTCCTCATCTTTCTTGGCCCAGTGCACTCCGTATTCCCCTTGCTGTCCTCTTCATCCAGCGAGTCAGATCCTCATTATTCTTGGCCCAGTGCAGTCCATATTCCCCTTGCTCCAATGTCCTCTTTATCCAGCGAGTCAGCTCCTTATCTTTCTTGCCCAGTGAACTCCGTATTCCCCTGGCTCCAGTGTCCTCTTCACCCAGGGAGTCCGCTCCTTATCTTTCTTGCCCAGTGCACTCCGCATTCCCCTGGCTCCAGTGTCCTCTTCATCTACCAAGTCGGCTCCTCATAATTCTTAGCCCAGTACGGCCAGTATTCCCCTTTGCTCCCGTGTCTTCTTCATCCAGCGAGTCGGCTCCTCATCTTTCTTGGCCCAGTGCGCTCCATTCTCCCTTGGCTCTGGTGTCCTCTTCATCCAGCGAGTCGGCTCCTCATCTTTCTTGGCCCAGTGCGGCCCGTATTCCCCTTGCTCCGATGTTCTCGTCATCCAGCGAGTCAGCTTCTCATCTTTCTTGGCTTAGTGCGCTCCGTTCTCCCTTGGCTCTGGTGTCCTCTTCATTCAGCGAGTTGCCTCCTCATCTTTCTTGGCCCAGTGCACTCCGTATTCCCCTTGCTGTCCTCTTCATCCAGCGACTCAGATCCTCATTATTCTTGGCCCAGTGCAGTCCATATTCCCCTTGCTCCAATGTCCTCTTCATCCAGCGAGTCTGCTCCTTATCTTTCTTTTCATCATTTAAGGGAAGGGAAACACATTTTAGCGAGTCAGATGCCCATCAGTTGAGCATTAGAGAGGGTTGTGTGTATAACAAGGAAATACTAATGTAATGCACAGCCACTCATGAGCAAAAGGGGGTGCAGGCCTATTGAGGACCTTGGTACAGAGTACCACCTAAATTAATTCTAACCACAATGAGCTGCCAGCACAGACTCAAAACAGTCCCCTTCAAGCAAGGCCGCACAAACCAAAGTATAAAAATGTATATCTTTAATATCAAAAAGTACCAATACAATTAAGACAAACCATACACTTGACATACACAAAGACTATTTTAAAAAACATGAACGGTAAGGCCCTCTAGTGGCCAAACCTTAAATGACTCTAATAGGGGTATTTGTACACTGCCTGACTCAAGCAAAATACATAGATAATGACTGTGTGGCTTCATGAAACATAAGCAGCTGGTACATCACAAAATAGTGAATATAACACTGTAACTAAGTGAATAATTAATTAACACAATCCAAGAAAAGATCCTTTTGGGCTTGCACGAACCAAAGCTATGGTTTATGCATAACCCAAATTGATCAAAAAGTGCAATGTGCTACAAACAATGACCACGTGTGTAAAATTACAACATGTGCAAAACTTTGCATGTGCAAACAATCAGCCTAAACACAAAGTCCATAATACAATTTCATAATAAATAAAAGACAGGCATATGTATAGAAAAGATAAAGTTCATATCACCATAATACTTGAGAGTCTCAGGCTGCCACTCAGGGGGCTATGTAAGCATCTACGCGTTACGTGGGCGTGTCCCCGCCCACTTCCTCAGGATGCAGATCACCTGCAGGGTTGTGTGTATATGCGGTATTATCCACATTGTTGGTATAAATATGTGTTTTCATTTTACTTCAGTTGAATGAGGGAAGAAAGAGATAGATGAGGAAAGGAGGGAAAAGAATGGAAAAGAAAAGCCCAGATATTATTGTCATTATTATTTCTCACTAATTATTATTTCAAAAATAAGTCTACATCCCAGCGGAAATTCATCCCATCAGGGATGCGAGTATTCAAACTAAAAATCCAGTATACTTCCCTCTGTAATAACTTTTCATGGGTATCACCCCCTCTTGGACCGGGGACAATTTTTTCTATTCCCTTATACCTTAGACTACTTAAATCTCCTCCATGTTTTTCTTTAAAGTGTCTGCTTACATCTGAGGGCGATGCGGCCGTATTCCCTTGGCTCCGGTGTCCTCTTCATCCAGCGAGTTTGCTCACTCCTTATCATTCTTGGCCCAATGCACTCTAGATTCCCCTGGCTCCGGTGTCCTCTTCAACCAGCAAGTCCGCTCCTCCTCTTTCTTGGCCCAATGCGGCCCATATTCCCCTGGCTCCGGTGTCCTCTTCATCCAGCGAGTCTGCTCGCTCCTTATGATTCTTGGCCCAGTGTGGTCCGTATTCCCCTGGCTACAGTGTCCTCTTTATCCAGTGAGTTGGCTCCTCATCTTTCTTGGCCCAGTGCGGCCCTTATTCCCCTGGCTCCGCTGTCCTCTTCATCCAGCAAGCCGCTCCTCATCATTCTTGGCCCAATGCGGCCCATATTCCCCTGGCTCCGGTGTCCTCTTCATCAAGCGAGTCTGCTCGCTTCTTATCATTCTTGGCCCAGTGCAGTCCGTATTCCCCTGGCTCCAGTGTCCTCTTTATCCAGTGAGTCAGCTCCTCGTCTTTCTTGGCCCAGTGCGGCCCTTATTCCCCTGTCTCCGGTGTCCTCTTTATCCAGTGAGTTAGCTCCTCATCTTTCTTTGCCCTGTGTGCCTTGTATTCCCCTGGCTCCAATGTCCTTTTTATCCAGCAAGTCGGCTCCTCATCATTCTTGTCTCAGTGCACTCCGTATTCCCCTGGCTCCAGTGTCCTCTTCATCCAGCAAGTCCGCTCCTCATCTTTCTTGGCCCAGTGCGGCCCGTATTCCCCTGGCTCAAGTGTCCTCTTCATCCAGCGAGTCGGCTCCTCATCTTACAGAGATGTAGTTAGGCTTTCTGGAACCTGGGGCAAAGATTCAAATTGCCCCCCCCCCACCTAAATCAATGGCGACCGGGGGTGGCTGTGATGGGCGTTGAGTGTGCTGCTCTAACTCACCTCAGCTTGATCCTTTTCTTCAGCAGCAGCGGTGGCAGCCAGACAGGACTACAAAAAAATGGCCATCAGCTCCCATGAGTGAGGACACCCCTAGTGCCTGCCTGCACCGCTCCAAGAAGGACTGGGCTGAGGTGAGTTCTAGCAGGTGCATTCTTTAGGTGAAGCGGGTTGATGAGGTCTTCAGCTTTTCCATATCCGGGTTGGATGCTAAACTCCAACACAGATTTCTGGTTGAAACCTATGTTCGGGGTTTCAACGAACTCGAAAAGTTCACTACGAACACAAACTTTGCGCTTTGGGTTCGCCCATCTCTATTCATGTTCCTTTGGACTAGTTCGGTGTATTGACCTTGTATTAATAAATGCTGACACATTTAGTTTTTTTCTTCTAAGAGACCTTTTTTTGGCTGCTTGGATTGGCCTAACCCCGGCCACAGGACAAAGTTGTGTAAACAGCTTGTAAAAGCCAGACTTTTTATTTTTGTTATTTAACAGCTGAGAAAAGTTATTAAGCTTAGAAACTGATCCCCTGGCCTTTCCCATAATCATCCCCCTAGACACACAGTATACTTGTTTGTACAGTAAAATGAATGAGGCTGAATGAGGCTGATAGGTATAAAAGTATCGCTTGGCACATTTATTCCGGGCACTCGGTATACAGCAGACGATCCTTCATAGTGACTCCAATCCTTTACCTGTAGCATCTAATGTGGACATTTCCGTACATTGCCAGTAATCTTCCCAGCTTGATCTTCAGCTTAAATCTCTCCATGCCTAAAGTGCATCTGTAGGCAAAAAAAAAACATTTTCTTCATCGTTCTGCTGTACTATATAGCAGTGAGGATGCGCGAACTAGGCTGCCCTGCTGCGCATCTCCGCTGTTAAAACAAGAGAACGAGTGCCTGGATAGTCACCACTCCTGGGCCTCTTCTGCAGCATACTGCAGATGTGTGTGACCGAGCCCTCTGTTTTTAACCAAGTTTAGAGACAGATTGTAGGTTGGTCTGCAAGCTAACAGGGTTGAGTGCTGTGGCTCCTTTAAGACTTTTGTATCCTAATTGCCCTGCTAACGTGCACCTCCCAGGTTAGTTATAAAATGGTCTGAGTGGCTGCCACCCCTCCTCTTCTGCAGGCACACCAGAGCAACCTTTCAGTCCCTATGACGCACGCAAACACGCTACCCCGAGCAGCCTATCAGTGCGGACAGCAGCCAAACCTATTAGTGCTGGCCCTAGCAGCAGACGTACAGGGGGGCTGCTGATTGGGAGTATTGAGCAACGGAGAAGGTAAGGGGATGTTTTTTTTTTTTTATTTTAGCCTACAGGTGCCCTTTATGATTCCACCACTGTGTTATGTTTATTCCTTTAACTTATTAGACAATCTTGCTTGACAGTTACGTATGAGGCAGTGATGCAGGAGTGGTTCTGCTTTTTTTTTCAGTTCTGGTTAATCTGGAGACAATCTTTAGAGAGTCGTTCCCATACCACGGCATGGTGCACACATCACATTGCACTGTAAGCTATCTGAATTCTAATAAAAGGCTCATGACTGCTTTAGAAATGATCACAGCTGAATATAGTAGAAACAATCCAGATACATAAATTGTTATTTGGCTTAAATAATGTAACACAAAGGAGCTCTCAGCAGGCTTTTCAGAATGACTCATTTTGCTTGCTACATCCACAACAGGAGGGAGAGATATCCAAGGTCTGAATATCACATCCCAATACACAGCAAGGCACCTGAATTCAAGGAGTGGAACTTTTAGACTATAGGTCCTCTGATATTCCTCTTTAAAGGGTAATTCCACTTTCAATGGCATTCTTAAAAGTTTCCATTATTGTGTGCCTAAATGATGTCCTCAAGGTGCCGAGCTTATCTGTTATTTTTGTGTCTTTTCTATTTGTTTGCAAATCAGTTTTCTTTAGCAACAATGTGTTTATGTTGCAACGTAAAGAGGCGATAGAGCTCAGAGAGCCATATATTGGGATGGGATTTTAATACTTTGGGATGGGCTATCTCCTGTTCTTGCTGTAACTATAACAAACAAGATGAGTCATTCTGGGAAGTCTGACAGCTCCCGGCTGAGAGGTCTATTGTGTTACATTATTTAAGCCAAATAGCAATTCATGTATCTTAGCTGTTTCTATTGTAATCAGCTGTAAAAGACTATAAAGATTGTCTCCTCTGTACACTAGTGCTGTTTGTTTGGTGTCCCCGGCAGAGACATTATGACTTTGGCTTGCCACTCAACATTACTGAGCTCACATTTTAACCCTTCCTGCTCTAATTCAGCCTTTTCTGATGAGGGGTTCACAATCTAGTGCCCCAATAGCAATATAGGTCACTGGCAGCGTTCTCACCTGGGGAAGTCATTGATGCTGCTTGTTTGAGCCAAAGCTTCTGATGAGCTCACCGGCTACAAAGGAAAGATTATGAAAGGAACTCGGCCGATTTGGACGATAAAAACGTGACCTTACTGCAAGAATAGATGTTTTTTATGTGCTGGGAGTTGTTTGTTACTTTTTATTTTAGTTGTAATAGATTGCTATTAAACATGTTCACAAATACTCTGACAGAATGGTATCTAGAACAGTAAGTCCTGAAAGGCACAAAGCCTTCATTGATCATAACACATTAGGGGAATCTGAGCCCATGCTTGGTGAACTCTAAACTCCTCCCCCTCCATTACCGGGGTATTGGCCCACCAAGACTCAGATTCTACAAGGCACTGGAGGCTACCAATGTAGCCAGGCAGTGGGAAAAGCAAGCAGGATTCTCGGCTGCATAGCTCGAGGCATCACCAGTAGGAAGAGGGAGGTTGTGATGCCGCTCTATAGAGCCCTGGTGAGGCCACAGCTAGAATACTGTGTGCAGTTCTCTAGACCTCCCCAGCAAAAAGACATTATTCAAATAGAATGTGTCCAAAGGTGGGCAACAAAAATGGTGGAAGGACTTAAACTTAAAACTGTCTGGAGGAAAGAAGGGAGAGAGGGGAAATGATGGAGACCTTTAAATATGTAAAGAAATTGAATAAGGTTCAGGAAGGAAGTGTTTTTAAAAAGAAACTTAATGATAGAACAAAGGGGCCCAACCTGAAGCTAGTCGGGGAGAAGATCAGGAGCAATGTTCGAAAATATTATTTTACAGAAAGAGTAGTAGATGCTGGGAACAAACTTCCAGCAGAGGTAGTTGAAAATCAACAGTCACTGAATTTAAACATGCCTGGGATAAGCCTCCATCTATCCTACGACATAGAGCACATACAGTATAAACATAAGGGCAGACTAGATGGACTGTATGGCCTCCTTCTGTCGTCAACCTTCTATGTTTCTATGTTTCTACCCCCCCAAGTTATACGTCATAATCCCTAAAACAGCCAATGCATTGGAACTCCCAACCTTCCTCTTCTGTTCTAGATGGACTGATTCTCCTCCGGGGCTCCATCACAGGCCCATTCATATTTATATTTTTGTGAAAGCGTTTTGGCCCTGTCTAGCACCTGCTGAGCGGAGGCTGCTGCTATTTTCCATCGTATTTACGAAGTCAGACTGCCCTGTCGCAGAACCCCACTCGCATTGACGGTGGTCCCTTACGCTTGCGGATGGAGGCGGGAGCTATCGAAGAGGTCGAGCAGAGAGCTGCGGCACCATAGTGAACAATTAGGGATGAGCGAATCGATCCGGACGAACCCGGATTCGATCCGAATTTCATGAAAAATTCGATTCGGATCGAATCCGAATTTCCCCGTGCTTGGATCGCTCGAAGTTTTCCTTTAACATCCATTCATTCACATTACAGGCATTCTAAGATGGCGGACGGGACATGTCCAGACATCTACCCCGCACCAGTGCAAGCTGGGGCAGTCACATGCAGCCTATCAGCAGCCAGCAAGCCCGGTGACGTCACAGCGCTATTTAAGGCAGCGGACATCTTGCTTTTCCTCATTTCTCTATTGCATTCGTGAGAGACAGGACGCTGCTGTAGTCAGGGAGAGACAGTTAGACAGACAGGGACAGACAGGGACAGGCAGGAGACAGGCAGGAAGTCAGCGAGAAGCAGGGAAAGTTAGGAAAAATCGGAGGCAGTCACAGGGAGATTTTTTTTTTTTCATCCAGACTGAGTGTTACTGGCTGGCTGACTGGCTTTGTTAGCGTTTTCAGGCTGCTTATACACTTACTGTGCATATATACTGAACTGATCTCAAGTCTGCTGTGAGGCATCCCATTCTGTGACTACACCAGCCTCTATTTACTATAACCCTTTGCACTTATTCTAAAAGTAATTTGGCCTGATAAAGACACTTTTGCTGCTCCCAGGTGCACTCCGGTTGGGGCATCCCATTCTGTGACTACACCAGCCTCTATTTACTATAACCCTTTGCACTTATTCTAAAAGTAATTTGGCCTGACAAAGACACTTTTGCTGTGCATAGTACTGCTCCCAGGTGCTCTCCGGTTGGGGCATCCCATTCTGTGACTACACCAGCCTCTACTTACTATAACCCTTTGCACTTATTCTAAAAGTAATTTGGCCTGATAAAGACACTTTTGCTGTGCATAGTATTACTGCTCCCAGGTGCACTCTGGTTGGGGCATCCCATTCTGTGACTACACCAGCCTCTATTTACTATAACCCTTTGCACTTATTCTAAAAGTAATTTGGCCTGACAAAGACACTTTTGCTGTGCATAGTACTACTGCTCCCAGGTGCACTCTGGTTGGGGCATCCCATTCTGTGACTACACCAGCCTCTATTTACTATAACCCTTTGCACTTATTCTAAAAGTAATTTGGCCTGACAAAGACACTTTTGCTGTGCATAGTACTACTGCTCCCAGGTGCTCTCCGGTTGGGGCATCCCATTCTGTGACTACACCAGCCTCTATTTACTATAACCCTTTGCACTTATTCTAAAAGTAATTTGGCCTGATAAAGACACTTTTGCTGTGCATAGTACTGCTCCCAGGTGCTCTCCGGTTGGGGCATCCCATTCTGTGACTACACCAGCCTCTATTTACTATAACCCTTTGCACTTATTCTAAAAGTAATTTGGCCTGATAAAGACACTTTTGCTGTGCATAGTACTGCTCCCAGGTGCTCTCCGGTTGGGGCATCCCATTCTGTGACTACACCAGCCTCTATTTACTATAACCCTTTGCACTTATTCTAAAAGTAATTTGGCCTGATAAAGACACTTTTGCTGTGCATAGTACTGCTCCCAGGTGCACTCTGGTTGGGGCATCCCATTCTGTAACATACCATTAGCCTCTGTCTTTACTCTAAGCTGCACACTTATGTCAAGTAATTTGGCCTGTATGAGGCTGCTTACACACTGTTGCTGTGTGCATATATTACTGATCTCAAGTCTGGTTGGGGCATCCCATTCTGTAACATACCATTACCCTCTGTCTTTACTCTAAGCTGCACACTTATGTCAAGTAATTTGGCCTGTATGAGCCTGCTTACACACTGCTGCTGTGCGCATATATTACTGATCTCAAGTCTGCTTGGGGCATCCCATTCTGTAACATACCATTAGCCTCTGTTTTTACTCTAAGCTGCACAGTTATTTCAAGTGATTTGGCCTGTTTCAGCCTGCTTACACACTGTTGCTGTGTGCATATATATTGATCTCAAGTCAGCTTTGGGGCATCCCATTCTGTAACATACCATTAGCCTCTGTCTTTACTCTAAGCTGCACACTTATGTCAAGTAATTTGGCCTGTATGAGGCTGCTTACACACTGTTGCTGTGTGCATATATTACTGATCTCAAGTCTGGTTGGGGCATCCCATTCTGTAACATACCATTAGCCTCTGTCTTTACTCTAAGCTGCACACTTATGTCAAGTAATTTGGCCTGTATGAGGCTGCTTACACACTGTTGCTGTGTGCATATATTACTGATCTCAAGTCTGGTTGGGGCATCCCATTCTGTAACATACCATTAGCCTCTGCATTTACTGTAAGCTGCACAGTTATTTCAAGTAATTTGGCCTGCATGAGCCTGCTTACACACTGTTGCTGTGTGCATATATACTGATCTCAAGTCTGCTTTGAGGCATCCCATTCTGTAACATCACATAACCTACCTACCATACTAAGCAGCTCTCTTATTTACACTAAGCAGCTCTCTTATTTACACTAAGCAGCTCTCTTATTTAAACTAAGCAGGCCTCTTGGAGGCTGATTGTCCACTTTTGGGTGTGCATTTATATTCGGTTTCATATACAGTGGGGTATCCCAATTTGTAAGATAACCTACCCCAACCATGTAAACTAAAGAGGCCTGTTGCAGCCTGAGTTTCTCTGCTTGCGTATGGCCTGCATTACAATCTGTCTCTTTCAATGACACTGCTGCCTGGGGTATCCCAATTTGTAAGATAACCTACCCCAACCATGTAAACTAAAGGTTAAGTCCTTCCAGAAGGAAAACTTATGCCGAACACTATTTTTGTTAGGGGAATTGACCTTTGGATTGATCGGCATGAAATTAAGGATTTTTTTCCAAAGTATGGTGCTGTAAAGAAGGTCAAAATTATTTCTCATACTTGGATTATTGTTACTTTTTGTTCAGCTTAAAATATACCAGGCCACACGGGCATCCCAAGGCACATGCTGATTAACCCTATATGTTAAGCACAAGCATTTCTCATACTTGGATTATTGTTACTTTTTGTTCAGCTTAAAATATACCAGGCCACACGGGCATCCCAAGGCACATGCTGCTTAACCCTATATGTTAAGCACAAGCATTTCTCGTACTTGGATTATTGTTACTTTTTGTTCAGCTTGAAATATACCAGGCCACACGGGCATCCCAAGGCACATGCTATTTTAACCCTATCTGTTATACAACATAAACGTTGATCAGCATCAGCTGCTTTATTAAGCTACTTCCGTTTGCACTTGTTTTTGACTGCTTTTAATAAACCAGGCCGCAGGGCACCCCAAAGCTGCACCTTGCACCCTATCTGGTATACAACATAAGCGTTGATCAGCATCAGCTTCATTAAGCTACTTCAGTTTGCACTTCCTTTTTGACTGCTTTCATTTAACCAGGCCGCAGGGCACCCCAAAGCTGCACGTTGCACCCTATCTGTTTATACTAAATAAGCATCTACAGCCTCAGCTTTATTAAGTTATTGCATTTTGAATTGTTTTGGTCTGCTTTAAATACACCAGGCCGCAGGGTATCCCAAACCTGCATGTTGCACCCCATCTGTTATACTAAATAAGCATTGATCAGCATCAGCTTTATTAAGCTATTGCATTTTGCATTGGTTTTTGTACTGCTGCCAAAACACTAGCCCATATGGGCATCCCAAACCAGCACATGTCACCCTATCTGTTATACTAAATAAGCTTCTACAGGCCCTTTTTTTTATTTATTTATTTTTATTTATATAGAGCTGTAATAGCTTATATAGTGAGGTAAATTTGCCATTTTGCTTCATTATATAGAGCAGCCCCTGTGTAAATCTGAGGGGCAATAGTTTGTATTATGAGGTAAATTCAAGGTTTTGCACCATGATATGGAGCAGCCCCTGTGTAAATCTGAGGGGCAATAGCTTATATTGTGAGGTAAATTTGCCATTTTGCTTCATTATATAGAGCAGCCCCTGTGTAAATCTGAGGGGCAATAGTTTATATTATGAGGTAAATTCATGGTTTTGCACCATTATATGGAGCAGCCCCTGTGTAAATCTGAGGGGCAATAGCTTATATTGTGAGGTAAATTTGCCATTTTGCTTCATTATATAGAGCAGCCCAGTTGCCATCTAAATCAACTACTGTCCGGCCAGTACAGCTTTTCCAGGGCAAACTCTGCTAGTTGCGGACACAAGTCAAGTTTGGCTTCCCAGCAAATCCAGTGGATCCTGAAGGTGTGTTGGCATGGTCATGTCAAGGTATGACATGACCTGCTGTTTGAGGTCCAGCTCCAGGTCTTCCTGCTGCTCATGAGTAGACTCACTATGTGGGTGTAGAAAGCTACTCACTAGCGACTGAAGACTGAGGCTGCTGCTGATGGAGCTGCTGCTGCTGTTCCTTCCACCCCCCCAGCAGCCATGGCAGTGGAAGGTGATCGCAAAGGTCCCCCGAGTCAGACCTGCGGGAGTATGGGCCATGGCACAGATAGACATCGCCCAACTGGCTACATGGGATGTCTCTGTAGTAGGTCAGTTTTTCCTCCCTCTCAGTGGGCATAAAAAATGCCCCCATTTTGTGCCGGAAGCGAGGGTCCAATAAGTTGGAGAGCCAGAAGTCTTCCCGCTGACAAATGGAGACAATTCTGCGCTCACTAGTACGCAAGCATGTGAGCATGCATCGTGCCATTTGTGCAAGTGACTCGGAGGGACTACCTGTCTCCATCTCCACTGTAAACTGCCACGGTGTGTCTGGGTCCTCTGTCTCGCCTTCCTCCCAACCCTCTAGCTCCTGTGGCTGCTCCTGCTCCTCCTCTCCTGTCAGATGACTAGATAAAATGGTCATTTTGTGAAACCTAAACTGTGGTTTGCTGTGCCCCACCCCCTCATCCTCCTCCACTTCAGCCCCCACAGGCTTCATGTGGCTGTGAAATGTATGTGCCATGTCTCCAGTGCCCTGACCAGCCATGGTTTCCAACATGTGTTGTAGTACATGAAGCAGTGGAATCTCATCGTTCATCTCATAGTCCTGGCAACTGATTAATAAAGTAGCTTCCTCAAAGGGCCTGAGCAAACGTTCGGTGTCACGTATGAGCTGCCAATGGTTTACATTGAATTTACACAGGGGTGTCCCCCTATCCGTTTGGATCATCCAGAAATCCGTGATGGCTTTTCTCTGTTCCTATAGTGCAGTGGTCCTCAACCCTGTCCTCAAGGCCCACCAACATGTCATGTTTTTTGGATCTCCAAATAGCCAGCTCTATTGATCTGCAGCTGCACTAATTACTCCACCTGTGCATCTTTGTTGAGATCTGCAAAACCTGGCCTGTTGGTGGGCCTTGAGGATAGGGTTGGGGACCACTGCTATAGTGGATCCTGTGTCACGCTCTGGGTACTACAGCGATCCACTTAGATAACTCCAGCCCTCTCAGTAAGACCTCAACCCCCAATCTCCGCAGCCAGCTTCACCTATAGGAGCCCCCGCTTGCCGGGACGCAGAGCACGCCTGCCCGGGATCGGTTGCTCCCAGGACTTCAATGGCTCAAAGATTGGAGTCTTACTGTTCAGAGGCCTGGAGAACCCGTGGCTGGAAGTGGTGCCGAGCAGCCCAATGGCTGAGCGTATACGGAAGTCCAACAGGCTTTGGGTCGGCAACGGAAGTTCTGAGATGGCAACGGAACAATAGGGTTGGACAATTCGTGGTCGAGGATCAAGCAGAGGTCGGCAACAGGAGATCAGATCGGGGATGGTCAAACACAGGCGAAGGTCGGCAACAGGAGATCAGATCGGGGATGGTCAAAAACACAGGCGAAGGTCGGCAACAGGAGATCAGATCGGGGATAGTCAAAACTCAGGCGAAGGTCGGCAACAGGCGATCAGATCAGGCATAGTCAAAACTCAGGCGAAGGTCGGCAACAGGCGATCAGAATATTCACAAGAGACAAAACGCTACTAGGTACAAGGCACTATCACAGGCAATTCCCAACTGAGGGGGAATTGCTTTTATAGGGACAGACAGGGGAGGGGAAGTGTAGGTGATTGGTGCAACTACAATCTTGGAAAACATTGGACGGAACCAAAAAGGGCGTGTAGCCCAAAACCTCTCTTTTGGGCTCATTGGCCCATAGCCTGAACCAAGGGGGCGTGCCTGTGCCCCTTGGTTCAAACCTTTTCCCACTACAGCCTCCGGCGGGCGCGCTGTGTGCAGCGCCGCCGGAGGGCATAAAGGTTACGTGCTCGCGCGCGCGAGACAGTAACGCGGGCGCGGGCACGAGGGAGGAGAGCGGCCGTGCGCGGCGCCGCCTGAGCCGCCGCCGCCGCCGCTGCTCGGCGTGGCCGCCGGGCAGGAGCTGCTGCGGCCGGGCGCCCGAAGCCAGCGTTGGAACGGGGCTCAGGTAAGCGCCGATTCCTGACACTACCCCCCCTTCATGAGGGGCCTCCGGACCCTCACCGGGTTTCCCTGGATTGTCATGATGAAACTTCTTTACAAGAGTACTGGCGTGCACATCCTTAGCTGCTACCCAGCACCTTTCCTCGGGACCGTAACCAACCCAGTCCACCAAATACTGTAAAGAATTACGCACTTTACGTGAATCTAAGATCTTATTCACTTCATACTCGGGCTCATTATCAACAAGAATGGGCGAGGGACCAGCAAGAGGAGTACTTTTCGCCGGTTTTAACAATGAAACATGAAAAGAATTAGGTATTTTCATAGTCGGCGGGAGTTGAATCTTAAAAGACACATTATTCAACTTCTTGATTATCAGAAAAGGGCCAATGAATTTAGGACCCAATTTGCTAGAAGGTTGACGGAGCGCAATATTTTTAGTGGAGACCCAAACTAGATCGCCTACTTGAAGAGTAGGTTCCCGTGATCTACGACGATCAGCAAATTTCTTATATCTTAAACCAGTGGTTTTAAGAATTTCCTGAACATGTGTCCAGATATTCTTCCGTTCCTGAAGCCACTCCTCCAACGCCGGCAAGTTGGAAGGTGCCCCTGAAAGGGAAGAAGCTCTAGGATTTTTCCCCAAATTACAATAAAAAGGCGACATCTTGGTACTCTCACTAGGCGCATTATTGTAAGCAAATTCGGCGAAATCAATAAATTCTGCCCATTGTTCTTGGGCATCCGAGACATAACACCTTAAGTACTGTTCCAAAGTTTGATTAGTTCTTTCCGTCTGCCCATTGGACTGGGGATGGTAGGCAGACGAAAGAGAGATCTGTATACCCAGCCGCGAACAGAAATGTTTCCAAAAACGGGAAGTAAATTGGATGCCCCGATCAGAGACTATATTGGATGGAATACCATGAATACGAAAAATGTGTGAAGTAAATAATCGAGAAAGCTCTGGTGCAGAAGGAAGCTTAGCCAAAGGAATGAAGTGTGCCATCTTACTGAAACGATCTACGACCACCCAAATAACAGTATTCCCGTGTGATAAAGGTAAATCTACAATAAAATCCATAGAAATATGAGTCCAAGGTTCAGCAGGGATTTCAAGAGGAACCAAACCGCCACTGGGAGCTTTATGTACCCCTTTACTCCGAGCACAAACAGCACAAGCGTCGATAAAGGCAGTAATATCGCGTCTCATGGTTGGCCACCATACATGGCGGCGGGCAAGCATAAAGGTTTTTCGGTTACCCACATGACCAGCAGTTTTAGCATCGTGAAATTCGCGAATTACATCTGGACGCAAATGTGTCGGTACAAACTGGCATCCTAAGGGAACATCACTAGGAGACTGGTTTTGAAACGGCGCCAAGGTATTAGAGAGATCAGGGAGTAATGCCCCGACCACACAACCCATAGGTAGAATCGGGTCACCAGTATCACCCCGATCCCTACATTCGCCGAACATGCGAGATAGAGCATCCGCTTTAGTATTTTTTACACCCGGCTTGAAGGTAATAATAAAATTAAAACGCGAGAAGAATAATGCCCAACGTGCTTGACGAGAGTTCAATCTCTTGGCAGACCCAATGTATTCAAGATTTTTGTGATCGGTATACACAGTTATGGGATGTAAAGAACCCTCCAGCCAGTGTCGCCATTCATCAAAAGCCAGTTTAATAGCTAATAGTTCCCTATTACCGACATCATAATTTTGCTCCGCGGTACTGAATTTACGTGAAAAATATGCGCATGGATGAAGACGCTCAGGGTTACCGGAATATTGCGACAAAACTGCACCCACTCCCAGCTCTGAAGCGTCCACCTCAACAATGAAGGCCTTACGAATATCTGGGTGAATTAACACTGGTGCCGAAGTAAAGGCCCGTTTCAAGGTCAGGAAGGCCTCACAGACAGAGGGAGACCAGTTAGCAGTGAAGGCCCCCTTGCGGGTAAGATTGGTAAGAGGTGCAACAATATGGGAGAAGCCTTTGATGAACCGCCGATAAAAATTAGCAAAACCTAAAAAACGCTGTAATTCTTTTAAGGTCTTGGGTTGAACCCACTCCTGAACCGCCGAAACTTTCCCCGCGTCCATCTCCAAACCCTGGTTGGTAATAATATACCCTAAAAAAGGAACTGTGGTGACTTCAAACACGCATTTAGAAATTTTAGCATATAGATTATTTTCTCTCAACTTCTGAAGGACCATCTTTACATGTTGCCTATGTTCGGACAAGGTATTGGAGAAAATGAGAATATCATCTAGATAGATCACCATGAATCTGCCCAAATACTCACGAAAGACATCGTTAACAAAGTCTTGGAAGACAGCAGGAGCATTACAAAGGCCAAAGGGCATAACTAAATATTCGTAATGACCATCTTTAACATTGAATGCAGTTTTCCACTCATCCCCTTGCCGAATACGAATCAGGTTGTAGGCCCCCTTTAAGTCTAACTTGGAGAACACCCGAGCACCTACTACTTGATTAAATAAATCCCCAATCAAGGGAAGGGGATACCGTTTTTTTACCGTGATCTTATTCAGGGCTCTGTAGTCTATGCAAGGCCTTAAACCACCATCTTTTTTCTCCACAAAAAAGAAGCCAGCCCCCGCAGGTGACGTTGAAGGACGGATGAACCCCTTGCTTAAATTCTCGGAGATGTACTCCTTCATGGCCAGTTCCTCCGGCCGGGTGAGATTATAAATCTTCCCTCTAGGAGGGATGGTCCCGGGGAGCAGGTCAATGGGGCAGTCATAGGGCCTATGAGGGGGAAGGGAATCTGCGGAACGTTCGGAAAAAACATCAGCCCAATCTGCGTAAGGCTGAGGCAATCCCTGTGGCAGCATCTGAAAACTTTTGAGGGCAGTGGAAAAACAATGTGTCTTACAGTAATTACTCCACCTCACTAAATCCCCAGTCTGCCAGTCTAAAATGGGGTTGTGGAGTTTTAACCAGGGATATCCCAATACTACCGGGGTTTCTGGACAGTCAAAAACCAAGAACTCGATATATTCCGAGTGAGAAGAGCCAACAATTAAATTGAGAGGTGGGGTCTTAGTACTAACCGGACCTCCCTGGATGGCCTTCCCATTTATGGCTAGAACCTGTAGAGATTTTCCAAGGGGTACCAGCGGAATCCCCAGGACGGAGATCATGCTCCGATCCAGGAAATTGCCCGCAGCTCCACTATCAATAAAGGCGGATACTGCCTGTTTGGAAGGGCCCCATGAAAGCTCGATGGGAATTAACATCTTGTTCAAATGAGAGTAGTTAATGGACTCACCTAGATCAGTACTCTCCTCCTGATCTAGGCGAGGAAGTTTCCCGTCGGGTATCCTTTGTTAGGACAGGACCTAGCAAAATGCCCTGGATTCCCACAATATAGGCATAGGCCCATGGAGCGTCTCCGCTGCTTCTCGTCCTGGGTAAGACGAGCTCTACCGACCTGCATGGGTTCCTCCTGTGAGGAAGAAGGTGTGTTTACCCCATGGGACGACGGTGGGTTGGGGGTCTGAGACAGCTTAAAGGACGGAGAAGTCCTAACCCTTTCCCTAGCTCTCTCCCTAAGTCGCCGATCTATTTTGATGGTGACCTGCATTAACTGGTCAAGATCTGCTGGTGTAGGGAAATTAACCAATGCGTCCTTGATACCCTCCGATAGACCCATACGAAACTGGCTACACAGGGCTGGGTCATTCCATCTGGACTCTACTGCCCACCGCCTGAATTCAGCACTGTAATCCTCGGCAGTATTCCGACCTTGCTTTAAGGCCCGAAGCCTGTTTTCGGCTGTGGACTGCTGATCCGGGTCAGCATATAACACACTCATGGCCAGGAAAAATGATGCGACGGAGTGCAGGGCAGCGTCATCGGAAGGCAGACTAAAAGCCCATGATTGGGGGTCTCCTTGCAAAAGGGAGATAATTAACCCCACCCGTTGGGTCTCCGTGCCCGATGATAAGGGCCGTAGCTTAAAGTAGAGCTCACAAGAATTTTTAAAATTGGAGAATCTGGTTCGGTCTCCAAAAAATTTCTCCGGTAGCGGGACCTTTGGTTCTGGAACGTGAGGTGATACAGCGGATGCAGGTATCTGTCTGGTTTCCTGATTGGCCACTCTTTGGGCTAGTTGGTTGATAGCAGTGGCCATAGCCTGCACTTGCTGCACCAGGTCTTCCATGTGTGGCCTGTGATAATGTCACGCTCTGGGTACTACAGCGATCCACTTAGATAACTCCAGCCCTCTCAGTAAGACCTCAACCCCCAATCTCCGCAGCCAGCTTCACCTATAGGAGCCCCCGCTTGCCGGGACGCAGAGCACGCCTGCCCGGGATCGGTTGCCCCCAGGACTTCAATGGCTCAAAGATTGAAGTCTTACTGTTCAGAGGCCTGGAGAACCCGTGGCTGGAAGTGGTGCCGAGCAGCCCAATGGCTGAGCGTATACGGAAGTCCAACAGGCTTTGGGTCGGCAACGGAAGTTCTGAGATGGCAACGGAACAATAGGGTTGGACAATTCGTGGTCGAGGATCAAGCAGAGGTCGGCAACAGGAGATCAGATCGGGGATGGTCAAACACAGGCGAAGGTCGGCAACAGGAGATCAGATCGGGGATGGTCAAAAACACAGGCGAAGGTCGGCAACAGGAGATCAGATCGGGGATAGTCAAAACTCAGGCGAAGGTCGGCAACAGGCGATCAGATCGGGGATAGTCAAAACTCAGGCGAAGGTCGGCAAGAGGCGATCAGAATATTCACAAGAGACAAAACGCTACTAGGTACAAGGCACTATCACAGGCAATTCCCAACTGAGGGGGAATTGCTTTTATAGGGACAGACAGGGGAGGGGAAGTGTAGGTGATTGGTGCAACTACAATCTTGGAAAACATTGGACGGAACCAAAAAGGGCGTGTAGCCCAAAACCTCTCTTTTGGGCTCATTGGCCCATAGCCTGAACCAAGGGGGCGTGCCTGTGCCCCTTGGTTCAAACCTTTTCCCACTACAGCCTCCGGCGGGCGCGCTGTGTGCAGCGCCGCCGGAGGGCATAAAGGTTACGTGCTCGCGCGCGCGAGACAGTAACGCGGGCGCGGGCACGAGGGAGGAAAGCGGCCGTGCGCGGCGCCGCCTGAGCCGCCGCCGCCGCCGCTGCTCGGCGTGGCCGCCGGGCAGGAGCTGCTGCGGCCGGGCGCCCGAAGCCAGCGTTGGAACGGGGCTCAGGTAAGCGCCGATTCCTGACATCCTGCATATGGAGGGTGGAATTCCAACGGGTGGAAACATCGCAAATCAGACTATGTTGGGGTACACCGTTCTGACGCTGAGGCTCAATAACGTTGTGCTTGGTGGTGTAGGAGTGCCAGAACTGCATGCTAACTTTCTTTCCTGTTGTTCGGATGTCTTTCAGATGGGGGCAAGACTTCAGAAAACGCTTGACAACTAGACTGAACACGTGTGCCATGTCAGGACGCATGACTCTGGCTTCCTTGTCGCAGCGCAAACAAGATGTTCTTCCAAGTATCAGTCACCATGGGTCCAAATTTGCTGTTTTCGTGGATTAAGCAATGATTTCATGGATTGAGTTCTCATTTTTAGTAGTTCCTCCCATGTGTGACTCAAGGAAAACCATGTGAAGAACAGCGTGAAACCACAATCACCAAGGGGGCCTAAAAGTATATATATTGTCCACCATGAGTCCATAGTTACAGCTCCAGACGTAGACAACACTGTGCACTTTGGTACACACTGACAGGCTAAAGGACTGGCCCACCTTCTGTTCAACAACATTTTACAGGGCAGGTACTGCCATCTTTGCAAAGCAATGATACCATGGGACTCTCCACCTCGGCTCGGCACAAGCCATCAGTTCTCTGAAAGGTCCACCACTGGGTAATGCAGCAGGCTGGACTTATGGTGACGCTGTCTGAGAGGAGAAATCCCTCAGACATCAAGATTAAAAATTCCAAGAATTTTTGAGGGCTAATTATTCAGAGGCAAATGATACCCAGTTGTTTCTGATTTAATTACAAGGTGGAAACACACCCTCAAACAAAACTTCACTTTGGCAATACTATTGCATTTCTTTATTCATAATTTTATGTATATATACTAACTAACCTACTTTTTCTCCACAGGATTGTGGATGCTACATGAAAAACTGCCACATCGCTGAGTAGCTGATATTTCCTACCAACAGTCCCCAATAATTCACTGCTGCTGCTGCTGCCGCCGCCACCGCCGCCGCAGACTCCAGGGACCCTCTTCCACTACCTCGGCTTGCAACACCTCCTCCCACGACACTCTCCTCATCACTAATTGCCCGGCTAGTGGAAGAAGAGGCGAGTGTCTCCTCCACTTCTTGGCTGGGCAGTAGCTGCTGAATTTTATGATTATCAGATCTTCATCAATGGATAGTGGAGCTGAACCCAAAGCATAACAACAGACAACAGACAGTTGACTGGGGGTGTCAGATGCCACTTGTGATGCAGTGGACTGCTTTTGCAGCACTTCCAGACAAAGTTGCTTCATTGGCTGACACAATGACTGGTAAAGCTGTGGAACATATGGTTGAAAAGCAAGAATAACCATTTGTTTTTATATGAAAAAGACCCTGGTTTATACATACTTTTCTTTTTTCCAGAGACTGCCCTGCGTGGAAATGAATGGCGCATGGATCAGCCAAGCTTTCCTCCCAACAATGCCTGATGTATTCCAGTAGATTGATGATGGGGCCAGACCAACACTAAAGAAAGATGGATCGTGCAAAACAGATTTAAGGCGCTGCTCTCCAGTTACAGACATTCCTCCACATCGGACCACAAGTAAGTATTGATAAAAAAATCCTTTACGTTACTCTTACTTTTTATTAATATTCTTCGGATAAGACGGATCAGACATCCAGATTAAAAATTCCAAGAATTTTTGAGGGCTAATTAGTCAGAGGCAATGATACCTTGTTGTTTCTGATTTAATTAAAAGGTGGAAACACACCCTCAAACAAAACTTCCCTTTGGCAATACTTTTGCATTTGTTTATTTATAATTTTATGTAGATATTACTAACTAAGCTACTTTTTCTCCACATGACTCTCCACAGGGTGTGATTCATCCAATTTTTGGGCTCCTGAAGCCAACCCCAGTGTCTCTGTAAAGTAATGTTTGGGCTCCTGCTGCTGCTGCTGCCAACTCCAGGGTGTGATTCATCCAATTTTTGGGCTCCTGAAGCCAACCTCAGTGTCTCTTTAAAGTAATATTTTGGCTCCTGCTGCTGCTGCTGCCAACTCCAGGGTGTGATTCATCCAATTTTTGGGTTCCTGAAGCCAACCCCAGTGTCTCTTTAAAGTAATGTTTGGGCTCCTGCTGCTGCTGCTGCTGCCAACTCCAGGGTGTGATTCATCCAATTTTTGGGCTCCTGAAGCCAACCCCAGTGTCTCTTTAAAGTAATGTTTGGGCTCCTGCTGCTGCTGCTGCCAACTCCAGGGTGTGATTCATCCAATCTTTGGGCTCCTGCTGCCAACTCCAGTGTCTCTTTAAAGTAATGTTTGGGCTCCTGCTGCTGCTGCTGCCAACTCCAGGGTGTGAATCATCCAATTTTTGGGCTCCTGAAGCCAACTCCAGTGTCTCTTTAAAGTAATGTTTGGGCTCCTGCTGCTGCTGCCAACTCCAGGGTGTGATTCATCCAATTTTTGGGCTCCTGAAGCCAACCCCAGTGTCTCTTTAAAGTAATGTTTGGGCTCCTGCTGCTGCTGCCAACTCCAGGGTGTGAATCATCCAATTTTTGGGCTCCTGAAGCCTACCCCAGTTTCTCTTTAAAGCAATGTTTGGGCTCCTGCTGCTGCTGGTGCTGCCAACTCTCTGCAATTGTGCCGCTCTGCGATTCTATTAGCGATGCCTCTGATCTGCATGTGATATTTATTTACAGTATTATTTAACTAACCCAGCACACATCCTATGCGTGTTACAGCAAGGCAGAATGGTTTACAACCCTATTGAGGCTCTAGGAGGCTCAGAAATAGCCGTTTTTAATAGCGATTCGTCGCGAATAAATTCGATCAATCTTTATTGGTTTTCAAACAGCAATTGAATATAACACAAAAGAAAAAACAAGAACAAAAAAGAGATGGGAAGGGGGGGGAGAGGGAGAGGGATACAGAAGGCAAGGGGTCGGGGGGGAGGAGAGCCTCATGAGGGACAATACAAACAATGCTTATCAGTTCGGTAAATAGAATACACAACAATCAACTTCTATTTTACATCAATACAATACGTAACATGTTAAGACCATGTGTACATTCCTGACCGAACCTCTGTAACCTGTAGGGGCTGCAGGGCACCCTGCGGAGGGGGGGGGGGGGAAAGGTCTGGTAAGTGTGGGATGGTAGGCCACTAACACGTGGTGCCATTGTTAGCTATGGAAAATGGGTGTATCAAGTGTCCCCTGATTTGTCAACCCGGACCGTAACGTAAGTGCGGGGAGAACGCGTGATCCGGGGGGGCCCTGCGGAAGCTACCTGGCCCTTGTAGGAGTCCGTCCGTGATTACCCGGCCGCCCGCAACATCGCTGGCAAGCGGGTGTCCCGGTAGTCCAGCCAACTCGCCCAAGTCAACACATACCTGTTGTTAGACTCCGCGTCAACGGAGGATAAGCTCTCCATGTAGCGGATAGCTTCCAATTCCACTACCCATTCTGCCAGTGTAAGAGAGTCTGTTGTTTTCCAGTGTCTAGGAATGATTGCTCTCATGGCCGCTAGGAAGAAGCGAAGTACATCTTTCTTAGCGCTGGTTAAGGAATTGGGAAGCAACGACAGGAGCGCCAGCTGGGGTGTGTTCATAATGACTCTGCCTGAGACCTGCCCGTAGATGTTGATGATTTCGTCCCATAAGGGTTTAATACTTGGGCAGCCCCACCAAATATGGGTCATGTTCCCCTCCTCTTTCTGACACCTCCAGCATGTGATGGGGGTTGTTTTGTCAAATCTATGGATATCAGCAGGGCACCTGTACCAGCGGGCAAGGATCTTAAAATTGCGCTCGTTAATGGATGTGGCTATAGATGAGCTGAGGGTGCAGATATACATTTTTGTCACCTCGTTTTCAGAGAACTTAAGGCCTAGCTCTTTTTCCCACTTCTCTATGTATCTGGGGGTCCCCGAGTGGAGGGCCTTGGTGAGGATGTTATAGAGCTTGGAAATCGTGTGAGTGGGGGGGGCGTCCTGCAGGATGAGTGATTCCAGTTTCGTGGGGGAGGTCCGAGCTTTATCGATCATGTTGTTGGAGGTTAGGAAGGTATGAAGCTGTCTATGGAGCAACCATGAGATACGTTTAGCCCCTGCTTTAGTTTTCAGGTCGTCTAAAGAGGGAATGGCCCCGTTTCGCATCACCTGGCCCACCGTAGTTCCCTCGGATGCCTCCCAAAGAAGGAAGCTCCTAGATAGTAAGCCCGGTTCGAATGCTGGATTGTCGAAGATAGGTGTGAGTGGGCCAGGTCTGCAGACCAGGTTGTGTTTGTGTTGTAGGGGGTCCCAAATGTCTAGAAAATGCTTCATGAGGAAGGGTAGAGCTCCTTTCTGGGTTTTTGTCAGCGGGGCAGCCCATGCTATAGTGGCGGGGTTGAACCGAGAGAGCGACCTTTCCAATTGTACCCAAAGTTTTTCCTCCCTCTGCGGGTCCAGTCTACCAGTCTCTGCAGGACCGCTGATGTATGATAGGATTTCAGGTCTGGGAGACCCATGCCCCCATCCCCTTTGCCCCTGGAAAGAGTCGAGAAGCTAACCCTTGGTTTGGAAGACCCCCACACAAATTTTGAGAAAATTGATCTCAGTCTTCTAAAGAAGCTGCTGGGGAGTCCTATCGGGGCCGCCTGAAAAACATACAAAAGTTTCGGGAGTATGTTCATCTTTAGACTGTTGACCCTACCAAACCATGAGATCGGTCTCTTTACATAAGCCTCTAGTTCCTGTCCTATTTTAGTTAGAAGGGGGGAGTAATTCAGCTCATATATTTTGGATAGGTCCGCCGGTATCTGGATACCTAAATACTTGATGGATTGCGGTTTCCATTTAAATGGAAAGTTTGTTTCTAGAAGGCGTACCTCCTGGCTGGGGAGGGAAAGGTTGAGCGCCTCGGTTTTGGAGAGGTTGATTTTGAAATTGCTTACCGCACTGAAGCGCTCAAACTCTTTTAGGAGAGCCGGGAATGATATATGTGGAGATGTGATGTGTAACATCAAGTCATCTGCAAACAGGGATGCTTTGTATTGGCGATCTGCAACTTGAATGCCCTTAATGTCCGGGTTATTGCGTATGGCCGTGGCTAAGTGCTCCATTGTTAAAACATAGAGAAGAGGGGAGAGGGGGCAACCCTGTCTCGTGCCATTGCTTATGGTGAATGGGGCGGATTGCAGACCATTAACTCTAACCCTGGCGGCCGGACTAGTATACAGGGCCAAAATCTTGGAGAGGAGGCCAGGGCCAAGACCAATCTGTCTCAACGTGGCTGACATGAAGGCCCAGTTCACCCTGTCGAACGCCTTCTCGGCATCACAGGCGAGGAGACAGGCCTGGGTTTTGGAAGAAGCTATGTGTGAGATCAGGGTGAACAGTTTGTTAGTATTGTCCCTGGCCTCTCTCCCCGGTACAAACCCCACCTGGTCTAAATGGATCCTACCCAGGAGTAATCCCTGTAACCTTAGAGCTATGATCTTTGCATAAAGTTTAAGATCGATATTGATGAGTGAGATCGGTCTGTAGTTCCCACAGATCGAGGTGTCCTTTCCTGGTTTTGGGATAACCGAGATCGTGGCCTCTAGGGCTTGTTTAGGAAAGGGGCAGTCCCCACCTATGGAATTAAAGACTCTTGTCAGGAAAGGGGTCAGTTGAGGTCCAAATCGTTTGTAAAATTTAGGGGTATATCCGTCTGGACCTGGGCACTTGCCGGCTGGCGAATCTTTGATTGCTTGGGTAACCTCCTGGTCAGAGAAGGGCAGCTCCAAAGACTCCGCTTCTTCTGGGGAGATCGTGGGCAAAGGGGTGCTAGAGATGTAATCTCCTATCGCTGTGGAGGAGGCTCCCCGCCCCGGGGGTGAGCCGGGAGGGTTTTGGATATTATAAAGGGAGTTGTAGTATTCTCTGAAAGTGGCTGCTATGTCTGAGGGGGATTGTGCCAATGATCCGTCGGGCTTCCGGAGCGCAGGGATATACGAGGCTGTTGGCCGGGGATGGAGGGTTCTGGCCAGCATACGACCGCATTTATTCGCTAGCCTATAGAGCTGTGCTCTGCCCCTATCCCTGTAGCCTAGATAGGATCGATTGTATAGGGTCTGCAGTTTCTCCCTGGCCTCCTGCAGTTTCAGAAGCCCAAGGTTAGTGGGGTTGGCTTTGTGTGTAGTTTCTAGGGCATAAATGTCATTCAACGCTCTCTTGATTTGGTCCGCTTTTTCCCTTTTAATTCTAGAGCCTTGTTTAATGAGCTCTCCCCTGAGAACACATTTCAGGGCCTCCCATTGGGTGGGCAGGGGGGTTGGATCGGCTCTATGGTCTTCAAGGAAGTGCTGGATCACCTGTTCTACCGCAGTAGAGCATACCACGTCGTCAAGCAGATTGTCGTTGAGTTTCCACGACCAACAAAGAGGGGAGAGGCCGGGGAAGGCCAGTGAGATAAAGATCGGGGCATGGTCGGACCACAAAATAGGTCCTATCCACGCCTTGGGGTCCCAATCCAATGCATGGTGGCTCGTAAACAGATAGTCAATCCTGCTGTACGAGCCTGCGGCATGTGAGAAAAAAGAGTAATCTCTTTTCTGGCCGTGGAGAACCCTCCAGGTGTCAACCAGCTGGAGATTTACTAGAGCTTTCTTCAGGCTATTAATCTTGCCCAACGACACGGATGCCCTCCCGGAGGAGGTGTCGATCGAGGGATTAAGAGGGACGTTCAAGTCCCCTCCGGTGATAATCACCCCCTCTGCAAACTCCTCCAACATTTTGAGAGTCTGGATGGAGAATCTGGTCTGGTCTGTATTGGGGGCGTACAAGTTTGCGAATGTGTAGATTTTGTTGAATATCCTGACTTTAAGAAAGAGGAATCTACCCCGGGGGTCAACTTGAAAATCTAGGGTCTCATGGGGGAGTGATTTGTGGAGGGCTACTGATACCCCCTTTGTTTTCCCTTCCGGATTGGGGCAGTGGTGCCAGGTTGTATAGTGCCTATCACGAATATCAGGTACATGGCCTGTCTTGAAGTGGGTTTCTTGGAAGAGGACTACTTTAACTTTCTGTTTGTGGAGGTTGTGCAGAATCTTGGACCTTTTCTCGGGGATATTAAGTCCCTTTACATTAAACGAGCTGATCACTATCTCACCCATCTCGGGGGGGCTCTGGGTGCCCGGAGGTCCCTCACCGATTCCTCTGGGGGTCGGGGGCGGAAGGCTCCGGCAAGGGAGGGGGGGGGCAGTGGATGGGTATGGGGGGGTCCTAGTAGTGGGGGGTTAGGGTTCAAGAGAGGGAATACTGGGGTGGGGGGAAGACAGGGACAAAGCAATAAGATAAGAAACAGTGCAAACAGTACAAAAGCCAAATCTGGCGCGGGGGGGACACTAAAGAGCTACTGCTCTGGGGGATCAGCGCTCCTCCTATCAGAGGGGGGCTGATGCCAACCTAGGTGGGGGTCTGCAGCTAGCTACGAGATTGGGGCAGCCGTCAACCAGACCCACCGGGCTTCGGGAAAAAGAAAGAGGAAGATAACCAGCATATAAAATATGCAGGCTATACCTGAGCAATCAGATCTAGTGACCTGGGCAGTAAATCAGTAACTTAAAACTCTATAATGTAGTCAAATATCACCACAATTCTTGCATGTCCAGGGCGAAGAAGGTCATGGCTCACTGTCCATAGGTCCAGCGCGTCTTTCATATCCCGACCGGGGTCTGGACACTCTCGATCTGCGAGGAGGCGCCCCACGAGGCACCCGCGTGGTTGGTTCCGCGTTTGGAAGAAGCCAGTTTGGAGCTTGGAACGAATCACAGCCCAGGAATGAAAAAAGTCCCTCCAGGTCCCGGTGAGTTTTGAGAAGGAATGTCTCACGATTTCTGTGTACAATCAGGTGGAAGGGGAAGCCCCAGCGATAGGAGGCTCCCGCATTCCTGACAGCTTCTAGCACCGGTCGCAGCATCTTCCTCATTTGCAGAGTGCGCCTGGAGAGGTCTGGTAAGATTTGTATGTTAGCGCCATCAAAGTCCACCGGTCCATGTCGCCAGGCTCTGCGGGCTATTTCCTCTTTGATTTTGTAAAAGTGGACCCTACATACCACATCTCGTGGACGTGACGGGTCGGGATTGCGAGGGCCCAGGGCCCTATGCGCTCTGTCGATCTCAATCGGGGTCTCAGCGTCTCTGTTTAATAGCTTGTTGAAGATAGTGGTGATGATCTGCTTCACGTCTTCTGCCGCCGAGGCCTCCGGTATGCCCCGGAGCCGCAGATTGTTTCTCCTGTGCCTGTTCTCCAGGTCGTCGTGTTGTAGCTGAAGCTGGAGAATCTGCACGTTTTGGGCCTCCACTCGTTGTGCTAGATCTGCGATAGCGGCTTCAGTAGCTGATTGCTGGAATGTCACCCTGGTGTCGAGGGCCTGGAGGTGGCCCTTTACCTCCGCGATATCTTTTTTGTATGCCGTCTCATACTTAGAAATGAGCGCCTCAAAGTCCGCCCTGGTGGGGATGGACCTCAAGAATGAGAGGGTTTCTCTGTGTATATTGCCTGCGTGAGCTGGTGTGACCACAATATCTCTCGAGATTTGCTGTGGGGACTGCAGGAGTGAAGCATCTGGAGAAGGGAGCGCAACCTCCCCCGGGGTGGAAAATACCTCCATAGGGCGGAGAGGTTCCTCACGGGAGCATGACATCAGAATCGGGGAGCTCGGGATGGCTGTGTCCCCTGGGGATGGCCATGTCTCAGAAATATCAGGGTGGGGGCTGGGTGGCAGCGGGCTGGACGTTCTCGTCCCACTAGTAGCCCAGTCGCGGTCTTGGCTGGGGCTCCTGGTACGCCCTGGGTTAGATCTGCACCTGGACCTCGGGATCCTCTGTGGGAGGGAGGCTCTCCCCTGTGGCGCTTGGGGTTAATATGGCGCCCCTCTTGTAGCAGTGGCGGGTGGCAGGTTGTCTGGATCCTTCCCGTCCGGGAGGAAGGCATACCTCCCCAGTCTATTCAGGGCCGTCTCCCTCCATGTGGCCACTTGTAATGGCTGGGGCTTTGTGGTAGGGGCTTCTTGTCCCCGTTCCCCCCGTGAGTTAGGGGATGGCTGATCCTCTCTCCCTTTTGCCCCAATGGCCAGGGCGCCCCCCCTCTCGGGTCTCGGCTGTGGCCGTCCGTCTGATGCCCCCGCTTCCCGGCCGCCATCCTGATTGTGCATAGGCTGGGTTGTCTCCCCGTCGTCGAGAGGCGCAGGTCCTGCACTGCGACTGCGACTGCCCCCCGCTGCGTGGTAATGGGGGCCCACTATGTCGGGGCGTATAGGGTCTCCCGACGCTGCCGTCTGTGTGTGGGATCGGGCGGGGGGAGAGGGGGGCGACCTCCCTACCTCGCTCGCCGCCGCCATCTTGCGTGCTGTCCTCACCTCGCTGGACACTACAGGGGCTGCCTGTGTGTTTCCCGGCGCCCGCCGCACCGCTCCCCGGGCTGTTCCGTGATCCTCCGCCCGCCCGGATCTCTCTCCTCTGGCCGGCGACTCCGGGGAAGACGCCGATGATGATGATGCCGTCGACGCAGGCTGCACAAGCTGCTCACCGCTCTCAGCGCCGTTGAGATGAGGTAAGGCGGCCGCCGGTCCTCTCGTCGGCCCGCCACTGGCTCGAAGTGCGCCTCTACCTCTTTCCTTCTTCTTGCCCCGTCTGCCTGGCATGCCACAGGGTGCTTCAAAGGTCTGATTGCCTCGTGAATTATGATAGAAGCCCGGATAGGGTCAGGAGCTCGGATTAATGCGGCCACTCCATTAGCGCGCCAGGCCACGCCCCCTCGAAACGATTTTTGTCGGAAAATTCGGCGAATCAGTCGAATCGAATTTTTCAAAAGTTCGCTCATCTCTAGGAACAATGTTAGAACTGAACACAGTTGCTCTGTTTTTGACTAAGGACACCAGAATGTGCGCTGGGCACAAAAAGTTCTGCTGAAAAGGGTTGTTTGTAAATGAATGTGTTAAAGAGGAACAACACACACAGATATTTCACTTTCCTGTGTGTTTTTCCTTCCTGTGGCGGCATCATGAATTGGTGAACTGTGTGTATCCCCCCAGGTCGCCACATACAATCACCTACCTTCCGCTTTCACAGTGCAGACTCGGACGGTGATGGCTAAGCACCCGAGCCACGCTGAAGGGAGCCGAGGGCTCCGTCTACTGCATTCCCTGCTCACCTTGCAGCCATGGCATGCCCCCGCCACTCATTCAGAAAGGCCGTGTGTAGGCGTCGGTCCAGGGTGTGGGGGGTTATCTGGACACCAGGTGGAAAAGCTCATGAATGTTAATTCCAATCTTGTCATGCTCTCAGAATGATAATGTTCTCTCATCAGGTCATGAATATGGAAAATGTCACCTCCATCACCACCATTCTCCTCTTAGGACTTCAGCTTCCCCAGAATCTTACAGTTATGGTCGTCTGCATTTTGTTGTTGATTTCTGGTGTGACAATATGTGGAAACCTCCTGATCATCTCAATGGTGGCCTACAGCAAGACCCTCCATTTCCCCATGTACTTCTTCCTCTCCCAGATCTCTATATTAGATATCTTACTGGTAATGAATATTACTCCTAGCATACTTCATACTGTGTTGGCAAAAGAGGCCGTAATATCATTTCCCGCTTGTTTAACCCAGTTTTTTTTCTTTGGACTCTCAGAAACTGTCGAAATTATTCTCCTGGCGTTGATGAGCTATGACAGATATTTGGCCATCTGTAAGCCCTTGCATTATTCTTTGATGATGACCCACCAGGTTTGCTGGAGAATAGTTATCACATGTTGGTCTTTTAGTATTTTGATCGTATTAAATGACACACTTACTTTATTAAAATTACATTTTTGTGGTCCAAATGTCGTTGACCATTTTTTCTGTGATCTAGAGCCAATCCTGGAGCTCTCCTGTACTAGTAGTACCGTGGTTCAAATTGAAATAAAACTGATTGGAGCTGTTGTTATTGTCTTCCCATTCACTTCTATTGTTACATCATACATTTACATTATAGACGCCATATTTAAAATCCCCTCTGTTACTGGGAGAAAGAAAGTTTTCTCAACTTGCAGTTCCCACCTGACTGTAGTCGTCATCTTTTATGGCGCTCTATTTAGCGTTTATATGGTTCCTCGTAGAGGACAGTTACGGCACATTGCTAAGTTCCTCTCTTTACCATATACTGTATTGACCCCACTGATGAACCCAGTCATATACAGCTTGAGGAATAAGGATTTCAAAAATGCCATTGGAAAACTCATCACTAAGTCTTGAACACGAACCAATTAAGTGCAAGTAGATGTCTGAGTTTTATTTCGAAAAAAAACAAACGTGGAAATCTTACATTTTAGTATTTAGTAACTTACAGTTATAGTAGACTTGCTTAAGCAGGAGAAAACCCAGGATTTTTACTGTCCTGAGTTTTGTTACTTGCCCCAGCAGCATCCTGATTTGGGTTGAAACCCTCCAGATTGTCCGTAAAACCCCAGTCCTGAGCTCCATGCATATTAATAATTGGCACTACAGCTCTGTTTAGACATAGAACTCAGCAATAGTGAGAATGAGCGGGCACATACCAAATTCCCTTTAACTATGGATGCCCTCCTGTCCCCAGCCTATCTGATGGGGTTGTGTCCCCTGATGTTTACTCTTCCGGTAAAGGTGAGGCATGTGGAAACCCGGGGGGGGGGTCACAAATTTGATTTTGGATGCCCCAAGGAAAGCCAGCCTGTAATGTCCAGATGATCACAGCCTTTGTTCAGATGCCCACCTCCAATCTAACACCGCTGTCTTCACCTATAGTCAAGCCCCCGTTTGCTGGTAGACATTACACGCCTGCCCAAACACAGCTGCCCCCAGGACTTAAAGCGGTCCTTCATTCTGACTAAGAGTCCATCTTATATGTGTCCCACACCCTGTATATACAGATTGCTCACATAAAAAATCATCCTACCTGCATCTACTGCATGTTATGAACCTTTACATCCAAGATGGCAGCTTATGGAACATCAGGCAGCCTGCAAACAGGAAGTGCCTTCTGACTGTGATGCTCTGCATTCTGGGACTGCTGACCTTTTCCTGACCCCAGTTCTGCTCTGTATGAGAAAAACACAGCTATAACCCACCCCCTGTACTTTATCCCACTCTCCTCTCCTCAGTAAGTGTGATGCTTCTGAGTCAAGTTGGTGGGGCCTGTATCCTAGAGTCCTTAACAGAGTTGCAGCCCAGTGGGGTAAAGAATAATAAGTAAGTGACTAGATGCTAGGGTAATGGTTTTTTAAGAGTTTGGGCTTTTCAATAAATCATGCTGAAGGTCCGGTTTAAGGGCACACAGGATGAAACCAGAGGCCACTAAGGCTAATGTACAACAGGGCAAAACTGTAACACTACACAGGGGGAGTCAGAAATAGCCAGGTCTGCCACATATTATCAGTAATACCAGTGTCTTGACAGAAGGAGTAGACAAAGCCAAAGTTCTGGGAAAGCCAAAGGTCGAAGACATAATTCACAGTATCCAAAGGGTCAGGCAAAAGCATAGGCAGTACTGTATTGTACAGTACGAGTGTGGTAGCAGAATAACGGTTTAGGTCACGACCCAGAGATTATAGGGTCAAAAGGTGAGGGAAAATATCCCGAGCAAGGCCTAACCCAGGATGGGCGACGAAAGGGGAAGGGGAAGATGGGAGGGTTGGGAGGGGGGATGGGAAAAAAAATAGAGGGAATGGGAATAAGGAAAATAAACACAACTACAATTCAAGAACCAAAAACCTTTACGAAAAAGGCAAATAGTCAGAGACTGGATAGGAAGTTAGTCGTAGTATACCAAAAGAAATGGCAGGTGCTAGAGGGCAAAGAAAGTGGGTAAAGAAAGATAGTAAAGAACAGATTACAGTTATTTCCTATAATATAAGAGCTGCAAATTCGCCAACGAAAAGATCAAATGTATTAAGAGAACTAAATAGTCGGAATCCAGATATTGTTTTACTACAAGAAACCCACTTTAAAACCAATAAAACCCCATACAATGTCTTCAAAGAATTTGGTACAGTGTTTCTAAATACATTTGATAAAAAAAAAGCAAGAGGAGTAGCTATACTAGTCAATAAGAAATGTAAATTCGTTTTTCGGAGTATAAAGAAGTGCATAACATTTTCTAAATTCTCTAGCAATTCCTTCTACAGTATATTCTATATTACCCTCTTTATTTCTAATTTTTTCTATAATATTTTGTGCCCTGGAGTTCCTTGCAGCTTTAGCTAGTGGCTGTCCCCCCTGTTGATTACCCTCCTATATTGGCTGTTAGATAATTCCTTTGTACCATTCTTTCTTTCTGCCAATATGCCAATAAGTTTATATCAGGCTTTAGTTAATTTTCCTAATGTTTCTTTATTGGAGGAGTCTATATGTTCTTTCTGTAGGATCTCTATTTCTTGGAGTGTTGCAGTAATATTATTTTTCCATTCTTTAAAGCAGACCAACACCCTCCAAAACAACATTATTCTAACCACTTAAATATAAAAAAACACTTACCTTTTGATGACTTTTGCAGCCTTCTGTCCCTCACAGCGCCTGTAATCTTCATAATTTTTCGCCGGAAGTCCCGCCCTGCATCTCTTGTCCGTTCATTACCTTCCTGTCAATCACGCTTCTGGGTTAATTTGCATTTCTTGTCCGTGGAGCAGGTCTCTTCAGCTGTCGCGCGATTTTGCTTGCAGTTCCTCATGTCTCCGCGTCATCGGGTGGGGGGGTTGCCTCTCTCAGCTCTCGGGAGCGTGCACGTCTCCCAGGGCTGTCTGCTAGCTGACCTCATGTGCTCAGCCATGATTGGCTGGAGGCACCTGAGCCTCCGCCTCCCCTCCTCTCACTCCCCTCCCTCCTCCTTCCATTCAGCGTCTGCTCTCCTCTCGTCTCATCTCGTGCTGGATGCGGTAAGTTTACTTTTTGTTTCATAAATGTCTTGGTCAAATGTGTTTACTGTTTAATTCACTGTAATGTACTGCGCCACTGAGAATGTTATGGGGGGACTCGGCCACTGAGAATGTTATGGGGGGATTCTGCCTGCTGGACATGTTATGGGGGGATTCTGCCTGCTGAACATGTTATGGGGGGATTCTGCCTGCTGGAAATGTTATGGGGGGATTCTGCCTGCTGAACATGTTATGGGGGGATTCTGCCTGCTGAACATGTTATGGGGGGATTCTGCCTGCTGAACATGTTATGGGGGGATTCTGCCTGCTGGAAATGTTATGGGGGGATTCTGCCTGCTGAACATGTTATGGGGGGATTCTGCCTGCTGAACATGTTATGGGGGGATTCTGCCTGCTGAACATGTTATGGGGGGATTCTACCTGCTGAAAATGTTATGGGGGGATTCTGCCTGCTGAGAATGTTATGGGGGGATTCTGCCTGCTGAAAATGTTATGGGGGGATTCTGCCTGCTGAGAATGTTATGGGGGGATTCTGCCTGCTGAACATGTTATGGGGGGATTCTGCCTGCTGGACATGTTATGGGGGGATTCTGCCTGCTGAACATGTTATGGGGGGATTCTGCCTGCTGAACATGTTATGGGGGGATTCTGCCTGCTGAACATGTTATGGGGGGATTCTGCCTGCTGGAAATGTTATGGGGGGATTCTGCCTGCTGAGCATGTTATGGGGGGATTCTGCCTGCTGAACATGTTATGGGGGGATTCTGCCTGCTGAACATGTTATGGGGGGATTCTGCCTGCTGAACATGTTATGGGGGGATTCTGCCTGCTGAACATGTTATGGGGGGATTCTGCCTGCTGAAAATGTTATAGGGGGATTCTGCCTGCTGAGAATGTTATGGGGGGATTCTGCCTGCTGAAAATGTTATGGGGGGATTCTGCCTGCTGAGCATGTTATGGGGGGATTCTGCCTGCTGAAAATGTTATGGGGGGATTCTGCCTGCTGAACATGTTATGGGGGGATTCTGCCTGCTGAGCATGTTATGGGGGGATTCTGCCTGCTGAGCATGTTATGGGGGGATTCTACCTGCTGAACATGTTATGGGGGGATTCTGCCTGCTGAACATGTTATGGGGGGATTCTGCCTGCTGAGCATGTTATGGGGGGATTCTACCTGCTGAGCATGTTATGGGGGGATTCTGCCTGCTGAACATGTTATGGGGGGATTCTACCTGCTGAAAATGTTATGGGGGGATTCTGCCTGCTGAACATGTTATGGGGGGATTCTGCCTGCTGAAAATGTTATGGGGGGATTCTGCCTGCTGAAAATGTTATGGGGGGATTCTACCTGCTGAAAATGTTATGGGGGGATTCTGCCTGCAGAAAATGTTATGGGGGGATTCTACCTGCTGAAAATGTTATGGGGGGATTCTACCTGCTGAACATGTTATGGGGGGATTCTGCCTGCTGAAAATGTTATGGGGGGATTCTGCCTGCTGAACATGTTATGGGGGGATTCTGCCTGCTGAACATGTTATGGGGGGATTCTGCCTGCTGAACATGTTATGGGGGGATTCTGCCTGCTGAACATGTTATGGGGGGATTCTACCTGCTGAGCATGTTATGGGGGGATTCTACCTGCTGAACATGTTATGGGGGGATTCTGCCTGCTGAAAATGTTATGGGGGGATTCTGCCTGCTGGACATGTTATGGGGGGATTCTGCCTGCTGAACATGTTATGGGGGGATTCTGCCTGCTGGACATGTTATGGGGGGATTCTGCCTGCTGAACATGTTATGGGGGGATTCTGCCTGCTGAACATGTTATGGGGGGATTCTGCCTGCTGAAAATGTTATGGGGGGATTCTGCCTGCTGAACATGTTATGGGGGGATTCTGCCTGCTGAACATGTTATGGGGGGATTCTACCTGCTGAAAATGTTATGGGGGGATTCTACCTGCTGAAAATGTTATGGGGGGATTCTGCCTGCAGAAAATGTTATGGGGGGATTCTACCTGCTGAACATGTTATGGGGGGATTCTACCTGCTGAACATGTTATGGGGGGATTCTGCCTGCTGAGCATGTTATGGGGGGATTCTGCCTGCTGAACATGTTATGGGGGGATTCTGCCTGCCGAGCATGTTATGGGGGGATTCTGCCTGCCGAGCATGTTATGGGGGGATTCTACCTGCTGAACATGTTATGGGGGGATTCTACCTGCCGGACATGTTATGGGGGGATTCTGCCTGCTGAACATGTTATGGGGGGATTCTGCCTGCTGAACATGTTATGGGGGGATTCTGCCTGCTGGACATGTTATGGGGGGATTCTGCCTGCTGAAAATGTTATGGGGGGATTCTGCCTGCTGAACATGTTATGGGGGGATTCTGCCTGCTGAACATGTTATGGGGGGATTCTACCTGCTGAAAATGTTATGGGGGGATTCTACCTGCTGAAAATGTTATGGGGGGATTCTGCCTGCAGAAAATGTTATGGGGGGATTCTACCTGCTGAACATGTTATGGGGGGATTCTACCTGCTGAAAATGTTATGGGGGGATTCTACCTGCTGAACATGTTATGGGGGGATTCTGCCTGCTGAGCATGTTATGGGGGGATTCTGCCTGCTGAACATGTTATGGGGGGATTCTGCCTGCCGAGCATGTTATGGGGGGATTCTACCTGCTGAACATGTTATGGGGGGATTCTACCTGCCGGACATGTTATGGGGGGATTCTGCCTGCTGAACATGTTATGGGGGGATTCTGCCTGCCGAGCATGTTATGGGGGGATTCTACCTGCTGAACATGTTATGGGGGGATTCTGCCTGCTGAAAATGTTATGGGGGGATTCTGCCTGCTGAACATGTTATGGGGGGATTCTGCCTGCTGAACATGTTATGGGGGGATTCTGCCTGCAGAAAATGTTATGGGGGGATTCTGCCTGCTGAACATGTTATGGGGGGATTCTGCCTGCTGAACATGTTATGGGGGGATTCTACCTGCTGAACATGTTATGGGGGGATTCTGCCTGCTGAAAATGTTATGGGGGGATTCTACCTGCTGGACATGTTATGGGGGGATTCTGCCTGCTGAACATGTTATGGGGGGATTCTGCCTGCTGAACATGTTATGGGGGGATTCTACCTGCTGAACATGTTATGGGGGGATTCTGCCTGCTGAAAATGTTATGGGGGGATTCTGCCTGCTGGACATGTTATGGGGGGATTCTGCCTGCTAAAAATGTTATGGGGGGATTCTACCTGCTCCCGTGGCACATGTGCTGGCCTCTGGGAGCATTCCCAGCACTCCTCTATCTAATCTATCTAAATAGCATTCCCTCTGAATGGCTGACTGCAGGTGCGTGGGGTGGAACTAAGCAGCCATTTATTTACATGGACTGCAATCTATTTTTATAGGGCAAGAGCCCGCACATGCACAGTGTGCGCCATGTAAGAATACCGGCTATCTCAGTGGTTTCACACACAGGGCATATCTAATCAGAATGCGTATGTAAATGCATATATGGGCCAGAACCATGGTGGATAGGTCTTGGCTTTTGGTCCATGTTAAAGCTTTCCTTCATGTCAAACACCCAGACCAGCCAGGCCTGGAGAGGGGCTATGGAGCTGCCATTGTTGGTTTTCTTTTGCGGCGCCACAGCATCTGCCACAAACGCATACGTGTCAGGTGCGAACAAAGGCTAAGGGTTTTGCTCAGCTTTAAAAAAGTCTTTTCGCTGAATCTGTTGTGTGTGTGTTTTGCCGCATGTCTCCCGCCCAGTGCTGCAATGCACAACGGCAAAGAAGTCTTGGGGAAATACTCACCTTTTCCTAACTGGGTTCCATGCAACAGGGGACTAGTTGCAATAGAGATAGGTGCCTCTCCTCCAATAGAAGTAATTTGGCACTGCAGTGTGCAGCTGTTTCCTGCCATTCATGACTCTGAGGAATCCTGGATTCAAAGCAGCAGGATTAGTTTATGGTGGCTTATGGAAAGCGAACGCATGGTTCATCCAAACGGTGATGTCGCCCAAGTCTGTGCTGTGGGAGCGAAGGCAAGGTGAGTGTATGGGGCGACCTGGGGGGGGGGGGTACACACAGCGGGGCATCCAGTGGAACACCACAAGGGAAAGTGTTTTTCCTCTTTAAAGAGGAACCCTAATAAAAAAAAGACTGACCCTCCTCTCCCCCTTGCAGTACATGTCCCAGCCCCTTGCCAGGAAGCCTGAGTGGCAGCTGCTGCCTGCCATGTGCACGACTAGTAGTGTATGGGCTGGACAGCCTCAGGCTTGCTGTCAAAGGGGTATGCGCAGCAGAGTATCCCAAATTGGGATGCCCCTGTGCTGCAAATTTAAAGTGGACCAAAACACAGGATTTTGACTGGGTTTTGGTTCCTTTCCACCGTGCCCTGCTGTGTGAAACCCCCCAGTTCGTCAAAGCCAACTCGCCTCTTCCCGGTCCTACAGCATATGCACGGCCATTTGTCCAATCAGCACGCTCGGAGCCGCGGACGTCAAGTCGTCTAAGCCTTCGTTTAAGGCCAACATCTCCGAGCGCGCTGATAGCCACACCTGCTACTACCCTGTAACAGGGAGCATGCCCGCGCCAGCCACTTACAAATGCCTGGTGCAGGCACGCGACATGCTAGATGGATAGCAGAGATGGGGCTCATGCATGCGCTGTTGGACCAGGAAGCAAGGTAAATATATGGGTTGCCCTGGGGGCTTCACACAGTGATTTCGGTTGCCCTGTGGGAGGGGATCAATCGGTGAATCTTATAGATTCCTAGGACGATTGTGGTGGGTTTTGGTGCACTTTTAGGAGGTCTTGTGATTTTTCAGTTTTTATTATTTTAAGAACTTGTGAGTGGGCAGGTATATAAGTTGGAGGGTCGGTAGGTAGGTAGGTCATGAGGCAGATAGGTAGGTGGGTCAGTAGGCAGATAGGTGGGTGAGTGGCAGGTAAGTAGGTGGGAGGCTCAGCAGGTAGGTAGGAAGATAGGTGAGTGAGTGGGCAGGTAGGTAGGTAGGTGGGAAGGTCAGTAGGCAGAAAAATGGGTGGGTAGGTGGGTCATAAGGCTGATAGGTAGGTGGGTCAGTAGGCAGATAGGTGGGTGGGTGGCAGGTAGGTGGGAGGCTCAGCAGGTAGGTAGGAAGAAAAGTGGGTGAGTGAGTGGGCAGGTATATAAGTTGCAGGGTCAGTAGGTAGATGGGTAGGTAGTTAGGTGGGTGGGTCAGTAGGAAGGTGGGCGTTTGGGTCAGTAGGCAGGTAGATAGGCAAGTGAGTCTGTTGGCAGGTAAATAGGTGGTTAGGCCAATCAGCCAGTCAGGATGTGAACATTAACCCAAGGCGCCATGTTATTATCTATCTTATACCACAACAGCCAACATACCCCACTGGCATCACTGCTGATATGGGCCGTAGAATCCTGTTGTGAGCTGTCCTCGGCACTGTTGACCACTTGTCCTCATTGGCTCCAGTCCTCACAACCTCCTGGTGCTGTCCTTGGAGCCTCCAGTTGGTTGCTAGCCCAAGAGAAGAGTCTAGAGAATCTGGCCTCCAAACTGGGTCACCCTTGGAAATGATGCACCTTATCCAAGGAGGTCCAATTCTGAGCCCTGGTTCTCGGGGACCATGGTGGCAAGGAAGCCCAAACTTACACGGAGAGTCCCTCCACTGATTTTAGACACCAGCTCCAGCAAGCAACAGTACCAGGACTTTATGGTACTGCCTATTGGATCCACATGCACTTGCAGAGGCGCATAACTTCAGTCCTTCTCTTTCCAACGACACCCCCAATGAGTTTCTGGGTGGATAAGGGTCATTCAGATCATGCAGCGGTACCACAAAGTCCCAGTACCTCCAACTATAGGTCCAAAATTGTTGGAGGCCCAGGGACGAGTGGTTCTTGCGTCCTGCCTGTAATCCAGCACTAATTCTCAGGTTCTGAAGGATTTTCCCATTCCAAATGGGGATGCTCCCGAAAGACGGAGGCTGCTGACCCTTAAATCTTATAGCCTACATGTAGGCTGATGGTTTATCCTTCCAGCAAGGAAGAAGAATTAGGGGTGAAATGTTTTCAACATACCATTTTGCTCTTAGGGGAGATCTGCTCAACTGTAATGGCCTGTCCCCTGAGCTAGCCTGTGCTGGAATAACAGCGTATTGTTATTCCAATTCTTCTGATGCGTGGAGATGCTTTCACCCATAATGCAAAGCTTTTGGTAGATATTTAGAGTGCTTCTACTGCTCCCCCACCATCCACCACACACATCCAGTTAGGTTGGTGCGGGAGGTGCATGCCATCGGGTGTTCAGGAATAAGGCAGTGCACACTCCGCATTCAAGGCAATCAGAACGCTTTGCTGAAGTATGTAATCCCAGCAAAGGGCTCAGATCAGACAGAAGCCTGCGCATAGCTCGTTGGACTGAGGAGTTGTTATTTGTCTTGTGTACCATTTCTTTTAGATTCTAGGGCAGGCCTTAAAGTGGACCAACACCCAGGATTTTGACTATCCTGGGTCTTGGTCCACTTCGGTGGGGCACCCCCGATCGGGGTGCCCCGCTGTGTGAAACCCCCCCTAACCCCCCGAAAAACTCACCTCTCCCCGCGCCGACGGACAAGCGGCTCCTCCGCCGCCGCCTCCCGCGCGTCCCTTTTGACGCGCGCGCGCCCGCCATTCGCAGACGGCCGGCGCGGGCACGCCTACAGGGGCGCGAGGGAGGCGGCGGCGGCCGGCCGCCGCCGAAGATAAGGAGTTTGGGGGGGTTTCACCCGATCTCGGATGTCCCGCGGGGTGATCGGCCCGGGAATCTTATAGATTCCCGGGCCAATCATCCGTGGGTGTTGGTCCACTTTAATGAAGTTTGACCAGTGACTGCTGTTGGCAGCCCTGGCATGTAAAAGACTACAGGGCTGGCCGACTAGGTGCCACTGTGTCATCCCAATTCAGGACGCCCCACTGTGTAAACCCCCCCCCAACCCCTTACATTTCAGCTGGTTCCCCAGGCCGCATCCCCAGCATCTCTGCAGATTCAGATAGGCTGGTTGAACACTCCCCGAAACTGGGATGCAATTGTCGCCGCTGCATATGCCGACGTTCGGTCCAAAACAATGGCTTTATGCCAAGCATTAGCATGAGCAGCATAAAGCGCTGATTGGACTAGAGCTCACACATGTGCCATGGAAATGGCAGAAAGGTGAGTCAAGTGGCGGACCTGGATGGTTTCCAGATCGGGATGCTCCAGGGAAGAGGGCCAAATACCAGGATAGTGAACATCCTGGTGATTGGTCCACTAAAATGGTCCTCCAGTCAAACATCTCTGTAATCCCTCTAGGTATGCTGTGTTAATACCCCTTGGAGCAGCAATATAGATTCTCTGGGAGTCAGCCACTATCAGAGGAGACACAGCAGAATGTTGAACATTGCCTCAATGCACTCCTCTGATTGGTGGAGGCAGGTGGCGTACATATTTCCTGTGTCCCCTGTCGGAATTGGTACTGTGATTATGTCACTGAAAACGTAAACCTTCTTGAAGTATAATCTTCCAAGTGATGGTACTCTACATTTTTACTTAATAAAAGTTGTAAATTCATTGAACAAAACTGGTGAAATGAGTTTTATTTGCTAAAATTTTTATTTGTACACACGCACCATTATATTACATGAATTACAGATTAGAGCGGGTCTGGGAATCTTCAGATCAACATCCATGGGGGTCACCAAAAAAAATTGTAAATAAAATATATCCTACAGGGTTAATTTTGTTCTTCACGTGGGAAAGGGAGCGAGTATGTCTGCCCTGGAGTCTGAGACTCCAGGGTGGGTTTTGGTCCTCGTTTATGCAATGGGGCAGGATTTTTAACCAGATTTAGAGGCAGATTATATAATGGGGCAGGATTCCAACTTTCTTTGTATACTAATGCACCCCCTCGACAAATAAATGTGATAATGTTTACTAGTGGGTAAAACTTTTTTTTTTAGATTTGTCTACATTTGATGTAATTTTTGAGACGTATGACTTTGTTGTGCTGAGCCTATCTTGTATTATTATTTTTATGTTATCACTACCTGAAATCTGTTGCTATCGGCAACTGCACACCAATAAGAGAGAAGTGAGCCCTGTACACACAGAACACTGTGGCTGGGCATGTGTAAGGTTGAGTGCACTCCATAACCTTGGCACTGCCCACAGCAGCATTTTATGTGTATATGACTCGCTTCTCTGTTCTTGTAGATCTTGGTGGACAGACCTGGTGTACAGTTGTCAATAGCAACAGATTGCAGGTAGTAAACCCACACACACATCTGACCTGACACACATACAGACCATGCAATCTGACCTGACACACACACACACACACACACACACACACACACACACACACAGTATACAATCTGGCCTGACACACACACACAGAGCATACAATCTGGCCTGACACACACACACACACACACACACACACACACAGTATACAATCTGGCCTGACACACACACACAGAGCATACAATCTGGCCTGACACACACACACACACACACACACACACACACACAGTATACAATCTGGCCTGACACACACACACAGAGCATACAATCTGGCCTGACACACACACACACACACACACACACACACAGTATACAATCTGGCCTGACACACACACACACAGTATACAATCTGGCCTGACACACACACACACAGTATACAATCTGGCCTGACACACACACACACAGTATACAATCTGGCCTGACACACACACACACAGTATACAATCTGGCCTGACACACACACACAGTATACAATCTGGCCTGACACACACACACACAGTATACAATCTGGCCTGACACACACACACAGTATACAATCTGGCCTGACACACACACACAGAGCATACAATCTGACCTGACACACACACACACAGGGCATACAATCTGGCCTGACACACACACACAGGGCATACAATCTGACCTGACACACACACAGAGCATACAATCTGGCCTGACACACACACACACAGAGCATACAATCTGGCCTGACACACACACAGAGCATACAATCTGGCCTGACACACACACACAGAGCATACAATCTGACCTGACACACACACAGAGCATACAATCTGGCCTGACACACACACAGAGCATACAATCTGACCTGACACACACACAGAGCATACAATCTGGCCTGACACACACACACAGAGCATACAATCTGGCCTGACACACACACACACACAGAGCATACAATCTGGCCTGACACACACACACAGAGCATACAATCTGGCCTGACACACACACACAGAGCATACAATCTGGCCTGACACACACACAGTATACAATCTGGCCTGACACACACACAGCATACAATCTGGCCTGACACACACACACACACACACACACACACACAGAGCATACAATCTGGCCTGACACACACACACAGCATACAATCTGGCCTGACACACACACACACACACACACACACAGAGCATACAATCTGGCCTGACACACACACACAGCATACAATCTGGCCTGACACACACACAGCATACAATCTGGCCTGACACACACACACACACACACACACACAGAGCATACAATCTGGCCTGACACACACACACAGCATACAATCTGGCCTGACACACACACACACACAGCATACAATCTGGACAATGGCAATGGACACAGAGGGCAGCAGGGAGAGAGCAGGGTGGACAATGGCAATGGGCACAGAGGGCAGCAGGGTGGGCAATGCAATGAGGGCAGCAGGGAGAGAGCAGGGTGGACAATGGCAATGGACACAGAGGGCAGCAGGGTGGGCAATGCAATGAGCACAGAGGGCAGCAGGGAGAGAGCAGGGTGGACAATGGCAATGGGCACAGAGGGCAGCAGGGTGGGCAATGGCAATGAGCACAGAGGGCAGCAGGGAGAGAGCAGGGTGGACAATGGCAATGGGCACAGAGGGCAGCAGGGAGAGAGCAGGGTGGACAATGGCAATGGGCACAGAGGGCAGCAGGGTGGGCAATGGCAATGGGCACAGAGGGCAGCAGGGTGGGCAATGCAATGAGGGCAGCAGGGAGAGAGCAGGGTGGACAATGGCAATGGGCACAGAGGGCAGCAGGGAGAGAGCAGGGTGGACAATGGCAATGGACACAGAGGGCAGCAGGGAGAGAGCAGGGTGGACAATGGCAATGGACACAGAGGGCAGCAGGGAGAGAGCAGGGTGGACAATGGCAATGGACACAGAGGGCAGCAGGGAGAGAGCAGGGTGGACAATGGTAATGGGCACAGAGGGCAGCAGGGAGAGAGCAGGGTGGACAATGGTAATGGGCACAGAGGGCAGCAGGGAGAGAGCAGGGTGGACAATGGCAATGGACACAGAGGGCAGCAGGGTGGGCAATGCAATGAGCACAGAGGGCAGCAGGGAGAGAGCAGGGTGGACAATGGCAATGGACACAGAGGGCAGCAGGGAGAGAGCAGGGTGGACAATGGTAATGGGCACAGAGGGCAGCAGGGTGGGCAATGGCAATGAGCACAGAGGGCAGTAGGGAGAGGGCAGGGTGGGTAATAGGAATGGGCACAGAGGGCAGCAGGGAGAGAGCAGGGTGGGAAGCAGTAAGGAATACAGAGAGTAGCAGTAAGGAATACATGGGGCAGCAGGAAGAGGCAGAATGGGCAATATAAAGGGGCTGTAAGGCAGTAATTTGCAGCTAGAAAGAAGCACAGTGGACTGGAGGTAGAAAAAGCAGACTGCTGCAGTATCACACAACTCAAACATGGTTAGCACAAGCAGCAGCAGACTGCACACATCTAATAAAACTTACACATCTACTATCCACTACTCCAGCTCCATCACATGTGCTGCAATTCTGAAAAATTAAACGTCAGGAAACAACAATAGAAGAACAGAGGGGAAGAGGAGGTAGGACACACGGACCTGGCAATCAGCAGCACAGCTTTGCTCTCATGTCGCTCTCCTCTTCTCCTTAGCTAGAAGGGGGCCCCGATCACAGAAAGCTTCCTTCTGGTGAGGATGCCGTTATTTCCCGCCTCCTGTTCCAGCTCAGCAGCAAGTGATGTTCTTCCCCCAGGACCGCACTGAGCAGCCCTTTGGATACATCATGCTCTGCTGCAGTTGAGTGTTCTCCTGTATTTGAAGTAAACAAACTCCCGGGCGGCTCGGCAAGCCACCCATCCCCTCCTCCGCTTGCTTGCACACACCTTTGCTCAGACTCAGTCACGTCCTCGATGTCCCGACAGCAGCAGCTGCAGCTTACAAATACGGCCCTGTGCAGGGATGATGTAAGGGGTTTGGAGCGCGGGGTGCCATTTGAGCCACGGACCGGTAGCGGTCCGCGGCCCGGGGGTTGGGGACCACTGCATAGAGTGTCCAGATTCCTGGCCATCATGCACTGTGTCTGTGCAGCACAGGAGGCCAGCATTCATTGTCTCAGCTACATAAACTTGTCGTGACCTCCTCGCCCCGGCCAGCGCAGCAGTGTGCTCTGAGGCCGGCACACCACTTACTCCAGGGCCGCCACCTCCCTCAGGCGGGCAGGTAACAGCAGAAACAGCGCTGAGGGCGGCAGCAGTGTGAGCATACATTACGGTCCTCCGGGTGTGTGTAGTGCGCTGTGATCACCGCATGAAGCCTCCGCCTGCTCGTCTTACCGACTCCATGTTCCCGGCTCCGGCTTCAACTTGCCGCTTGCACCTTCCCCTGCCTGCCCACGCCCATGTGCCCGACCCAGCTATGACGGCACCGTCGGATCCAGTGCGCGCCCGTACCCTGGAGGGGGAAATCGCGCATGCGCAGTAACGCTGATTTGGGTCAGGTGAAGCGCCGCTCGCTCCCGATGCAAGCGGCGCTTCACCTAACTACTGCGCATGCGCGTGATTTGAGTTAGTAAAAGGTCAAAGGATCTCTTCCTTTTATAAGAAAAAACCAAGATGGCGGAGATAAATGCAAATGGAAGCGACGCAGCGAGGAAGAATACAAGGTAATTTTTTTTTTTTTTACTAGTTAGAACGGGTCCTGCTGCACATTTTCCATATTTTAAACTGACATAAAAAAAAAAAAAAAGGGCAGGGTGTTGGTCCACTTTAATCTTCCAGGCTGTATCTGCTATTATGACCCCTCGAATCGAACCTTCACGAATCGCTCATCTGAAAAAAAAAATGCCGGCATGGTGGGAGCGGGTAGGCCGGCTACGCCTGTCAGCGGGCCGCAGCCGGCCCGCTGACAGCTTAGCCGGACTGCCCATTCCCACCATGCTGGCATTTGTTTAAAAAGCAAACACTTACCTGCATGGTCGGAGCGTGGAGGCCGGCGCCGCTCTCAGGCGCCCTCTGATGACGCGCCCTCTGATGACAGCTGAGAGCGGCGCCGGCCTCCACGCTCCGACCATGCAGGTAAGTGTTTGCTTTTTAAACAAATGCCGGCATGGTGGGAGTGCCCGCTGACAGCGTAGCCGGCCTGCCCGCTCCCACCATGCCGGCATTTTTTTTTTTATTTCAGGGAAAATCGGAGCAAATTCCGGTTCGTCCGAACCGGTTCGCTCATCCCTAATAATAAGGCAAGTAAAGTATTCTCTAGAATCGATTATTTCTTTGTGCAACAAAATATACTAACAAATGTGGTATCTTGTGAGATCGCCCCAATTACCATTTCAGATCATGCCTCAATAATTCTAAGTATAACTTGGGATTTGCAAAAGAGAGTAGAAAGCCAATGGCGTTTACCAAATAACATATTACAAAATAGAGAGCTAAAGGAGAAAATAAGGAAGGTGATAGATGACTATTTTCTATATAATAATACAGAGGAAGTATCACTAGGATCCATCTGGGAATGTCACAAAGCTGTGATTAGAGGGGTCATAATAGCAGATACAGCCTGGAAGATTAAAGAATGGAAAAATAATATTACTGCAACACTCCAAGAAATAGAGATCCTACAGAAAGAACATATAGACTCCTCCAATAAAGAAACATTAACTAAAGCCAGATATAAACTTATTGGCATATTGGCAGAAAGAAAGAATGGTACAAAGGAATTATCTAACAGCCAATATAGGAGGGTAATCAACAGGGGGGGACAGCCACTAGCTAAAGCTGCAAGGAACTCCAGGGCACAAAATATTATAGAAAAAATTAGAAATAAAGAGGGTAATATAGAATATACTGTAGAAGGAATTGCTAGAGAATTTAGAAAATTTTATGCACTTCTTTATACTCCGAAAAACGAGATGGTAAAGGGCCTCAAAGAATACATCACAAGTACTACTGAAGCAAAAATATCGGAAGAACTGACCGAAACACTGGAACAGCCTCTTAATGAGGGAGAGGTAGTATGGGCAATAGCGTCGTTCAAGGAGGGTAAATCCCCGGGAATCGATGGCTTTACAGGGGAATATTATAAGGAGTTTAAAAAGGATCTAGTAACACCACTAACTAGATATTTGAATAGTATAAGCACAAATCATCCTCTATGGAAAAGTGATAATCGCGCTGTCATTAGTTTGATCCCGAAGGATGGAAAGGACCCACTGAGTTGCTCTAGCTATAGGCCTATATCATTGATCAATCTTGACCTTAAGATCATGGCCTCAGTTTTAGCTAGACGGCTAGAACCCCTCTGTGATCATATTATAGCACCAGCACAAGTGGGCTTTAGACCAGGTAATGGGATTAAAAAAAAACCTGGCAGTAGTTATGTCATCAATTGTCAAGATTAAAGAGGATAGGATAAAGGCTCTATTAGTAACATTAGATGCCGAGAAGGCCTTTGATAGGGTTTCTTGGCCTTATCTAGAAGTTGTGCTGGAAAATATTGGAGTGGGTTCCATCTTTCGGGATAAACTGTTGGCAATGTACAGGAATCAGACGGCGGTTATTAAAGTAAACGGTTTTCTGTCAGAACCAATAGATATTAAAAATGGCATGTGACAAGGATGTTCCCTATCCCCAATTCTCTTCAATCTGCACTTAGAAAATCTGATTAGGAAAATAAACGCAGAGGAGAAGATTAAAGGGATAAAAATAGGTAAGGAAGAAATCAAAATCAGGGCTTATGCCGATGATCTAATTCTAACCATATCGGATCCATTAAACTCTCTACAGGCGGTAATAATGGCCATACAAGAATTTGATATCTATTCTAACTTTAAATTAAACTATAACAAATCAGTTATTATGCCATTCAATTTGAACAGTGGGAAGATAGAGCAGTGTAAGGGGTATACAGAGTTTCAATGGAATGAGAACGAGATAAAATACCTGGCGATTGTAATTTCAAAAAATGTGGATCATATCTTTGCGACAAATTATTTGCCATTGCTAGACAGGTTAAAGGAAAAGATTACATCTTGGTCGCACCTACCTTTAAATATTTTGGGGAGGATTAGGATTATAAAAATGTTCTTTCCATTCCCACTTTTTCTAGTCTTAGCACAGAATATACCTATTCAGATTCCAAACCTCTTTTTTAAAAAATTGGATAATATGCTACACGCCTTCTATTGGCAAAATATAAAACATAAAATTAGTTATAAAATACTGATTAGACCCATAAAATTAGGAGGATGGGGGTCCCAGGCATAAGGAGCTATTATAAGGCTATCTCAGTACAAAGACTAATAGATAGGATTCAGCTAAAATATGGTATGGGATACCTCCAGTTGGAAATGTCCCTGAACCTCCTATATAGAATAACATCTTTCAATGTAAAAATATTAGGAGAATTGATTAAGGAGGTTAAGCATCCTTTCGTAAGAACAATAATAATGACCTTACGTTCATACATAAAGAATCCGGTTTTATTTCCATTTCCAGATATCTTTAAATCATTATCATATAACCCAGACTTTCTAGCAGAGCTGGGTCAGGTAAAGAGGGATCATATTAGACCATATCATATTATGTCCAGAGGATCAACACCTATGTTTATATCAGAAGTAGGAACGCTTCCTTTACCAAACGTAGATCTATTAAGGCCTCTTAACTATTATCAACATCTACAAATTACAAGCTATTTTAAAACACTGAGACTTCCCTATGAGTTATGCTCAATTAACCCACTACAGGCAATATTGCTAAATACACCGAATCAAACTGAGAATTTGGCATATTATTACTGGGTGATCCGGTAGATGGATAAGATTATAAATATTGGAAAGACCTATGATACCCCAATGAAGACATGGCTTGTAACAAACCCCCCCTCTTTTGGGGCGAGGTTATGATAAATAGCTGAGTATTAAGTCGGCAAATAAATGCAAACATAAGTTACATGAACTGAGGGGTAAAAAAAAAATAAAAAAAAAAGCATAGGCAGGATGCAGACAAACTCATCAGGTCAGCAGGAGATAAACAAGCAGAGTAACACACCACAAGCTAGACGCTATCACAAACAGTGTGTGCTGAAGCCTGGACAGCTTTATGTGACCACTGACCAATAGGAGGTTGGAAGTCTGGGGCTGCACAGCAGTTGCTTATTTGACACACTACTCATAGGGGGCCAAACAGAGCCTCTGAGTTAACACTTTAATGGACCTTAAGCCTCGCTGACCCCATCGAGCAGTAATACGCAAGGCATATGAGGCGCGGGCCCCTAAACGTGTCGGTCTGTGTTTCCGCAATGATGTTTGGATGCTGTTAAGCAGATTCATGGCTCATTCAACCAAAACCTCCAGACACAAAAACAGTTTTTTTCCTCTGGCCCTTATGGCACTTAACTCTATCCTGCTCTGCATTGCTGATAATTCTGTTAGTCTCTAAAGATTAACCTGCACTGAACCAAAATTCTTGTTATTTCTATGTTATGTATGTAATTGTTATAACTAGAGATGAGCGAACTTTTGAAAAATTCGTTTCGAGTGATTTGCCGAATTTTCCGACAAAATTCATTTCGGTCCGAATTTATTCGCGACGAATCGCTATTAAAAACAGCTATTTCTGAGCCTCCTAGAGCCTCAATAGGGTTGTAAACCATTCTGCCTTGCTGTAACACGCATAGGATGCGTGCTGGGTTAGTTAAATAATACTGTAAATAAATATCACATGCAGATCAGAGGCATCGCTAAAAGAATCGCAGAGCGGCACAATTGCAGAGAGTTGAAGTGGCATCACTATGAGGGGCAGGAGCCCAAACATTGCTTTAAAGAGACACTGGAGTTGGCTGCAGGAGGCCAAACATTGGATGAATCACACCCTGGAGTTGCAAGCAGCAGCAGCAGCAGCCCAAACATTGCTTTAAAGAGACACTGGAGTTGGCTTCAGGAGCCCAAAAATTGGATGAATCACACCCTGGAGTTGCAAGCAGCAGGAGCCCAAACATTACTTTAAAGAGACACTGGAGTTGGCAGCAGGAGCCCAAAAATTGGATGAATCACAACCTGGAGTTGCAAGCAGCAGCAGGAGCCCAAACATTGGCTGAAAGAGACACTGGAGTTGGCAGCAGCAGGAGCCCAAAAATTGGCCTAAAGACATAAATATGTTTTGCACCATTTGGAAAGTGTAAAATGTGGCACCATGCTGAATCTAGTCGCATGCATCAGGCATTGGTGGGTGGAAATCCTGGCTGATCCATCCCTGATTCATTTTGACAAAGGTGAGTCTCTCCACATTTTTAGTTGACAGACGAGTTCTCCTCGCCGTAACTATGGCCCCCGCCGCACTAAACACCCGCTCAGATGGCACGCTACTTGCCGGGCAGGACAGCTTTTCCAGGGCAAACTCTGCTAGTTGCGGCCACAAATCAAGTTTGGCTGCCCAGAAGTCCAGCGGATCCTCAAGGTGTGTTGGCATGGTCATGTCAAGGTATGACATGACCTGCTGGTTCAGGTCCTGCTCCAGGTCTTCCTGCTGCTCATGAGTAGCCTCACTATGCGGGTGTAGAAAGCTACTCATTAGCGACTGAAGACTGAGGCTGCTGCTGATGGAGCTGCTGCTGCTGCTCCTGCCAACCCCCCCAGCAGCCATGGCAGTGGAAGGTGAGCGCAGAGGTCCCCTCGAGTCAGACCTGCGAGAGTATGGACCATGGCGCAGATAGGCATTGGCCAACTGCCTACGTAGAATGTCTTTGTAGTAGTTCAGTTTGTCCTCCCTCTCGGTGGGTTTAAAAAATGCCCCCATTTTGTGCCGGAAGCGAGGGTCCAATAAGGTGGACAGCCAGAAGTCATCCCGCCGACAAATGGAAACAATTCTGGGGTCACTACGCAAGCACGTGAGCATGCTTCCTGCCATTTGCGCAAGTGACTCGGATGGACTACCTGTCTCCATCTCCACTGCATACTGCCACGGTGTTTCCGGGTCCTCTGTCTCGCCTTCCTCAAAACCCTCTAGCTCCTCTGGCTGCTCCTGCTCCTCCTCTCCTGTCCGCTGACTAGATAAACCAGCCATTTCGCCAAGCCTAAACTGTGTTTCGCTGGGCAAATCCTCCTCCTTTTCCTCCTCCTCCTCCAGTTCAGCTCCAACGGGGTTCATGTGGCCGTAAGATGTAGACGCCATGTCTCCAGTGCCCTGACCAGCTATGGTTTCCAACATGTGCTGTAGTACATGAAGCAGTGGAATCACGTCGTTCATCCCGTAATCCTGCCGACTGACAAATAAAGTGGCATCCTCAAAGGGCCTGAGCAAACGGCAGGTGTCACGTATGAGCTGCCACTGGTTGACATTGAAGTTACACAGGGGAGTCCCCCTATCCGCTTGGATCATCAGGAAATCCGTGATGGCTTTTCTCTGTTCATATAATCGGTCCAACATGTGAAGGGTGGAATTCCAACGGGTGGAAACATCGCAAATCAGACTATGTTGGAGGATACCGTTCTGACGCTGTAGCTCAAGAAGTGTGTGTTTGGCGGTGTATGAGTGGCTGAAGTACATGCAAAGTTTCCTTGAAGTTGTTAGGATGTCTTGCAGATGGGGGGAACACTTCAGAAACCGCTTGACAACCAGATTGAAGACGTGAGCCATGCAGGGGGCATGGGTCAGTCTTCCTTGGTGCAGCGCAGACAAAATGTTCTTCCCATTGTCGGTAACCATGATTCCCATTTTAAGTTTTCTTGGAGTAAGCCATGTTTGGATTTTCTGATGAATAAATTTAAGCAGTTCCTCCCCTGTGTGACTCCGTTTGCCAAGACAAACCATGTGAAGCACTGCGTGACACCTCCATGCCCTGCACACATGGTAGACTGCAGGGGCACTGAGACTTGAGCCTACAGTGGAGGGTGAGGAGATGGCGGAGGATGAGGAGGCCGAGTCGCACAGCGTCACAGGCCCAACGGGCAGGGAGCGTGGAGGCCGAAGCGGCGTGACCTGTCCAAGTTGCTGCTGCTGCTGCTGCAAAGGGACCACATTCACCCAGTGGGCCGTAAACGACATGTACTGTCCCTGACCGTAGTTACAGCTCCAGACGTCGGCGCTGCCATGCACTTTGCTACACACCGACAGGCTCAAGGACTGGCCCACCTTCTGTTCAACAAAAGTGTGCAGCGCTGGTACTGCCTTCTTGGCAAAGAAATGACGGCTTGGGACTCTCCACCTTGGCTCGGCACAAGCCATCAGTTCTCTGAAAGGTGCAGAGTCCACCACCTGAAAAGGGAGCGACTGCAGCACCAGCAACTTGGACAGGAGCACATTCAGCTTCTGCGCCGTAGGATGAGTGGGCGCATACTGCTGTCTCTTGGACATGGCTTCGCTGATGGATTGCTGGCGGGATGCATGACTTGGAGGAGGAGGAGCAGGAGCGACAGAGGATGGGTATGACACACAGCTGCCTTCGGCTGAGGTGCTGGAGCCTTGGCTGGCAGAAATTGGGAGCGGCGTGCCACTTGGTGAGGAAGCAGACTGGACCACCCCTTGGGAGCCTCGGTTCTCCCAGGTCGCTTTATGGTGATGCATCATATGTTGACGCAGGGCCGTGGTGCCAACATTTGGGCCCTGGCCACGCTTCACCTTCTGCCTACATATCTTGCATATGGCCATGTTACCCTCCTGCGGATGCTTGAGGAAAAACTGCCACACTGCCGAGTAGCTACTTTTCCCACCAACAGGCCTCACTGATTCGCTGCTATTGTCGCCAACTCCAGGAACCCCTGCCCCACTACCTCCCGATAAGGTAGCCTGCCGCACAGCAGCTGCTCTACCCCGGCCCCGGCCCCGGCCCCGTTTGGCTCCAGGCTTTACAATTGTGCCCCCATGCTGACTGCCAACCATGCTGCTAACACCTTGCTGCCTGAGCTGCTGACTCCGGGACAACCTGCGCCCCTCTTCTCCTGATGATGACGATGAAGCCCCTTCATCACCCGGCTCCCAAGTGCGATTGGCTTCATCATCATCACCGAGTTGTGGCTGTACGTCACTGATGTTCGTGGATTTGTCAACAGTGTCTGGCGCAGGAGCTGGAACGCTCGCAACCCCCACGACACTGTCCACATCACTATTTGTCTGCCTAGCTAAAGAAGCCACCTCCATTTCTTGGCTGGGCAGTAGCTGCTGACTGTCCTCTATCTGATCGTCCTCCTCACTAAAGAGTGGAGCTGAACCCAAAGCATAGGATACGTCGCTGGGGGAGGGAACGGCGTAGGACAGAGGCAATGGGAGGACAGGGACTGCTCCCGGGGCATGCCAACTCAGGGTTGTGTCAGAGGAACCTACCGACCCTAGACTGGGGGTCTCAGATGTAACTTGTGATGATGTTGATGAGCGCGTTAACCAATCTACCACGGCAGATGCGTTACTGGTGGAGACACGACCACTAGCAGATACTGGCAGATCAGCTCTCACCGTGACTCCTGCTGCCACTCGCCCCTAGTCTGCTGCGACCTCTGCCTGCTGAATCTTGGCTTCTGCCACTCCTCTTTGAACATCCTGGCACTTGTCTGCCTGACATTTTTATGTATTTGCTTATTTAGTATAAACAGATAGGGTTCAAGGTACAGCTTTGGGGTGCCCTGCGGCCTGGTTTATTAAAAGCAGTCAAAAACAAGTGCAAACTGAAGTAGCTTAATAAAGCAGCTGATGCTGATCAACGCTTATGTTGTATAACAGATAGGGTTAAAATAGCATGTGCCTTGGGAAAAAATCCTTAATTTCATGCCGATCAATCCAAAGGTCAATGCCCCCAACAAAAATAGTGTTCGGTATAAGTTTTCCTTCTGGAAGGACGTAACCTTTAGTTTAAATGGTTGTGGTAGGTTATATTATAAATTGGGATACCCCCAGGCAGCAGTGTCATTGAAAGAGACAGATTGTAATGCAGACCATACGCAAGCAGAGAAACTCAGGCTGCAACAGGCCTCTTTAGTTTACATGGTTGGGGTAGGTTATCTTACAAATTGGGATACCCCACTGTATATGAAACCGAATATAATGCACACCCAAAAGTGGACAATCAGCCTCCAAGAGGCCTGCTTAGTTTAAATAAGAGAGCTGCTTAGCTTAAATTAGAGAGCTGCTTAGTGTAAATAGGAGGCCTGCTTAGTTTAAATAAGAGAGCTGCTTAGTGTAAATAAGAGAGGTAGGTTATGTTATGTTACAGAATGGGATACCCCCAAGCAGGCTTTAGAACAGTATATATGCACAGCAACAGTGTCTAAGCAGGCTCCAACAGGCCAAATTACTTAAAATAAGTGTGCAGCTTAGTGAAGATTAAGAGGGGTATGGTATGTTACAGAATGGGATGCCCCCACAGCAGACCTGAGATCAGTATATATGCACAGTAAAAGTGTCTAAGCAGGCTCCAACAGGCCAAATTACTTTAAATAAGTGTGCAGCTTAGAGGAAATACAGAGGCTAATGGGATGTTACAGAATGGGATGCCCCCACAGCAGACCTGAGATCAGTATATATGCACAGTAAAAGTGTCTAAGCAGGCTCCAACAGGCCAAATTACTTTAAATAAGTGTTCAGCTTAGTAAAGATCAAGAGGGGTATGGTATGTTACAGAATGGGATGCCCCCACAGCAGACCTGAGATCAGTATATATGCACAGTAAAAGTGTCTAAGCAGGCTCCAACAGGCCAAATTTCTTTATATAAGTGTGCAGCTTAGTAAAGATCAAGAGGGGTATGGTATGTTACAGAATGGGATGCCCCCACAGCAGACCTGAGATCAGTATATATGCACAGTAAAAGTGTCTAAGCAGGCTCCAACAGGCCAAATTTCTTTAAATAAGTGTGCAGCTTAGAGGAGATACAGAGGCTAATGAGATGTTACAGAATGGGATGCCCCCACAGCAGACCTGAGATCAGTATATATGCACAGTAAAAGTGCCTAAGCAGGCTCCAACAGGCCAAATTTCTTTAAATAAGTGTGCAGCTTAGAGGAAATACAGAGGCGAATGGGATGTTACAGAATGGGATGCCCCCACAGCAGACCTGAGATCAGTATATATGCACAGTAAAAGTGTCTAAGCAGGCTCCAACAGGCCAAAATTCTTTAAATAAGTGTGCAGCTTAGTAAAGATCAAGAGGGGTATGGTATGTTACAGAATGGGATGCCCCCACAGCAGACCTGAGATCAGTATATATGCACAGTAAAAGTGTCTAAGCAGGCTCCAACAGGCCAAATTTCTTTATATAAGTGTGCAGCTTAGTAAAGATCAAGAGGGGTATGGTATGTTACAGAATGGGATGCCCCCACAGCAGACCTGAGATCAGTATATATGCACAGTAAAAGTGTCTAAGCAGGCTCCAACAGGCCAAATTTCTTTATATAAGTGTGCAGCTTAGTAAAGATCAAGAGGGGTATGGTATGTTACAGAATGGGATGCCCCCACAGCAGACCTGAGATCAGTATATATGCACAGTAAAAGTGTCTAAGCAGGCTCCAACAGGCCAAATTTCTTTAAATAAGTGTGCAGCTTAGAGGAGATACAGAGGCTAATGGGATGTTACAGAATGGGATGCCCCCACAGCAGACCTGAGATCAGTATATATGCACAGTAAAAGTGTCTAAGCAGGCTCCAACAGGCCAAATTTCTTTAAATAAGTGTGCAGCTTAGTAAAGATCAAGAGGGGTATGGTATGTTACAGAATGGGATGCCCCCACAGCAGACCTGAGATCAGTATATATGCACAGTAAAAGTGTCTAAGCAGGCTCCAACAGGCCAAATTTCTTTAAATAAGTGTGCAGCTTAGTGAAGATCAAGAGGGGTATGGTATGTTACAGAATGGGATGCCCCCACAGCAGACCTGAGATCAGTATATATGTACAGTAAAAGTGTCTAAGCAGGCTCCAACAGGCCAAATTTCTTTAAATAAGTGTGCAGCTTAGAGGAAATACAGAGGCTAATGGGATGTTACAGAATGGGATGCCCCCACAGCAGACCTGAGATCAGTATATATGCACAGTAAAAGTGTCTAAGCAGGCTCCAACAGGCCAAATTTCTTTAAATAAGTGTGCAGCTTAGTAAAGATCAAGAGGGGTATGGTATGTTACAGAATGGGATGCCCCCACAGCAGACTTGAGATCAGTATATATGCACAGTAAAAGTGTCTAAGCATGCTCCAACAGGCCAAATAACTTTAAATAAGTGTGCAGCTTAGAGGAAATACAGAGGCTAATGAGATCTCAAAAAATGGTAATGTTCCCACAGCAGACCTGAGATCAGTTCAGTATATATGCACATCAAAAGTGTATAAGCAGCCTGAAACAGCTAACAAAGCCAGTCAGCCAGCCAGTAACACTCAGGCTGGATGAAAAAAAAAAATCTCCCTGTCACTGCCTCCGATTTTTCCTAACTTTCCCTGCTTCTCGCTGACTTCCTGCCTGTCTCCTGCCTGTCTCCTGCCTGTCCCTGGCTGTCCCTGGCTCTCTAACTGTCTCTCCCTGAATACAGCAGCGTCCTGTCTCTCACAAAAGCAAGATGTCCGCCGCCTTATATAGCGCTGTGACGTCACCGGGCTTGCTGCCTGCTGATAGGCTGCATGTGACTGCCCCAGCATGCACTGGAGCGGGGTAGATGTCTGGACATGTCCCGTCCGCCATCTTAGAATGCCTGTAATGTAAATGAATGGATGTTAAAGGAAAACTTCAAGCGATCGAATCACGGGGAAATTCGGATTCGATCCGAATCGAATTTTTCATGAAATTCGGATCGAATCCGGGTTCATCCGGATCGATTCACTCATCCCTAGTTATAACTCTCATGGTGTATCTCCTTGCCAAAAAGCATTCCTTGTATGTACCCTGTACTTACTTGGCGGATCAATAAAGTATTGAAGTATTGAAGAGTGCGGACAGGTAAACGCTTGGATCTAACTCAGTGGAATCTTTCGGATTCCAACACAGTGTAACATGGTTTTGTCCTGGTTTTCTGGTTCAAAAGCTGATCTTCCAGCTTGTCAAAATATTAATTATTCCAAAAGACCCTAACCTCACCTCCCGCATATTTCTAGTGTATTCTACACTTCAACTACAGCTGGGAAATGTGAAAAATGTGTACAGGAACATTTGGGGACCTTTGTGTTGGGAAAAGATATGGGTGTCACTGACACAGGGGGTATTGATACAATGTTAAACATACTCTACATTTTCTGTCCCAAAATACCCTTTTTCAGCAAAAAAGGTACTAAGCTAAAAATTAAACATAACAGTAGTATCAATAGTAGCATGTTTTACTATATGTCTATGTCATGGCATTGTCAAAAAGAAATTGCTTTCTTGCTAATGTAAAACTTATTTTAACTTTTAGGTCTCAAAATTAAGAAGAAGTGACCCAGACTGCTAACATTTAGGGTTGTCCTGAACAGCAGGAGTCCAGATACCCTAACAGGAACCTGGGCTACTCCCAGAAGTCCAGAGTTCTGTTCGGGTTTTGGAAGCTAAACCAGGGGCCACAGCCGGAGATATGGCCCATGGCAGCATGACGGGAGGGGAGTCTGAATCAGCCAAGGTTAGCCTGTTCCAGGCACATAGCTATGTGATTTCCTCATGATGGTGCCCTGCTCTCCTCTCTTCCCATCATCAATTGCTCCTTCTCCTGATGCTCAGTTCCAGACTATGAGTGTGACACCTTAATCTGGCTCCTCCCTTCTCAACCTCTTTTATACCACTGTCTCCAAGCTGCCTGACTCTAGGAGTTTAGCCACCCCCTCTATATCTTTCACAATGGATTCTGGGATGAAGATGATGATGTGTGGCTCTGCTGAGCACCAGGCTCCCGCAGCAAAGGAGTTTGCGCACCAAGACTGGACCACTATGAGCACTTGCACTTTGGGGCATACCCCCAAGAAGTCTGCCCTGGTTAACTAATGGCCAAGGAGACAGCAAGTAGGGTACTGGGAACCAAAGTAGGTGTCCTACACTATCTTCCCCTCCCCTGCCTATATTTGTTCCTGTGCAGGGCCTCCCCTTAGTAAGGTGTCCCTTTCCCTCCTTCCAGGTGATCATCAAGATAGTGGACCCAGAGGGGCACACATTCTCCTGTAGCTCAAATTTTGCCCTTTACTGGTTTCACCCACTGCATAACCAGTGCCCCCTTTTGTTCCTTGGAGAAAATAAGGCGTAAATAACCTGGGCGCCAAGGGGCTAAGCCTACTGAGGGTGGTTCCTCTCCCTTGCTGGCATACAGCCTGTTTAAAATGTAGGGTCAAGGGGCAACCATCAGGACATGAGAGCCAAGATTCACTGTGTTCCACACTATAGCTGCTGGTGTTGATGTGCCTTGGTGCCCAATTCAAACTAGAGACCCAGCCATCAAATTAAAAGTTAATGGGCGGGGGGCAGCCACAATATAGACTATTCAGTTTATAGGCTGTGTGGTGGATGGGCTCCATGTCTGAAATTATGTTTCCATTATGGCCTGAATAATAAGATATAAGCCTGACTGCCTTATGGACAGAGGTCTAGTTCATTCTAAGGACACGACCATCACATATAAGTTATAGAGGGGCCCAGTCTCTATACAACCTATATTTTGCCTTCTTAACATATAATGTGATAGCTGGGCCCTTGTCTGTGTTTTAGTTTCCTTTACGGCCTGAATAATAAGGTTAGCCTGGCTGTCTTTGGGAGTGAGGTCCAGGCGAAACTACAGTAAGGCCCAAGCCATCATATTAAAGGATATAGGGAGGCTCAGTTTCAATACAGCCTATTTTGTGCCTGGCCCTCCCTATACATTTTTAAGGATATTATATTAAGGATCATTGTTTCTTGCAACTTAAACTGTGAAGGTGAGGAACTCCATATTCCCCTGGCTCCGGTGTCCTCTTTATCCAGCAAGGCCGCTCCTCCTCTTTCTTGGCCCAATGCGGCCCGTATTCCCCTGGCTCCGGTGTCCTCTTCATCCAGTGAGTCTGCTCGCTCCTTATGATTCTTGGCCCAGTGTGGTCCGTATTCCCCTGGCTACAGTGTCCTCTTTATCCAGTGAGTTTGCTCCTCATCTTTCTTGGCCCAGTGCGGCCCTTATTCACCTGGCTCCGGTGTCATCTTATCCAGCGAGTCAGCTTCTCATCTTTCTTGGACCATTGCAGTCCATATTCCCCTGGCTCCGGTGTCCTCTTCATCCAGCAAGTATACTCCTCATCTTTCTTGGCCCAATGCGGCCCGTATTCCCCTGGCTCCGGTGTCCTCTTTATCCAGTGAGTCAGCTCCTCATCTTGCTTGGCCCAGTGCACTCCATATTGCCCTGGCTCCGGTGTCCTCTTCATCCAGAGAGTCTACTCTCTCCTTATCATTCTTGGCCCAGTGCGGTCCATATTCCCCTGGCTCCAGTGTCCTCTTTATCCAATGAGTCGGCTTCTCATCTTTCTTGGCCCAGTGCAGTCCATATTGCCCTGGCTCCAGTGTCCTCTTCATCCAGCGAATCTGCTCGCTTCTTATCAATCTTGGCCCGGCGCGGTCCGAATTCCCCTGGATCCAGTGCCCTCTTTATCCAGCGAGTCAGCTCCTCATCTTGCTTGGCCTAGTGCACTCCATATTGCCCTGGCTCCGGTGTCCTCTTCATTCAGAGTGTCTCCTCGCTCCTTATCATTCTTGGCCCAGTGTGGTCCGTATTCCCCTGGCTCCAGTGTCCTCTTTATCCAATGAGTCGGCTCCTCATCTTTCTTGGCCCAGTGCAGTCCATATTGCCCTGGCTCCGGTGTCCTCTTCATCCATCGAATCTGCTCGCTCCTTATCATTCTTGGCCCAGTGCAGTCCGTATTCCCCTGGCTCCAGTGTCCTCTTTATCCAGCGAGTCAGCTCCTCATCTTTCTTTGCCCTGTGTGCCTTGTATTCCCCTTGCTCCGATGTCCTTTTTATCCAGCAAGTCGGCTCCTCATCATTCTTGGCTCAGTGAACTCTGTATGCCCCTGGCTCAAGTGTCCCCTTCATCCAGCGAGTCGGCTCCTCATCTTACAGAGATGTAGTTAGGCTTTCTAGAACCTGGGGCAAAGATTCAATTTGGCCCCTCACCTAAATCAATGGTGACCAGGGTGGCTGTGATGGGCGTTGTGCTGCTCTAACTCACCTCAGCTTGATCCTCTTCCTCAGCAGCAGCGGTGGCAGCGATGTTTTAATTTGGCCCCAGACAGGACTACAAAAAAATGGCCATCAGCTCCCATGAGTGAGGACACCCCTAGTGCCTGCCTGCACCTCTCCAAGAAGGACTGGGCTGAGGTGAGTTCTAGCAGGTGCCTTCTTTAGGTGAAGCGAGTTGATGGGGTCCTCAGCTTTTCCATATCCGGGTTGGATGCTAAACTCCAACACAGATTTCTGGTTGAAACCCATGTTCGGGGTTTCAATGAACTCGAAAAGTTCACTACGAACCCAAACTTTGCGCTTCGGGTTCGCCCATCTCTATTCATGTTCCATTGGACTAGTTTGGTGTATTGACCTTGTATTAATAAATGCTGACACATTTAGTTTTTTTCTTCTAAGAGACCTTTTTTTGGCTGCTTGGATTGGCCTAACCCCGGCCACAGGACAAAGTTGTGTAAACAGCTTGTAAAAGCCAGACTTTTTATTTTTGCTATTTAACAGCTGAGAAAAGTTATTAAGCTTAGAAACTGATCCCCTGGCCTTTCCCATAATCATCCCCCTAGACACACAGTATACTTGTTTGTACAGTCAAATGAATGAGGCTGAATGAGGCTGATAGGTATAAAAGTATCGCTTGGCACATTTATTCCGGGCACTCGGTATACAGCAGACGATCCTTCATAGTGACTCCAATCCTTTACCTGTAGCATCTAATGTGGACATTTCCGTACATTGCCAGTAATCTTCCCAGCTTGATCTTCAGCTTAAATCTCTCCATGCCTAAAGTGCATCTGTAGGCAAAAAAAAAAAAAAAAAACATTTTCTTCATCGTTCTGCTGTACTATATAGCAGTGAGGAAGCGCGAACTAGGCTGCCCTGCTGCGCATCTCCGCTGTTAAAACAAGAAAACGAGTGCCTGGATAGTCACCACTCCTGGGCCTCTTCTGCAGCATACTGCAGATGTGTGTGACCGAGTCCTCTGTTTTTAACCAAGTTTAGAGACAGATTGTAGGTTGGTCTGCAAGCTAACAGGGTTGAGTGCTGTGGCTCCTTTAAGACTTTTGTATCCTAATTGCCCTGCTAACGTGCACCTCTCAGGTTAGTTACAAAATGGTCTGAGTGGCTGCCAGCCCTCCTCTTCTGCAGGCACACCAGAGCAACCTTTCAGTCCCTAGGACGCACGCAAACACGCTACCCCGAGCAGCCTATCAGCGCGGACAGCAGCCAAACCTATTAGTGCTGGCCCTAGCAGCAGACGTACAGGGGGGCCAGAAGCATTTAATATCTGGGCACCCGGCTTCTTGTTTTAACAGCCGCGATGCACAGCGGAAAGTGCATGTCGTGCTGCCCTACTGCTATATAGTACAGTCATTTCTGACCATAGTTCTGCTTTAAAGCTCCTGTTTCCCATCTTGAATATTTGGGCCCTTGTCTATTGTCTGTTGCTGCTCATTCCAGTTAGAGCCAGCCGCCAGCAACCAATGGCCATGTGCCGGAAGACGGGGCCCAGATCTTCAAGAAGAACATGCTTTAAAGCTGCTGATTGGGAGTATTGAGCAACGGAGAAGGTAAGGGGATGTTTTTTTTTTATTTTAGCCTACAGGTGCCCTTTATGATTCCACCACTGTGTTATGGTTATTCCTTTAACTTATTAGACAATCTTGCTTGACAGTTACGTATGAGGCAGTGATGCAGGAGTGGTTCTGCTTTTTTTTCAGTTCTGGTTAATCTGGAGACAATCTTTAGAGAGTCGTTCCCATACCACGGCATGATGCACACATCACATTGCACTGTAAGCTATCTGAATTCTAATAAAAGGCTCATGACTGCTTTAGAAATGATCACAGCTGAATATAGTAGAAACAATCCAGATACATAAATTGCAATTTGGCTTAAATAATGTAACACAAAGGAGCTCTCAGCAGGCTTTTCAGAATGACTCATTTTGTTTGCTACATCCACAGCAGGAGGGAGAGATAGCCCATTCCAAGGTCTGAATATCACATCCCAATACACAGCAAGGCACCTGAATTCAAGGAGTGGAACTTTTAGACTATAGAGCCTCCTCTTTAAAGGGTAATTCCACTTTCAATGGCATTCTTAAAAGTTTCCATTATTGTGTGCCTAAATGATGTCCTCAAGGTGCCGAGCTTATCTGTTATTTTTGTGTCTTTTCTATTTGTTTGCAAATCAGTTTTCTTTAGCAACAATGTGTTTATGTTGCAACGTAAAGAGGCGATAGAGCTCAGAGAGCCATATATTGGGATGGGATTTTAATACTTTGGGATGGGCTATCTCCTGTTCTTGCTGTAACTATAACAAACAAGATGAGTCATTCTGGGAAGTCTGACAGCTCCCGGCTGAGAGGTCTATTGTGTTACATTATTTAAGCCAAATAGCAATTCATGTATCTTAGCTGTTTCTATTGTAATCAGCTGTAAAACTCTATAAAGATTGTCTCCTCTGTACACTAGTGCTGTTTGTTTGGTGTCCCCAGCAGAGACATTATGACTTTGGCTTGCCACTCAACATTACTGAGCTCACATTTTAACCCTTCCTGCTCTAATTCAGCCTTTTCTGATGAGGGGTTCACAATCTAGTGCCCCAATAGCAATATAGGTCACTGGCAGCGTTCTCACCTGGGGAAGTCATTGACGCTGCTTGTTTGAGCCAAAGCTTCTGATGAGCTCACCAGCTACAAAGGAAAGATTATGAAAGGAACTCGGCCGATTTGGACGATAAAAACATGACCTTACTGCAAGAATAGATGTTTTTTATATGCTGGGAGTTGTTTGTTACTTTTTATTTTAGTTGTAATAGATTGCTATTAAACATGTTCACAAATACTCTGACAGAATGGTATCTAGAACAGTAAGTCCTGAAAGGCACAAAGCCTTCATTGATCATAACACATTAGGGGAATCTGAGCCCATGCTTGGTGAACTCTAAACTCCTCCCCCTCCATTACCGGGGTATGGGCCCACCAAGGCTCAGATTCTACAAGGCACTGGAGGCTACCAATGAAGCCAGGCAGTGGTTAAAGCAAGCAGGATGCTCGGCTGCATAGCTCGAGGCATCACCAGTAGGAAGAGGGAGGTTGTGATGCCGCTCTATAGAGCCCTGGTGAGGCCACAGCTAGAATACTGTGTGCAGTTCTGGAGACCTCCCCAGCAAAAAGACATTATTCAAATAGAACGTGTCCAAAGGTGGGCAACAAAAATGGTGGAAGGACTTAAACTTAAAACTGTCTGGAGGAAAGAAGGGAGAGAGGGGAAATGATGGAGACCTTTAAATATGTAAAGAAATTGAATAAGGTTCAGGAGGGAAGTGTTTTTAAAAAGAAACTTAATGATCGAACAAAGGGGCCCAACCTGAAGCTAGTCGGGGAGAAGATCAGGAGCAATGTTCGAAAATATTATTTTACAGAAAGAGTAGTAGATGCTTGGAACAAACTTCCAGCAGAGGTAGTTGAAAATCAACAGTCACTGAATTTAAACATGCCTGGGATAAGCCTCCATCTATCCTACGACATAGAGCACATACAGTATAAACATAAGGGCAGACTAGATGGACCGTATGGCCTCCTTCTGTCGTCAACCTTCTATGTTTCTATGTTTCTACCCCCCCAAGTTATACATCATAATCCCTAAAACAGCCAATGCATTGGAACTCCCAACCCTCCTCTTCTGTTCTAGATGGACTGATTCTCCTCCGGGGCCCCATCACAGGCCCATTCATATTTATATTTTTGTGAAAGCGTTTTGGCCCTGTCTAGCACCTGCTGAGCGGAGGCTGCTGCTATTTTCCATCGTATTTTCGAAGTCAGACTGCCCTGTCGCAGAACCCCACTCGCATTGATGGTGGTCCCTTACGCTTGTGGATGGAGGTGGGAGCTATCGAAGAGGTCGAGCAGAGAGCTGCGGCACCATAGGGAACAATTAGGGATGAGCGAATCGATCCGGACGAACCCGGATTCGATCCGAATTTCATGAAAAATTCGATTCGGATCGAATCCGAATTTCCCCGTGCTTGGATCGCTCGAAGTTTTCCTTTAACATCCATTCATTTACATTACAGGCATTCTAAGATGGCGGACGGGACATGTCCAGACATCTACCCCGCACCAGTGCAAGCTGGGGCAGTCACATGCAGCCTATCAACAGCCAGCAAGCCCGCTGATGTCACAGCGCTATTTAAGGCGGCGGACATCTTGCTTTTCCTAATTTCTCTATTGCATTCGTGAGAGACAGGACGCTGCTGTAGTCAGGGAGAGACAGTTAGACAGACAGGGACAGACAGGGACAGGCAGGAGACAGGCAGGAGACAGGCAGGAAGTCAGCGAGAAGCAGGGAAAGTTAGGAAAAATCGGAGGCAGTCACAGGGAGATTTTTTTTTTTTCATCCAGACTGAGTGTTACTGGCTGGCTGACTGGCTTTGTTATTCAGGCTGCTTATACACTTACTGTGCATATATACTGAACTGATCTCAAGTCTGCTGTGAGGCATACCATTCTGTGACTACACCAGCCTCTATTTACTATAACCCTTTGCACTTATTCTAAAAGTAATTTGGCCTGACAAAGACACTTTTGCTGTGCATAGTACTGCTCCCAGGTGCTCTCCGGTTGGGGCATACCATTCTGTGACTACACCAGCCTCTACTTACTATAACCCTTTGCACTTATTCTAAAAGTAATTTGGCCTGACAAAGACACTTTTGCTGTGCATAGTACTACTGCTCCCAGGTGCACTCTGGTTGGGGCATCCCATTCTGTGACTACACCAGCCTCTATTTACTATAACCCTTTGCACTTATTCTAAAAGTAATTTGGCCTGACAAAGACACTTTTGCTGTGCATAGTACTACTGCTCCCAGGTGCTCTCCGGTTGGGGCATCCCATTCTGTGACTACACCAGCCTCTATTTACTATAACCCTTTGCACTTATTCTAAAAGTAATTTGGCCTGATAAAGACACTTTTGCTGTGCATAGTACTGCTCCCAGGTGCTCTCCGGTTGGGGCATCCCATTCTGTGACTACACCAGCCTCTATTTACTATAACCCTTTGCACTTATTCTAAAAGTAATTTGGCCTGATAAAGACACTTTTGCTGTGCATAGTACTGCTCCCAGGTGCACTCTGGTTGGGGCATCCCATTCTGTAACATACCATTAGCCTCTGTCTTTACTCTAAGCTGCACACTTATGTCAAGTAATTTGGCGTGTATGAGGCTGCTTACACACTGTTGCTGTGTGCATATATTACTGATCTCAAGTCTGGTTGGGGCATCCCATTCTGTAACATACCATTAGCCTCTGTCTTTACTCTAAGCTGCACACTTATGTCAAGTAATTTGGCCTGTATGAGCCTGCTTACACACTGTTGCTGTGTGCATATATACTGATCTCAAGTCTGCTGTGGGCATCCCATTCTGTAACATACCATTAGCCTCTGTTTTTACTCTAAGCTGCACAGTTATTTCAATTGATTTCGCCTGTTGCAGCCTGCTTACACACTGTTGCTGTGTGCATATATTACTGATCTCAAGTCTGGTTGGGGCATCCCATTCTGTAACATACCATTAGCCTCTGTCTTTACTCTAAGCTGCACACTTATGTCAAGTAATTTGGCCTGTATGAGGCTGCTTACACACTGTTGCTGTGTGCATATATTACTGATCTCAAGTCTGGTTGGGGCATCCCATTCTGTAACATACCATTAGCCTCTGTCTTTACTCTAAGCTGCACACTTATGTCAAGTAATTTGGCCTGTATGAGCCTGCTTACACACTGCTGCTGTGCGCATATATTACTGATCTCAAGTCTGCTTGGGGCATCCCATTCTGTAACATACCATTAGCCTCAGTTTTTACTCTAAGCTGCACAGTTATTTCAAGTGATTTGGCCTGTTTCAGCCTGCTTACACACTGTTGCTGTGTGCATATATTACTGATCTCAAGTCTGGTTGGGGCATCCCATTCTGTAACATACCATTAGCCTCTGTCTTTACTCTAAGCTGCACACTTATGTCAAGTAATTTGGCCTGTATGAGGCTGCTTACACACTGCTGCTGTGTGCATATATTACTGATCTCAAGTCTGGTTGGGGCATCCCATTCTGTAACATACCATTAGCCTCTGCATTTACTGTAAGCTGCACAGTTATTTCAAGTAATTTGGCCTGTATGAGCCTGCTTACACACTATTGCTGTGTGCATATATACTGATCTCAAGTCTGCTTTGAGGCATCCCATTCTGTAACATCACATAACCTACCTCTCTTATTTACACTAAGCAGCTCTCTTATTTAAACTAAGCAGGCCTCTTGGAGGCTGATTGTCCACTTTTGGGTGTGCATTTATATTCGGTTTCATATACAGTGGGGTATCCCAATTTGTAAGATAACCTACCCCAACCATGTAAACTAAAGAGGCCTGTTGCAGCCTGAGTTTCTCTGCTTGCGTATGGCCTGCATTACAATCTGTCTCTTTCAATGACACTGCTGCCTGGGGTATCCCAATTTGTAAGATAACCTACCCCAACCATGTAAACTAAAGGTTACGTCCTTCCAGAAGGAAAACTTATGCCGAACACTATTTTTGTTAGGGGAATTGACCTTTGGATTGATCGGCATGAAATTAAGGATTTTTTTCCAAAGTATGGCGCTGTAAAGAAGGTCAAAATTATTTCTCATACTTGGATTATTGTTACTTTTTGTTCAGCTTAAAATATACCAGGCCACACGGGCATCCCAAGGCACATGCTGATTTACCCTATATGTTAAGCACAAGCATTTCTCATACTTGGATTATTGTTACTTTTTGTTCAGCTTAAAATATACCAGGCCACACGGGCATCCCAAGGCACATGCTGATTAACCCTATATGTTAAGCACAAGCATTTCTCGTACTTGGATTATTGTTACTTTTTGTTCAGCTTGAAATATACCAGGCCACACGGGCATCCCAAGGCACATGCTATTTTAACCCTATCTGTTATACAACATAAGCGTTGATCAGCATCAGCTGCTTTATTAAGCTACTTCCGTTTGCACTTGTTTTTGACTGCTTTTAATAAACCAGGCCGCAGGGCACCCCAAAGCTGCACCTTGCACCCTATCTGTTATACAACATAAGCGTTGATCAGCATCAGCTGCTTTATTAAGCTACTTCCGTTTGCACTTGTTTTTGACTGCTTTTAATAAACCAGGCCGCAGGGCACCCCAAAGCTGCACCTTGCACCCTATCTGGTGTACAACATAAGCGTTGATCAGCATCAGCTTCATTAAGCTACTTCAGTTTGCACTTCCTTTTTGACTGCTTTCATTTAACCAGGCCGCAGGGCACCCCAAAGCTGCACGTTGCACCCTATCTGTTTATACTAAATAAGCATCTACAGCCTCAGCCTTATTAAGTTATTGCATTTTGAATTGGTTTTGGTCTGCTTTAAATACAGCAGGCCGCAGGGTATCCCAAACCTGCATGTTGCACCCCATCTGTTATACTAAATAAGCATTGATTAGCATCAGCTTTATTAAGCTATTGCATTTTGCATTGGTTTTTGTACTGCTGCCAAAACACTAGCCCATATGGGCATCCCAAACCAGCACATGTCACCCTATCTGTTATACTAAATAAGCTTCTACAGGCCCTTTTTTTATTTATTTATTTATTTTTATTTATATAGAGCTGTAATAGCTAATATAGTGAGGTAAATTTGCCATTTTGCTTCATTATATAGAGCAGCCCCTGTGTAAATCTGAGGGGCAATAGTTTGTATTATGAGGTAAATTCATGGTTTTGCACCATGATATGGAGCAGCCCCTGTGTAAATCTGAGGGGCAATAGCTTATATTGTGAGGTAAATTTGCCATTTTGCTTCATTATATAGAGCAGCCCCTGTGTAAATCTGAGGGGCAATAGTTTATATTATGAGGTAAATTCATGGTTTTGCACCATTATATGGAGCAGCCCCTGTGTAAATCTGAGGGGCAATAGCTTATATTGTGAGGTAAATTTGCCATTTTGCTTCATTATATAGAGCAGCCCAGTTGCCATCTAAATCAACTACTGTCCGGCCAGTACAGCTTTTCCAGGGCAAACTCTGCTAGTTGCGGACACAAGTCAAGTTTGGCTTCCCAGCAAATCCAGTGGATCCTGAAGGTGTGTTGGCATGGTCATGTCAAGGTATGACATGACCTGCTGTTTGAGGTCCAGCTCCAGGTCTTCCTGCTGCTCATGAGTAGACTCACTATGCGGGTGTAGAAAGCTACTCACTAGCGACTGAAGACTGAGGCTGCTGCTGATGGAACTGCTGCTGCTGCTCCTTCCACCCCCCCCAGCAGCCATGGCAGTGGAAGGTGATCGCAGAGGTCCCCCCGAGCCAGACCTGCGGGAGTATGGGCCATGGCGCAGATAGACATCGCCCAACTGGCTACATGGGATGTCTCTGTAGTAGGTCAGTTTTTCCTCCCTCTCAGTGGGCGTAAAAAATGCCCCCATTTTGTGCCGGAAGCGAGGGTCCAATAAGTTGGAGAGCCAGAAGTCTTCCCGCTGACAAATGGAGACAATTCTGCGCTCACTAGTACGCAAGCATGTGAGCATGCATTGTGCCATTTGTGCAAGTGACTCGGAGGGACTACCTGTCTCCATCTCCACTGTAAACTGCCACGGTGTGTCTGGGTCCTCTGTCTCGCCTTCCTCCCAACCCTCTAGCTCCTGTGGCTGCTCCTGCTCCTCCTCTCCTGTCAGATGACTAGATAAAATGGTCATTTTGTGAAACCTAAACTGTGGTTTGCTGTGCCCCACCCCCTCATCCTCCTCCACTTCAGCCCCCACAGGCTTCATGTGGCTGTGAAATGTATGTGCCATGTCTCCAGTGCCCTGACCAGCCATGGTTTCCAACATGTGTTGTAGTACATGAAGCAGTGGAATCTCATCGTTCATCTCATAGTCCTGGCAACTGACTAATAAAGTAGCTTCCTCAAAGGGCCTGAGCAAACGTTCGGTGTCACGTATGAGCTGCCAATGGTTTACATTGAATTTACACAGGGGTGTCCCCCTATCCGTTTGGATCATCCAGAAATCCGTGATGGTTTTTCTCTGTTCCTATAGTGCAGTGGTCCTCAACCCTGTCCTCAAGGCCCACCAACATGTCATGTTTTTTGGATCTCCAAATAGCCAGCTCTATTGATCTGCAGCTGCACTAATTACTCCACCTGTGCATCTTTGTTGAGATCTGCAAAACCTGGCCTGTTGGTGGACCTTGAGGACAGGGTTGGGGACCACTGCTATAGTGGATCCTGCATATGGAGGGTGGAATTCCAACGGGTGGAAACATCGCAAATCAGACTATGTTGGGGTACACCGTTCTGACGCTGAGGCTCAATAACGTTGTGCTTGGTGGTGTAGGAGTGCCAGAAGTGCATGCTAACTTTCTTTCCTGTTGTTCGGATGTCTTTCAAATGGGGGCAAGACTTCAGAAAACGCTTGACAACTAGACTGAACACGTGTGCCATGTCAGGACGCATGACTCTGGCCTCCTTGTCGCAGCGCAAACAAGATGTTCTTCCAAGTATCAGTCACCATGGGTCCAAATTTGCTGTTTTCGTGGATTAAGCAATGATTTCATGGATTGAGTTCTCATTTTTAGTAGTTCCTCCCATGTGTGACTCAAGGAAAACCATGTGAAGAACAGCGTGAAACCACAATCACCAAGAAGGCCTAAAAGTATATATATTGTCCACCATGAGTCCATAGTTACAGCTCCAGACGTAGACAACACTGTGCACTTTGGTACACACTGACAGGCTAAAGGACTGGCCCACCTTCTGTTCAACAACATTTTACAGGGCAGGTACTGCCATCTTTGCAAAGCAATGATACCATGGGACTCTCCACCTCGGCTCGGCACAAGCCATCAGTTCTCTGAAAGGTCCACCACTGGGTAATGCAGCAGGCTGGACTTATGGTGACGCTGTCTGAGAGGAGAAATCCCTCAGACATCAAGATTAAAAATTCCAAGAATTTTTGAGGGCTAATTATTCAGAGGCAAATGATACCCAGTTGTTTCTGATTTAATTACAAGGTGGAAACACACCCTCAAACAAAACTTCACTTATGGCAATACTATTGCATTTCTTTATTCATAATTTTATGTATATATACTAACTAACCTACTTTTTCTCCACAGGATTGTGGATGCTACATGAAAAACTGCCACATCGCTGAGTAGCTGATATTTCCTACCAACAGTCCCCAATAATTCACTGCTGCTGCTGCTGCCCCGCCACCGCCGCCGCAGACTCCAGGGACCCTCTTCCACTACCTCGGCTTGCAACACCTCCTCCCACGACACTCTCCTCATCACTAATTGCCCGGCTAGTGGAAGAAGAGGCGAGTGTCTCCTCCACTTCTTGGCTGGGCAGTAGCTGCTGAATTTTATGATTATCAGATCTTCATCAATGGATAGTGGAGCTGAACCCAAAGCATAACAGACAGACAGCAGACAGTTGACTGGGGGTGTCAGATGCCACTTGTGATGCAGTGGACTGCTTTTGCAGCACTTCCAGACAAAGTTGCTTCATTGGCTGACACAATGACTGGTAAAGCTGTGGAACATATGGTTGAAAAGCAAGAATAACCATTTGTTTTTATATGAAAAAGACCCTGGTTTATACATACTTTTCTTTTTTCCAGAGACTGCCCTGCGTGGAAATGAATGGCGCATGGATCAGCCAAGCTTTCCTCCCAACAATGCCTGATGTATTCCAGTAAATTGATGACGGGGCCAGACCAACACTAAAGAAAGATAGATCGTGCAAAACAGATTTAAGGCGCTGCTCTCCAGTTACAGACATTCCTCCACATCGGACCACAAGTAAGTATTGATAAAAAAATCCTTTACGTTACTCTTACTTTTTATTAATATTCTTCGGATAAGACGGATCAGACATGATTCCAGATTAAAAATTCCAAGAATTTTTGAGGGCTAATTAGTAAGAGGCAATGATACCTTGTTGTTCTGATTTAATTAAAAGGTGGAAACACACCCTCAAACAAAACTTCACTTTGGCAATACTTTTGCATTTGTTTATTTATAATTTTATGTAGATATTACTAACTAAGCTACTTTTTCTCCACATGACTCTCAACAGGGTGTCATTCATCCAATTTTTGGGCTCCTGAAGCCAACCCCAGTGTCTCTGTAAAGTAATGTTTGGGCTCCTGCTGCTGCTGCTGCCAACTCCAGGGTGTGATTCATCCAATTTTTGGGCTCCTGAAGCCAACCTCAGTGTCTCTTTAAAGTAATATTTGGGCTCCTGCTGCTGCTGCTGCCAACTCCAGGGTGTGATGCATCCAATTTTTGGGTTCCTGAAGCCAACCCCAGTGTCTCTTTAAAGTAATGTTTGGGCTCCTGCTGCTGCTGCTGCCAACTCCAGGGTGTGATTCATCCAATCTTTGGGCTCCTGCTGCCAACTCCAGTGTCTCTTTAAAGTAATGTTTGGGCTCCTGCTGCTGCTGCTGCCAACTCCAGGGTGTGAATCATCCAATTTTTGGGCTCCTGAAGCCAACTCCAGTGTCTCTTTAAAGTAATGTTTGGGCTCCTGCTGCTGCTGCCAACTCCAGGGTGTGATTCATCCAATTTTTGGGCTCCTGAAGCCAACCCCAGTGTCTCTTTAAAGTAATGTTTGGGCTCCTGCTGCTGCTGCTGCCAACTCCAGGGTGTGAATCATCCAATTTTTGGGCTCCTGAAGCCAACCCCAGTGTCTCTTTAAAGTAATGTTTGGGCTCCTGCTGCTGCTGGTGCTGCCAACTCTCTGCAATTGTGCCGCTCTGCGATTCTATTAGCGATGCCTCTGATCTGCATGTGATATTTATTTACAGTATTATTTAACTAACCCAGCACACATCCTATGCGTGTTACAGCAAGGCAGAATGGTTTACAACCCTATTGAGGCTCTAGGAGGCTCAGAAATAGCCGTTTTTAATAGCGATTTGTCGCGAATAAATTCGGGTCGAAACTGTTTTTGTCGGAAAATTCGGCGAATCAGTCGAATCGAATTTTTCAAAAGTTCGCTCATCTCTAGGAACAATGTTAGAACTGAACACAGTTGCTCTGTTTTTGACTAAGGACACCAGAATGTGCGCTGGGCACCAAAAGTTCTGCTGAAAAGGGTTGTTTGTAAATGAATGTGTTAAAGAGGAACAACACACACAGATATTTCACTTTCTTGTGTGTTTTTCCTTCCTGTGGCGGCATCATGAATTGGTGAACTGTGTGTATCCCCCCAGGTCGCCACATACAATCACCTACCTTCCGCTTTCACAGTGCAGACTCGGACGGTGATGGCTAAGCACCCGAGCCGCGCTGAAGGGAGCCGAGGGCTCCGTCTACTGCATTCCCTGCTCACCTTGCAGCCATGGCGTGCCCCCGCCACTCATTCAGAAAGGCCGTGTGTAGGCGTCGGTCCAGGATGTGGGGGGTTATCTGGACACCAGGTGGAAAAGCTCATGAATGTTAATTCCAATCTTGTCATGCTCTCAGAATGATAATGTTCTCTCATCAGGTCATGAATAAGGAAAATGTCACCTCCATCACCACCATTCTCCTCTTAGGACTTCAGCTTCCCCAGAATCTTACAGTTATGGTCGTCTGCATTTTGTTGTTGATTTCTGGTGTGACAATATGTGGAAACCTCCTGATCATCTCAATGGTGGCCTACAGCAAGACCCTCCATTGCCCCATGTACTTCTTCCTCTCCCAGATCTCTATATTAGATATCTTACTGGTAATGAATATTACTCCTAGCATACTTCATACTGTGTTGGCAAAAGAGGCCGTAATATCATTTCCCGCTTGTTTAACCCAGTTTTTTTTCTTTGGACTCTCAGAAACTGTCGAAATTATTCTCCTGGCGTTGATGAGCTGTGACAGATATTTGGCCATCTGTAAGCCCTTGCATTATTCTTTGATGATGACCCACCAGGTTTGCTGGAGAATAGTTATCACATGTTGGTCTTTTAGTATTTTGATCGTATTAAATGACACACTTACTTTATTAAAATTACATTTTTGTGGTCCAAATGTCGTTGACCATTTTTTCTGTGATCTAGAGCCAATCCTGGAGCTCTCCTGTACTAGTAGTACCGTGGTTCAAATTGAAATAAAACTGATTGGAGCTGTTGTTATTGTCTTCCCATTCACTTCTATTGTTACATCATACATTTACATTATAGACGCCATATTTAAAATCCCCTCTGTTACTGGGAGAAAGAAAGTTTTCTCAACTTGCAGTTCCCACCTGACTGTAGTCGTCATATTTTATGGTGCTCTATTTAGCGTTTATATGGTTCCTCGTAGAGGACAGTTACGGCACATTGCTAAGTTCCTCTCTTTACCATATACTGTATTGACCCCACTGATGAACCCAGTCATATACAGCTTGAGGAATAAGGATTTCAAAAATGCCATTGGAAAACTCATCACTAAGTCTTGAACACGAACCAATTAAGTGCAAGTAGATGTCTGAGTTTTAATTTGAAAAAACAAACGTGGAAATCTTACATTTTAGTATTTAGTAACTTACAGTTATAGTAGACTTGCTTAAGCAGGAGAAAACCCAGGATTTTTACTGTCCTGAGTTTTGTTACTTGCCCCAGCAGCATCCTGATTTGGGTTGAAACCCTCCAGATTGTCCGTAAAACCCCAGTCCTGAGCTCCATGCATATTAATAATTGGCACTACAGCTCTGTTTAGACATAGAACTCAGCAATAGTGAGAATGAGCGGGCACATATCAAATTCCCTTTAACTATGGATGCCCTCCTGTCCCCAGCCTATCTGATGGGGTTGTGTCCCCTGATGTTTACTTTTCCGGTAAAGGTGAGGCATGTGGAAACCCGGGGGGGGGGGGGTCACAAATTTGATTGTGGATGCCCCAAGGAAAGCCAGCCTGTAATGTCCAGATGATCACAGCCTTTGTTCAGATGCCCACCTCCAGTCTAACACCGCTGTCTTCACCTATAGTCAAGCCCCCGTTTGCTGGTAGACATTACACGCCTGCCCAAACACAGCTGCCCCCAGGACTTAAAGTGGTCCTTCATTCTGACTAAGAGTCTATCTTATATGTGTCCCACACCCTGTATATACAGATTGCTCACATAAAAAATCATCCTACCTGCATCTACTGCATGTTATGAGCCTTTACATCCAAGATGGCAGCTTATGGAACATCAGGCAGCCTGCAAACAGGAAGTGCCTTCTGACTGTGATGCTCTGCATTCTGGGACTGCTGACCTTTTCCTGACCCCAGTTCTGCTCTGTATGAGAAAAACACAGCTATAACCCACCCCCTGTACTTTATCCCACTCTCCTCTCCTCAGTAAGTGTGATGCTTCTGAGTCAAGATGGTGGGGCCCGTATCCTAGAGTCCTTAACAGAGTTGCAGCCCAGTGGGGTAAATAATAATAAGTAAGTGACTAGATGCTAGGGTAATGTTTTTTTAAGAGTTTGGGCTTTTCAATAAATCATGCTGAAGGTCCGGGTTAAGGGCACAGAGGATGAAACCAGAGGCCACTAAGGCTAATGTACAACAGGGCAAAACTGTAACACTACACAGGGGAAGTCAGAAATAGCCAGGTCTGCCACATATTATCAGTAATACCAGTGTCTTGACAGAAGGAGTAGACAAAACCAAAGTTCTGGGAAAGCCAAAGGTCGAAGACATAATTCACAGTATCCAAAGGGTCAGGCAAAAGCATAGGCAGTACTGTATTGTACAGTACGAGTGTGGTAGCAGAATAACGGTTTAGGTCACGACCCAGAGATTATAGGGTCAAAAGGTGAGGGAAAATATCCCGAGCAAGGCCTAACCCAGGATGGGTGACGAAAGGGGAAGGGGAAGATGGGAGGGTTGGGAGGGGGTATGGGAAAAAAATAGAGGGAATGGGAATAAGGAAAATAAACACAACTACAATTCAAGAACCAAAAACCTTTACGAAAAAGGCAAATAGTCAGAGACTGGATAGGAAGTTAGTCGTAGTATACCAAAAGAAATGGCAGGTGCTAGAGGGCAAAGAAAGTGGGTAAAGAAAGATAGTAAAGAACAGATTACAGTTATTTCCTATAATATAAGAGGTGCAAATTCGCCAACGAAAAGATCAAATGTATTAAGAGAACTAAATAGTTGGAATCCAGATATTGTTTTACTACAAGAAACCCACTTTAAAACCAATAAAACCCCATACAATGTCTTCAAAGAATTTGGTACAGTGTTTCTAAATACATTTGATTAAAAAAAAGCAAGAGGAGTAGCTATACTAGTCAATAAGAAATGTAAATTCGTTTTTCGGAGTATAAAGAAGTGCATAACATTTTCTAAATTCTCTAGCAATTCCTTCTACAGTATATTCTATATTACCCTCTTTATTTCTAATTTTTTCTATAATATTTTGTGCCCTGGAGTTCCTTGCAGCTTTAGCTAGTGGCTGTCCCCCCCTGTTGATTACCCTCCTATATTGGCTGTTAGATAATTCCTTTGTACCATTCTTTCTTTCTGCCAATATGCCAATAAGTTTATATCTGGCTTTAGTTAATTTTCCTAATGTTTCTTTATTGGAGGAGTCTATATGTTCTTTCTGTAGGATCTCTATTTCTTGGAGTGTTGCAGTAATATTATTTTTCCATTCTTTAATCTTCCAGGCTGTATCTGGTATTATGACCCCTCGAATCGAACCTTCACGAATCGCTCATCTGAAAAAAAAAATGCCGGCATGGTGGGAGCGGGTAGGCCGGCTACGCCTGTCAGCGGGCCGCGGCCGGCCCGCTGACAGCTTAGCCGAACTGCCCGCTCCCACCATGCTGGCATTTGTTTAAAAAGCAAACACTTACCTGCATGGTCGGAGCGTGGAGGCCGGCACCGCTCTCAGGCGCCCTCTGATGACGCGCCCTCTGATGACAGCTGAGAGCGGCCTCCACGCTCCCACCATGCAGGTAAGTGTTTGCTTTTTAAACAAATGCCGGCATGGTGGGAGTGCCCGCTGACAGCGTAGCCGGCCTGCCCGCTCCCACCATGCCGGCATTTATTTTTTTTATTTCAGGGAAAATTCGATCTGCACGAACCAAAAAAAATTCGTGCCGAATCGAATTTTCCCTGAAATTCGGAGCGAATTCCGATTCGTCCGAACCGGTTCGCTCATCCCTAATAATAAGGCAAGTAAAGTATACTCTAGAATCGATTATTTCTTTGTGCAACAAAATATACTAACAAATGTGGTATCTTGTGAGATCATGCCCCAATAATTCTAAGTATAACTTGGGATTTGCAAAAGACAGTAGAAAGCCAATGGCGTTTACCAAATAACATATTACAAAATAGGGAGCTAAAGGAGAAAATAAGGAAGGCGATAGATGACTATTTTCTATATAACAATACGGAGGAAGTATCACTAGGATCCATCTGGGAATGTCACAAAGCTGTGATTAGAGGGGTCATAATAGCAGATACAGCCTGGAAGATTAAAGAATGGAAAAATAATATTACTGCAACACTCCAAGAAATAGAGATCCTACAGAAAGAACATATAGACTCCTCCAATAAAGAAACATTAGGAAAATTAACTAAAGCCAGATATAAACTTATTGGCATATTGGCAGAAAGAAAGAATGGTACAAAGGAATTATCTAACAGCCAATATAGGAGGGTAATCAACAGGGGGGACAGCCACTAGCTAAAGCTGCAAGGAACTCCAGGGCACAAAATATTATAGAAAAAATTTGAAATAAAGAGGGTAATATAGAATATACTGTAGAAGGAATTGCTAGAGAATTTAGAAAATTTTATGCACTTCTTTATACTCCGAAAAACGAGATGGTAAAGGGCCTCAAAGAATACATCACAAGTACTACTGAAGCAAAAATATCGGAAGAACTGACCGAAACACTGGAACAGCCTCTTAATGAGGGAGAGGTAGTATGGGCAATAGCGTCGTTGAAGGAGGGTAAATCCCCGGGAATCGATGGCTTTACAGGGGAATATTATAAGGAGTTTAAAAAGGATCTAGTAACACCACTAACTAGATATTTGAATAGTATAAGCACAAATCATCCTCTATCGAAAAGTGATAATCGCGCTGTCATTAGTTTGATCCCGAAGGATGGAAATGACCCTCTGAGTTGCTCTAGCTATAGGCCTATATCATTGATCAATCTTGACCTTAAGATCATGGCCTCAGTTTTAGCTAGACGGCTAGAACCCCTCTGTGATCATATTATATCACCAGCACAAGCGGGCTTTAGACCAGGTAATGGGATTAAAAAAAACCTGGCAGTAGTTATGTCATCAATTGTCAAGATTAAAGAGGATAGGATAAAGGCTCTATTAGTAACATTAGATGCAGAGAAGGCCTTTGATAGGGTTTCTTGGCCCTATCTAGAAGTTATGCTGGAAAATATTGGAGTGGGTTCCATCTTTCGGGATAAACTGTCGGCAATGTACAGGAATCAGACGGCGGTTATTAAAGTAAACGGTTTTCTGTCAGAACCAATAGATATTAAAAATGGCACGCGGCAAGGATGTTCCCTATCCCCAATTCTCTTCAATCTGCACTTAGAAAATCTGATTAGGAAAATAAACGCCGAGGAGAAGATTAAAGGGATAAAAATAGGTAAGGAAGAAATCAAAATCAGGGCTTATGCCGATGATCTAATTCTAACCATATCGGATCCATTAAACTCTCTACAGGCGGTAATAATGGCCATACAAGAATTTGGTATCTATTCTAACTTTAAATTAAACTATAACAAATCAGTTATTATGCCATTCAATTTGAACAGTGGGGAGATAGAGCAGTGTAAGGGGTATACAGAGTTTCAATGGAATGAGAACGAGATAAAATACCTGGGGATTGTAATTTCAAAAAATGTGGATCATATCTTTGCGACAAATTATTTGCCATTGCTAGACAGGTTAAAGGAAAAGATTACATCTTGGTCGCACCTACCTTTAAATATTTTGGGGAGGATTAGGATTATAAAAATGTTCTTTCTCCCACTTTTTCTAGTCTTAGCACAGAATATACCTATTCAGATTCCAAACCTCTTTTTTAAAAAATTGGATAATATGCTACACGCCTTCTATTGGCAAAATATAAAACATAAAATTAGTTATAAAATACTGATTAGACCCATAAAATTAGGAGGATGGGGGTCCCAGGCATAAGGAGCTATTATAAGGCTATCTCAGTACAAAGACTAATAGATAGGATTCAGCTAAAATATGGTATGGGATACCTCCAGTTGGAAATGCCCCTGAACCTCCTATATAGAATAACATCTTTCAATGTAAAAATATTAGGAGAATTGATTAAGGAGGTTAAGCATCCTTTCGTAAGAACAATAATAATGACCTTACGTTCATACATAAAGAATCCGGTTTTATTTCCATTTCCAGATATCTTTAAATCATTATCATATAACCCAGACTTTCTAGCAGAGCTGGGTCAGGTAAAGAGGGATCATATTAGACCATATCATATTATGTCCAGAGGATCAACACCTATGTTTATATCAGAAGTAGGAACGCTTCCTTTACCAAACGTAGATCTATTAAGGCCTCTTAACTATTATCAACATCTACAAATTACAAGCTATTTTAAAACACTGAGACTTCCCTATGAGTTATGCTCGATTAACCCACTACAGGCAATATTGCTAAATACACCGAATCAAACTGAGAATTTGGCATATTATTACTGGGTGATCCGGTAGATGGATAAGATTATAAATATTGGAAAGACCTATGATACCCCAATGAAGACATGGCTTGTAACAAACCCCCCCTCTTTTGGGGCGAGGTTATGATAAATAGCTGAGTATTAAGTCGGCAAATAAATGCAAACATAAGTTACATGAACTGAGGGGTAAAAAAAAAAAAAAAAAAAAAAAGCATAGGCAGGATGCAGACAAACTCATCAGGTCAGCAGGAGAAAAAACAAGCAGAGTAACACACCACAAGCTAGACGCTATCACAAACAGTGTGTGCTGAAGCCTGGACAGCTTTATGTGACCACTGACCAATAGGAGGTTGGAAGTCTGGGGCTGCACAGCAGTTGCTTAATTGACACACTACTCATAGGGGGCCAAACAGAGCCTCTGAGTTAACACTTTAATGGACCTTAAGCCTCGCTGACCCCATCGAGCAGTAATGCGCAAGGCATATGAGGCGCAGGCCCCTAAACGTGTCGGTCTGTGTTTCCGCAATGATGTTTGGATGCTGTTAAGCAGATTCATGGCTCATTCAACCAAAACCTCCAGACACAAAAACAGTTTTTTTCCTCTGGCCCTTATGGCACTTAACTCTATCCTGCTCTGCATTGCTGATAATTCTGTTAGTCTCTAAAGATTAACCTGCACTGAACCAAAATTCTTGTTATTTCTATGTTATGTATGTAATTGTTATAACTAGAGATGAGCGAACTTTTGAAAAATTCGATTCAGCTGATTTGCCGAATTCTCCGACAAAATTCATTTCGGTCTGAATTTATTCGCGACGAATCGCTATTAAAAACGGCTATTTCTGAGCCTCCTAGAGCCTCAATAGGGTTGTAAACCATTCTGCCTTGCTGTAACACGCATAGGATGCGTGCTGGGTTAGTTAAATAATACTGTAAATAAATATCACATGCAGATCAGAGGCATCGCTAAAAGAATCGCAGAGCGGCACAATTGCAGAGAGTTGAAGTGGCATCACTAAGAGGGGCAGGAGCCCAAACATTGCTTTAAAGAGACACTGGAGTTGGCTGCAGGAGGCCAAACATTGGATGAATCACACCCTGGAGTTGCAAGCAGCAGCAGCAGCAGCCCAAACATTGCTTTAAAGAGACACTGGAGTTGGCAGCAGGAGCCCAAAAATTGGATGAATCACAACCTGGAGTTGCAAGCAGCAGCAGGAGCCCAAACATTGGCTGAAAGAGACACTGGAGTTGGCAGCAGCAGGAGCCCAAAAATTGGCCTAAAGACATAAATATGTTTTGCACCATTTGGAAAGTGTAAAATGTGGCACCATGCTGAATCTAGTCGCATGCATCAGGCATTGGTGGGTGGAAATCCTGGCTGATCCATCCCTGATTCATTTTGACAAAGGTGAGTCTCTCCACATTTTTAGTTGACAGACGAGTTCTCCTCACCGTAACTATGGCCCCCGCCGCACTAAACACCCGCTCAGATGGCATGCTACTTGCCGGGCAGGACAGCTTTTCCAGGGCAAACTCTGCTAGTTGCGGCTACAAATCAAGTTTGGCTGCCCAGAAGTCCAGCGGATCCTCAAGGTGTGTTGGCATGGTCATGTCAAAGTATGACATGACCTGCTGGTTCAGGTCCTGCTCCAGGTCTTCCTGCTGCTCATGAGTAGCCTCACTATGCGGGTGTAGAAAGCTACTCATTAGCGACTGAAGACTGAGGCTGCTGCTGATGGAGCTGCTGCTGCTGCTCCTGCCAACCCCCCCAGCAGCCATGGAAGTGGAAGGTGAGCGCAGAGGTCCCCTCGAGTCAGACCTGTGAGAGTATGGACCATGGCGCAGATAGGCATTGGCCAACTGCCTACGTAGAATGTCTTTGTAGTAGTTCAGTTTGTCCTCCCTCTCGGTGGGTTTAAAAAATGCCCCCATTTTGTGCCGGAAGCGAGGGTCCAATAAGGTGGACAGCCAGAAGTCATCCCGCCGACAAATGGAAACAATTCTGGGGTCACTACACAAGCACGTGAGCATGCTTCCTGCCATTTGCGCAAGTGACTCGGATGGACTACCTGTCTCCATCTCCACTGCATACTGCCACGGTGTGTCCGGGTCCTCTGTCTCGCCTTCCTCAAAACCCTCTAGCTCCTCTGGCTGCTCCTGCTCCTCCTCTCCTGTCCGCTGACTAGATAAACCAGCCATTTCGCCAAGCCTAAACTGTGTTTCGCTGGGCAAATCCTCCTCCTCCTCCAGTTCAGCTCCAACGGGGTTCATGTGGCCGTAAGATGTAGACGCCATGTCTCCAGTGCCCTGACCAGCTATGGTTTCCAACATGTGCTGTAGTACATGAAGCAGTGGAATCACGTCGTTCATCCCGTAAACCTGCCGACTGACAAATAAAGTGGCTTCCTCAAAGGGCCTGAGCAAACGGCAGGTGTCACGTATGAGCTGCCACTGGTTGACATTGAAGTTACACAGGGGAGTCCCCCTATCCGCTTGGATCATCAGGAAATCCATGATGGCTTTTCTCTGTTCATATAATCGGTCCAACATGTGAAGGGTGGAATTCCAACGGGTGGAAACATCGCAAATCAGACTATGTTGGAGGATACCGTTCTGACGCTGTAGCTCAAGAAGGGTGTGTTTGGCGGTGTATGAGTGGCTGAAGTGCATGCAAAGTTTCCTTGAAGTTGTTAGGATGTCTTGCAGATGGGGGGAACACTTCAGAAACCACTTGACCAGATTGAAGACGTGAGCCATGCAGGGGGCATGGGTCAGTCTTCCTTGGTGCAGCGCAGACAAAATGTTCTTGCCATTGTCGGTAACCATGATTCCCATTTTAAGTTTTCTTGGAGTAAGCCATGTTTGGATTTTCTGATGAATAAATTTAAGCAGTTCCTCCCCTGTGTGACTCCGTTTGCCAAGACAAACCATGTGAAGCACTGCGTGACACCTCCGTGCCCTGCACACATGGTAGACTGCAGGGGCACTGAGACTTGAGCCTACAGTGGAGGGTGAGGAGATGGCGGAGGATGAGGAGGCCGAGTCGCACAGTGTCACAGGCCCAACGGGCAGGGAGCGTGGAGGCCGAAGCGGCGTGACCTGTCCAAGTTGCTGCTGCTGCTGCTGAAAAGGGACCACATTCACCCAGTGGGCCGTAAACGACATGTACTGTCCCTGACCGTAGTTACAGCTCCAGACGTCGGCGCTGCCATGCACTTTGCTACACACCAACAGGCTCAAGGACTGGCCCACCTTCTGTTTAACAAAAGTGTGCAGCGCTGGTACTGCCTTCTTGGCAAAGAAATGACGGCTTGGGACTCTCCACCTCGGCTCGGCACAAGCCATCAGTTCTCTGAAAGGTGCAGAGTCCACCACCTGAAAAGGGAGCGACTGCAGCACCAGCAACTTGGACAGGAGCACATTCAGCTTCTGCGCCGGAGGATGAGTGGGCGCATACTGCTGTCTCTTGGACATGGCTTCGCTGATGGATTGCTGGCGGGATGCATGACTTGGAGGAGGAGGAGGAGGAGCAGGAGCGACAGAGGATGGGTATGACACACAGCTGCCTTCGGCTGAGGTGCTGGAGCCTTGGCTGGCAAAAATTGGGAGCGGCGTGCCACTTGGTGAGGAGGCAGACTGGACCACCCCTTGGGAGCCTCGGTTCTCCCAGGTCGCTTTATGGTGACGCATCATATGTTGACCCAGGGCCGTGGTGCCAACATTTGGGCCCTGGCCACGCTTCACCTTCTGCCTACATATCTTGCATGTGGCCATGTTACCCTCCTGCGGATGCTTCAGGAAAAACTGCCACACTGCCGAGTAGCTACTTTTCCCACCAACAGGCCTCACTGATTCGCTGCTATTGTCACCAACTCCAGGAACCCCTGCCCCACTACCTCCCGATAAGGTAGCCTGCCGCACAGCAGGTGCTCTACCCCGGCCCCGGCCCCGTTTGGCTCCAGGCTTTACAATTGTGCCCCCATGCTGACTGCCAACCATGCTGCTAACACCTTGCTGCCTGAGCTGCTGACTCCGGGGCAACCTGCGCCCCTCTTCTCCTGATGATGACGATGAAGCCCCTTCATCACCCGGCTCCCAAGTGCGATCGGCTTCATCATAATCATCACCGAGTTGTGGCTGCACGTCACTGATGTTCGTGGATTTGTCAACAGTGTCTGGCGCAGGAGCTGGAACGCTCGCAACACCCACGACACTGTCCACATCACTATTTGTCTGCCTAGCTAAAGAAGCCACCTCCATTTCTTGGCTGGGCAGTAGCTGCTGACTGTCCTCTATCTGATCGTCCTCCTCACTAAAGAGTGGAGCTGAACCCAAAGCATAGGATACGTCGCTGGGGGAGGGAACGGCGTAGGACAGAGGCAATGGGAGGACAGGGACTGCTCTCGGGGCATGCCAACTCAGGGTTGTGTCAGAGGAACCTACCGACCCTAGACTGGGGGTCTCAGATGTAACTTGTGATGATGTTGATGAGCGCGTTAACCAATCTACCACGGCAGATGCGTTACTGGTGGAGACACGACCGCTAGCAGATACTGGCAGATCAGGTCTCTCACCGTGACTCCTGCTGCCACTCGCCCCTAGTCTGCTGCGACCTCTGCCTGCTGAATCTCCTCTTTGAACATCCTGGCACTTGTCTGCCTGACATTTTTATGTATTAGCTTATTTAGTATAAACAGATAGGGTTCAAGGTGCAGCTTTGGGGTGCCCTGCGGCCTGGTTTATTAAAAGCAGTCAAAAACAAGTGCAAACTGAAGTAGCTTAATAAAGCAGCTGATGCTGATCAACGCTTATGTTGTATAACAGATAGGGTTAAAATAGCATGTGCCTTGGGAAAAAATCCTTAATTTCATGCCGATCAATCCAAAGGTCAATGCCCCCAACAAAAATAGTGTTCGGCATAAGTTTTCCTTCTGGAAGGACGTAACCTTTAGTTTAAATGGTTGGGGTGGGTTATATTATAAATTGGGATACCCCAGGCAGCAGTGTCATTGAAAGAGACAGATTGTAATGCAGACCATACGCAAGCAGAGAAACTCAGGCTGCAACAGGCCTCTTTAGTTTACATGGTTGGGGTAGGTTATCTTACAAATTGGGATACCCCACTGTATATGAAACCGAATATAATGCACACCCAAAAGTGGACGATCAGCCTCCAAGAGGCCTGCTTAGTTTAAATAAGAGAGCTGCTTAGCTTAAATTAGAGAGCTGCTTAGTGTAAATAGGAGGCCTGCTTAGTTTAAATAAGAGAGCTGCTTAGTGTAAATAAGAGAGGTAGGTTATGTTATGTTACAGAATGGGATACCCCCAAGCAGGCTAGAACAGTATATATGCACAGCAACAGTGTCTAAGCAGGCTCCAACAGGCCAAATTACTTAAAATAAGTGTGCAGCTTAGTGAAGATCAAGAGGGGTATGGTATGTTACAGAATGGGATGCCCCCACAGCAGACCTGAGATCAGTATATATGCACAGTAAAAGTGTCTAAGCAGGCTCCAACAGGCCAAATTTCTTTAAATAAGTGTGCAGCTTAGAGGAGATACAGAGGCTAATGGGATGTTACAGAATGGGATGCCCCCACAGCAGACCTGAGATCAGTATATATGCACAGTAAAAGTGTCTAAGCAGGCTCCAACAGGCCAAATTACTTTAAATAAGTGTGCAGCTTAGTAAAGATCAAGAGGGGTATGGTATGTTACAGAATGGGATGCCCCCACAGCAGACCTGAGATCAGTATATATGCACAGTAAAAGTGTCTAAGCAGGCTCCAACAGGCCAAATTTCTTTAAATAAGTGTGCAGCTTAGAGGAAATACAGAGGCGAATGGGATGTTACAGAATGGGATGCCCCCACAGCAGACCTGAGATCAGTATATATGCACAGTAAAAGTGTTTAAGCAGGCTCCAACAGGCCAAATTTCTTTAAATAAGTGTGCAGCTTAGTAAAGATCAAGAGGGGTATGGTATGTTACAGAATGGGATGCCCCCACAGCAGACCTGAGATCAGTATATATGCACAGTAAAAGTGTCTAAGCAGGCTCCAACAGGCCAAATTACTTTAAATAAGTGTGCAGCTTAGTGAAGATCAAGAGGGGTATGGTATGTTACAGAATGGGATGCCCCCACAGCAGACCTGAGATCAGTATATATGCACAGTAAAAGTGTCTAAGCAGGCTCCAACAGGCCAAATTTCTTTAAATAAGTGTGCAGCTTAGAGGAAATACAGAGGCTAATGGGATGTTACAGAATGGGATGCCCCCACAGCAGACCTGAGATCAGTATATATGCACAGTAAAAGTGTCTAAGCAGGCTCCAACAGGCCAAATTACTTTAAATAAGTGTGCAGCTTAGAGGAGATACAGAGGCTAATGGGATGTTACAGAATGGGATGCCCCCACAGCAGACCTGAGATCAGTATATATGCACACTAAAAGTGTCTAAGCAGGCTCCAACAGGCCAAATTACTTTAAATAAGTGTGCAGCTTAGTAAAGATCAAGAGGGGTATGGTATGTGGCAGAATGTGATGCCCCCACAGCAGACCTGAGATCAGTATATATGCACAGTAAAAGTGTCTAAGCAGGCTCCAACAGGCCAAATTACTTTAAATAAGTGTGCAGCTTAGTGAAGATCAAGAGGGGTATGGTATGTTATAGAATGGGATGCCCCCACAGCAGACTTGAGATCAGTATATATGCACAGTAAAAGTGTCTAAGCAGGCTCCAACAGGCCAAATTACTTTAAATAAGTGTGCAGCTTAGAGGAAATACAGAGGCTAATGAGATCTCACAAAATGGTAATGTTTCCACAGCAGACCTGAGATCAGTTCAGTATATATACACATCAAAAGTGTATAAGCAGCCTGAAACAGCTAACAAAGCCAGTCAGCCAGCCAGTAACACTCAGGCTGGATGAAAAAAAAAAAATCTCCCTGTCACTGCCTCCGATTTTTCCTAACTTTCGCTGCTTCTTGCTGACTTCCTGCCTGTCTCCTGCCTGTCTCCTGCCTGTCTCCTGCCTGTCTCCTGCCTGTCCCTGTCTGTCCCTGTCTGTCTAACTGTCTCTCCCTGAATACAGCAGCGTCCTGTCTCTCACGAATGCAATAGAGAAATGAACAAAAGCAAGATGTCCGCCGCCATATATAGCGCTGTGACGTCACCGGGCTTGCTGGCTGCTGATAGGCTGCATGTGACTGCCCCAGCATGCACTGGAGCGGGGTAGATGTCTGGACATGTCCCGTCCGCCATCTTAGAATGCCTGTAATGTAAATGAATGGAAAACTTCAAGCGATCGAAGCACGGGGAAATTCGGATTCGATCCGAATCGAATTTTTCATGAAATTCGGATCGAATCCGGGTTCATCCGGATCGATTCACTCATCCCTAGTTATAACTCTCATGGTGTATCTCCTTGCCAAAAAGCATTCCTTGTATGTACCCTGTACTTACTTGGTGGATCAATAAAGTATTGAAGTATTGAAGAGTGCGGACAGGTAAACGCTTGGATCTAACTCAGCCGTTGGCCCTGGAGTGGAATCTTTCGGATTCCAACACAGTGTAACAGGGTTTTGTCCTGGTTTTCTGGTTCAAAAGCTGATCTTCCAGCTTGTCAAAATATTCATTATTCCAAAAGACCCTAACCTCACCTCCTGCATATTTCTAGTGTATTCTACCCTTCAACTACAACTGGGAAATGTGCAAAATGTGTACAGGAACATTTGGGGACCTTTGTGTTGGGAAAAGATATGGGTGTCACTGACACAGGGGGTATTGATACAATGTTAAACATACTCTACATTTTCTGTCCCAAAATACCCTTTTTCAGCAAAAAAGGTACTAAGCTAAAAATTAAACATAACAGTAGTATCAATAGTAGCATGTTTTACTATATGTCTATGTCATGGCATTGTCAAAAAGAAATTGCTTTCTTGCTAATGTAAAACTTATTTTAACTTTTAGGTCTCAAAATTAAGAAGAAGTGACCCAGACTGCTAACATTTAGGGTTGTCCTGAACAGCAGGAGTCCAGATACCCTAACAGGAACCTGGGCTACTCCCAGAAGTCCAGAGTTCTGGAAGCTAAACCAGGGGCCACAGCCGGAGATATGGCCCATGGCAGCATGACGGGAGGGGAGTCTGAATCAGCCAAGGTTAGCCTGTTCCAGGCAGGGTCGGGGCACATAGCTATGTGATTTCCTCATGATGGTGCCCTGCTCTCCTCTCTTCCCATCATCAATTGCTCCTTCTCCTGATGCTCAGTTCCAGACTATGAGTGTGACACCTGAATCTGGCTCCTCCCTTCTCAACCTCTTTTATACCCCTGTCTCCAAGCTGCCTGACTCTAGGAGTTTTGCCACCCCCTCTATATCTTTCACAATGGATTCTGGGATGAAGATGATGATGTGTGGCTCTGCTGAGCACCAGGCTCCCGCAGCAAAGGAGTTTGCGCACCAAGACTGGATCACTATGAGCACTTGCACTTTGGGGCATACCCCCAAGAAGTCTGCCCTGGTTAACTAATGGCCAAGGAGACAGCAAGTAGGGTACTGGGAACCAAAGTAGGTGTCCTACACTATCTTCCCCTCCCCTGCCTATATTTGTTCCTGTGCAGGGCCTCCCCTTAGTATGGTGTCCCTTTCCCTCCTTCCAGGTGATCATCAAGATAGTGGACCCAGAGGGGCACACATTCTCCTGTAGCTCAAATTTTGCCCTTTACTGGTTTCACCCACTGCATAACCAGTGCCCCCTTTTGTTCCTTGGAGAAAATAAGGCGTAAATAACCTGGGCGCCAAGGGGCTAAGCCTACTGAGGGTGGTTCCTCTCCCTTGCTGGCATACAGCCTGTTTAAAATGTAGGGTCAAGGGGCAACCATCAGGACATGAGAGCCAAGATTCACTGTGTTCCACACTATAGCTGCTGGTGTTGATGTGCCTTGGTGCCCAATTCAAACTAGAGACCCAGCCATCAAATTAAAAGTTAATGGGCGGGGGGCAGCCACAATATAGACTATTCAGTTTATAGGCTGTGTGGTGGATGGGCTCCACGTCTGAAATTATGTTTCCATTATGGCCTGAATAATAAGATATAAGCCTGACTGCCTTATGGACAGAGGTCTAGTTCATTCTAAGGACACGACCATCACATATAAGTTATAGAGGGGCCCAGTCTCTATACAACCTATATTTTGCCTGGCCCTTCTTAACATATAATGTGATAGCTGGGCCCTTGTCTGTGTTTTAGTTTCCTTTACGGCCTGAATAATAAGGTTAGCCTGGCTGTCTTTGGGAGTGAGGTACAGGCGAAACTACAGTAAGGCCCAAGCCATCATATTAAAGGATATAGGGAGGCTCAGTTTCAATACAGCCTATTTTGTGCCTGGCCCTCCCTATACATTTTTAAGGATATTATATTAAGGATCAATGTTTCTTGCAACTTAAACTGTGAAGGTGAGGAACTCCATATTCCCCTGGCTCCGGTGTCCTCTTTATCCAGCAAGGCCGCTCCTCCTCTTTCTTGGCCCAATGCGGCCCGTATTCCCCTGGCTCCGGTGTCCTCTTCATCCAGTGAGTCTGCTCGCTCCTTATGATTCTTGGCCCAGTGTGGTCCGTATTCCCCTGGCTACAGTGTCCTCTTTATCCAGTGAGTTTGCTCCTCATCTTTCTTGGCCCAGTGCGGCCCGTATTCCCCTGGCTACAGTGTCCTCTTTATCCAGTGAGTTTGCTCCTCATCTTTCTTGGCCCAGTGCGGCCCTTATTCACCTGGCTCCGGTGTCATCTTCATCCAGCGAGTCAGCTTCTCATCTTTCTTGGACCATTGCAGTCCATATTCCCCTGGCTCCGGTGTCCTCTTCATCCAGCAAGTATACTCCTCATCTTTCTTGGCCCAATGCGGCCCGTATTCCCCTGGCTCCGGTGTCCTCTTTATCCAGCGAGTCAGCTCCTCATCTTGCTTGGCCCAGTGCACTCCATATTGCCCTGGCTCCGGTGTCCTCTTCATCCAGAGAGTCTACTCTCTCCTTATCATTCTTGGCCCAGTGCGGTCCATATTCCCCTGGCTCCAGTGTCCTCTTTATCCAATGAGTCGGCTTCTCATCTTTCTTGGCCCAGGGCAGTCCATATTGCCCTGGCTCCAGTGTCCTTTTCATCCAGCGAATCTGCTCGCTTCTTATCAATCTTGGCCCAGCGCGGTCCGTATTCCCCTGGATCCAGTGCCCTCTTTATCCAGCGAGTCAGCTCCTCATCTTGCTTGGCCCAGTGCACTCCATATTGCCCTGGCTCCGGTGTCCTCTTCATCCAGAGTGTCTACTCGCTCCTTATCATTCTTGGCCCAGTGCGGTCCATATTCCCCTGGCTCCAGTGTCCTCTTTATCCAATGAGTCAGCTTCTCATCTTTCTTGGCCCAGTGCAGTCCATATTGGCCTGGCTCCGGTGTCCTCTTCATCCATCGAATCTGCTCGCTCCTTATCCTTCTTGGCCCAGTGCGGTCCGTATTCCCCTGGCTCCAGTGTCCTCTTTATCCAGCGAGTCAGCTCCTCATCTTTCTTTGCCCTGTGTGCCTTGTATTCCCCTTGCTCCGATGTCCTTTTTATCCAGCAAGTCGGCTCCTCATCATTCTTGGCTCAGTGAACTCTGTATGCCCCTGGCTCAAGTGTCCCCTTCATCCAGCGAGTCGGCTCCTCATCTTACAGAGATGTAGTTAGGCTTTCTAGAACCTGGGGCAAAGATTCAATTTGGCCCCCCACCTAAATCAATGGTGACCAGGGTGGCTGTGATGGGCATTGTGCTGCTCTAACTTACCTCAGCTTGATCCTCTTCCTCAGCAGCAGCGGTGGCAGCGATGTTTTAATTTGGCCCTAGACAGGACTACAAAAAAATGGCCATCAGCTCCCATGAGTGAGGACACCCCTAGTGCCTGCCTGCACCGCTCCAAGAAGGACTGGGCTGAGGTGAGTTCTAGCAGCTGCATTCTTTAGGTGAAGTGGGTTGATGGGGTCCTCAGCTTTTCCATATCCGGGTTGGATGCTAAACTCCAACACAGATTTCTGGTTGAAACCTATGTTCGGGGTTTCAACGAACTCGAAAAGTTCACTACGAACACAAACTTTGCGCTTCGGGTTCGCCCATCTCTTTTCATGTTCCTTTGGACTAGTTCGGTGTATTGACCTTGTATTAATAAATGCTGACACATTTAGTTTTTTTCTTCTAAGAGACCTTTTTTTGGCTGCTTGGATTGGCCTAACCCCGGCCACAGGACAAAGTTGTGTAAACAGCTTGTAAAAGCCAGACTTTTTATTTTTGCTATTTAACAGCTGAGAAAAGTTATTAAGCTTAGAAACTGATCCCCTGGCCTTTCCCATAATCATCCCCCTAGACACACAGTATACTTGTTTGTACAGTAAAATGAATGAGGCTGAATGAGGCTGATAGGTATAAAAGTATCGCTTGGCACATTTATTCCGGGCACTCGGTATACAGCAGACGATCCTTCATAGTGACTCCAATCCTTTACCTGTAGCATCTAATGTGGACATTTCCATACATTGCCAGTAATCTTCCCAGCTTGATCTTCAGCTTGATCTTCAGCTTAAATCTCTCCATGCCTAAAGTGCATCTGTAGGCTAAAAAAAAAAAAAAAACATTTTCTTCATCGTTCTGCTGTACTATATAGCAGTGAGGAAGCGCGAACTAGGCTGCCCTGCTGCGCATCTCCGCTGTTAAAACAAGAAAACGAGTGCCTGGATAGTCACCACTCCTGGGCCTCTTCTGCAGCATACTGCAGATGTGTGTGACCGAGTCCTCTGTTTTTAACCAAGTTTAGAGACAGATTGTAGGTTGGTCTGCAAGCTAACAGGGTTGAGTGCTGTGGCTCCTTTAAGACTTTTGTATCCTAATTGCCCTGCTAACGTGCACCTCCCAGGTTAGTTATAAAATGCTCTCAGCGGCTGCCACCCCTCCTCTTCTGCAGGCACACCAGAGCAACCTTTCAGTCCCTATGACGCACGCAAACACGCTACCCCGAGCAGCCTATCAGCGCGGACAGCAGCCAAACCTATTAGTGCTGGCCCTAGCAGCAGACGTACAGGGGGGCCAGAAGCATTTAATATCTGGGCACCCGGCTTCTTGTTTTAACAGCCGCGATGCACAGCGGAAAGTGCATGTCGTGCTGCCCTACTGCTATATAGTACAGTCATTTCTGACCATAGTTCTGCTTTAAAGCTCCTGGTTCCCATCTTGAATATTTGGGCCCTTGTCTATTGTCTGTTGCTGCTCATTCCAGTTAGAGCCAGCCGCCAGCAACCAATGGCCATGTGCCGGAAGACGGGGCCCAGATCTTCAAGAAGAACATGCTTTAAAGCTGCTGATTGGGAGTATTGAGCAACGGAGAAGGTAAGGGGATGTTTTTTTTTATTTTAGTCTACAGGTGCCCTTTATGATTCCACCACTGTGTTATGGTTATTCCTTTAACTTATTAGACAATCTTGCTTGACAGTTACGTATGAGGCAGTGATGCAGGAGGGGTTCTGCTTTTTTTTCAGTTCTGGTTAATCTGGAGACAATCTTTAGAGAGTCGTTCCCATGCCACGGCATGATGCACACATCACATTGCACTGTAAGCTATCTGAATTCCAATAAAAGGCTCATGACTGCTTTAGAAATGATCACAGCTGAATATAGTAGAAACAATCCAGATACATAAATTGCTATTTGGTTTAAATAATGTAACACAAAGGAGCTCTCAGCAGGGAGCTGGCAGGCTTTTCAGAATGACTCATTTTGTTTGCTACATCCACAGCAGGAGGGAGAGATAGCCCATTCCAAGGTCTGAATATCACATCCCAATGCACAGCAAAGCATGCCAATTCAAGGAGTGGAACTTTTAGACTATAGGACCTCCGATATTCCACTTTCAATGGCATTCTTAAAAGTTTCCAATATTGTGTGCCTAAATGATGTCCTCAAGGTGCCGAGCTTATCTGTTATTTTTGTGTATTTTCTATTTGTTTTCTAGCAATTTTCTTTAGTAACAATGTGTTTATGTTGCAACGTAAAGAGGCAACAGAGCTCAGAGAGCCATATATTGGGATGGGATGTTAATACTTTGGGATGGGCTATCTCTTGTTCCTGCTGTAACTATAACAAACAAGATGAGTCATTCTGGGAAGCCTGACAGCTCCCGGTTGAGAGGTCCATTGTGTTACATTATTTAAACAAAATAGCAATTCATGTATCTTAGCTGTTTCTATTGTAATCAGCTCTAAAAGACTATAAAGATTGTCTCCTCTGTACACTAGTGATGTTTGTTTGGTGTCCCCGGCAGAGACATTCTGACTCTGGCTTGCCACTCAACATTACTGAGCTCACATTTTAACCCTTCCTGCTCTAATTCAGCCTTTTCTGATGAGGGGTTCACAATCTAGTGCCCCAATAGCAATATAGGTCACTGGCAGCGTTCTCACCTGGGTAAGTCATTGATGCTGCTTGTTTGAGCCAAAGCTTCTGATGAGCTCACAGGCTACAAAGGAAAGATTATGAAAGGAACTCGGCCGATTTGGACGATAAAAACGTGACCTTACTGCAAGAATAAATGTTTTTTTACGTGCTGGGAGTTGTTTGTTACTTTTTATTTTAGTTGTAATAGGTTGTTATTAAACATGTTCACGAATACCCTGACAAAATGTTATCTAGAACAGTAAGTCCTGAAAGGCATAAAGCTTTCATTGATCATAACACATTAGGGGAATCTGAGCCCATGCTTGGTGAACTCTAAACTCCTCCCCCTCCATTACCGGGGTATTGGCCCACCAAGGCTCAGATGCTACAAGGCATTGGAGGCTACCAATGTAGCCAGGCAGTGGGAAAAGCAAGCAGGATGCTCGGCTGCATAGCTCGAGGCATCACCAGTAGGAAGAGAGAGGTTGTGATGCCGCTGTATAGAGCCCTGGTGAGGCCACAGCTAGAATACTGTGTGCAGTTCTGGAGACCTTACCTGCAAAAAGACATTATTCAAATAAAACGTGTCCAAAGAGGGGAAAAAAATGGTGGAAGGACTTAAACTTAAAACTGTCTGGGGGAAAGAAGGGAGAGAGGGGAAATGATGGAGACCATTAAATATGTAAAAAAAATTGAATAAGGTTCAGGAGGGAAGTGTTTTTAAGAAGAAACTTAATGATAGAACAAGGGGGCACAACCTGAAGCTAGTCGGGGGGAAGATCAGGAGCAATGTTAGAAAATATTATTTTACAGAAAGAGTAGTAGATTCTTGGAACAAAGCAAAGGTAGTTGAAAAATCAACAGTCACTGAATTTAAACATGCCTGGGATAAGCCTCCCTCTATCCTAAGATAAAGAGTACATACAGTATACACATAAGGGCAGACTAGATGGACCATATGGTCTCCTTCTGCCGTCAACCTTCTATGTTTCTATGTTTCTAACCCCCCCCCAAGTTATACGTCATAATCCCTAAAACAGCCAATGCATTGGAACTCCAAACCCCCCTCTTCTGTTCTAGATGGACTGATTCTCCTCCAGGGCCCCATCACAGGCCCATTCATTTTTATATTTTTGTGAAAGAGTTTTGGCCCTGTCTAGCACCTGCTGAGCGGAGGCTGCTGCTTTTAACCATCATATCAGTCAGACTGCCCTGTCGCAGAACCCCACTTGCATTGACGGTGGTCCCTTACGCTTGCGGATGGAGGCGGGAGCTTTCAAAGGGGTTGAGCAGAGATCTGCGCCGCCATAGGGAACAATGTTAGAACTGAACACCAGTTGCTCTGTTTTTGACTAAGGATACCAGAATGTGCGCTGGCACCAAAATTTCTGCTGAAAAAGGTTGTTTGTAAATGAATGTGTTAAAGAGGAACAACACACAGATATTTCACTTTCCTGTGTGTTTTTCTTTCCCGTAGCGGCATCATGAATTGGTTAACTGTGTGTATCCCCCCAGGTTGCCACATACAATCACCTACCTTCCGCTTCCACAGCGCAGACTCGGACGGTGATGGCTAAGCACCCGAGCCGCACTGAAGGGAGCCGAGGGCGCCGTCTGCTGCATTCCCTGCTCACCTTGCAGCCATGGCGTGCCCCCGCCACTCATTCAGAAAGGCCGGGCGTAGGCGTCGGGTCAGGGTGTGGGGGGGTTATTAGGAGACCAGGTGGGAATGCTCATGAATGTTAATATTAATCTTGTCATGCTCTCTGAATGCTAATGTTCTCTCATCAGGTCATGAATAAGGAAAATGTCACCTCCATCACCACCATTCTCCTCTTAGGACTTCAGCTTCCCCAGAATCTTACAGTTTTGCTTCTGCATTTTGTTGTTGATTTCTGGTGTGACAATATGTGGAAACCTCCTGATCATCTCAGTGGTGGCCTACAGCAAGACCCTCCATTGCCCCATGTACTTCTTCCTCTCCCAGATCTCTATAGTAGATATCTTACTGGTAATGAATATAACTCCTAGCATACTTCATACTGTGTTGGCAAAAGAGGCCGTAATATTGTTTCCCGCTTGTTTAACCCAGTTTCTTTTCTTTGGACTCTCAGAAACTGTCGAAATTATTCTCCTGGCGTTCATGAGCTATGACAGATATTTGGCCATCTGTAAGCCCTTGCATTATCATTTGATGATGACCCACCAGGTTTGCTGGAGAATAGTTATCACATGTTGGTCTTTTAGTATTTTGATCGTATTAAATGATACACTTGCCTTATTAAAATTAAATTTTTGTGGTCCAAATGTCGTTGACCATTTTTTCTGTGATCTAGAGCCAATCCTGGAGCTCTCCTGTACTAGTAGTACCGTGGTTCAAATTGAAATAAAACTGATTGGAGCTGTTGTTATTGTCTTCCCATTCATTACTATTGTTACATCATACATTTACATTATAGACGCCATATTTAAAATCCCCTCTGTTACTGGGAGAAAGAAAGTTTTCTCAACTTGCAGTTCCCACCTGACTGTTGTCGTCATTTTTTATGGAGCTCTATTTAGCGTTTATATGGTTCCTCGTAGAGGACAGTTTCGGCACATTGCCAAGTTCCTCTCTTTACCATATACTGTATTGACCCCACTGATGAATCCAGTCATATACAGCTTGAGGAATAAGGATTTCAAAAATGCCATTGGAAAACTCTTGAACACTAACCAACTAGGTGCAGGTAGATGTCTGAGTTTTATTTTGAAAAAACAAACGTGGAAATCTTAAATTTTAGTATTTAGTAACTTACAGTTATAGTAGATTTGCTTAAGCAGGAGAAAACCCAGGTTTTTTACTATGCCAAGTTTTGTTACTTGCCCGAGCAGCATCCTGATTTGGGTTGAAACCCTCCAGGTTGTTTCATAAAACCCCAGTCCTGTGCACCATGCATATTAATAATTGGCACTACAGCTCTCTTTAGACATAGAGCTCAGCACAGTGAGAATGAGCGGGCGCATACCAAATTCCCTTTAACTATGGATGCCCTCCTGTCCCCAGCCTATCTGATGGGGATGTGTCCCCTGATGTTTACTTTGCCGGTAAAGGTGAGGCTTGTGGAAACCCGGGGGGGGGGGGGGGGGGGTCACAAATTTGATTTTGGATGCCCCAAGTAAAGCCAGCCTGTAATGTCCAGCTGATCACAGCCTTTGTTCACATGCCCACCTCCAATCTAACACCGCTGTCTTCACCTATAGTCAAGCCCCCGTTTGCTGGTAGACATTACACGCCTGCCCAAACACAGCTGCCCCCAGGACTTGAAGCGGTCCTTCACTCTGACTAAGAGTCTATCTTATATGTGTCCCACACCCTGTATATACAGATTGCTCACATAAAAAATCATCCTACCTGCATCTACTGCATGTTATGAACCTTTAAACATCCAATATGGCGGCTTATGGAACATCAGGCAGCCTGGAAACAGGAAGTGCCTTCTGACTGTGCTGCTCTGCATTCTGGGCCTGCTGACCTTTTCCTGGCCCCAGTTCTGCTCTGTCTGAGAAAAGCACAGTTATAACCCACCCCCCTGTAATTTATCCTACTCTCCTCTCCTCAGTAAGTGTGATCCTTCTGAGTCAAAATATATTAATTTTAGATGCTAGGGTAATGGTTTTTGAAGGGTTTGGGCTTTTCAATAAATCATGCTGAAGGTCCGGGTTAAGGGCACAAAGGATGGAACCAGAGGCCACTAAGGCTAATGTACAACAGGGCAAAACTGTAACAACACACACAAGGGAAGTCAGAAATAGCCAGGTCTGCCACATATTATCAGTAATACTAGTGTCTTGACAGAAGGAGTAGACAAAGCCAAAGTTCTGGGAAAGCCAAAGGTCGAAGACATAATTCACAGTATCCAAAGGGTCAGGCAAAAGCATAGGCAGGATGCAGAGCAAACTTATCAGGTCAGCAGGAGATAAACAAGCAAAGTAACACACCACAAGCTAGACGCTATCACAAACAGTGTGTGCTGAAGCCTGGACAGCTTTATGTGACCACTGACCAATAGGAGGTTGGAAGTCTGGGGCTGCACAGCAGTTGCTTATTTGACACACTACTCATAGGGGGCCAAACAGAGCCTCTAAACACTTAAATGGACCTTAAGCCTCACTGACCACAGCTAGCAGTAATACGCAAGGCATATGAGGCGCGGGCCCCTAAACGTGTCGGTCTGTGTTCCCGCAATGATGTTTGGATGCTGTTAAGCAGATTCATGGCTCATTCAACCAAAACCTCCAGACACAAAAACATGTCATGGCATTGTCAAAAAGAAATTGCTTTCTTGCTAATGTAAAACTTATTTTAACTTTTAGGTCTCAAAATTAAGAATAAGTGACCCAGACTGCTAACATTTAGGGTTGTCCTGAACAGCAGGTGTTCAGATACCCGAACAGGAACCTGGGCTACTCCCGGAAGTCCAGAGTTCTGTTCGGGTTTTGGAAGCTAAACCAGGGGCCACAGCCGGAGATATGGCCCATGGCAGCATGACGGGAGGGGAGTCTGAATCAGCCAAGGTTAGCCTGTTCCAGGCAGGGTCGGGGCACATAGCTATGTGATTTCCTCATGATGGTGCCCTGCTCTCCTCTCTTCCCATCATCAATTGCTCCTTCTCCTGATGCTCAGTTCCAGACTATGAGTGTGACACCTGAATCTGGCTCCTCCCTTCTCAACCTCTTTTATACCCCTGTCTCCAAGCTGCCTGACTCTAGGAGTTTAGCCACCCCAGCAGGCTCCAGCAGCAAAGGAGTTTGCGCACCAAGATTGGAACACTATGAACACTTGCACTTTGGGGCATACCCCCAAGAAGTCTGCCCTGGTTAACTAATGGCCAAGAAGACAGCAAGTAGGGTACTGGGAACCAAAGTAGATGTCTTACACTATCTTCCCCTCCCCTGCCTATATTTGTTCCTGTGCAGGGCCTCCCCTTAGTATGGTGTCCCTTTCCCTCCTTCCAGGTGATCATCAAGATAGTGGACCCAGAGGGGCACACATTCTCCTGTAGCTCCAATTTTGCCCATTACTGGGTTCACCCACTGCATAACCAGTGCCCCCCTTTGTTCCTTGGAGAAAATAAGGAGTAAGTAACCTGGGCGTCAAGGGGCTAAGCCTACTGAGGGTGGTTCCTCTCCCTTTCAAAAATTGCTTGCATACAGCCTGTTTAAAATGTAGGGTCAGGGGGCAACCATCAGGACATGAGAGCCAAGATTCACTGTGTTCCACACTATAGCTGCTGGTGTTGATGTGCCTTGGTGTCCAATTCAAACTAGAGATCCAGCCATCAAATTATAAGTTAATGGGCGGGGGGCAGCCACAATATAGACTATATAGTCTATAGGCTGTGTGGTGGATGGGCTCCACGTCTGTAATTATGTTTCCATTATGGCCTGAATTATAAGATATAAGCCTGACTGCCTTATGGACAGAGGTCTAGTTTAAACTAAGGCCACGACCATCACATATAAGTTATAGAGGGGCCCAGTCTCTATACAACCTATATTTTGCCTGGCCCTTCTTAACATATAATGGGATAGCTGGGCCCTTGTCTGTGTTTCAGGTTCCTTTACGGCTTGAATAAAAACGTAGGCCTGGCTGTCTTTGGGAGTGAGGTCCAGGCGAAACTACAGTAAGGCCCAAGCCATCATATTATAGGATATAGGGAGGCTCAGTTTCAATACAGCCTATTTTGTGCCTGGGCCTCCCTATACATTTTTAAGGATATTATATCAAGGATCAATGTTTCTTGCAACTTAAACTGTGAAGGTGAAGAAGAGGGGTAGGGGTATTGGATAGAGGAATGGAACTAGGGGCAGTGTTGGGAGTATTAGGGAGGTCCTGGTCAGTCGGGTCAGACTTGGTTTCACTTTCCCCAGTGAAGTGTTGTTGTGCACCTGTAGAAGGCCTTATATGCAGAAATTGGGACTATAGAATGGTATCTGTTAGAATGTATACCAATGCTCCTATACATAGACCTAGTCAATTTACCCAAAATCTGGTCTTGATGACTGAGGATTCACTGGGTGGGTATTAAGCAAAGGCGGAGATGTTGAAGAAGCTGCTCTTGGACTCCGCTCTTAATCGCTCTTGAGGGAGGGCCTGTGGTCATTGAGTATTCCCAAAGGAAACAACATGGACCCATTGCAGATTGCCTACAGGTTTAATTGGACCTTGGATACCCCTCCCAACTGATCCTACTAATCCAATTTGGGAGACGCTTCAAGGTCCCTGCTTGTAATTCATCAAGGTCAAAAAACAGGTTATTTGTATTGGACCTTAAACCGGACCTTCAGCGTGATTTAATGAAAAGCCCAAGCTCTTAAAAAACGGTTCCCCAGCATCTAAAATGAATATATTTTACGTTTTTAGTCACTAACTTATTATTCTTTCCCCCACCGGGCTGCAACTCTGTTCAGGAATTTAGGATACGGGCGCCGCCATCTTGACTCAGAAGCATCACACTTATTGAGGAGAGTAGAGTGGGATAAGGTACAGGGGGGGCAGGTTATAGCTGTGCTTTGCTCAGACAAAGCAGAGCTGGGGTCAGGTAACGGTCAGCAGTCCCAGAATGCAGAGCAGCACAGTCAGGAGGCACTTCCTGTTTGCAGGCTGCCTGATAAGATGGCGGCTTCCATGAGCCGCCATCTTGGATGTTTAAAGGCTCATAACATGCAGTAGATGCAGGTAGGATGATTTTTAATGTGGACAATCTGTATGTACAGGGTGTGGGAAAAATATAAGATAGATTCTTATTCAGAGTGAAGGTCCGCTTTAAGGCACTCAAAAGACACAACCTATGAACTAAAAATGTACAATTTTTACTCCATAAGATGCACATGATAGTGCATAGAAAGCTTTATATTAAAGGTGATCGCTCGATTGTTGTCTTATTGTCTCGGGCTACACGTTCCACTGTCCCACACTTCAATCTGTTTTCAAAAAGACCTTGTAAGCTATCCTATCACTAAAGCAGATCCCCTCTTGGTAGACACCAAGCTGAAGTAGGTTCCGTCCCTCTAAAGATAGTTGCGGTCTTGTCTCCCTCCCCAGAACCCAGGGTGTTCCTCCTGCTCTGGTTCTCCTTCTGTAGGGTAGATCCTGAATGTGGCTGTCTCTCTCTTCCAGTCTCTGGCTGCTTTCTCTCTCCTTCACAAACTTCTCATTCCCGTTACTACATTGATGAGCAAATGCTAACTCCTAACTAGTGTCCTAAGTCTTATATAGTATTATAGTAACTGAAGGTTAGAGTTTCTCCTAACTGTGAATCAAATTGATGTATCCATCTCTCAACCACTGCAGCAGATGTCAGGATGCATACACACTCTGGCTTCCTAAATATGTTACATTAAAACTTTTGCCCTCCCACTAACTTAACTGTGAGTGAGTTTAAGGAAGTTAAAGCCTTACTAGGTCTAAACTAAACTACACCTAAGGCTAAAGCTATAACTAGAGGTAGTGCAATTGAATGCAGACCTAAATTTATATTGATGGTTCATAGCCCCTTCACCCTCCCCCTCTGGGGCAAATGTCGTCCTCGACATTCTCAATTTCCAGGGTTAAGGTGAGGTGAAACTTACCTTAACTTTGTCACAGCAATTGTAAGGCAACTGTTTATTTAAACTAACTATCCTAAAGTTTCTAGAAAGGTTTAGGGTGGTTGTGGTTCCTGCTATCACAAGGTTTTACATGCACATAAGGTTGATCACTTCCTGCATGTGAAGCCCCCAGGTCTGTCAGACCCTTTTGAGTTTAAAGTAGATGTTAACACATCTGTAGCGTTACTAACTTCTACATAAGTATGAGCATGTGCACAGCCATGTTTAAGGTTAAAGTAGTGTACACACTTTACTTATGGTCGGTGACATTTAAGTGTACTTGGTTGTGTATGGTTGTGTTTGTGGTGTCTATAGGTTTAAATAAACAGCAACCACTTTCCTCCTAAAGTCTAAGTCTGTTGATTTGTTTAAGTTTCTACACTGAATGTGACAGTATGGACAAGTGTCTCTGCAGTAGACCCAAGATCCTTGTCCACTATCCCCTAAAGTCTTATTACTTTGGTATCTCTTTAACTTACCTTTGCGCTTCTGTCACGATTACGTCCATCGACGACTTACCTTGAGTCTAAAAAAAGCCTGCACCATGCTCCTATACATTCAAGAGGAGTTTAAGTGACATGAGCTAATCCCACTCTTTACCTTTTGTAGCTGCAACTGGTAATTAACCAATACTTCAACCCGGGCATGAAATAGTGTAAAGACCCATCAGGTTAAACTACACAAATATAATTTTACCCGAGTGTTGCTTTTGCTACCAACACACACACATTTGTGCACACAGTTAGGTAAATACACAATAGATGATCATTTTTCAAAACACACATGTTAAACACTTCTTTTCTCGGCTCCCTTTGGATGCTTGCATCATGTACTTCAGGGAAACACCAGTAATTTTGTTATCTTAAAACATTTATAGACTCACTGTGTTACTACATTTTACACACTTTAAGTAAAATATAAGGTCCCTTCAACTTTAAGAAGTATAACCCCCGTATTAACTTTTACTATCCAACAAATATGAGGTGCGCTCCCATTTTAGAGAGAATAACCAACATTTTATTGTTGTTAAAACCATGTTAGCTGTATTTTACTTTTACTTTACTTGAGTCAGAGTTGGTATACCCTTGTGACTACGACTAAGTGTCAGCAAGTCCCAAGCCTGCGTAAACACTTTAAACTTCTCTCAATCTACACAGTAGGCATCTTTACTTTACTTTGCTCCCCCTTTAAGGACACTCTTACCTTTGCCCAAGTCTTCTAAAGAATCCTTACTACTCTTCTCACTAAAACCTACACCACCAAGTGGCTGTACTAGGCTAGCTGTCTCTGTACCCACTTAACCCTTAAAGTGGACCAACACCCAGGATTTTCACTATCCTGGGTTTTGGTCCACTTCCGCGGGGCACCCCGATCGTGGGTGCCCCACTGCGTGAAACCCCCAAAATGGCAGAAAAAACTCACCTCACCCTGCTCCTACGGCGCATGCGTGGGCCTCGTCCAATCAGCGCGCACAGAGCTGCTGTAGTATGCACATACAAGGAACAGACAACCACAGCGGCTTCGAGCAGCCCATTTACAAACGGCCGGTGCGGGCGTGCGCCCTGCTAGAGAGAAGCGCGAGATGTGGCCGCGGCCTGCGCATGCGCCGTTGGAATGGGAGTAAGGTAAGGTGAATGGGCGGCCTGGGGGGTTTCACACAGTGGGGCATCCCGATTTCGGATGCCCCGCGGGGAGGGATCTGATCGGCCAGGGAATCCTTTAGATTCCCGGGCGATCAGCCTGGGTGTTGGTCCACTTTAAGGTTGTTCAACCTGTAAATGGAAAAGTTAGTGCAAGAATCAGTATTTTATTTCAGTAAACACATTTCCCTTTATCACTGTAGTGTATTCCTCACTGTCCCTCAGCTTATCCCATTAACTAATAATAGACTGCTGATAAAAGACCACATATAAATATTTCACATTTAAGATAAATTAATATGCAAGAGTAAATACACAAACTTGGGTTGCTGGTTAAACGACACAGTTTTACTTTAACTTATTAGAGCTGTATTTCCTTTATGCAGGCTTTAAAAACACAACCGGTTTCTCAAAAACTTCACAGCAGCAATAAAACACAGAAACATTAGCATTTTCTTCATACACTAAAGGCATTGTCTCTGAAAGTCCAGGCAATGTTTGCAACAAAAAACCTTTTATAGTCTTTTTTTCCCCCAAAAAGACAAAACTTCTCAATGTCCTCATCAGCACAAAATCATGAAGTGTCTCTGGTTTCAAACAAAGAACTATGAACACACTGAACCTCTTTAGTAGACTCAAATTGAGGTAAGTTCAAGGGGCATAAAACTCGGGGTGTGGCAAACTAACTGGACGGCCATCTGGTCTCTGCACCTTAATACTTTTTATAACTTCTCTCTTGTTGGGACTGGAGTACAACTCGGTCCATGAAAATGTTGTTCCTCACTTTCAAGTGCGCTGACAGGAGGTGTAGCGCTGTTTCTTCTCAGCCGGCAAACTTGTAAAGGATATACGCTTAGGAATGACGAGGTGGCTTCTAATGACCTCATCCATCCAGCGGCGTGCATGCCTCCACAAAAATAATTTGCTCCTCATCTAAGTAAGGGCATTCCATTTCCAGCTCTATCACTACCCTTTGTTGTACAATACATTGGGCACTGTATAGATTAGACAGGGTGACAGGATCCCGTTCCCCTGGGAAAGCATAACGATTTTCTGCGAAAAAATAAATGGAGCGGGGCTTTGGGGCCTTTCTGTTTTGAGTGATTGTGAGTGCTACAGTCAGCATAGTGGGTGTGTCCTGGAGGACCGCTTCTAAGGCATCAGCATCCTCTTCACCCTCTTTCAACTTCACGGGAACTAGGGCAAAGTCACTAACCTTGTCTTGAGGGGGTTCCAAGGCAACGGCAACGTCCTCAGCGACGGCATTAAATCCAAATAGGGCACTGGCTAAGCTTTCGAACTCTGGTTCAGCATTTGGGGCAACAGTACTGAAACTCAGGTCCGGGTCGTTACTCACGGTGGCAGCGGTATCAGCAGCCTCGCTAGGTAATGCAGATTTGAGTGCGATGCAATCAACGGTGGTCGTCACACTTTCGTTGGCCAGTGCAGCAGCATCAGGGGCACTGCTAGCAGGTGTGCCACTCTCCTCTGTGATGACAGCAGCGGCAGTACGTTCAGACCATTTCCTGTTTTCCTTCACCAGCCTCTGCAAGTATCAGTTTTACCGCGTTTTTGCAAAAGGTGGTAAGTCGGAAGTACTACACAGGGGGCATCAGGCAGCTCAGTTAACTCCTTCAGTCCATGGAGAGAAAAAAATCCAAAATGAAACTTAGCAATTTCTCCGTCTTGCTTTGAGAAACAGCCTCCAAACTTTCAGGGCAGCTTTCTGAGGATAGTAGGCTTCCTTCCACCATGTCTGGGAAGTATTGTGCAACACAGTCCGTGGTTTCAAAGGGATATTCCACACAGGCAGTTGGGTATCCAAAATAGTCAAAAACAGGTTCCCACAAGTTCAAGCAATACTCCATAGTACTAGTAACAAAGTCCATAGGTGCCAGCACAGTTCCAAATGTAATTCTTCTCAAAAACAGCCAAACTGCGCCAGATAAATCCAAAACAGTAAAGTCACTTTCTGGGGGGGTCTGGTCACCCCTAAACCCATGGGTTTAGCACCTCGGTATCCCCACGTTGGGCGCCAAATGTAACATACGCGACCTGGGGGGGCTAGCACCCAGGAGTGTGGGGAGTGAGTTCGGTATGCTGGGCCAACTGGGCCTCGTGGGTGCATGTGGAAATGGGGTGCTGACAGGCTTGACACATACGCAGGGTAAACATTCACTGCACAGGACACAGGTCTTGGAAATGGTTACTCACTTTATTTGGTTGCTCCTGGCTACCACCAGCAGGCACAGATATAATCCAAACAGGTACTTCCAGAAATAATCCACAACAGTTACTTCTGATACTCAGCACACCAACTAAGATCCCCTTTTGTTGACACCAAGCTGAAGTAGGTTCTGTCCCTCCAGAGATAGTTGGGGTCTTGTCTCCCTCCACATAACCCAGGGTGTTCCTCCTGCTCTGGTTCTCCTTCTGTAGGGTAGATCCTGAATGCGGCTGACTCTCTTCCAGTCTCTGGCTGCTTTCTCTCTCCTGTACAAACTTCTCACTTCCTGTTACTACATTGATGAGCAAATGCTAACTACTAACTTGTGTCCTTAGTCTTATATAGTATTGTATTAACTGAAGGTTAATCCTAACTGTAAATCAGATAGATGTATCCATCTCTCAACCGCTTCAGCAGGTGTCAGAATGCATACACACTCTGGCTTCCTAAATATGTTACATTAACATTAAAACTATAGTCCTTCTTTTGCCCTTCCACTGACTTAACTGTGAGAGAGCCTAAAGCGGTCCTTGACCCTGGATAAGAGCCTATCTTATATGTTTTCCACACCCTGTACATACAGATTGCTCACATTAAAAATCATCCTATCTGCATCTTCTGCATGTTATGAGCCTTTAAACATCCAAGATGGTGGCTCATGGAACATCAGGCAGCCTGCAAACAGGAAGTGCCTTCTGACTGTGCTGCTCTGCATTCTGGGACTGCTGACCTTTTCCTGACCACAGCTCTGCTCTGTCTGAGCAAAGCACAGCTATAACCCGTCCCCTTGTATTTTATCCCACTCTCCTCTGCTCAGTAAATGTGATGCTTCTGAGTCAAGATGGCGGTGCCCGTAACCTAAAGTCCTGAACAGAGTTGCAGCCCAGTGGGGGAAAGAATAATAGGTAAGTGACTAAACACTTAAAATATATTAACTTTGGATGCTGGGGAAATGTTTTTTAAGGCTTTCTTTTTGGGCTTATCAATAAATCATGCTGAAGGACCGGTTTAAGGAAGTTAACCCCTTACTAGGTCTAAACTAAAGTGTAAGCTCTTCTAAACCCAAGGTTAAAGCTATAACTAGAGGTAGTGCAATTTAATGCAAACCTAAATTAATTGAATAAAGGGGGTGGGAGCAGCTCAATCACTATTATTTATTCAAAATTATTATTATTATTATTCAGGGCCTGGGAACTAATTTACTGCCCAGTTTAACCCTCTCATCAACTAAATATCAAGCAACAAACATGTCTAGCTGTGTGGAAAGACAGAGATTTGGTTGCATATATCTGCAGATACATGTGGAAGCCACGTGGCCCCGACAAGGCACTCTGTGTTTAGTGTGGTCCCTACTCTTAATTTTGAGTCCCCAACATTGGGACATGCAATGCAGACAAAAATTTAAGAGCTACTCACCTGGGAAGCTGCCAGCCTCCCTTTAGAACACTTCACAGGGAGAGATCCATATTGACTGAAATCCTCCCTGCTTGTGCTAAATTAATGTTGAACTGGCCCCTTCACCAAGCTGCTCTGTGTACAAAGCCAATATGGCTGCGCCTGGAACAGGGATTGTCGCTGGTTAATGGACAATGTAAATGTCCCTTTTTTTTTTCCCTTGTAACCCCCAGCTTTTTTACTCACCGCATCGGCCCTCCCGTGCTGCTGTGTGTTGCATCTATTCGCCCGCATGCAGCCTGCCGGAACAAGTGGAACCAATATTACTGTATATTTTTTCGGCCCAATGCTAGAGTTGAGCAAACTGATTTCGACGAACTGTTTTTTGCTCCAAATTTTAGGGGTAAATCAGGGATGAATCCAGACTTTCTAGCATTTGTGCTGAACAATTTTTTCCCCTGAAATAGGTAAAAAAAAATCTTACATATTTTACATATTTACCTCCTCCCTCGCTGTCCTCCACTCTCTGCTGTCCTCAGCGGGACAAAGGACAGGGGCTTTGACTGCAGGGAGGAGTTCAGTATTTATAGCCGGGGAGTGTGATGGCCAGGAAAGCCCTTCATATCCCCTGCCACACACAATGACATCGGAGGCAAAATTCCAGGGACAGGGGTTTTTCCTCTCTGCCTATGAATAGCCCCTTGTTGCGGCAAGAAGAGAGTGGTGGGAGCCCAGTGTGGGGCAGAGGGTCAATTTCCTTCTGTCCCACTATTATTATATTATTATATTTTGACCAGCGATTACTTACAAATTCAAATCGGACAAACACAATTTTTGGGGGAAAATTTGGTAGATTGTCTGAATCAAATTTCTAACAAATTTGCTCATCTCTACTTGGGGCTATTCTCAAAATAGGTTGTGCATTGTCACAACTGGGGAAGTTGATCCTCTGTCCTCCATCTGAGTAGGTCACTGGGGCGTGGGGTCTAAGGGACAGCTTGGCCCTCTAGTCACGACCACCAGGGTTTTAGAAGGAGGTGTGCTGACAGTAACAGCAGAGACCAAGAGGAGAACTTGCAACTAGGGATGAGCGAATCGATCCGGACGAACCCGGATTCGATCCGAATTTCATGAAAAATTCGATTCGGATCGAATCCGAATTTCCCCGTGCTCTGATCGCTCGAAGTTTTCCTTTAACATCCATTCATTTACACTACAGGCATTCTAAGATGGCGGACGGGACATGTCCAGACGTCTACCCCGCTCCAGTGCATGCTGGGGCAGTCACATGCAGCCTATCAGCAGCCAGCAAGCCCGGTGACTTCACAGCGCTATTTAAGGCGGCGGACATCTTGCTTTTCCTCATTTCTCTATTGCATTCGTGAGAGACAGGACACTGCTGTAGTCAGGGAGAGACAATTAGAGAGACAGGGACAGACAGGGACAGGCAGGAGACAGGCAGGAGACAGGCAGGAAGTCAGCGAGAAGCAGGGAAAGTTAGGAAAAGGCAGTCACAGGGAGATTTTTTTTTTTTTTCATCCAGCCTGAGTGTTACTGGCTGGCTGACTGGCTTTGTTAGCGTTTTCAGGCTGCTTATACACTCACTGTGCATATATACTGAACTGATCTCAAGTCTGCTGTGGGAACATTACCATTTTGTAAAATCTCATTAGCCTCTGTATTTACTCTAAGCTGCACAGTTATTTAAAGTAATTTGGCCTGTTTGAGCCTGCTTAGACACTGTTGCTGTGCATATATACTGTTCTAAAGCCTGCTTCAGGGCATCCCATTCTGTAACATCACATTAGCCTCTGTATTTACTGTAAGCTGCACAGTTATTTAAAGTAATTTGGCCTGTTTGAGCCTGCTTAGACACTGTTGCTGTGCATATATACTGTTCTAAAGCCTGCTTCGGGGCATCCCATTCTGTAACATCCCATTAGCCTCTGTATTTACTGTAAGCTGGACAGTTATTTAAAGTAATTTGGCCTGTTTGAGCCTGCTTAGACATTGTTGCTGTGCATATATACTGTTCTAAAGCCTGCTTCGGGGCATCCCATTCTGTAACATCACATTAGTCTCTGTATTTACTGTAAGCTGCACAGTTATTTAAAGTAATTTGGCCTGTTTGAGCCTGCTTAGACACTGTTGCTGTGCATATATACCGATCTCAAGTCTGCTGCGGGGCATCCCATTCTGTAACATCCCATTAGCCTCTGTATTTACTGTAAGCTGCACAGTTATTTAAAGTAATTTGGCCTGTTTGAGCCTGCTTAGACACTGTTGCTGTGCATATATACTGTTCTAAAGCCTGCTTCGGGGCATCCCATTTTGTAACATCACATTAGCCTCTGTATTTACTGTAAGCTGCACAGTTATTTAAAGTTATTTGGCCTGTTTGAGCCTGCTTAGACACTGTTGCTGTGCATATATACTGTTCTAATGCCTGCTTCGGGGCATCCCATTCGTTTTTGACTGCTTTTAATAAACCAGGCCGCAGGGCACCGCAAAATTGCACATTGAACCCTATCTGTTTATACTAAATAAGGAAATACATAAAAATGTCAGGCAGACAAGTGCCAGGATGTTCAAAGAGGAGTGGCAGAGGCCAAGATTCAGCAGGCAGAGGTAGAGTGGCAGCAGGAGTCACGGTGAGAGACCTAATCTGCCAGTATCTGCTAGCGGTCGTGTCTCCACCAGTAACGCATCTGCCGTGGTAGATTGGTTAACGCGCTCATCAACAACATCATCACAACTTACGTCTGAGACCCCCAGTCTAGGGTCGGTAGGTTCCTCTGACACAACCCTGAGTTGGCATGCCCCGAGAGCAGTCCCTGTCCTCCCATTGCCTCTGTCCTACGCCGTTCCCTCCCCCAGCGACGTATCCTATGCTTTGGGTTCAGCTCCACTCTTTAGTGAGGAGGACGATCAGATAGAGGACAGTCAGCAGCTACTGCCCAGCCAAGAAATGGATGTGGCTTCTTTAGCTAGGCAGACAAATAGTGATGTGGACAGTGTCGTGGGTGCTGCGAGCGTTCCAGCTCCTGTGCCAGACACTGTTGATTAATCCACAAACATCAGTGACGTACAGCCACAACTCAGTGATAATGATGATGACGATAAAGCCGATCGCACTAGGGAGCCGGGTGATGAAGGGGCTTCATCGTCATCATCAGGAGAAGAGGGGCGCAGGTTGCCCCGGAGTCAGCAGCTCAGGCAGCAAGGTGTTAGCAGCATGGTTGGCAGGCAGCATGGGGGCACAATTTTTAATCCTTGAGCCAAACGGGGCCGGGGTAGAGCACCTGCTGTGCGGCAGGCTACCTTATCGGGAGGTAGTGGGGCAGGGGTTCCTGGAGTTGGCGACAATAGCAGCGAATCAGTGAGGCCTGTTGGTGGGAAAAGTAGCTACTCGGCAGTGTGGCAGTTTTTCCTGAAGCATCCGCAGGAGGGTAACATGGCCACATGCAAGATATGTAGGCAGAAGGTGAAGCGTGGCCAGGGCCCAAATGTTGGCACCACGGCCCTACGTCAACATATGATGCGTCACCATAAAGCGACCTGGGAGAACCGAGGCTCCCAAGGGGTGGTCCAGTCTGCTTCCTCACCAAGTGGCACGCAGCTCCCAATTTCTGCCAGCCAAGGCTCCAGCACCTCAGCCAAAAGCAGCTGTGCGTCATACCCATCCTCTGTCGCTCCTGCTCCTCCTCCTCCTCCTCCAAGTAATGCATCCCGCCAGCAATCCATCAGCGAAGCCATGTCCAAGAGACAGCAGTATGCGCCCACTCATCCTACGGCGCAGCTGAATGTGCTCCTGTCCAAGTTGCTGGTGCTGCAGTCGCTCCCTTTTCAGGTGGTGGACTCTGCACCTTTCAGAGAACTGATGGCTTGTGCCGAGCCGAGGTGGAGAGTCCCAAGCCGTCATTTCTTTGCCAAGAAGGCAGTACCAGCGCTGCACACTTTTGTTGAACAGAAGGTGGGCCAGTCCTTGAGCCTGTCGGTGTGTAGCAAAGTGCATGGCAGCGCCGACGTCTGGAGCTGTAACTACGGTCAGGAACAGTACATGTCGTTTACGGCCCACTGGGTGAATGTGGTCCCTTTGCAGCAGCAGCAGCAACTTGGACAGGTCATGCCGCTTCGGCCTCCGCGCTCCCTGCCCGTTGGGCCTGTGACACTCGGCCTCCTCATCCTCCGCCATCTCCTCACCCTCCACTGTAGGCTCAAGTCTCAGTGCTCCTCCAGTCTACCATGTATGCAGGGCACGGAGGTGTCACGCAGTGCTTCACATGGTTTGTCTTGGCGAACGGAGTCACACAGGGGAGGAACTGCTTAAATTTATTCATCAGGAAATCCAAACATGGCTTACTCCAAGAAAACTTAAAATGGGAATCATGGTTACCGACAAAAAAACATTTTGTCTGTGCTGCGCCAAGGAAGCCTGACCCATGCCCCCTGCATGGCTCACGTCTTCAATCTGGTTGTCAAGCGGTTTCTGAAGTGTTCCCCCCATCTGCAAGACATCCTAACAACTTCAAGGAAACTTTGCATGCACTTCAGCCACTCATACACCGCCAAACACACTTGAGCTACAGCGTCAGAACGGTATCCCCCAACATAGTCTGATTTGCGATGTTTCCACCCGTTGGAATTCCACCCTTCACATGATGGACCGATTATATGAACAGAGAAAAGCCATCACGGATTTCCTGATGATCCAAGCAGATAGGGGGACTCCCCTGTTTAACTTCAATGTCAACCAGTGGCAGCTCATACGTGACACCTGCCGTTTGCTCAGGCCCTTTGAGGAAGCCACTTTATTTGTCAGTCGGCAGGATTACGGGATGAACGACGTGATTCCACTGCTTCATGTACTACAGCACATGTTGGAAACCATGGCTGGTCAGAGCACTGGAGACATGGCGTCTACATCTTACGGCCACATGAACCCCGTTGGAGCTGTTGCCCAGCGAAACACAGTTTAGGCTTGGCGAAATCGCTGGTTTATCTAGTCAGCGGACAGGAGAGGAGGAGCAGGAGCAGCCAGAGGAGCTAGAGGTTTTTGAGGAAGGCGAGAAAGAGGACCCGGACACATCGTGGCAGTATGCAGTGGAGATGGAGACAGGTAGTCCATCCGAGTCACTTGCACAAATGGCAGGAAGCATGCTCACGTGCTTGCGTAGTGACCCCAGAATTGTTTCCATTTGTCGGCGGGATGACTTCTGGCTGTCCACCTTATTGGACCCTCGCTTCCGGCACAAAATGGGGGCATTTTTTAAACCCGCCGGGAGGGAGGACAAACTGAACTACTACAAAGACATTCTACATAGGCAGTTGGCCGATGCCTATCTGCGCCATGGTCCATACTCTCGCAGGTCTGACTCGAGGGGACCTCTGCGCTCACCTTCCACTGCCATGGCTGCTGGGGGGGTTGGCAGGAGCAGCAGCAGCAGCTCCATCAGCAGCAGCCTCAGTCTTCAGTCGCTAATGAGTAGCTTTCTACACCCGCATAGTGAGGCTACTCATGAGCAGCAGGACCTGGAGCAGGACCTGAACTAGCAGGTCATGTCATACTTTGACATGACCATGCCAACACACCTTGAGGATCCGCTGGACTTCTGGGCAGCCAAACTTGATTTGTGGCCGCAACTAGCAGAGTTTGCCCTGGAAAAGCTGTCCTGCCCGGCAAGTAGCGTGCCATCTGAGCGGGTGTTTAGTGCGGCGGGGGCCATAGTTACGGCGAGGAGAACTCGTCTGTCAACTAAAAATGTGGAGAGACTCACCTTTGTCAAAATGAATCAGGGATGGATCAGCCAGGATTTCCACCCACCAATGCCTTATACATGCGACTAGATTCAGCATGGTGCCACGTTTAACACTTTCCAAATGGTGCAAAACATTTATGTCTTTAGGCCAATTTTTGGGCTCCTGCTGATGCCAACTTCAGGGTGTGCCTTTCAGCCAATGTTTGGCCTCCTGCTGCTGCTGCTTGCAACTCCAGGGTGTGATTCATCCAATTTTTGGGCTCCTGAAGCCAACTCCAGTGTCTCTTTAAAAAAATGTTTGGGCTCCTGCTGCTACTGCTGCCAACTCCAGGGTGTGAATTCATCCAATTTTTGGGCTACTGAAGCCAACCCCAGTGTCTCTTTAAAGTAATGTTTGGGCTCCTGCTGCTGCTGCTGCTGCTGCCAACTCCAGGGTGTGATTCATCCAATTTTTGGGCTCCTGAAGCCAACTCCAGTGTCTCTTTAAAGTAATGTTTGGGCACCTGCTGCTGCTGCTGCTGCCAACTCCAGGGTGTGATTCATCCAATTTTTGGGCTCCTGAAGCCAACCCCAGTGTCTCTTTAAAGTAATGTTTGGGCTCCTGCTGCTGCTGCCAACTCCAGGATGTGATTCATCCAATTTTTGGGCTCCTGAAGCCAACCCCAGTGTCTCTTTAAAGTAATGTTTGGGCTCCTGCTGCAGCTGCTGCTGCTGCCAACTCCAGGGTGTGATTCATCCAATTTTTGGGCTCCTGCTGCCAACTCCAGTGTCTCTTTAAAGTAATGTTTGGGCTCCTGCTGCTGCTGCTGCCAACTCCAGGGTGTGATTCATCCAATTTTTGGGCTCCTGAAGCCAACCCCAGTGTCTCTTTAAAGTAATGTTTGGGCTCCTGCTGCTGCCAACTCCAGGGTGTGATTCATCCAATTTTTGGGCTCCTGAAGCCAACCCCAGTGTCTCTTTAAAGCAATGTTTGGGCTCCTGCTGCTGCCAACTCCAGGGTGTGATTCATCCAATTTTTGGGCTCCTGCTGCCAACTCCAGTGTCTCTTTAAAGTTATGTTTGGGCTCCTGCTGCTGCTGCTGCTGCCAACTCCAGGGTGTGATTCATCCAATTTTTGGGCTCCTGAAGCCAACCCCAGTGTCTCTTTAAAGTAATGTTTGGGCTCCTGCTGCTGCTGCCAACTCCAGGGTGTGATTCATCCAATGTTTGGGCTCCTGAAGCCAACCCCAGTGTCTCTTTAAAGTAATGTTCGGGCTCCTGCTGCTGCTTGCAACTCCAGGGTGTGATTCATCCAATTTTGGGCTCCTGCTGCCAACTCCAGTGTCTCTTTAAAGTTATGTTTGGGCTCCTGCTGCTGCTGCCAAATCCAGGGTGTGATTCATCCAATTTTTGGGCTCCTGCTGCCAACTCCAGTGTCTCTTTAAAGTAATGTTTGGGCTGCTGCTGCTGCTTGCAACTCCAGGGTGTGATTCATCCAATTTTTGGGCTCCTGAAGCCAACCCCAGTGTCTCTTTAAAGTAATGTTTGGGCTCCTGCTGCTACTACCAACTCCAGGGTGTGATTCATCCAATTTTTTGGGCTCCTGCTGCCAACTCCAGTGTCTCTTTAAAGTAATGTTTGGGCTCCTGCTGCTGCTGCTGCCAGCTCCAGGGTGTGATTCATCCAATTTTTGGGCTCCTGAAGCCAACCCCAGTGTCTCTTTAAAGTAATGTTTGGGCTCCTGCTGCTTCTGCTGCTGCCAACTCCAGGGTGTGATTCATCCAATTTTTGGGCTCCTGAAGCCAACCCCAGTGTCTCTTTAAAGTAATGTTCGGGCTCCTGCTGCTGCTTGCAACTCCAGGGTGTGATTCATCCAATTTTTGGGCTCCTGCTGCTGCTGCTGCCAACTCCAGGGTGTGATTCATCCAATTTTTGGGCTCCTGCTGCTGCTGCCAACTCCAGGGTGTGATTCATCCAATTTTTGGGCTCCTGCTGCCAACTCCAGTGTCTCTTTAAAGTAATGTTTGGGCTGCTGCTGCTTGCAACTCCAGGGTGTGATTCATCCAATTTTTGGGCTCCTGAAGCCAACCCCAGTGTCTCTTTAAAGTAATGTTTGGGCTCCTGCTGCTGCTGCTGCTGCCAACTCCAGGGTGTGATTCATCCAATTTTTTGGGCTCCTGATGCCAACTCCAGTGTCTCTTTAAAGTTATGTTTGGGCTCCTGCTGCTGCTGCTGCCAACTCCAGGGTGTGATTCATCCAATTTTTGGGCTCCTGAAGCCAACCCCAGTGTCTCTTTAAAGTAATGTTTGGGCTCCTGCTGCTGCTGCTGCCAACTCCAGGGTGTGATTCATCCAATTTTTGGGCTCCTGAAGCCAACCCCAGTGTCTCTTTAAAGTAATGTTTGGGCTCCTGCTGCTGCTGCCAACTCCAGGGTGTGATTCATCCAATTTTTGGGCTCCTGCTGCCAACTCCAGTGTCTCTTTAAAGTTATGTTTGGGCTCCTGCTGCTGCTGCTGCCAACTCCAGGGTGTGATTCATCCAATTTTTGGGCTCCTGAAGCCAACTCCAGTGTCTCTTTAAAGTAATGTTTGGGCTCCTGCTGCTGCTGCTGCTGCCAACTCCAGGGTGTGATTCATCCAGTTTTTCGGCTCCTGAACCCAACCCCAGTGTCTCTTTAAAGTAATGTTTGGGCTCCTGCTGCTGCTGCTGCTGCTTGCAACTCCAGGGTGTGATTCATCCAATTTTTGGGCTCCTGGAGCCAACCCCAGTGTCTCTTTAAAGTAATGTTTGGGCTCCTACTGCTGCTGCCAACTCCAGGGTGTGATTCATCCAATTTTTTGGGCTCCTGGAGCCAACTCCAGTGTCTCTTTAAAGTAATGTTTGGGCTCCTGCTGCTGCTGCTGCCAGCTCCAGGGTGTGATTCATCCAATTTTTGGGCTCCTGAAGCCAACCCCAGTGTCTCTTTAAAGTTATGTTTGGGCTCCTGCTGCTGCTGCCAACTCCAGGGTGTGATTCATCCAATTTTTGGGCTCCTGAAGCCAACCCCAGTGTCTCTTTAAAGTAATGTTTGGGCTCCTGCTGCTTCTGCTGCTGCCAACTCCAGGGTGTGATTCATCCAATTTTTGGGCTCCTGAAGCCAACCCCAGTGTCTCTTTAAAGTAATGTTCGGGCTCCTGCTGCTGCTTGCAACTCCAGGATGTGATTCATCCAATTTTTGGGCTCCTGCTGCTGCTGCCAACTCCAGGGTGTGATTCATCCAATTTTTGGGCTCCTGCTGCCAACTCCAGTGTCTCTTTAAAGTAATGTTTGGGCTGCTGCTGCTTGCAACTCCAGGGTGTGATTCATCCAATTTTTGGGCTCCTGAAGCCAACCCCAGTGTCTCTTTAAAGTAATGTTTGGGCTCCTGCTGCTGCTGCTGCTGCTGCCAACTCCAGGGTGTGATTCATCCAATTTTTTGGGCTCCTGATGCCAACTCCAGTGTCTCTTTAAAGTTATGTTTGGGCTCCTGCTGCTGCTACTGCCAACTCCAGGGTGTGATTCATCCAATTTTTGGGCTCCTGCTGCTGCCAACTCCAGGGTGTGATTCATCCAATTTTTGGGCTCCTGCTGCCAGCTCCAGTGTCTCTTTAAAGTAATGTTTGGGCTGCTGCTGCTTGCAACTCCAGGGTGTGATTCATCCAATTTTTGGGCTCCTGAAGCCAACCCCAGTGTCTCTTTAAAGTAATGTTCGGGCTCCTGCTGCTGCTTGCAACTCCAGAGTGTGATTCATCCAATTTTTGGGCTCCTGCTGCTGCTGCTGCCAACTCCAGGGTGTGATTCATCCAATTTTTGGGCTCCTGCTGCCAACTCCAGTGTCTCTTTAAAGTAATGTTTGGGCTGCTGCTGCTTGCAACTCCAGGGTGTGATTCATCCAATTTTTGGGCTCCTGAAGCCAACCCCAGTGTCTCTTTAAAGTAATGTTTGGGCTCCTGCTTCTGCTGCCAACTCCAGGGTGTGATTCATCCAATTTTTTGGGCTCCTGATGCCAACTCCAGTGTCTCTTTAAAGTTATGTTTGGGCTCCTGCTGCTGCTGCTGCTGCCAACTCCAGGGTGTGATTCATCCAATTTTTGGGCTCCTGAAGCCAACCCCAGTGTCTCTTTAAAGTAATGTTTGGGCTCCTGCTGCTGCTGCTGCCAACTCCAGGGTGTGATTCATCCAATTTTTGGGCTCCTGAAGCCAACCCCAGTGTCTCTTTAAAGTAATGTTTGGGCTCCTGCTGCTGCTGCTGCTGCCAACTCCAGGGTGTGATTCATCCAATTTTTGGGCTCCTGCTGCCAACTCCAGTGTCTCTTTAAAGTTATGTTTGGGCTCCTGCTGCTGCTGCTGCCAACTCCAGGGTGTGATTCATCCAATTTTTGGGCTCCTGAAGCCAACTCCAGTGTCTCTTTAAAGTAATGTTTGGGCTCCTGCTGCTGCTGCTGCTGCCAACTCCAGGGTGTGATTCATCCAGTTTTTCGGCTCCTGAAGCCAACCCCAGTGTCTCTTTAAAGTAATGTTTGGGCTCCTGCTGCTGCTGCCAACTCCAGGGTGTGATTCATCCAATTTTTGGGCTCCTGAAGCCAACCCCAGTGTCTCTTTAAAGTAATGTTCGGGCTCCTGCTGCTTGCAACTCCAAGGTGTGATTCATCCAATTTTTGGGCTCCTGCTGCCAACTCCAGTGTCTCTTTAAAGTTATGTTTGGGCTCCTGCTGCTGCTGCTGCCAACTCCAGGGTGTGATTCATCCAATTTTTGGGCTCCTGCTGCCAACTCCAGTGTCTCTTTAAAGTAATGTTTGGGCTCCTGCTGCTGCTGTTGCCAACTCCAGGGTGTGATTCATCCAATTTTTGGGCTCCTGAAGCCAACTCCAGTGTCTCTTTAAAGTAATGTTTGGGCTCCTGCTGCTGCTGCTGCTGCCAACTCCAGGGTGTGATTCATCCAGTTTTTCGGCTCCTGAAGCCAACCCCAGTGTCTCTTTAAAGTAATGTTTGGGCTCCTGCTGCTGCTGCCAACTCCAGGGTGTGATTCATCCAATTTTTGGGCTCCTGAAGCCAACCCCAGTGTCTCTTTAAAGTAATGTTCGGGCTCCTGCTGCTTGCAACTCCAAGGTGTGATTCATCCAATTTTTGGGCTCCTGCTGCCAACTCCAGTGTCTCTTTAAAGTTATGTTTGGGCTCCTGCTGCTGCTGCTGCTGCCAACTCCAGGGTGTGATTCATCCAATTTTTGGGCTCCTGAAGCCAACCCCAGTGTCTCTTTAAAGTAATGTTTGGGCTCCTGCTGCTGCTGCTGCCAACTCCAGGGTGTGATTCATCCAATTTTTGGGCTCCTGAAGCCAACCCCAGTGTCTCTTTAAAGTAATGTTTGGGCTGCTGCTGCTGCCAACTCCAGGGTGTGATTCATCCAATCTTTGGGCTCCTGCAGCCAACTCCAGTGTCTCTTTCAAGCTATGTTTGGGCTCCTGCTGCTGCTGCTGCTGCTTGAAACTCCAGGGTGTGTCAGTCAACTTTTGGGCTCCTGCTGCTGCCAACTCCAGTGTCTCTTTCAGCCAATGTTTGGGCTCCTGCTGCTGCTTGCAACTCCAGGGTGTGATTCATCCAATTTTTGGGCTCCTGCTGCTGCCAACTCCAGTGTCTCTTTAAAGCAATGTTTGGGCTCCTGCCCCTCATAGTGATGCCACTTCAACTCTCTGCAATTGTGCCGCTCTGCGTTTCTATTAGCGATGCCTCTGATCTGCATGTGATATTTATTTAAAGTATTATTTAACTAACCCAGCACGCATCATATGCGTGTTACAGCAAGGCAGAATGGTTTACAACCCTATTGAGGCTCTAGGAGGCTCAGAAATAGCCGTTTTTAATAGCGATTCGTCGCGAATAAATTCGGGTCGAACCGATTTTTGTCGGAAAATTCCGCGAATCAGTCGAATCGAATTTTTCAAAAGTTCGCTCATCTCTAATCCAGTCTATACAAGCTTGGGGGGCATCCAGAAGAAGAACCTCACCTTTACTTTGATCCAGCATCGGCAGAGTCCCGCGATTGGCCGCCGGCGCACATGTAGTCGCATCCACTGGAACACACTGCCTAAAAGACCGCCACCACTGGCCAATTGCGGGACTCCATTCCTGATGCTGACTCAAAGTAAAGATGAGGTTATCGGGTATTCTGGGGAAATTATGTGCAAGGGGGCTCAAGCATTCTGGATGCCTCCCCCCGAGCTTGTTTAGATCAGCTGTTTGTGGGACCAACACCAAGACAAAGCGGTGGCCATGGTAGTTAGGTAGTATGTTAGGCGCTATAGAGGCAGTATAAAGGGAATCAAGAAAACGCCCTTTATTTAAAGGTACAGGACTCTGTAGCTGATGTACTTGGTTAAATAAAAATATTCAGCATTTAGTTAGCTGTTCTAGCCAGTGGACTACATCAGATTAAGCTTTAAAAAAGTTTTTTTTACATTTTTACTTCTTCTTTATTGAAAATTAACAAGAGAAAAGAAGTTATCGAGGTTGGGAACTTTTATAACTGTTCCCCTGACCTGACTTATAATTATCTCCCCAGATATCTAATTGCATCTTATACACATTTGTACATGAAAAAAAATCTGATATTTACAGTATAAAAGCTCTACATACTCGGTGTACAGTGTCCTTTACAAGACAAGACTCATGGGTGGCAACATGTTAATGGCAGTAAATGTCTCAGTGTCGGTGCTCCATTTACTATGATGACTACAGGGGGGCAGCTGCCCTCACCAAAGCGGACCACAGTGGACTCCAGCAACCAGTGAACCTGTGCAGGGAACTAGTCTAGATCTAGTTGAGATGCTATCAGGTGGTACACGATGAGGCTGCAGACTGACCTGTACCATTTATATTTTATCAAAACCTGATTTACTCCATAAGCATAAAACTGCTCCAAAAGGTGATGAAAACTATTTCTGTATATTGTATGTGAATTTGTATAAATATGTATAAATTGTGGTTTTTGAGGGTTTATAGGTGACTGACAACCCATACGGACCATCCATGGAGTACTTAAGATCATTAGAAAATGGAAAATTGGTACTTGATAAGTAACAGGCAGCACCACTGTGAAAGTAATAACCCTCGACGTTTCGGTTGCAATTACCTTTTTCAAGAGGGAGCGCTCCCTCTTGAAAAAGGTCATTGCAACCAGAATGTAATTATGCAACTCCTGCCTGCGCTTTATGCATGTATATAGTCCTATTGATCCCTTATACTATTTTTTGACATATGTGTGTGTTTTTACACTGGTTGCTGATTCACTCCATAAGCACCACCTAGCGAGCATTCTTGGGTTTCCCTTCAGCATTTCCTATATGATGTATTCTATATTGTATATATCAGCACATGTGTACACTATACCCCATTAAACCCCTATATATTTTATTTGCATTCAAACCATGGTTGTTCACCTTTCTTTCTTTCATATACCATGTGTATTGTTCCCTGTGTGGTGGAAGATAGACAGAACACCAGCTCTTGGTACACATTTATATTATTATTGTTCATTTATATAGCGCCATCATCTTCCGTAGCGCTGTACAAAGTGGTAATTACAGACAGGGTAGAAACATACAGTACATCAAATATTATAAATGCAATGTTACATAGTTTACAGAGAATATTTTGAAAAAAAAGATACAGAGAGCCTTGCCCTTGGCTTACAGTCTAAATGATGAGGGGTGAAGACGAGGGGGAAGGATCACAAGCTCTGATCTTTAGAGCATTGCTTAGGCCAGATTGTATGCTTGTCTGAATAGGTTAATTTAAAAGGGAACCTTTGAAGGTTTTGAGAGTCATGGAGTGGTGGATTGGGTGCAGGAGGGCATTCCAGAAGATTGGAGTTGCACGTGAGAAGTCCTGGAGGCGGGCGTGAGAGGATGTGACCAGGGTGGAGGACAGGAGAGGGTCGGCAGCAGAGAGAAGGCTGCGTCTAGGTTGATATTGTCGGATTAGAGATGAGATGTATGGAGGGTTGGTTGGAGTGTTTGTAGGCGAGAGTTAGAATTTTTAACAGGATTCGCTGTGGGACAGGCAGCCAGTGTAGGGATTGGCAGAGAGGCGCAGAACTGGAGCAGTGGGAGGAGAGATGAATGAGGCGAGCAGCAGAGTTCAGAATAGATTGGAGGGGAGCCAGTCTGTTAGTTGGTAGGCCACAAAGAAGGATGTTGCAGTAATCCAGTTGTGATATGACAAGGGCACGCACAACATTTTAGTGGTGTCAAATGAGAGGAAGGGAAGGATGCGAGAGATGTTTTTAAGTTGGAGGCGACAGGAAGTGGCTAGGGAGTAAATATGTGTGGGATGCCCAGCGGGACACCAGCCTTCTGTAAGCAGACAACCCCCAATCTCTACCGCCTCTTCTGCCTATAGTCAGGTCCCCATTTGCCGGGACGCTAGGTACGCCTCACCGGACACGGTTGCCCCCAGGTCTTAATAGGCGCAAAGGATGTCTGCTTACGGTGAAGGCCGATGAACCACGAGGGTATCCTGAAGCCAAGGTCGTTCACAGGTAGTCAGTCCGGAGGGTGCGTCAGAGTACAGGGATGAGACAGGTACGTAGTCAGGGGTAGCCAAAGGGTCAAGCCGGGAGTTCAGAGATCGCGGGGTATCCAGAGGGGCAGGCAGGTTCGTGGGCAGACAAAGCAAAGGTCGGTACAGGCAGCAGACAGGAATGGTCGATCAAGCCGGGTCAGAAACAGATAATAACTAAACGGAATCACATCCTAATCACAAGAGACTATCACGGGCACTGAGTACTGGGCTGACTCCATATTTATCGGGGAATCGACCAATGGCCACCCTGGGGGGGAGTGTATGTGCTGATTGGTGTAACTTACAACACTGTGAGTGATTGGACACACTATCCAGGGGCTGGTCAGTCTTGGCTGCAGGGCTGATCAGCCCGATTCCCATCAGGTGTGGAGCACTCTGCGCTGCCTGCCACTCGCAGCACAGCGCCTCCTAGTGGCAAAATTTACAGACTGCGGGAGGCTGCCAGAGTGACGCGCCGCGCTCCCTGACCTCCGGGAGCGTCGGCCGCGCTCAGCAGCAGGAGCGCCACGTTGCCCAGCAGACGCTCGCTGCGGGCCCCCTATGAATGAGAGGGCAGAATCCAGAATGCCTCCCAGGCACCGAGCTTGGGGAGTTGCTGTTATTGTGTAATTGTTGACAGAGATAGACATGTTAGAGAGGGGACGGGAGTGAGAGGGTGGGAAAATGACCAGTTCTGTTTTGTCCATGTTTAGCTTGAGGTAGGGAGATGACATGAATGAAGAAATAGCTGAGAGGCAGTTGGGGAGATGAGATAGGAGAGAGGAGAGATTGGGGCCAGAGAGATATATCTGAGTGTTATCCACATAGAAGTGGTATTGAAAGCCTAGTGAAGTTATAAGTTTGCCAAGTCCATAGGTGGCTTTTATATTGATATTTATTTCTACCTACGCTAAAGGTGTGCTTCAACTTTAAAAATGTCTGAATTACCTGGTCCAGATATTCCAAGGAGGCGCGTTTTAAAGCTTCTGAGCAAGAATGCTGACCGGTGATGGAGGTAAGTTGTTCATATGTTTATTGCCGTAAATGATGTTATTATTTGACTTTACTGTTTTACTAGCTTAGTAAGGACAAAGTTATAACATTTGTCCAAAATTGTATTGGAAACTCGAAACATCAATATTTTTAAACCGGACCTTCAGCGTGATTTAATGAAAAGCCCAAACTCTTAAAAAACGGTTCCCCAGCATCTAAAATTAATATATTTTACGTTTTTAGTCACTAACTTATTATTCTTTCCCCCACCGGGCTGCAACTCTGTTAGGAATTTAGGATACGGGCGCCGCCATCTTGACTCAGAGGCATCACACTTACTGAGGAGAGCAGAGTGGGATAAGGTACGGGGGGGTGCGTTATAGCTGTGTTTTGCTCAGACAGAGCAGAGCTGGGGTCAGGTAAAGGTCAGCAGTCCCAGAATGCAGAGCAGCAAAGTCAGGAGGCAATTCCTGTTTGCAGGCTGCCTGATAAGATGGAGGCTTCCATAAGCCGCCATCTTGGATGTTTAAAGGTTCATAACATGCAGTAGATGCAGGTAGGATGATTTTTAATGTGAGCAATCTGTATGTACAGGGTGTGGGAAACATATAAGATAGACTCTTATTCAGAGTGAAGGTCCGCTTTAACTGACTGGAGAGGTTAATGGAAATTCATCAATATTGCACCTTCAAGAAACGTTAACATTCTGGCAAAAGCAAACATCTTATCTATGAGGGCGACTCCACACATGCTGTATTACTGTATAAAAAAAAAAATTATAATAATAAGGTTAAATATTAATAATTATACAAATAAATAATATTTTAATGGTGGTGACCAATAATCTATGTTTGTATATATATATATATATATAGGATTGTGGATGAGGAGGTGAGTTTTTTTTGTTTTGTTTTATTTGAGCAATTGGTTAAGAACTTGATTCTTTGGGAATTAAATTTTTTACTAATTCCCTTATCTCTAACAGGTTAGTAAAGTAAGGCTCAATATAAATATATATATATATATATATATATATATATATACATGCTTGTTTTTTTTTTTTTTTTTTTTTGGTTTTTTATTATTTGAGTGATTGGTTAAAATGTGATTCTTAGGGAAATTCGGCGAATCAGCCGAATCCAATTTTTAACTAATCCCTTTATCTCTAACAGGTTAGTAAAGTAAGGCTCAATATAAATATATATATATATAAACGGATAGGGGTCCCACACACCCCAAAGTTCCCAACCTCATATACTAAGTGGCACCACTACAATAAGTCTATGCAAAAATACAAAAGTTTTATTAATTACATATTCAAAATACATATACAGACCAATAAAATCAATTAAGAAACATATAACATGTATGGGAAGGGGCGAGACTGTACCCACAACAGCTGGACCAGGGGACAAGAGTAACAGATCTAAGTATTGGGTGCTGCCAAATGTAAAAAATAAAAATCTTGCAAAAATAATAAAGTGTCTACCGTATTTTTCGCCCTATAAGACGCACTTATTTTTCCCCAAAAGTGGGGGAAAAATGTCAGTGCGCCTTATCGGGCGAATGTAAAAAAAAAAAAAAAAAACCTCACCCGTCCCCGGCGCTCCCGCGTTGTCTGGCACACTGCGAGAGGCCAGAGGAGCGGCGGGGGCTCTGTCCCGGCCCCGCCGCTGCGATCGCTGTCTTTTCAGGCAGCGATGACAGCGGCGGGGCCAGAGACAGAGCCCCTGTCGCTCCTCCACCTGCTCCTCCACACGCGAGCACGAAGGTCCCGGCAGTGGGTGGGCGTGGCCTGCACCGACGCAGGCCACGCCCGCCCGCTGCCCGGACCTTCGTGATCGCATGTGGAGGAGCAGATGGGGGAGCGGCAGGGGCTCTGTCTCTGGGCCTGCCGCTGTCATCGCTGCCTGAAAAGACAGCGATCGCAGCGGCGGGGCCGGGACAGAGCCAGCTCGTGAATGGGGTGGGCGTGGCCTGCGTCGGCGCTGCGGCGCAGGCCACGCCCACCCCATTCACGGAGCCGGCCGCTCAGCGCAGCGGTGTCAGCGGACAGGTGAGTTTAAGTTTTTTTTTTTTTTTACTATGGCGCCTGCCTATACTAATGGGGGGAGGGGGGGGTGGGAATGGGGGGAGAGGGGCCACACAGCCTTTGGGAATGGGGGGAGGGGGATGCCACACAGCCTATGGGAATGGGGGGAGGGGGATGCCACACAGCCTATGGGAATGGAAGGAGGGGGATGCCACACAGCCTTTGGGAATGGGGGGAGGGGTATGCCACACAGCCTATGGGAATGGGGGGAGGGGTATGCCACACTGCCTATGGGAATGGGGAGAGAGGGATGCCACACAGCCTATACTAATGGGGGGAGGGGGAAAGCCACACAGCCAATGGGAATGGGGAGAGAGGGATGCCACACTGCCTATGGGAATGTGGGGAGAGGGATGCCACACAGCCTATACTAATGGGGGGAGAGGGGGATGCCACACAGCCAATGGGTATATGGGGAATGGGAGGGGGGGATGCCACACTGGATATACAGGGAATGGGATGGGGGCATGCTACACTGTCTATGGAATGGGGGCATCCCACACTGCCTATGGGAATTGGATAGGGGAATGCCACACTGTCTGTAATGGTGCGTTTTTGGTTTAAAATGTTTTTTTCTTATTTTCTTCCCCCAAATCCTAGGTGCGTCTTATGGGCAGGTGCGTCTTATAGGGCGAAAAATACGGTATATGTCTAATTTAATAATCATATTTTTGTTTTTATAATATTTTATAATGTGATTTGATACGTGACTCTATTTAACACTAATAATTAAATGCTTAAAGAAAAAGACAATGTGTAACACTCCCAACAAAGCTGATTAATCTATACAATACAATACATAATCACTACCAAATACCAAATGTAAAGTGCTACGTGCCTTAGTGCAAAAATGAAACTATCTACCTGAACTAGATGACACAGAAGGACCAGCCAGAAGGGGAGAAAGAAGAACCAGACCACAACATATAAAAACTACTTACTAATAAATATGAAAGAAGCAGCAACCAAGTCCCCGGCCAGCAAACAGGCTCACCCCCACCGTCACAAGCCGACGCGTTCCTTGACGTCAGACGCGTCACTTCATCAGGGCAAAGCACACTCGTTCGCACACTAGTTTACTTTCCTTTTGATTCAAAGTGCGGTCTTCTTTTCCATATAGTATAGTATATATATATATATATATATATACACTTGTTTTTGTTTTTTTTTTATTTATTTTTTTGTTTTTTATTATTTGAGTGATTGGTTAAAAATGTGATTCTTAGGAAAATTTGGCGAATCAGCCGAATCCAATTTTTAACTAATTCCCTTATCTCTAACAGGTTAGTAAAGTAAGGCTCAATATAAATATATATATATATATATATATATGGGGGGTGGCAGCCGCTCAGACCATTTTATAACTAACCTGGGAGGTGCACGTTAGCAGGGCAATTAGTACACACAAGTCTTAAAGGAGCCACAGCACTCAACCCTGTTAGCTTGCAGGCCAGCCTATAATCTGTCTCTAAACTTGGTTAAAAACAGAGGACTCGGTCACACACATCTGCAGAAGTAGCTTAAGCTGCACCACTACGCCAAAGTGCCTCTGTGGGGTGCAGTCCTAACTCTAATCTCTGAGAGCCCATTTGGGACATACAGTGCAATACCCCCCCCTTTGTTTCTTTTGAATTTGTGCAAGCACATGGTGTGTGGGGTCTAGGCTGTATTGCAAGGTCTTTGACCCTTCCACCCCATGGCTTGCACTTGAGAGGTTTAGGGCAACCTCAGGTAAGCCTGCTCCCAATTTATCTATTGCACTGTATGTCCCAAATGGGCTCTCAGAGATTAGAGTTAGGACTGCACCTCACAGAGACACCTTGGCGTAGTGGTGCAGCTTAAGCATACTTCTGCAGATGTGTGTGACCGAGTCCCCTGTTTTTAACCAAGTTTAGAGACAGATTATAGGCTGGCCTGCAAGCTAACAGGGTTGAGTGCTGTGGCTCCTTTAAGACATATATATATATATATATGCTTGCTTTTTTTTTTATTTATTTTTTGTTTTTATTATTTGAATAATTGGTTAAAAATGTGATTCTTGGGGAAATTCGGCCAATCAGCCAAATCCAATTTTTAACTAATTCCCTTATCATATATAGGATTGCAGATGAGGAGGTGAGTTTTTTTTTTTTTTTAATTTGAGCGATTTGTTAGGAATTTGATTCTTTGGGAATTTCTGCAAATTGGCCGAATCCAATTTTTAACCAATTCCCTTGGCTATAATGGCTTAGTAAAGTAGGTTGAATAATAATAAAAAAAACAAACAAAAAAAATAAAATAAAAATATATATATATATATATATATATATATATATATATATATATGATTGCGTATGAGGAGGTGAATTTTTTTTTTCTCTTTGATTTGAGCGATTGGTTAAAAATTAGATTCTTTTGAGATTTTGGCAAATCAGCCGAATCCAATTTTTTACTAATTTCCTTATCTCTGACAGGTTAGTAAAGTCGGTTGAATATAGAATATATATATATATATATATATATATATATACATTGGATTGCGGATGAGGAGGTCAGCTTTTTTAGTAAAATAGGTTGAATAAACTTATACATATATATAATAAAAACAATGTCAGTAATGCAGTAAATGGAGATTTTACCGAACTTTACCTGCAACATCGTTTCATCATCTCAGAATGCTATCATTGGGGAGGGTAATGTCACCTCCATCACCACTATTCTCCTCTTAGGATTTAAGCTTCCCCAGAATCTTACAGTTTTGGTCTTCTGTATTTTGCTTTTGATTTCTGCTGTGACAATATGTGGAAACCTCCTGATCATCACAGTGGTGTCCTACAGCAAGACCCTCCATTGCCCCATGTACTTCTTCCTCTCCCAGCTCTCTGTGTTAGATATCTTACTGGTAATGGATATACTTCCCAGCATGCTTCAAACTGTATTGGCTAAGGAGGCCATGATATCATTTCCTGCTTGTATCACCCAGTTTTACTTCTTTGGATGCACAGAAACTGTAGAATGTCTTATCCTAACGGGGATGAGCTATGACAGATATTTGGCCATCTGTAAGCCGTTGCATTATACTTCGATAATGACCCACCAGGTTTGCTGGAGAATGGTGATCACATGCTGGATTTTAGGCGTTGTAATAGTACTCAATGACGTATTAACTATTTTAAAACTACAATTTTGTGGTCCGAATACTATTGACCACTTCTTCTGCGACCTTGAGCCAATCCTGGATCTCTCCTGTACTAGTACCACAATGGTTCAGTTAGAAGTGAAACTTATTAGTGCTGTTGTTAGTGTCATCCCATCGGCAATCATCATTGTATCATACATTTACATTATCATCACTATTTTTGAAATTCCATCCGTTACTGGTAGAAAAAAAGTTTTCTCAACTTGCAGTTCCCATCTGACTATTGTCTCCATCTTTTACGGCGCTCTTTTCTGTGTCTATTTGGTTCCTCATAAAGGACAGTTACAGCGCCTTGCAAAGTTCCTGTCTTTAATGTACACTGTGGTCACCCCATTTATGAATCCAATCATCTACAGCTTGAGGAATAAGGATTTAAAAAATGCCATCAGAAAACTCATTACTGGCTCATTGAACATTAATGTGATTAGGCACAAGTAGTACAGAGGTTACAGAGAGCTGTATATTGGGATGTGATGTTCACAATTTAAAATGTATCTCTCTCTCCTCCTGTGACTATAGCAAACATGATAAGTCATCCTGAAAAGCCTACCAGGTCCCTGCTGAGAGCTCCATTGTTTTACATTATTAGAGTCAAATAGCAATTCATGTATCTTAATTGTTTCTATCAGATTGAGCTATGTTACTTTCAAGGCAGTCACTAGCCTTTTATTGGAATTTAGATAGCTCACAGTGCAATGTTATGTGTGGGATGGGTAAGACTCTCTAAAGTTTGTCTCCTCTGTTCTTTGAATGTTTTATCTTTAGAGATGTGGAGGCGGGGGCGAGGCCAAGATGGCGACCTAGGTGGACGTGCCTGATCGGGGCTCTGAGATAACATCCCTGGAAGGAAGGCATCGGGTCCCGATGGGATTTCAGCCGAATGGTATAAGCAAGAATCAGAACTGGTAGCACCTAGACTCTTAGAGGTTCTGAAGCAAGCACTAGAAAGTGAGTGTCTCCCGGCCTCCTTTTATTTATAAAGAGGGGAGGCCCCCTGATGCCTGTGCGTCATATAGGCCCATTTACTTACTAAATCATGATGCTAAAATACTAGCTAATAGATTAAACAGGGTTACACTACAACTGGTGGGACCGGACCAGTCTGGCTTTATGCCCAGTCGCACTTTGGGATAAACCTGAGTAGGCTCTTCTCAAACCTTCAGATTGTCCATGATAATTACGGAATCCAGGTAAATTGCCTCGTTTGAGAATGAGAAGGCCTTTGATTCAATTGAATGGACCTATTTGTGGGCAGTGCTGGCTAGATTTGGGCTCCCTGACAATTTCATAAAGTATATCAAGCTCCTATATGGTCGTCTGACGGCCAGAGTACGAGCCAATGGATGCTATTCAAATCCGTTTGCACTAAGCAGGGGGACCAGACAGGGTTGCCCACTCTTGCCATTACTCTTTGCACTGGCCATTGAACCATTGTCGATTATCGTTAGAAACTCCCAAACTATCATTGGGTGGAAAACAAGGCGAGGTTGAGGAAAAGATTTCCCTCTATGCGGATGATACCCTGCTGTATCTAGCGGACTGTAACGAATCCCTGGAAGCGGCATTAGATATCATAGGAACATTTGGGAGATTTTCTGGTTTGAAAATCAACTGGGATAAGTCCAGTTTAATGCCAGTCGACGAGCCTGTCCATCCAGACATCTCTCCGAGATCTCAGCTGAAAGTGGTTCAACAATTTAAGTACTTAGGAATTATGAATAGCAAGCAGCCGAGTGAATTTATTCCCCTTGATATCTCACCAGTGATGTTGAAACTGAAGCAGCGAGTCTCTCAATGGGCAAGCCTCCCGCTATCGGTCATGGGCAGGATAAATATATACAAGATGATCTTTCTTCCGAAGTTCTTGTACATATATCAGGCCTCGCCGGTGTTGCTTCCTGCCTCTCATTTCAAGGCATTTGATGCGATTATCTTTGGCTTCATACGGGGGCAGTCTCCGCCGCGGTTAAACAGGCAAATTATGAAGGCTCCATCAGATGTGGGGGGTCTTTCGGTGCCATATATGCTGATGTATTTCTATGCCACCCAACTCCAGTATGCCCATTGGTGGGTCAGTCAACCGAGGGAAAATCCAGTGGTGAGTCTAGAAACGGCTGTTCTGGGCTCCCCTGGGCGACTGGCCACCTTGATATATAGAGGTACGAAAGGGATCCCGGAGGCAACTGGGTGTATGAGAACGGTAATGAGAGCAGGGCCTGGTCCCCCTTTACCCCCCTTTGGGATAACCCCAAGCTGCTGGCGCTTGGATCTATGCAAGACCCGCAGTTCTGGATAAGGAAAGGGGTGCACCAGATAGGTCAGATATACAAATACGGGGTACTTATGTCCTTTGCACAGGTTAAAGAGGAGTTTCTTCTATCCCACTGGGATTTCTTCCACTACTTGCAGATTAGACACGCTCTGAACGCCCAGTTTCATAGGGTGGGTCCGAGGATACTGATGTCACGTATGGAAAAGGAGAATAGAGGAATGGAGCTAACAAAACCCGTCTCCACACTGTATCAGTGCCTGACGGGTACGCTGGATTCTCCAAGGGATAGGGTGGAAATGAAGTGGCAGGCCTTAGACCAAAACCTGGATCAAGATGACTGGGAGGAGATAATGGATAATCTGCACACGTCAGTGGTGGAGGCAAGGGATAGGTTCATTCAGACTAAGTGGATTCACCAGGCGTATATAACCCCGGTCCGTCTGCACAGAATGGGTCTATTAGATAGGGACATGTGCCCTAGGTGCGAGAGAGATAGCGGCACGTGGGTACACGTAACTTGGTCGTGTGAGATCTTGGTGAATTTCTGGGAGGGTGTCATGAATCTGATCAGCAAAGTAGTGGGAATTCGGATCAGGGGTTCAATCTCACTATGTCTTCTGGGGGTGGTCGAGTCAATATCGGAACTCAGAGCATTAAAATCATTGCTTCGGCTTCTGCTCTTTTATGCTCGAAAATGCATATTGCTAAATTGGAGACATCCGGCTAAACCTTCAGTACAAGCATGGAAAAGATTAGTCAACCAGAAACGTATAAATTGACATACGCTGCGAGGGGGGTGCCGGATACGTTTGAGAAGATCTGGGATCCGTGGCTACAGTGTCAGGAGTCGGCATCTGATGATGAGTGAACCAGGGATGGGGGAACACTGTCAGCGCTGTGGTTATTGCTGAGTCAGGAGTCGGCAAGATGGAAGCGGGGTCGATATCTGTCTTGTGGAGTGAGGGGAGGGCATGTCCTGGAGCATGACTGGATAGGCCTCAATTGGTGGCCAATGGTTGCCACCCTCTCACGTACTCCACCTGAGATCTGCTTGTTTCCAACACAACCTGGGTCCGGTGTGAATGGTTGTTGTCTGATAGGATGCCATTCTGATGTCGGGTGGCTGTGGCACCTAAAATTCAGAACAATTTGACGTGTATATGTATGTTGTTTCTACGTTACAACGCAAAATAAAAACTTTCAAAAAAAGAGATATGGAGGCGGATTCAATACTAACACCAGGTATCGGCAGATGAGTGTCTGTATAGCGGCACACTATAGTAGACTCTGTAAGCGGGTATCGGGCGCTGTAACAGAGTGCCTCAGTCGCTGTAGTAACCTTGCCGGTATTGATGAATGTGATGTATGTTGGGCACTCCAGTAGCATCAGTACAGCGCTGCAGCGAGCGAAAGGTAGCGCCAGCTCAGTGCGTCCGACTCTTGGCCCTCCCCACCATACTTATCAAAAAAGGGACACAAACACAGCATCAGCACTCTAAAGCTGGGCGCTAAAGCACAGAGCTCCAGAAGCTGTGTAATTAAAGTCTGTTATCCACCAGTAACAAAGTGAAAACACATGGAAAGACACTGTTATAACACTAGGACAATAACACTTTAGTGCCAGGCCTGTAATGACATTTATGCATAAAAAATATAAAAAGTCAAAAAAGTTTCTAAAAGTGTTTGTTTGCAGCCGGGAGAGGCCACACAATGATTGGAGCAAAAAAAAAAAATCAACAAACAAGCTTTTTAAACATAAGCAAATGAACGGCCATTGACATGTATGGGAGAGCTTGAAAAAAACTTGAAAAAACATTAGTGTATTTTTATTGGCACATATGACACATGTTGTTTGCTTATTCTAAGTATGTCACACACCCCGCTTCAAGATATTCATTACCTGTGGGTAGTATGGTCCTGTAGAGGGCTTCTGCAGAGATGATTGGAGGAAAGAAAGCCCCTCCCAGTCCATAAGTACCTGGGACCTCCCACTCCAGTCTTCATCTCTGCAGACGGCGAGCAAGCAGCAGGTGATATCTCCTCCTTGCACAGGGGGACTTTAAGGTAGCCGGGTCTACTCCCGGCCTATATATATTTTTATTTCCGTTCGGACTCTTTATTCCCTTTATTAATATATAGCTATTTAAATGCCTCCCAGTCTTGACTGCTGTCCGAGCGAGGGTATAACAGCACCTCAGGTGCTCAGGAGCTATGCTCCACCGCGAGACCCTATAAAGAGGGTAGGCGGTTATACCGGGTTGGTGACTCCGGTTTGGGATGCCCTGTCCAAGAGTTTAATTTTCCCCTTAAATGGCCTATTCCCCTTTTTTAGTTGTGTGGAGGCCTCTTATTCAGCTTCTGGTGTTTTTCTATGGGGGCGCCTGGAAAATAGATTTATTTGAAATGTTTGTTTAAAATGTTTACTTTTCTGGTATGAATAGTTATAATGTAAACTTGTTGCAATCTTTTTTGCTGACAGACACTGGATTTTACCTCAGAGCTGAGGGGAGGATTTCTCCCCTCACGCTCTTCAGTGAGGGGGCGGGGCCGGGCCTTCGGTATGAGGCCACAGCCCGCGCCCTTTAGGAGTTTGGAGCTGCTGGGCGGAGCCTTGCAGCGCGTGATCCACGCTGGCCACGCCCCCCTGCTGCGTCTCCCGCTCTGATCTGTGTTACCTCAGGCAGAGGACACAGTGTATTGGCGCCCAAAGACTCAGTGAGTGGCCCTGCGGCCGTTGCTTATCTGTACATATTTGCATATATATATGTATATATATAGGTATAATAGATATAGGTTTATATAGGGAGAACCTCTTACTGTCTTTTTCTATGTTTTTCAGGCTGAACTGCCAGGAATTTTTTCAGGTTTCTCCTGGTCCTAGAGTACCTGGGTACTTTTGCTATTTATTACAAAACCTCCCACTTGGACAATATAAGGGCATCCCGGGTTGCTTAATAGCGTAATTCCCTCACTCATAGCGACTATTCAAGTTCACCTTATGGAGGCATCCCAAGATTCCGGGCTCCCCTCGGGACAATCCCGGAAGTGTATGGGTTGTGGGGTATCCCTAACAGGGGATGATTTTTTCCTATGTATATCATGTGCACAGCAGACTATTACACGGCAGTCCGGTCCCCAGGCATCTGGGTCAGCGCAGCCGGCTTCATCCTCTCCCCCTCCCACTTTGACCCGTGCCCCGTGTGAGATTGCCACGGGGGGGGGGGGGCAGTCGCAATCTGATGTGCCAGGTCGGCCAGGTCGGCCAGTATTGAAAAATTCATTTCCTCCACGGTTGCCAAGAAAGCACCGGCTAAGAGGAAGCATTTATCACCGGTTAATCATTTTGAATATGATGATGACGAGGACGGCCTGGATTGGTCAGATTATTCCCCTCTAGAAGAAGGGGAATTATTTGAGGATTCAGATATTTCTGATGATCAGCAATTTGTTGGTGCTGATTCCGATCGGAGCTCAGGGACTTCCTTGGATACTCCTAATGTTCTGACTCAGATGTTTGAGGTGCTTGCTATCTCGCCTCCGGCGGAGGTTCCTCAACAGCAAGGGGAGTTTTATGACGAATCCAAGCCGCGGTTGGAATTCCCTAATCAAAAGCATTTTGATAATATTATTTCTAAGGAATGGGAAAGGCCTGCCCGGCTCCCAGGCATTCCCCAAAGTTGGGATAAGAGGTATCCTTTTCCAGTGGATACGGTTAAGCGCTGGGCGTCTCCCCCCGAGGTGGACGCCCCTATTTTGGGGTTATCCAACTCAGCCGTATTGAACAACCCTGATTGTTCCTCTCTTAAGGATGGTGAGGATAAACGCATTGACCAGATGGCTTGTCATGGTTTTGCCAGTATTGGGGCAGCAATAAGGCCTGTTTGTGCCTCATCGCTGTTGGCGGTGGCTACGAGAAAGGTGGTCAGGCACTTGTTATCCTCCTCCGGTTTGAATCCGGACAGTGAGGAATTTCGTGAACTAAAACAATGTGAGGGGTTTTTGTCCTTCATGGTGGCCGCTTTGGATGATTCCTTGATGATGAGTAGTAGAGCCTCTGCTCTAATGGTTACTATCAGGCGTTCAATTTGGTTACGCCAGTGGGCGGCTGACTTTGGGTCAAAAAAGTCACTAACAGCTCTTCCCTTCGTTGGGTTACGGCTCTTTGGAGACAAGCTGGATGCCGTGGCCAAGGGGGGCAAACTACCTCAACGCAAGAAGCAACGTCGCCCCTTTCGAGGAGCGTCTTCCTTCACTCCTTCCTTTCGGGGATCTAGAGCAGGAAGAGGTTTCGCCTTCCCTTCTACAAGGGGAAATTCCTGGAATAGGGGCAGAGGACGTGCCCGTTCAGGATACAGTTGGGGCTCAAAACCCAAACCCGTGGCCAAGCCCGCTCAACAATGAGGGGGCGCCCTCACCCGTGCGGGTGGGGGGACGGCTACAGCACTTCTCCCAGGTCTGGAACCGAGAGGTCTCGGACAGGTGGATCAGGGAAGTGGTGTCTTCCGGCTACAAGCTGGAGTTCGAGTCCTACCCTCCCCCGCGTTTCCTCAGGTCACGGGTGTCCCCGGAGGAACTGGCTGCGCAGCAGCTCCGGGCAGCAGTATCGAGTCTTCTGGAAATGGCAGTCATTTGCCCAGTTCCCTCATTAGACCGGGGTCGGGGTTTTTACTCAAATCTGTTCACGGTCCCCAAAAAGGATGGCTCCGTCCGGCCTATACTGGACCTAAAGATTCTCAACAAGTTTGTCAGACTGCGAAGGTTTCGCATGGAAACGTTGCGCTCGGCTATTCATTCTCTTCGTCAGGGGGACTTCATGACGTCCATAGACATTCAGGACGCTTACCTCCATGTTCCCATTTTTCCCGCACACCAGAGGTTTCTGAGGTTCGCGGTGGAGGATCGGCACTTTCAGTTTGTAGCTCTTCCCTTCGGTCTCACCACAGCTCCAAGAGTTTTCACCAAGGTGCTTGCTGGGGTGATGGCTCTCCTCAGAGCGCAGGGGATTCGCATTGTGCCATATCTGGACGATCTCCTCATCATGGCACCATCATTCAGCCAGGCAGAATTGGACACCAGGACGGTAATATCCACTCTGGAGAGGTTCGGCTGGGTGATCAACTACCCCAAGTCCTCCCTACACCCGTCCAGGACAGTATCCTTTCTGGGAATGTCTCTGGATACAGATCTGGCCAGAGTTTTCCTTCCTCAGTCCAAGGTTCTTCTGATTCAGGAGTTGGTTCGGTCGCTCATGTCCATGCCTCGACCGTCCATCCGTCTAGGGATGAGACTGGTGGGTTTGATGGTGGCCTCATTTGAGGCGGTTCCCTTTGCTCAGTTTCACACAAGGACACTTCAGCTCCATCTGTTATCGGTCTGGAACAGGTCTCCTCAGTCGCTGGATCATCTTTTTCAGATGTCTCCCCGGGTTCGCCGCTCACTTCGGTGGTGGCTGAACTCAACCAACCTACTGAGGGGCAGATCCTTTCGGACTCCTCAGTGGGAGATAGTCACTACGGATGCCAGCCTCTCAGGATGGGGGGGCTTTTGGAAGGATCTGCAAGTTCAGGGTTTGTGGAGTCCCCTGGAAGCTCACAAGTCTATCAATGTTCTGGAATTGAGGGCCATCAGGTTGGTTCTTTGTCATTTGACTCATCAACTGCGAGACTTGCCGGTCCAGGTCAGGTCGGACAATCGGACGGCGGTGGCCTACATCAATCACCAGGGAGGAACCCGCAGCAGGAATGCCCTCAAGGAAGTGTCTCTGATCCTGGACTGGGCAGAGAGACATGTCCCGTGTATCTCAGCAGTTTACATCCCAGGTGTGGAGAACACGGAGGCGGACTCTCTGAGCAGGATGTCAGCCCGCAAGGGGGAATGGTCTCTCAATCCCAGGGTCTTTCACTCAATTTGTCTCAGGTGGGGGTCACCGGCGGTGGACCTATTTGCCTCCCGTCACAATCACAAACTTCCGGCTTTTGTGTCTTTGGCGAAGGACCCACTGGCTCTCGCGACGGACGCCATGTCCCTGAACTGGAGGGATCTGGGGTTTCTGTACCTGTTCCCTCCGTTTCCCATGGTGGCCAGAGTAGTGCGCAAGCTTGCTCTGGAGAGAGCAACAGCAATTCTGGTAGCTCCAAGGTGGCCAAGACAGGTCTGGTTCGCAGACGTGGTAAGGTTGGCAGAAGATCAGTTCGTTCTGCCCCTGCTGCCAGATCTGCTCACACAGGGTCATCTTCGTTACCCCAATTTACCAACGCTGGCTTTGACGGCGTGGCTGCTGAAACCTCCATCTTGAAGGAGGAAGGTCTTTCTGACGCTGTTATTCAGACTCTCATTCGTGCTAGAAAGAAGTCTTCTTCATCCGTGTACTATAGGACTTGGAGGTCTTATATTGATTGGTGTGAGGCTAGGGCCTTCCCTTGTAGGGAATTCTCTGTTTCTAGAATTTTGGAGTTCTTGCAACATGGTCTGGACTTAGGGCTCCAACTCAGTACTCGGAAGGGGCAGGTGTCTGCCCTGGCGGTATTTTTCCAAAAGTCTTTTGCACTACATCCTTTGGTTAAGACCTTTTTCCAGGGGGTTACGCATGTGCGGCCTCCTAGGAAGCCTTTGATTCCGGTTTGGGATTTGAATTTGGTTCTTTCTGCGCTACAGGGTCCCCCCTTTGAGCCCTTGCATGATAGTCCTTTGTCTTCCCTTATGCAGAAGGTGGCATTTTTGGTAGCTATCACTTCAGTTAGACGTGTTTCTGAGTTGGCGGCTCTGTCTATTCAAGCTCCATATTTTGAAAGACATCAGGATAAAGTGCTTTTCCGTTTTAAGACAGACTTTCTTCCTAAGGTGGTTTCGTCCTTTCATTTAAATCAGGATATTGTTCTGCCCTCTCTCTGTCCTAACCCCAGCAATGACAAGGAGAGGGTCCTGCATTCTTTGGATGTGGTTCGTGTTGTGAAGTATTATTTGGTGGTAACGTCTGCCTTTTGCAAGACTGATGCATTCTTCGTGGTGCCTTTTGGGCCCAAGAAGGGTCTAGCACCCACAAAGTCTACCATCAGCAGATGGATCCATCAGGCCATTGTAGGGGCCTATTCTGCTAAGGGGAGAGATCCTCCCTTTCGTGTTACTGCTCATTCTACTCGTGCGGTTGGGGCCTCCTGGGCTTTTCAGCACCAGGCCTCTGTTGAGCAAGTTTGCAAGGCCGCTACCTGGTCTTCTGTTCACACTTTTTCAAAGTTTTACAAGGTTGATGTGCGGGCCTCAGCGGATGCTGTTTTTGGCCGCAAAGTTCTGCAGGCTGCAGTAGTTTGAGTTGTGCTTTATACCTTGTTTTTGGATCCCCACCCTTTATGGACACTGCTATTGGATGTCCCACAGGTAATGAATATCTTGAAGCGGGGTGTGTGACATACTTAGAATAATACCATTTTGTGAATACTCACCTTGTAAAATGGGTATTATAAGTATGTCACACACCCCGCTTCAACCCGCCCTTTGGATTCTGCATCCTTCATATAGTGAACTTTGCGTTGTTATGACTGATATTTGGCTCTTCCTGGTCCTTTACCTTACTGCTTTCTTTATACTGGGTAATGAGTGGGAGGTCCCAGGTGCTTATGGACTGGGAGGGGCTTTCTTTCCTCCAATCATCTCTGCAGAAGCCCTCTACAGGACCATACTACCCACAGGTAATGAATATCTTGAAGCGGGGTGTGTGACATACTTATAATACCAATTTTACAAGGTGAGTATTCACAAAATGGTATTTTCTGTGGATTAGCTGTGACCACGTATTTCAAAGAGGATATGAAACACATCAGGCCAGAAGTAGGCTCCCAGCTGTAATTTTCCGGAAGTCGGAATGATGCTCTTCTGGTTGCTTGTGCTGTATTTACTACCACTCACAGTTCAGGCAGCTACCAGAGGGGATCAGAGGAGCTTCCTGGACAATTGCAATCACCCTCACCTGCTGCATCTGCACCTGGACCTACCTATCTGGATACTCCCTCTGGTAGGTACAGCATGACTTTGTTGGTTTGGCTTCCATGATACCTCTGGTGCTTCACAGTTTCCTTCTGTATCCAGTAGCAAGCAGTCCTCTATATGACTTCCCTGATGCTGCTTGGCTACACCTGTCCCTGAGCCCTTAAAGTCCTTAGTCCTGAGTCTGGGCATCCTTTTGGCTCCTGGAGGCTGCTGGTTCTTGTCCTGGGCCTGGCTTTGTTGGTTTGGCTTCCATGATACCTCTGGTGCTTCACAGTCTCCTTCTGAATCTAGTAGCAAGCAGGCTTCTTCCTGACTTCTCTGGAGCTGCTTGGCTACACTTGCTGCTGAGTACTTGATGCCGCAGACCTCCTTTTGGCTCCTGTCCTGGGCCCAGATTTGCTGGTTTGGCTTCCATACCACTGGTGCTACCTAAGTCTCATTCTGAATCCAGTAGCAACAAGGCCTCTATCTGACTTCCCTGAGGCTGATTGGCTACAACTGTTCCTGAGGCCTTGAAGCAGCAGGCCTTTTTCTGGCTCTTGGAGGCTGCTGGCTCCTGTTCTGGACCCCGGGTGAATCACACCAGCACCTTGGGGTACCTCTGTGTTACCCTGTACTTACCCTGTACTGTGTCAGCTAGTTCTCGTTTCTTATGCCCTGTATTAGTTTGTTACCTGATTTCAAGGTCTTCTTGTTATGTTACAGCCTCAATCATAGGTTATCTGCAACAAATGCCTCCCCCACTCCCTCTGCAACAGATGCCCCCCACTCCTTCTGCAACAGATGCCCCCCACTCCTTCTGCAACAGATGCCCCCCACTCCTTCTGCAACAGATGCCTCCCCCACTCCCTCTGCAACAGATGCCCTCCACTCCTTCTGCAACAGATGCCCCCCTCTCCTTCTGCAACAGATGCCCCCCTCTCCTTCTGCAACAGATGCCCCCCTCTCCTTCTGCAACAGATGCCCCCCTCTCCTTCTGCAACAGATGCCTCCACCACTCCCTCTGCAACAGATGCCCCCCTCTCCTTCTGCAACAGATGCCTCCACCACTCCCTCTGCAACAGATGCCCCCCTCTCCTTCTGCAACAGATGCCCCCACCACTCCCTCTGCAACAGATGCCCCCCTCTCCTTCTGCAACAGATGCCCCCACCACTCCCTCTGCAACAGATGCCCCCCTCTCCTTCTGCAACAGATGCCCCCCTCTCCCTGTGCAACAGATGCCCCCCTCTCCTTCTGCAACAGATGCCCCCCACTCCTTCTGCAACATATGCCTCCACCACTCCCTCTGCAACAGATGCCCCCACTCCTTCTACAACAGATGCCCCCTCTCCTTCTGCAACAGATGCCTCCACCACTCCCTCTGCAACAGATGCCCCCCACTCCTTCTGCAACAGATGCCCCCCTCTCCTTCTGCAACAGATGCCCCCCTCTCCTTCTGCAACAGATGCCCCCCTCTCCTTCTGCAACAGATGCCCCCTCTCCTTCTGCAACAGATGCCTCCACCACTCCCTCTGCAACAGATGCCCCCACCACTCCCTCTGCAACAGATGCCTCCCACTCCTTCTGCAACAGATGCCCCCCTCTCCTTCTGCAACAGATGCCCCCACCACTCCCTCTGCAACAGATGCCCCCCACTCCTTCTGCAACAGATGCCCCCCTCTCCTTCTGCAACATATGCCTCCACCACTCCCTCTGCAACAGATGCCCCCCTCTCCTTCTGCAACAGATGCCTCCACCACTCCCTCTGCAACAGATGCCCCCCTCTCCTTCTGCAACAGATGCCCCCACCACTCCCTCTGCAACAGATGCCCCCCTCTCCTTCTGCAACAGATGCCCCCACCACTCCCTCTGCAACAGATGCCCCCCTCTCCTTCTGCAACAGATGCCCCCCTCTCCTTCTGCAACAGATGCCCCCCTCTCCTTCTGCAACATATGCCTCCACCACTCCCTCTGCAACAGATGCCCCCCTCTCCTTCTGCAACAGATGCCTCCACCACTCCCTCTGCAACAGATGCCCCCCTCTCCTTCTGCAACAGATGCCCCCACCACTCCCTCTGCAACAGATGCCCCCCTCTCCTTCTGCAACAGATGCCCCCACCACTCCCTCTGCAACAGATGCCCCCCTCTCCTTCTGCAACAGATGCCCCCCTCTCCTTCTGCAACAGATGCCCCCCTCTCCTTCTGCAACATATGCCTCCACCACTCCCTCTACAACAGATGCCCCCCACTCCTTCTACAACAGATGCCCCCTCTCCTTCTGCAACAGATGCCCCCCTCTCCTTCTGCAACAGATGCCCCCCTCTCCTTCTGCAACAGATGCCTCCACCACTCCCTCTGCAACAGATGCCTCCACCACTCCCTCTGCAACAGATGCCCCCCCTCTCCTTCTGCAACAGATGCCTCCACCACTCCCTCTGCAACAGATGCCCCCCTCTCCTTCTGCAACAGATGCCCCCCTCTCCTTCTGCAACAGATGCCCCCACCACTCCCTCTGCAACAGATGCCCCCCACTCCTTCTGCAACAGATGCCCCCCTCTCCTTCTGCAACATATGCCTCCACCACTCCCTCTGCAACAGATGCCCCCCTCTCCTTCTGCAACAGATGCCTCCACCACTCCCTCTGCAACAGATGCCCCCCACTCCCTCTGCAACAGATGCCCCCCTCTCCTTCTGCAACAGATGCCTCCACCACTCCCTCTGCAACAGATGCCCCCCTCTCCTTCTGCAACAGATGCCCCCCTCTCCTTCTGCAACAGATGCCCCCCTCTCCTTCTGCAACATATGCCTCCACCACTCCCTCTGCAACAGATGCCCCCCTCTCCTTCTGCAAAAGATGCCCCCCTCTCCTTCTGCAACAGATGCCCCCCTCTCCTTCTGCAACAGATGCCTCCACCACTCCCTCTGCAACAGATGCCCCCCTCTCCTTCTGCAACAGATGCCTCCACCACTCCCTCTGCAACAGATGCCCCCCTCTCCTTCTGCAACAGATGCCCCCCTCTCCTTCTGCAACAGATGCCCCCCTCTCCTTCTGCAACAGATGCCTCCACCACTCCCTCTGCAACAGAGGCCCCCTCTCCTTCTGCAACATATGCCTCCACCACTCCCTCTGCAACAGATGCCCCCCTCTCCTTCTGCAAAAGGTGCCCCCCTCTCCTTCTGCAACAGATGCCCCCTCTCCTTCTGCAACAGATGCCTCCACCACTCCCTCTGCAACAGAGGCCCCCTCTCCTTCTGCAACAGATGCCTCCACCACTCCCTCTGCAACAGATGCCCCCCTCTCCTTCTGCAAAAGATGCCCCCCTCTCCTTCTGCAACAGATGCCCCCCTCTCCTTCTGCAACAGATGCCTCCACCACTCCCCCTGCAACAGATGCCTCCACCACTCCCTCTGCAACAGATGCCCCCCTCTCCTTCTGCAAAAGATGCCCCCCTCTCCTTCTGCAACAGATGCCCCCCTCTCCTTCTGCAACAGATGCCTCCACCACTCCCTCTGCAACAGATGCCCCCCACTCCTTCTACAACAGATGCCCCCTCTCCTTCTGCAACAGATGCCTCCACCACTCCCTCTGCAACAGATGCCCCCCTCTCCTTCTGCAACAGATGCCCCCCTCTCCTTCTGCAACAGATGCCTCCACCACTCCCCCTGCAACAGATGCCTCCACCACTCCCTCTGCAACAGATGCCCCCCCTCTCCTTCTGCAACAGATGCCTCCACCACTCCCTCTGCAACAGATGCCCCCCACTCCTTCTACAACAGATGCCCCCTCTCCTTCTGCAACAGATGCCTCCACCACTCCCTCTGCAACAGATGCCCCCCTCTCCTTCTGCAACAGATGCCCCCCTCTCCTTCTGCAACAGATGCCCCCCTCTCCTTCTGCAACAGATGCCTCCACCACTCCCTCTGCAACAGATGCCCCCACCACTCCCTCTGCAACAGATGCCTCCCACTCCTTCTGCAACAGATGCCCCCCTCTCCTTCTGCAACAGATGCCCCCACCACTCCCTCTGCAACAGATGCCCCCCACTCCTTCTGCAACAGATGCCCCCCTCTCCTTCTGCAACATATGCCTCCACCACTCCCTCTGCAACAGATGCCCCCCTCTCCTTCTGCAACAGATGCCTCCACCACTCCCTCTGCAACAGATGCCCCCCTCTCCTTCTGCAACAGATGCCCCCACCACTCCCTCTGCAACAGATGCCCCCCTCTCCTTCTGCAACAGATGCCCCCACCACTCCCTCTGCAACAGATGCCCCCCTCTCCTTCTGCAACAGATGCCCCCCTCTCCTTCTGCAACATATGCCTCCACCACTCCCTCTGCAACAGATGCCCCCCACTCCCTCTGCAACAGATGCCCCCCACTCCTTCTACAACAGATGCCCCCTCTCCTTCTGCAACAGATGCCCCCCTCTCCTTCTGCAACAGATGCCCCCCTCTCCTTCTGCAACAGATGCCTCCACCACTCCCTCTGCAACAGATGCCCCCCCTCTCCTTCTGCAACAGATGCCTCCACCACTCCCTCTGCAACAGATGCCCCCCACTCCTTCTACAACAGATGCCCCCTCTCCTTCTGCAACAGATGCCTCCACCACTCCCTCTGCAACAGATGCCCCCCTCTCCTTCTGCAACAGATGCCCCCCTCTCCTTCTGCAACAGATGCCTCCACCACTCCCTCTGCAACAGATGCCCCCCCTCTCCTTCTGCAACAGATGCCTCCACCACTCCTCCTGCAACAGATGCCTCCACCACTCCCTCTGCAACAGATGCCCCCCCTCTCCTTCTGCAACAGATGCCTCCACCACTCCCTCTGCAACAGATGCCCCCCTCTCCTTCTGCAACAGATGCCCCCCTCTCCTTCTGCAACAGATGCCCCCCTCTCCTTCTGCAACAGATGCCCCCACCACTCCCTCTGCAACAGATGCCCCCCACTCCTTCTGCAACAGATGCCCCCCTCTCCTTCTGCAACAGATGCCTCCACCACTCCCTCTGCAACAGATGCCCCCCTCTCCTTCTGCAACAGATGCCTCCACCACTCCCTCTGCAACAGATGCCCCCTCTCCTTCTGCAACAGATGCCTCCACCACTCCCTCTGCAACAGATGCCCCCCACTCCCTCTGCAACAGATGCCCCCCTCTCCTTCTGCAACAGATGCCTCCACCACTCCCTCTGCAACAGATGCCCCCCTCTCCTTCTGCAACAGATGCCCCCCTCTCCTTCTGCAACAGATGCCCCCCTCTCCTTCTGCAACAGATGCCTCCACCACTCCCTCTGCAACAGATGCCCCCTCTCCTTCTGCAACAGATGCCCCCCTCTCCTTCTGCAACAGATGCCTCCACCACTCCCTCTGCAACAGATGCCCCCTCTCCTTCTGCAACAGATGTCCCCCTCTCCTTCTGCAACAGATGCCTCCACCACTCCCTCTGCAACAGATGCCCCCCCTCTCCTTCTGCAACAGATGCCTCCACCACTCCCCCTGCAACAGATGCCTCCACCACTCCCTCTGCAACAGATGCCCCCCTCTCCTTCTGCAACAGATGCCTCCACCACTCCCTCTGCAACAGATGCCCCCCTCTCCTTCTGCAACAGATGCCCCCCACTCCCTCTGCAACAGATGCCGCCCTCTCCTTCTGCAACAGATGCCCCCCTCTCCTTCTGCAACAGATGCCCCCCTCTCCTTCTGCAACAGATGCCCCCACCACTCCCTCTGCAACAGATGCCCCCCATTCCTTCTGCAACAGATGCCCCCCTCTCCTTCTGCAACATATGCCTCCACCACTCCCTCTGCAACAGAGGCCCCCACTCCTTCTGCAACAGATGCCTCCACCACTCCCTCTGCTGCCATAGCTGAATTCATAGCTCCAGCATGGCCAGCAGCTGGAGTGTGAGAAGCAGCTGCATCCATCACCTCCAGCTCTGCTGCAGAGGATTTGCCATCACCCGCATCAAGCACAACACATGAGGAAAGGCCAAGTACAGCTCGTGCTACAAGTGTCCCTATCTGTGGAAGAGGATGACGGCCTCAGACACTTCGCTATCTTCCCCTGGTGAGGCAGGTGCAGTTGATGGTGAGCTGGTAGCCGAGCATTGAGGCAAAACAGCTCCCGTTCCACCAAATCAAGGGGAGAAACCTAAGACAGATCCACCCTGACCTCCAATCAATGGTGGCGGAACTACATAAAAGCTACCATCAAAGGGGGGCAACGCTAGGCAGTGGCAGGTGCAAAATGAGAACCATACACAACTAGTGTCAGTCCAACAAGCAAGAGAGTCACCATACGTTGCAGGCCACCCACACTAGCAATGATGAAACACAGTTTGTGTTGGATGTAAAAATGTTTTGATTTGATTATAAATCTCAGTAGCCTAAGATTATTGGGCCACAGTGTTCACAATATACTATGATGTAATAGTTTAGTGACAACAATAAACCAAAAATGCATAAGTGACTTTTTCTTGCAATCTGAACAAAGGCGAGTTACAAGTGGTGTGCAAGGCTCTGTCCTGGGCCCCATTCTTTTTAATATATTTGTAAGTGACATAGGAGAAGGCTTGGTAGGAAAAGTTTGTCTGTTTGCTGATGATACAAAGGTTAGTAATAGGGGGGATATTCCTGGAGGTGTCTGCAACATGGAAAATTATTTTGCTTTACTGGATAGATGGTCAAAACTGTGGAAACTAGAGTTTAATGTCTCTAAATGTAAAATCCTGCACTTGGGTAGAAGGAATCCCTGCTCTGAGTACCGTATGGGCAGCACTGTGTTATCCAGGACCTCGGAGGAGAGAGATTTAGGGATACTGATTACTGATAGCTGCAAGATGAGTGGACAGTGTAGCCAGGCAGTGGGAAAAGCAAGCAGGATGCTCGGCTGCATAGCTCGAGGCATCACCAGTAGGAAGAGGGAGTTTGTGATGCCGCTGTATAGAGCCCTGGTAAGGCAACAGCTAGAATACTGTGTGCAGTTCTGGAGACCTCCCCTGCAAAAAGACATTATTCAAATAGAACGAGTCCAAAGGCCGGCAACAAAAATGGTGGAAGGACTTAAACTTAAAACTTATCAGGAGAGACTTAAAGAACTAAATCTGTACAGTCTGGAGGAAAGAAGGGAGAGGGGGGGCATGATTGAGACATTTAAATATGTGAAAGGATTGAATAAGGTTCAGGAGGGAAGTGTTTTTAAGAAGAAACGTAATGATAGAACAAGGGGGCACAACCTGGAGATAGTCGGGGGGAAGATCAGGAGCAATGTTAACCAGGGGACCACCAGCGCCATATACTGACGCACCTCCCGCACCGGGCACACACATTATAGCGCCTGTAAGAAGGCGTGTGCAATCCCTACCAGGAGACCACCAGCGCCATATACTGACGCACCTCCCGCACCGGGCACACACATTATAGCGCCTGTAAGAAGGCGTGTGCAATCCCTACCAGGAGACCACCAGCGCCATATACTGACGCACCTCCCGCACCGGGCACACACATTATAGCGCCTGTAAGAAGGCGTGTGCAATCCCTACCAGGAGACCACCAGCGCCATATACAGATGCTCCTCCCGCACCGGGCACACACATTATAGCGCCGTAAGAAGGTGTGTGCAATCCCTACCAGGAGACCACCAGCGCCATATACTGACGCACCTCCCGCACCGGGTACACACATTATAGCGCCTGTAAGAAGGCGTGTGCAATCCCTACCAGGAGACCACCAGCGCCATATACTGACGCACCTCCCGCACCGGGCACACACATTATAGCGCCTGTAAGAAGGCGTGTGCAATCCCTACCAGGAGACCACCAGCGCCATATACAGATGTTCCTCCCGCACCGGGCACACACATTATAGCGCCGGAAGAAGGCGTGTGCAATCCCTACCAGGAGACCACCAGCGCCATATACTGACGCACCTCCCGCACCGGGCACACACATTATAGCGCCGTAAGAAGGCGTGTGCAATCCCTACCAGGAGACCACCAGCGCCATATACTGACGCACCTCCCGCACCGGGAACACACATTATAGCGCCTGTAAGAAGGCGTGTGCAATCCCTACCAGGAGACCACCAGCGCCATATACTGATGCTCCTCCCGCACCGGGCACACACATTATAGCGCCGGAAGAAGGCGTGCGCAATCCCTACCAGGAGACCACCAGCGCCATATACTGACGCACCTCCCGCATCGGGCACACACGTGAAAGCGTACGTAAGAAGGCGTGTGCAATCCCTACCAGGAGACAACCAGCACCATATACTGACGCACCTCACGCACCGGGCACACACATTATAGCGCCGTAAGAAGGCATGTGCAATCCCTACCAGGAGACCACCAGCGCCATATACTGACGCACCTCACGCACCGGGCACACACATTATAGCGCCGTAAGAAGGCGTGTGCAATCCCTACCAGGAGACAACCAGCGCCATATACTGACGCACCTCCAGCACCGGGCACACACATTATAGTGCCGGAAGAAGGCGTGTGCAATCCCTACCAGGAGACAACCAGCACCATATACGGACGCACCTCACGCACCGGGCACACACATTATAGCGCCGTAAGAAGGCGTGTGCAATCCCTACCAGGAGACCACCAGCGCCATATACTGACGCACCTCCCGCACCGGGCACACACATTATAGCGCCGTAAGAAGGCGTGTGCAATCCCTACCAGGAGACCACCAGCGCCATATACTGACGCACCTCCCGCACCGGGCACACACATTTAGCGCCGTAAGAAGGCGCGTGCAATCCCTACCAGGAGACCACCAGCGCCATATACTGACGCACCTCCCGCACCGGGCACACACATTATAGGCGTGTGCAATCCCTACCAGGAGACCACCAGCGCCATATACTGACGCACCTCCCGCACCGGGCACACACATTATAGCGCCTGTAAGAAGGCGTGTGCAATCCCTACCAGGAGACCACCAGCGCCATATACTGACGCACCTCCCGCACCGGGCACACACATTATAGCGCCGTAAGAAGCCGTGTGCAATCCCTACCAGGAGACCGCCAGCACCATATACTGACGCACCTCCCGCACCGGGCACACACATTATAGCGCCGTAAGAAGGCGTGTGCAATCACTACCAGGAGACAACCAGCGCCATATACTGACGCACCTCCCGCACCGGGCACACACATTATAGCGCCGTAAGAAGGCGTGTGCAATCCCTACCAGGAGACCACCAGCGCCATATACTGACGCACCTCCCGCACCGGGCACACACATTATAGTGCCGTAAGAAGGCGTGTGCAATCCCTACCAGGAGACCACCAGCGCCATATACTGACGCACCTCCCGCACCGGGCACACACATTATAGCGCCGGAAGAAGGCGTGTGCAATCCCTACCAGGAGACAACCAGCGCCATATACTGACGCACCTCCCGCACCGGGCACACACATTATAGTGCTGTAGTAAGAAGCCGTGTGCAATCCCTACCAGGAGACCACCAGCACCATATACTGACGCACCTCCCGCACCGGGCACACACATTATAGCGCCGTAAGAAGGCGTGTGCAATCCCTACCAGGAGACCACCAGCGCCATATACTGACGCACCTCCCGCACCGGGCACACACATTATAGTGCCGGAAGAAGGCGTGTGCAATCCCTACCAGGAGACCACCAGCGCCATATACTGACGCACCTCCCGCACCGGGCACACACATTATAGCGCCTGTAAGAAGGCGTGTGCAATCCCTACCAGGAGACCACCAGCACCATATATTGACGCACTTCCCGCACCGGGCACACACATTATAGCGCCTGTAAGAAGGCGTGTGCAATCCCTACCAGGAGACCACCAGCACCATATATTGACGCACCTCCCGCACCGGGCACACACATTATAGCGCCTGTAAGAAGGCGTGTGCAATCCCTACCAGGAGACCACCAGCACCATATACTGACGCACCTCCCGCACCAGGCACACACATTATAGTGCCGGAAGAAGGCGTGTGCAATCCCTACCAGGAGACCACCAGCGCCATATACTGACGCACCTCCTGCACCGGGCACACACATTATAGTGCCGTAAGAAGGCGTGTGCAATCCCTACCAAGAGACCACCAGAGCCATATACTGACGCACCTCCCGCACCGGGCACACACATTATAGCGCCGTAAGAAGGCGTGTGCAATCCCTACCAGGAGACCACCAGCGCCATATACTGACGCACCTCCCGCACCGGGCACACACATTATAGTGCCGGAAGAAGGCGTGTGCAATCCCTACCAGGAGACCACCAGCGCCATATACTGACGCACCTCCCGCACCGGGCACACACATTATAGCGCCTGTAAGAAGGCGTGTGCAATCCCTACCAGGAGACCACCAGCACCATATATTGACGCACTTCCCGCACCGGGCACACACATTATAGCGCCTGTAAGAAGGCGTGTGCAATCCCTACCAGGAGACCACCAGCACCATATATTGACGCACCTCCCGCACCGGGCACACACATTATAGCGCCTGTAAGAAGGCGTGTGCAATCCCTACCAGGAGACCACCAGCACCATATACTGACGCACCTCCCGCACCAGGCACACACATTATAGTGCCGGAAGAAGGCGTGTGCAATCCCTACCAGGAGACCACCAGCGCCATATACTGACGCACCTCCTGCACCGGGCACACACATTATAGTGCCGTAAGAAGGCGTGTGCAATCCCTACCAAGAGACCACCAGAGCCATATACTGACGCACCTCCCGCACCGGGCACACACATTATAGCGCCGTAAGAAGGCGTGTGCAATCCCTACCAGGAGACCACCAGCGCCATATACTGACGCACCTCCCGCACCGGGCACACACATTATACCGCCTGTAAGAAGGCGTGTGCAATCCCTGCCAGGAGACTACCAGCACCATATATTGACGCACTTCCCGCACCGGGCAAACACATTATAGCGCCTGTAAGAAGGCGTGTGCAATCCCTACCAGGAGACCACCAGCGCCATATACTGACGCACCTCCAGCACCGAGCACACACATTATAGTGCCAGAAGAAGGCATGTGCAATCCCTACCAGGAGACCACCAGCACCATATATTGAGGCACTTCCCACACCGGGCACACACATTATAGCGCCTGTAAGAAGGCGTGTGCAATCCCTACCAGGAGACCACCAGCACCATATATTGACGCACCTCCAGCACCGAGCACACACATTATAGTGCCAGAAGAAGGCGTGTGCAATCCCTACCAGGAGACCACCAGCACCATATATTGACGCACCTCCAGCACCGAGCACACACATTATAGTGCCAGAAGAAGGCGTGTGCAATCCCTACCAGGAGACCACCAGCGCCATATACTGACGCACCTCCCGCACCGGGCACACACATTATAGCGCCTGTAAGAAGGCGTGTGCAATCCCTACCAAGAGACCACTAGCGCCATATACTGACGCACCTCCCGCACTGGGCACAAACATTATAGCGCCTGTAAGAAGGCGTGTGCAATCCCTACCAGGAGACCACCAGCGCCATATACTGACGCACCTCCCGCACCGGGCACACACATTATAGTGCCATAGTAAGAAGGCGTGTGCAATCCCTACCAAGAGACCACCAGCGCCTTATACTGACACACCTCCCGCACCGGGCACACACATTAAAGCGTCCGTAAGAAGGCGTGTGCAATCCCTACCAGGAGACCACCAGCGCCATATACTGACACACCTCCCGCACCGGGCACACACATTATAGCGCCTTAAGAAGGCGTGTGCAATCCCTACCAGGAGACCACCAGCGCCATATACTGACGCACCTCCCGCACCGGGCACACACATTATAGTGCCGGAAGAAGGCGTGTGCAATCCCTACCAAGAGACCACCAGCGCCATATACTGACACACCTCCCGCACCGGGCATACACATTATAGTGCCGTAAGAAGGCTTGCGCAATCCCTACCAGGAGACCACCAGCGCCATATACTGATGCACCTCCCGCACCGGGCACACACATTATAGTGCCGTAAGAAGGCGTGTGCAATCCCTACCAGGAGACCACCAGCGCCATATACTGACGCTCCTCCCGCACCGGGCACACACATTATAGCGTCCGTAAGAAGGCGTGTGCAATCCCTACCAGGAGACCACCAGCGCCATATACTGACGCACCTCCCGCACCGGGCACACACATTAAAGCGTCCGTAAGAAGGCGTGTGCAATCCCTACAAGGAGACCACCAGCGCCATATACTGACGCACCTCCCGCACCGGGCACACACATTATAGTGCCGTAAGAAGGCGTGTGCAATCCCTACCAGGAGACCACCAGCGCCATATACTGACGCACCTCCCGCACCGGGCATACACATTATAGTGCCGGAAGAAGGCGTGTGCAATCCCTACCAGGAGACCACCAGCGCCATATACTGACGCTCCTCCCGCACCGGGCACACACATTAAGGCGTACGTAAGAAGGCGTGCACAATCCCTACCAGGAGACCACCAGCGCCATATACTGACGCACCTCCCGCACCGGGCAAACACATTATAGCGACGGAAGAAGGCGTGTGCAATCCCTACCAGGAGACCACCAGCGCCATATACTGACACACCTCCCGCACCGGGCACACACATTATAGCGCCGTAAGAAGGCGTGTGCAATCCCTACCAGGAGACCACCAGCGCCATATACTGACGCACCTCCCGCACCGGGCACACACATTATAGCGCCGTAAGAAGGCGTGTGCAATCCCTACCAGGAGACCACCAGCGCCATATACTGACGCACCTCCCGCACCGGGCACACACATTATAGTGCCGGAAGAAGGCGTGTGCAATCCCTACCAGGAGACCACCAGCGCCATATACTGACGCTCCTCCCGCACCGGGCACACACATTAAAAGCGTACGTAAGAAGGCGTGCACAATCCCTACCAGGAGACCACCAGCGCCATATACTGACGCACCTCCCGCACCGGGCACACACATTATAGTGCCGTAAGAAGGCGTGTGCAATCCCTACCAGGAGACCACCAGCGCCATATACTGACGCACCTCCCGCACCGGGCACACACATTATAGTGCCGGAAGAAGGCGTGTGCAATCCCTACCAGGAGACCACAGCGCCATATACTGACGCACCTCCCGCACCGGTCACACACATTATAGCGCCTGTAAGAAGGCGTGTGCAATCCCTACCAGGAGACCACCAGCACCATATATTAACGCACTTCCCGCACCGGGCACACACATTATAGCGCCGTAAGAAGGCGTGTGCAATCCCTACCAGGAGACCACCAGCGCCATATACTGACGCACCTCCCGCACCGGGCACACACATTATAGCGCCTGTAAGAAGGCGTGTGCAATCCCTACCAGGAGACCACCAGCACCATATATTAAAGCACTTCCCGCACCGGGCACACACATTATAGCGCCGTAAGAAGGCGTGTGCAATCCCTACCAGGAGACCACCAGCGCCATATACTGACGCACCTCCCGCACCGGGCACACACATTATAGTGCTGTAGTAAGAAGGCGTGTGCAATCCCTACCAGGAGACCACCAGCGCCATATACTGACGCACCTCCCGCACCGGGCACACACATTATAGTGCCGTAGTAAGAAGGCGTGTGCAATCCCTACCAGGAGACCACCAGCGCCATATACTGACGCACCTCCCGCACCGGGCACACATTATAGCGCCGTAAGAAGGCGTGTGCAATCCCTACCAGGAGACCACCAGCGCCATATACTGACGCACCTCCCGCACCGGGCACACACATTATAGCGCCGTAAGAAGGCGTGTGCAATCCCTACCAGGAGACCACCAGCGCCATATACTGACGCACCTCCCGCACCGGGCACACACATTATAGCGCCGTAAGAAGGCGTGCGCAATCCCTACCAGGGGACCACCAGCGCCATATACTGACGCACCTCCCGCACCGGGCACACACATTATAGCGCCGTAAGAAGGCGTGTGCAATCCCTACCAGGAGACCACCAGCGCCATATACTGACGCACCTCCCGCACCGGGCACACACATTATAGTGCCGGAAGAAGGCGTGTGCAATCCCTACCAGGAGACCACCAGCGCCATATACTGACGCACCTCCCGCACCGGGCACACACATTATAGTGCCGGAAGAAGGCGTGTGCAATCCCTACCAGGAGACCACCAGCGCCATATACTGACGCACCTCCCGCACCGGGCACACACATTATAGCGCCGTAAGAAGGCGTGCGCAATCCCTACCAGGGGACCACCAGCGCCATATACTGACGCACCTCCCGCACCGGGCACACACATTATAGCGCCGTAAGAAGGCGTGTGCAATCCCTACCAGGAGACCACCAGCGCCATATACTGACGCACCTCCCGCACCGGGCACACACATTATAGTGCCGTAAGAAGGCGTGTGCAATCCCTACCAGGAGACCACCAGCGCCATATACTGACGCACCTCCCGCACCGGGCACACACATTATAGTGCCGGAAGAAGGCGTGTGCAATCCCTACCAGGAGACCACAGCGCCATATACTGACGCACCTCCCGCACCGGTCACACACATTATAGCGCCTGTAAGAAGGCGTGTGCAATCCCTACCAGGAGACCACCAGCACCATATATTAACGCACTTCCCGCACCGGGCACACACATTATAGCGCCGTAAGAAGGCGTGTGCAATCCCTACCAGGAGACCACCAGCGCCATATACTGACGCACCTCCCGCACCGGGCACACACATTATAGCGCCTGTAAGAAGGCGTGTGCAATCCCTACCAGGAGACCACCAGCACCATATATTAAAGCACTTCCCGCACCGGGCACACACATTATAGCGCCGTAAGAAGGCGTGTGCAATCCCTACCAGGAGACCACCAGCGCCATATACTGACGCACCTCCCGCACCGGGCACACACATTATAGTGCTGTAGTAAGAAGGCGTGTGCAATCCCTACCAGGAGACCACCAGCGCCATATACTGACGCACCTCCCGCACCGGGCACACACATTATAGTGCCGTAGTAAGAAGGCGTGTGCAATCCCTACCAGGAGACCACCAGCGCCATATACTGACGCACCTCCCGCACCGGGCACACATTATAGCGCCGTAAGAAGGCGTGTGCAATCCCTACCAGGAGACCACCAGCGCCATATACTGACGCACCTCCCGCACCGGGCACACACATTATAGCGCCGTAAGAAGGCGTGTGCAATCCCTACCAGGAGACCACCAGCGCCATATACTGACGCACCTCCCGCACCGGGCACACACATTATAGCGCCGTAAGAAGGCGTGCGCAATCCCTACCAGGGGACCACCAGCGCCATATACTGACGCACCTCCCGCACCGGGCACACACATTATAGCGCCGTAAGAAGGCGTGTGCAATCCCTACCAGGAGACCACCAGCGCCATATACTGACGCACCTCCCGCACCGGGCACACACATTATAGTGCCGGAAGAAGGCGTGTGCAATCCCTACCAGGAGACCACCAGCGCCATATACTGACGCACCTCCCGCACCGGGCACACACATTATAGTGCCGGAAGAAGGCGTGTGCAATCCCTACCAGGAGACCACCAGCGCCATATACTGACGCACCTCCCGCACCGGGCACACACATTATAGCGCCGGAAGAAGGCGTGTGCAATCCCTACTGGGATACCACCAGCGCCATATACTGACGCACCTCCTGCACTGGGCACACACATTATAGTGCCGGAAGAAGGCGTGCACAATCCCTACCAGGAGACCACCAGCGCCATATACTGACGCACCTCCTGCACCGGGCACACACATTATAGCGCCTGTAAGAAGGCTTGCGCAATTCCTACCAGGAGACCACCAGCGCCATATACTGACGCACCTCCCGCACCGGGCACAGACATTATAGCGCCGTAAGAAGGCATGTGCAATCCCTACCAGGAGACCACCAGCGCCATATACTGACGCACCTCCCACACCGGGCACACACATTATAGCGCCTGTAAGAAGGCGTGTGCAATCCCTACCAGGAGACCACCAGCGCCATATACTGACGCACCTCCCACACCGGGCACACACATTATAGCGCCTGTAAGAAGGCGTGTGCAATCCCTACCAGGAGACCACCAGCGCCATATACTGACGCACCTCCCGCACCGGGCACACACATTATAGCGCCGTAGTAAGAAGGCGTGTGCAATCCCTACCAGGAGACCACCAGCGCCATATACTGACGCACCTCCCACACCGGGCACACACATTATAGCGCCGTAGTAAGAAGGCGTGTGCAATCCCTACCAGGAGACCACCAGCGCCATATACTGACGCACCTCCCGCACCGGGCACACACATTATAGCGCCGTAAGAAGGCGTGCGCAATCCCTACCAGGGGACCACCAGCGCCATATACTGACGCACCTCCCGCACCGGGCACACACATTATAGCGCCGTAAGAAGGCGTGTGCAATCCCTACCAGGAGACCACCAGCGCCATATACTGACGCACCTCCCGCACCGGGCACACACATTATAGTGCCGGAAGAAGGCGTGTGCAATCCCTACCAGGAGACCACCAGCGCCATATACTGACGCACCTCCCGCACCGGGCACACACATTATAGTGCCGGAAGAAGGCGTGTGCAATCCCTACCAGGAGACCACCAGCGCCATATACTGACGCACCTCCCGCACCGGGCACACACATTATAGCGCCGTAAGAAGGCGTGCGCAATCCCTACCAGGGGACCACCAGCGCCATATACTGACGCACCTCCCGCACCGGGCACACACATTATAGCGCCGTAAGAAGGCGTGTGCAATCCCTACCAGGAGACCACCAGCGCCATATACTGACGCACCTCCCGCACCGGGCACACACATTATAGTGCCGTAAGAAGGCGTGTGCAATCCCTACCAGGAGACCACCAGCGCCATATACTGACGCACCTCCCGCACCGGGCACACACATTATAGTGCCGGAAGAAGGCGTGTGCAATCCCTACCAGGAGACCACAGCGCCATATACTGACGCACCTCCCGCACCGGTCACACACATTATAGCGCCTGTAAGAAGGCGTGTGCAATCCCTACCAGGAGACCACCAGCACCATATATTAACGCACTTCCCGCACCGGGCACACACATTATAGCGCCGTAAGAAGGCGTGTGCAATCCCTACCAGGAGACCACCAGCGCCATATACTGACGCACCTCCCGCACCGGGCACACACATTATAGCGCCTGTAAGAAGGCGTGTGCAATCCCTACCAGGAGACCACCAGCACCATATATTAAAGCACTTCCCGCACCGGGCACACACATTATAGCGCCGTAAGAAGGCGTGTGCAATCCCTACCAGGAGACCACCAGCGCCATATACTGACGCACCTCCCGCACCGGGCACACACATTATAGTGCTGTAGTAAGAAGGCGTGTGCAATCCCTACCAGGAGACCACCAGCGCCATATACTGACGCACCTCCCGCACCGGGCACACACATTATAGTGCCGTAGTAAGAAGGCGTGTGCAATCCCTACCAGGAGACCACCAGCGCCATATACTGACGCACCTCCCGCACCGGGCACACATTATAGCGCCGTAAGAAGGCGTGTGCAATCCCTACCAGGAGACCACCAGCGCCATATACTGACGCACCTCCCGCACCGGGCACACACATTATAGCGCCGTAAGAAGGCGTGTGCAATCCCTACCAGGAGACCACCAGCGCCATATACTGACGCACCTCCCGCACCGGGCACACACATTATAGCGCCGTAAGAAGGCGTGCGCAATCCCTACCAGGGGACCACCAGCGCCATATACTGACGCACCTCCCGCACCGGGCACACACATTATAGCGCCGTAAGAAGGCGTGTGCAATCCCTACCAGGAGACCACCAGCGCCATATACTGACGCACCTCCCGCACCGGGCACACACATTATAGTGCCGGAAGAAGGCGTGTGCAATCCCTACCAGGAGACCACCAGCGCCATATACTGACGCACCTCCCGCACCGGGCACACACATTATAGTGCCGGAAGAAGGCGTGTGCAATCCCTACCAGGAGACCACCAGCGCCATATACTGACGCACCTCCCGCACCGGGCACACACATTATAGCGCCGGAAGAAGGCGTGTGCAATCCCTACTGGGATACCACCAGCGCCATATACTGACGCACCTGCTGCACTGGGCACACACATTATAGTGCCGGAAGAAGGCGTGCACAATCCCTACCAGGAGACCACCAGCGCCATATACTGACGCACCTCCTGCACCGGGCACACACATTATAGCGCCTGTAAGAAGGCTTGCGCAATTCCTACCAGGAGACCACCAGCGCCATATACTGACGCACCTCCCGCACCGGGCACAGACATTATAGCGCCGTAAGAAGGCATGTGCAATCCCTACCAGGAGACCACCAGCGCCATATACTGACGCACCTCCCACACCGGGCACACACATTATAGCGCCTGTAAGAAGGCGTGTGCAATCCCTACCAGGAGACCACCAGCGCCATATACTGACGCACCTCCCACACCGGGCACACACATTATAGCGCCTGTAAGAAGGCGTGTGCAATCCCTACCAGGAGACCACCAGCGCCATATACTGACGCACCTCCCGCACCGGGCACACACATTATAGCGCCGTAGTAAGAAGGCGTGTGCAATCCCTACCAGGAGACCACCAGCGCCATATACTGACGCACCTCCCACACCGGGCACACACATTATAGCGCCTGTAAGAAGGCGTGTGCAATCCCTACCAGGAGACCACCAGCGCCATATACTGACGCACCTCCCACACCGGGCACACACATTATAGCGCCTGTAAGAAGGCGTGTGCAATCCCTACCAGGAGACCACCAGCGCCATATACTGACGCACCTCCCGCATCGGGCACACACATTATAGCGCCGTAAGAAGGCGTGTGCAATCCCTACCAGGAGACCACCAGCGCCATATACTGACGCACCTCCCGCATCGGGCACACACATTATAGCGCCGTAAGAAGGTGTGTGCAATCCCTACCAGGAGACCACCAGCGCCATATACTGACGCACCTCCCGCACCGGGCACACACATTATAGCGCCGGAAGAAGGCGTGTGCAATCCCTACTGGGATACCACCAGCGCCATATACTGACGCACCTCCTGCACTGGGCACACACATTATAGTGCCGGAAGAAGGCGTGCACAATCCCTACCAGGAGACCACCAGCACCATATACTGACGCACCTCCTGCACCGGGCACACACATTATGGCGCCTGTAAGAAGGCTTGCGCAATTCCTACCAGGAGACCACCAGCGCCATATACTGACGCACCTCCCGCACCGGGCACAGACATTATAGCGCCGTAAGAAGGCATGTGCAATCCCTACCAGGAGACCACCAGCGCCATATACTGACGCACCTCCCACACCGGGCACACACATTATAGCGCCTGTAAGAAGGCGTGTGCAATCCCTACCAGGAGACCACCAGCGCCATATACTGACGCACCTCCCGCACCGGGCACACACATTATAGCGCCTGTAAGAAGGCGTGTGCAATCCCTACCAGGAGACCACCAGCGCCATATACTGACGCACCTCCCACACCGGGCACACACATTATAGCGCCTGTAAGAAGGCGTGTGCAATCCCTACCAGGAGACCACCAGCGCCATATACTGACGCACCTCCCGCACCGGGCACACACATTATAGCGCCTGTAAGAAGGCGTGTGCAATCCCTACCAGGAGACCACCAGCGCCATATACTGACGCACCTCCCGCACCGGGCACAGACATTATAGCGCCGTAAGAAGGCATGTGCAATCCCTACCAGGAGACCACCAGCGCCATATACTGACGCACCTCCCACACCGGGCACACACATTATAGCGCCTGTAAGAAGGCGTGTGCAATCACTACCAGGAGACCACCAGCGCCATATACTGACGCACCTCCCACACCGGGCACACACATTATAGCGCCTGTAAGAAGGCGTGTGCAATCCCTACCAGGAGACCACCAGCGCCATATACTGACGCACCTCCCGCACCGGGCACACACATTATAGCGCCTGTAAGAAGGCGTGTGCAATCCCTACCAGGAGACCACCAGCGCCATATACTGACGCACCTCCCGCACCGGGCACACACATTATAGCGCCGTAGTAAGAAGGCGTGTGCAATCCCTACCAGGAGACCACCAGCGCCATATACTGACGCTCCTCCCGCACCGGGCACACACATTAAAAGCGTACGTAAGAAGGCGTGCACAATCCCTACCAGGAGACCACCAGCGCCATATACTGACGCACCTCCCACACCGGGCACACACATTATAGCGCCTGTAAGAAGGCGTGTGCAATCCCTACCAGGAGACCACCAGCGCCATATACTGACGCACCTCCCGCACCGGGCACACACATTATAGCGCCTGTAAGAAGGCGTGTGCAATCCCTACCAGGAGACCACCAGCGCCATATACTGACGCACCTCCCGCACCGGGCACACACATTATAGCGCCGTAGTAAGAAGGCGTGTGCAATCCCTACCAGGAGACCACCAGCGCCATATACTGACGCTCCTCCCGCACCGGGCACACACATTAAAAGCGTACGTAAGAAGGCGTGCACAATCCCTACCAGGAGACCACCAGCGCCATATACTGACGCACCTCCCACACCGGGCACACACATTATAGCGCCTGTAAGAAGGCGTGTGCAATCCCTACCAGGAGACCACCAGCGCCATATACTGACACACCTCCCGCACCGGGCACACACATTATAGCGCCGTAAGAAGGCGTGTGCAATCCCTACCAGGAGACCACCAGCGCCATATACTGACGCACCTCCCGCACCGGGCACACACATTATAGCGCCGGAAGAAGGCGTGTGCAATCCCTACCAGGAGACCGCCATCAGAAGTGGGACATATTGCAGCATCACCTTCCTCCCTGCACGAGGACGGACGCGTGACCCACTATATCCCCACACAGGAGTCAGAAGGTGAGCGCTTCATAATATAAGCATGTCACAGCTGCCACACACAATAAGACCTCATAGCTAACCTTCCCCATCCCCTCAATAGGCACCTAGGGGACATATACTATACCCCCAAGTACCACATCAGCCTCATCCCCAAATGAAACTATGTAAGTAACCCGCTGCTCTTAATGTTCCACTCGTCCATATAGTTTTTGTAAATAATAATTTTTGTACACGTTGAGAAACACCTGACCCACCACTTACCATCCCTATTAATACACTGTTAATAAAAACAATGGACCCTCACACTGATGAAGCTAAGGCGAAACGCGTATGTGATGGAGCACCAAATCTACAAAATACTGAAGGGCAACAACTTGCTGCCAACTGTGGAGTGAGACCCAATTTTGCTACAAACTGTGGGAACAACCAGCAGACGGACCACAAAATTGGAGGGCAAATACTAGAGGCCATCCTAAAGTATAACTGGACATAGGACACTAAGTTAGAGTCGGTCTCCAAAAATGCTTTTATCACAATTTGAACTTAAAGTTTGTATTAATAAATCACAAAGGCGCATGTAAAGGTCAACTCAGTTTATTAGAATAATTAGAGGTATTTTCTAGGATTCACCGATAAACAGAGCCCAGTCATTCCACAGCCAGAGCAATAGCAGTGGAGCCTCTTCTGTAGGTATTTGTGGCCACATAGTCCAGGTAAAGCTCTACACCCGTCAGAACTGACAATCCAAATACAAAGACACATTAGTCTTCTGAGACTTCCCCCCCTGCTGCCAGCACCGGAAACACCTCTGCTACTCCCGCCTCCTAACTCTGAAGCCACTTCCGCCTTTCGGTCACCATAGCAACGTCATTGTCGGGTGGCTCGGCGTTTGATTGTTTCGCAAGTGTTTGGCGGCCATTTTCCCGTAGTCCTGTGTGAGACGCAGCGAGTGTTGTTCTCTGTGCGGGAAGCGGCCATTTTCCCGTAGTCCTGTGTGAGACGCAGCGAGTGTTGTTCTCTGTGCGGGAAGCGGCCATTTTCCCGTAGTCCTGTGTAAGGACAGTGAGTGTTCTAATTGCAGGAAGCGGCCATTTTGCCGTTGCCACATTGTAGAAGGAGCGGGAACAGTGATATGAGGTAATGTCGGAGCTTTCTTCTCCTCACATCTTGCGGCTGAGGCCCATCCCAATATGTCACTGCAGAGGCCATTAATGCTGGGGACCCCCCACATTGTATAGTCACCCCACCCCCACCTCAGGAGTCCGCCATATACACAGGCCTCACACCTCTGCCATAAGCCATCACTGAGCTGTGATACTTTTTATTGTTACCCAGATTGTCCTCTCTTCTGCTCCGTTTTGTCCCTTTTCTGTTATCCCTTGTCCCTCTTCTGTCCTCCTCTTGTCTCTCTTCTGCTCCATTTTGTCCTTTTTCTGTTATCCCTTTTCCCTCCTCTTGTCTCTCTTCTGCCCCCTCATGTCTCTCTTCTGCCCTCCCTTGTCCCTCTTCTGCTCTCCTCTTGTCTCTCTTCTGCTCCATTTTGTCCTTTTTCTGTTATCCCTTGTCCCTCCTCTTGTCTCTCTTCTGCCCCCTCATGTCCCTCCTCTTTTTCTCTCTTCTGCCCTCCTATTGTCTCTCTTCTGCTCCATTTTGTCCCTTTTCTGTTATCCCTTGTCCCTCCTCTTGTCTCTCTTATGCCCCCTCATGTCTCTATTCTGCCCTCCCTTGTCCCTCTTCTGCCCTCCTCTTGTCTCTCTTCTGCTCCATTTTGTCCTTTTTCTGTTATCCCTTGTCCCTCCTTTTGTCTCTCTTCTGCCCCCTCATGTCCCTCTTCTGCCCTCCCTTGTCCCTCCTCTTGTCTCTCTTCTGCCCCCTCATGTCCCTCCTCTTGTCTCTCTTCTGCTCCATTTTGTCCCTTTTCTGTTATCCCTTGTCCCTCCTCTTGTCTCTCTTCTGCCCCCTCATGTCCCTCTTCTGCCCTCCCTTGTCCCTCCTCTTGTCTCTCTTCTGCCCCCTCTTGTCCCTCTTCTGCCATCCCTTGTCCTTCCTCTTGTCTCTCTTCTGCCCCCTCTTGTCCCTCTTCTGCCCTCCCTTGTCCCTCCTCTTGTCCCTCTTCTGCCCCCTCTTGTCCCTCTTCTGCCATCCCTTGTCCTTCCTCTTGTCTCTCTTCTGCCCCCTCATGTCCCTCTTCTGCCCTCCCTTGTCCCTCTTCTGCCCCCTCTTGTCCCTCTTCTGCCATCCCTTGTCCTTCCTCCCTTCTCTCTTCTGCCCCCTCTTGTCCCTCCTCTTCTCTCTTCTGCCCCCTCTTGTCCCTTTTCTGTTATCCCTTGTCCCTCCTCTTGTCCCTCTTCTGCTCTCCTCTTGTCTCTCTTCTGCTCCATTTTGTCATTTTTCTGTTATCCCTTGTCCCTCCTCTTGTCTCTCTTCTGCCCCCCATGTCCCTCCTCTTGTCTCTCTTCTGCTCCATTTTGTCCCTTTTCTGTTATCCCTTGTCCCTCCTCTTGTCTCTCTTCTGCCCCCTCATGTCCCTCTTCTGCCCTCCCTTGTCCCTCCTCTTGTCTCTCTTCTGCCCCCTCTTGTCCCTCTTCTGCCCTCCCTTGTCCCTCCTCTTGTCTCTCTTCTGCCCCCTCTTGTCCCTCTTCTGCCCTCCCTTGTCCCTCCTCTTGTCTCTCTTCTGCCCCCTCATGTCCCTCCTCTTGTCTCTCTTCTGCCCCCTCTTGTCCCTCTTCTGCCCTCCCTTGTCCCTCCTCTTGTCTCTCTTCTGCCCCCTCATGTCCCTCCTCTTGTCTCTCTTCTGCCCCCTCTTGTCCCTCTTCTGCCCTCCCTTGTCCCTCCTCTTGTCTCTCTTCTGCCCCCTCTTGTCCCTCTTCTGCCCTCCCTTGTCCCTCCTCTTGTCTCTCTTCTGCCCCCTCATGTCCCTCCTCTTGTCTCTCTTCTGCCCCCTCATGTCCCTCCTCTTGTCTCTCTTCTGCCCCCTCATGTCCCTCCTCTTGTCTCTCTTCTGCCCCCTCTTGTCCCTTTTCTGTTATCCCTTATCCCTCCTCTTGTCTCTCTTCTGCCCCCTCATGTCCCTCTTCTGCCCTCCCTTGTCCCTCTTCTGCCCTCCCTTGTCCCTCTTCTTGTCTCTCTTCTGCCCCCACTTGTCCCTTTTCTGTTATCCCTTGTCTCTCTTCTGCCCCCTCTTGTCCCTCTTCTGCCCTCCCTTGTCCCTCTTCTGCCTCCTCTTGTCCCTCTTCTGCCCTCCCTTGTCCCTCCTCTTGTCTCTCTTCTGCCCCCTCTTCTGCCCTCCCTTGTCCCTCTTCTGCCCTCCCTTGTCCCTCTTCTGCCCTCCCTTGTCCCTCTTCTGCCCTCCCTTGTCCCTCTTCTGCCCTCCCTTGTCCCTCCTCTTGTCTCTCTTCTGCCCCCTCTTCTGCCCTCCCTTGTCCCTCTTCTGCCCTCCCTTGTCCCTCTTCTGCCCTCCCTTGTCCCTCTTCTGCCCTCCCTTGTCCCTCCTCTTGTCTCTCTTCTGCCCCCTCATGTCCCTCCTCTTGTCTCTCTTCTGCCCCCTCATGTCCCTCCTCTTGTCTCTCTTCTGCCCCCTCATGTCCCTCCTCTTGTCTCTCTTCTGCCCCCTCTTGTCCCTTTTCTGTTATCCCTTATCCCTCCTCTTGTCTCTCTTCTGCCCCCTCATGTCCCTCTTCTGCCCTCCCTTGTCCCTCTTCTGCCCTCCCTTGTCCCTCTTCTTGTCTCTCTTCTGCCCCCACTTGTCCCTTTTCTGTTATCCCTTGTCTCTCTTCTGCCCCCTCTTGTCCCTCTTCTGCCCTCCCTTGTCCCTCTTCTGCCTCCTCTTGTCCCTCTTCTGCCTCTTGTCCCTCTTCTGCCCTCCCTTGTCCCTCCTCTTGTCTCTCTTCTGCCCCCTCTTCTGCCCTCCCTTGTCCCTCTTCTGCCCTCCCTTGTCCCTCTTCTGCCCTCCCTTGTCCCTCCTCTTGTCTCTCTTCTGCCCCCTCTTCTGCCCTCCCTTGTCCCTCTTCTGCCCTCCCTTGTCCCTCTTCTGCCCTCCCTTGTCCCTCCTCTTGTCTCTCTTCTGCCCTCCCTTGTCCCTCTTCTGCCCTCCCTTGTCCCTCTTCTGCCCTCCCTTGTCCCTCCTCTTGTCTCTCTTCTGCCCCTCTTGTCCCTCTTCTGCCCTCCCTTGTCCCTCTTCTGCCCTCCCTTGTCCCTCCTCTTGTCTCTCTTCTGCCCCTCTTGTCCCTCTTCTGCCCTCCCTTGTCCCTCTTCTGCCCTCCCTTGTCCCTCTTCTGCCCTCCCTTGTCCCTCCTCTTGTCTCTCTTCTGCCCCTCTTGTCCCTCTTCTGCCCTCCCTTGTCCCTCTTCTGCCCTCCCTTGTCCCTCTTCTGCCCCTGCTCTCCTGTTCGTCCCATCTCTATTACAGCTGATCCGGGCGCCATTATCTGGGATTAGAGTAAAGCAGAAGCAGTGAACATTGGCGAGCAGTTCCTCTTCATAGGGGAGCGAGTCAGGGCTTTGCTAGTTACAGATGTGGGTTTCTTCTCTCCTTCTCGGTTGGAGAAAGCCTTCATCCTGGCAGGGACACATTAGAGGCAGCCATTCAAGATTCCATCTCCCAGTGAGTCTCCATGTCTGGATTGCAGGAGATCCCTTTTGTAGATGCCGACCATTTCATTTTTAGTCGCCCTCGTCTTTGTGAAGAGGAATTCAAAGCTGGTGTCTCTTTTCTATAGTCTAGAGGTTCCCAACCATTGTATGGTGACCACACAGGCTGCAGAGTGATCTGTACCCCAACCTGATATTCTGCCTCTTATACTTTACTCACACCTGACTGCTCCATAAGTAATAAGTAACATCTCTAACTAAACAACCGATGGTCATGTGATGCTTCTTATTTAGTAACATAGTATGTGCGGCTGAATAAAGACTTTAGTCCATCCAGTTCAGCCTGTTTAACTCCTTCCAGTGGTCTAGTAGCCATAGCTGGTAATGTTATTACATGCACGGAGGGCATCCCGGCCACTATAGATCTCTTTCCAGTGGTCTAGAAGCCATAACTGGAAATGTTATTACATGCAAGGAAGGCATCCCGGCCACTATAGATCTCCTTCCAGTGGTCTAGTAGCCATAACTGGAAATGTTATTACATGCAAGGAAGGCATCCCGGCCACTATAGATCTCCTTCCAGTGGTCTAGTAGCCATAGCTGGTAATGTTATTACATGCCAGGAGGGCATCCCGGCCACTATAGATCTCCTTCCAGTGGTCTAGAAGCCATAGCTGGTAATGTTATTACATGCCAGGAGGGCATCCCGGCCACTATAGATCTCCTTCCAGTGGTCTAGAAGCCATAGCTGGTAATGTTATTACATGCACGGAGGGCATCCCGGCCACTATAGATCTCCTTCCAGTGGTCTAGAAGCCATAGCTGGTAATGTTATTACATGCCAGGAGGGCATCCCGGCCACTATAGATCTCCTTCCAGTGGTCTAGAAGCCATAGCTGGTAATGTTATTACATGCCAGGAGGGCATCCCGGCCACTATAGATCTCCTTCCAGTGGTCTAGAAGCCATAGCTGGTAATGTTATTACATGCCAGGAGGGCATCCCGGCCACTATAGATCTCCTTCCAGTGGTCTAGAAGCCATAGCTGGTAATGTTATTACATGCACGGAGGGCATCCCGGCCACTATAGATCTCCTTCCAGTGGTCTAGTAGCCATAGCTGGTAATGTTATTACATGCATGGGGGGCATCCCGGCCACTATAGATCTCCTTCCAGTGGTCTAGTAGCCATAGCTGGTAATGTTATTACATGCACGGAGGGAATCCCGGCCACTATAGATCTCCTTCCAGTGGTCTAGTAGCCATAGCTTGTAATGTTATTACATGCAAGGAGAGCATCCCGGACACTATAGATCTCCTTCCAGTGGTCTAGTAGCCATAGCTGGAAATGTTATTACATGTTAGGGGGGCATCCCGGCCACTATAGATCTCCTTCCAGTGGTCTAGTAGCCATAGCTGGAAATGTTATTACATGTAAGGAGGGCATCCCGGCCACTATAGATCTCCTTCCAGTGGTCTAGTAGCCATAGCTGGTAATGTTATTACATGCCAGGAGGGCATCCCGGCCACTATAGATCTCCTTCCAGTGGTCTAGAAGCCATAGCTGGTAATGTTATTACATGCCAGGAGGGCATCCCGGCCACTATAGATCTCCTTCCAGTGGTCTAGAAGCCATAGCTGGTAATGTTATTACATGCACGGAGGGCATCCCGGCCACTATAGATCTCCTTCCAGTGGTCTAGTAGCCATAGCTGGTAATGTTATTACATGCATGGGGGGCATCCCGGCCACTATAGATCTCCTTCCAGTGGTCTAGTAGCCATAGCTGGTAATGTTATTACATGCACGGAGGGAATCCCGGCCACTATAGATCTCCTTCCAGTGGTCTAGTAGCCATAGCTTGTAATGTTATTACATGCAAGGAGAGCATCCCGGACACTATAGATCTCCTTCCAGTGGTCTAGTAGCCATAGCTGGAAATGTTATTACATGTTAGGGGGGCATCCCGACCCCTATAGATCTCCTTCCAGTGGTCTAGTAGCCATAGCTGGAAATGTTATTACATGTAAGGAGGGCATCCCGGCCACTATAGATCTCCTTCCAGTGGTCTAGTAGCCATAGCTGGAAATGTTATTACATGCCAGGAAGGCATCCCGGCCACTATAGATCTCCTTCCAGTGGTCTAGTAGCCATAGCTGGAAATGTTATTACATGTAAGGAGGGCATCCCGGCCACTATAGATCTCCTTCCAGTGGTCTAGTAGCCATAGCTGGTAATGTTATTACATGCAAGGAGGGCATCCCGGCCACTATAGATCTCCTTCCAGTGGTCTAGTAGCCATAGCTGGAAATGTTATTACATGCCAGGAAGGCATCCCGGCCACTATAGATCTCCTTCCAGTGGTCTAGTAGCCATAGCTGGAAATGTTATTACATGTAAGGAGGGCATCCCGGCCACTATAGATCTCCTTCCAGTGGTCTAGTAGCCATAGCTGGTAATGTTATTACATGCAAGGAGGGCATCCCGGCCACTATAGATCTCCTTCCAGTGGTCTAGTAGCCATAGCTGGTAATGTTATTACATGCCAGGAGGGCATCCCGGCCACTATAGATCTCCTTCCAGTGGTCTAGAAGCCATAGCTGGTAATGTTATTACATGCCAGGAGGGCATCCCGGCCACTATAGATCTCCTTCCAGTGGTCTAGAAGCCATAGCTGGTAATGTTATTACATGCCAGGAGGGCATCCCGGCCACTATAGATCTCCTTCCAGTGGTCTAGAAGCCATAGCTGGTAATGTTATTACATGCACGGAGGGCATCCCGGCCACTATAGATCTCCTTCCAGTGGTCTAGTAGCCATAGCTGGTAATGTTATTACATGCATGGGGGGCATCCCGGCCACTATAGATCTCCTTCCAGTGGTCTAGTAGCCATAGCTGGTAATGTTATTACATGCACGGAGGGAATCCCGGCCACTATAGATCTCCTTCCAGTGGTCTAGTAGCCATAGCTGGTAATGTTATTACATGCAAGGAGAGCATCCCGGACACTATAGATCTCCTTCCAGTGGTCTAGTAGCCATAGCTGGAAATGTTATTACATGTTAGGGGGGCATCCCGACCCCTATAGATCTCCTTCCAGTGGTCTAGTAGCCATAGCTGGAAATGTTATTACATGTAAGGAGGGCATCCCGGCCACTATAGATCTCCTTCCAGTGGTCTAGTAGCCATAGCTGGAAATGTTATTACATGCCAGGAAGGCATCCCGGCCACTATAGATCTCCTTCCAGTGGTCTAGTAGCCATAGCTGGAAATGTTATTACATGTAAGGAGGGCATCCCGGCCACTATAGATCTCCTTCCAGTGGTCTAGTAGCCATAGCTGGTAATGTTATTACATGCAAGGAGGGCATCCCGGCCACTATAGATCTCCTTCCAGTGGTCTAGTAGCCATAGCTGGAAATGTTATTACATGCCAGGAAGGCATCCCGGCCACTATAGATCTCCTTCCAGTGGTCTAGTAGCCATAGCTGGAAATGTTATTACATGTAAGGAGGGCATCCCGGCCACTATAGATCTCCTTCCAGTGGTCTAGTAGCCATAGCTGGTAATGTTATTACATGCAAGGAGGGCATCCCGGCCACTATAGATCTCCTTCCAGTGGTCTAGTAGCCATAGCTGGAAATGTTATTACATGCCAGGAAGGCATCAAGGCCACTTTTGAATGTTTTTACTGTATCCATCATGACTACCTCCTCTGGCAGCGAGTTCCATAGTCTCACTGCTCTTACAGAGAAGAATCCCATCCTATGTCGGTGGAGAAAGCACCTTTCCTCTAACCTTAGTGGATGCCCTCGGGTTATGGTTACACTCCGGGGTATAAATAGATTGTGGGACAGATCCTTGTATTGCCCCCGAATATATTTATACATAGTTATTAGATCACCCCTCAATCGTCTTTTTTCTAGACTAAATAAGCCTAACTTGGACAATCTTTCAGGGAACTCTAGCCCCCGCACTCCTTTTATTAACTTTGTTGCCCTTCTTTGAACGCGCTCCAGTTCTGATATGTCCTTCTTAAGCACAGGTGCCCAGAACTGTACACAGTATTCCATATACTTGCTTGTTTTATTTGTTGGTAGCACTGTTTTAGGCTACAACCCACACATTTCCCACCCTTTTCCCCTCCCCCTCTATACTATAAGTCCGGGGAAGTAATTTCCGCCAGCCATGCAGTTTATGACTTAATTATGGTTCACAGCATGTGCGGCCGCGTCTGGCGCTGTCATGCGGTTCGGAGGCTTTCGCTAATCTGCTGTGACGCACGCTTGGCTGCGTCTGCCGCGGCCAGGGTTTTCCTATTTCAGGCTGAGCGATAGGGTAGCGATAGGTTCCCCTCCGACCAATAGATCAATAGACGGGGGGGGGGGTTTCCATATTCCCAGTGTAGAAGCCGGAAACACTTCTCTTAAATTGGCCGGGCTCCAGGGTTACCCTCCATTCAGTCCTCATAAATCAGGCCGCACTCCTTATCAAGATCTACTACATCTGTTTATTTATCAAAAAGTAAATACCGTATATACTCGAGTATATGCACTGAGGTGACTATTCATACTCTTTTGTCATTTTTTTATATTTTTTTATATTTTTCATTGTTGTATTGCACATCAGCACGTTAGATAATATGGATGGATTTAGTGATGTCTTTTATCATGAGTTAAGCACAAAGAGGTTTATATAGAATCAATCGGGTCTCTGCTGCTGGGTTGGGCCGTGTATTGTGTTGTCTTATTTTTAGATGTTTGTAACAGGGTGGATTTGATTTAAATCTAACTGATTTAAATCACGATTTAAATCACGATTTAAATCACTAGTCAGTAAGGCTTGATTTAAATCAGTGATTTCAATCAAAGTTTCTACCTAAACTAGTTTAACATGCAAGTAGATGAAGATTTTTAGAATCCCTTTTTATATGACTTTTTTCTCCCCAGTTTAATGGGTTAATCATTCATATTTGGACACCACTGTTCTGTTGTACTTAGGAAGGAGAAAAATAATCCTGACCTTAATAACAATTTAAATAGATTTATTCAGCTGAAACAATAACAACATTACAGCATAAGTTATTTGCTTAAACAAACATCCATGTTTTGTTAAACCGGACCTTCAGCGTGATTTAATGAAAAGCCCAAACTCTTAAAAAACGGTTCCCCAGCATCTAAAATTAATATATTTCAAATTTTTAGTCACTAACTTATTATTCTTTCCCCCACTGGGCTGCAACTCTGTTCAGGAATTTAGGATACGGGCGCCGCCATCTTGACTCAGAAGCATCACACTTACTGAGGAGAGGAGAGTGGGATAAGGTACAGGGGGGCGGGTTATAGCTGTGCTTTGCTCAGACAGAGCAGAGCTGGGGTCAGGGAAAGGTCAGCAGTCCCAGAATGCAGAGCAGCACAGTCAGGAGGCACTTCCTGTTTGCAGGCTGCCTGATAAGATGGCGGCTTCCATAAGCCACCATCTTGGATGTTTAAAGGCTCATAACATGCAGTAGATGCAGGTAGGATGATTTTTAATGTGAGCAATCTGTATGTACAGGGTGTGGGAAACATATAAGATAGGCTCTTATTCAGGGTGAAGGTCCGGTTTAAGTAATTTGGCTAAACAAAATATATATATATTTTAAGAAACTTAGACTGTCAGCCCAGCGGACACATGAAAAACTTAAATCCTACTGTCCCTGCCGTCCTCTGTAGCTCACTAGTCATAGGTTTGTAGAACAATAGGATTAAGGTCTTTTTCTCAACTCTGTTCATGTTGTAACATTTTTGCTGTGAAGAAGAGGCTGGGACCTCTGCGGAGTCCAATTCAGTTTTGAGAACTGCGTAAGTAAAGCGAGCGTCTGTGATAATATAGGAGAGAAACTGCCCACTAATCCTACAGAAACTCCTGGAAGAGCATGGCATTGTGAATGTTACACATATACAGCCTTTATTCTACTGAGTTAAACAACTCGGCTTTATCTCATGATGGAAGAACCTTTGGATGGTAAAATATTTTCCTCAAAAAGCAGTTTATTAAAAAAAAAACCTGATTTAAATAAAAAAAATCCGATTTTTTTGATTTTTTAAAAAAAAACATTGATTTTTATCCACCCTGGTGTGTAATGATGTATTGTGTATTTTTAATGTAGGATTTCTAATGAATTAAACTATGGATATTAATTAGCGATTGCATTGGTCTATTAATTGAATAGGAGTGGTGCCATTGTGTTTGGTACCTGTTCTTGCGGTACACTGGGCCACAAGGTGGAGGTGTGTTTTTTGTAGTGTTTACGGTTGGGACACACAATTTTGGCACACTACCTGTTTCATATGCCTATTTAATTATTTGGGCGGTGCTGAACTATAGTACAGATTCTGTGCGGGGTATATATACTCGAGTATAAGCCGAGTTTTTCAGCCCACTTTTTGGGCTGAAAAAAGCCGCCTCGGCTTATACTCGAGTCAGTGAAATGGAGGAGACATGGCCATTCATTTCCCGCCCCCGTGCCGGCTCCCGCACTCACCCTCTGTCACTTCCCGGGGCTTCTGCTGGTGCCTGCTGCCTGGGAAAGTGCAGGCGTGTACTCCGCGGTGGATCGCCTACTAGCAGGGCGCCTCTCCCCCCTCTCCTGCCCCGCCACGTGAGCCGCTGTCATTACCGCGATCCTTCGCCGCTCCTGCCACCTCCACCGCTACTTCGGGCTCCCGCCCCTCTACTTCTCGACAAGTTGCCACATCGGAGATCGGGGCTGTCAGTTCACCGCTTACCTCCTCCTGCGGCAGGTAACTCTCCGGCAGCTCCGCTTCTCTCCGCCTCCTCTCTCCGCTGCCACACGTGTCGCCGGCTTCTGCTTTACAGGCGCCATGTTGCTGCCTCTCCCTCCAGCGCTAGAAGGTCCCTCAGGGGGGAAGTAGTGGCGGATCTTGACACTCTGGGTGCTCCCCGCTGACACCCGGCTCTTCCTTCGTTAAGACATAGGGAAATCGGGCACCTATTGAGGCTAAAGATGGGTCTTTCCAGACACTTTGGGCGTGGTTTAAAGTGGACCAACACCCAGGGGGGATCGGCCCGGAAATCTATAAGATTCCCGGACCGATCAGATCCCTCCCCGCGGGGCATCCGAAATCGGAATGTCCCGCGGGGAGGAACCCCCCAGGAGGCCCACAATCCTCACCTTACCGGCGATCCAACGGCGCATGCGCGAGACGCGGCCGCGTCTCTCGCTTACCTCTAGCAGGGCGCGCTCCCGCGCCGGCCGTTTTGTGAATGGCGCGCTCCCTGTTAGAGGGAAGCGAGAGACGCAGCCAATGACAGCGCTCTGGTATGCGCGTCCAAGCGGCTTTGGACGCGCATACCAGAGCTGCTCTGAGCGCTGTCATTGGCCGGACGAGGTCACGTGGGAGCGGGGAGAGGTGAGTTTTTGCGGCGATCGGGGGGGGGTTTCAGACAGCGGGGTGCCCCACCTAAGTGGACCAACACCCAGGATAGTCAAAATCCTGGGTGTTGGTCCACTTTAATGACAAAAAATGTCCCTCTTTACCGTTTCCAAAAGTTGGGAGGTATGAGTCTGTGGCGTCTATTACGGCTAAGCATCAGTGGCTCAGAAGCATAAGGGTAGAGTTCTGTGCCCTAATGGTTGAGGAAGCGCGTTCATGACTGCAAGCAAAGGCACATGGCAAAGCAGAGCGAATTCTGTATCAGCCCGTTGATTCCTCAAATCAACTCCAATTCCAATTGAAAAAAGCCGCCTCGGCTTATACTCGAGTCGATAACTTTTCCAGTTTTTTGTGGTAAAATTAGGTGCCTCGGCTTATATTCGGGTCGACCTATACTCGAGTATATACGGTACATCAATTTTTATATACAGCAAGACAATACATCACACATTACACTTTAAAAAAACATATAAATTAAAAAAAACCCAAGTGGGGGGGAGGAACTCCGGGGCTCACATGTAATGACACTCTACTCTCATGTGTCTCACTGCTCAATACTCCCATTAAATTTATAATCCCTCACATATATTCATGTCAACCAATATGTATATACCGACGTTTTTCTGGACAAGTTGCTATGTGCTAGTGCCCAAAATCCTCAATTATTTAAAATATATATAATCTTTAGTGCTATAATGCTGTTCCCTTAAAGCGGTCCTTCACTCTGAATAAGAGTCTATCTTATATGTTTCCCACACCCTGTACATACAGATTGCCCACATTAAAAATCATCCTACCTGCATCTACTGCATGTTATGAGCCTTTAAACATCCAAGATGGCGGCTTATGGAAGCTGCCATCTTATCAGGCAGCCTGCAAACAGGAAGTGCCTCCTGACTGTGCTGCTCTGCATTCTGGGATTGCTGACCGTTACCTGACCCCAGCTCTGCTCTGTCTGAGCAAAGGACAGCTATAACCCGCCCCCCTGTACCTTATCCCACTCTCCTCTCCTCAGTAAGTGTGATGCTTCTGAGTCAAGATGGTGGCGCCCGTATCCTAAAGTCCTTAACAGAGTTACAGCCCAGTGGGGGGAAAGAATAATAAGTAAGTGACTAAAAACGTAAAATATATTCATTTTAGATGATGGGGAATCATTTTTTAAGGGTTTGAGCTTTTCAACAAATCATGGTGAAGGTCCGGTTTAAATAGACAGCATATATATCATGTGCATATACTAAAATGAATAAAGTGCCCTCAATAGTGCAAAGTGCTAAAGTGCCTAAGTGCAGACATGCATTAACCTATAAAGTGCCACTACTTATGTCCAAAACGTCAGCAATACACATCAGGAACCCAATATGAATTCATGCAATCAATATACCCAAATGTAATTGTAGTAGTCAGCCCAGTTCCTCCCCACTTACCTTCTCACCTACGCGCTTCGTGGACCTGTACCACTTCACAAGGGTAGAAGCCGGAAACAGCTTCACACCACAACACTTTGCAGCGTGCCGGTGTCTTTTATAAGCAGCACTAGAATTAAGGTAGGACTAAGGGGGTGATGTAACCCCGAAACGCGTAACCTTATTGCTGGGGATGCTATGGATACACACTCTGCACGGGATATGTATGAATGTAAAAGTTATAATTAAATGTTACGTTTTATTTTACCTGAAGAGCTGGACCTGCAACATACAATTGAATCCTAGACTTACAGAGGTCTGTCCGTGCTCCTAGGGATCACATACCAGGGGATTTGCTTTGAGCTGTCTGAATTTCTTTTGGGGACAACCCACACTTACCACCCTGGGGAACCCTAGATCCAGGCAGTTCCTATTTAACATTGTCTCCACTTTTAATAAGAGAGTGCACCGTTCCTTCTTTCGTCTTTTCCTTGGTAAAAATAAAAAGGACAGTGGGAGACTCCCCTAAAAAATCTGTATTTATGTGTATGTAGGCACTGCCCCTCCAACCTATATATACACGGGGCGCCCGGCTAACCTCTGCTCATAAATTACAACCCACACAAATTCCAACGACTGGTTAATTGCTGGGCTGGCCAATAACATACTGACATATATAGCCAAAAGACTCACTTTTAATAGTAGAAAAAAATGGCACAAAGTGCATATGACAGACAAGACTTAGTAACACACACTAATTTAAAATCGCAATTGCGCTGAAACACATATACATATGAATGGAGGCCCCTGCCAGGCCGACCTGGACTCCACACTCTCACCAGCGGACACTCAGCTCACACCAAAAAAATGCTGGCCAGCATATAGTACAGGGACAAAAAATCTATCCTCTATAGGAGCAAAAAGTTTGGCGCATATCAAGGTCATAGACACCGGGAAGCCAGGCTTATGATACTGTCCACCAGGTACATGTTGTAAATATTTGTGACAGAATATTATGCTGGTTAAATAGATGCTCAAAACATGGAGCACTTAGAAGGCAGTCTTATACTACTGTCCAACATGTGCAAGTTGTGAATATTTGTGGCGGAATATTATGCTGGTTTGGTGGAGGCTCAATACATGGAGCACTTAGAGGCAGTCTTACTCACACGGGCACATGGATTTCATAATGCTTATAAGCGCCATAGACCTTCCACGTAGAATTCATACCCACAATGGGATTCAGGTGTTGTCTGCCAGACAAGAGTGCAGGTACTTATATCAAGCCACTCTAAGATAGGTATACTGGCGCTCTCTGTAAGGGCCGGAATACTGACACGGACCAATGCAGGTATTCAAAGCACATCCCCGTCATGCCTCCATAAAGGGCACCTCACGCCATCATAAGTATGCCATAAAGCGTTGCCGCCAACAATCTCACCACTCGTAGTTTGCCCGTTCCTTCCCGCCAGTAGTGTGTCCAAACTGAAAGCTACTTGCAGACGCGGCCATACTGTAAGCGAGCGCGCATGGTGGGTGTGGTCAGGGGCCCCAACCGACAGCTGTTTCGCTCCTGCTCGGGAGCTTCGTCAGGGTGGGAGGGGCTGGCTCTGTTGAGTCGTCTTTATAGGCGGATCCCAATGAAGCAAAGACCAATCACTTCCCTGCGCTCGCAGCTGCGCAGTGTTCAGGCCAAGATATTTACTTCTCGCAGCTCACATTCCAGCTTGCCTCACGTGACTTTGCATTACTTCCTTCGATCTGCGCCTGCGTGGTCCACTCGTATACACTGCCCGCAGCTCGCGCATGCGCAGTAAGTTTCACCTCGCCGCCAGCAGCTTACACACTATATTTAACTCTTTCAGTGTTAGCCGGCAGCCAGGAGTATCCACAAATGCACTTCTTAATGTCCGCAGTGCGTTAGCACTTTCAACTCATACGCCAATTTGATGACCTCCCTAGTCTATTGAATGTATATACAATTCTATTGGGTTATTGGTATTAAAACTAACACAACATCACGCATCCAGCAACCAACATGAACAGCTTAGCCTAGATATACATAGAGAAAGACAGACAGACTTGGTGCAGCCAAAGAAAAGCGAGAGCTCACTGGGTTTAATGGTAAATGAAAGCTCCCCTTGTAGTGCCCGAGGGGCTGCACAGAGGTTTGGGTGGCAACAGCATAGTCAGCAGCAATAGATTCGGCAACTGGTAGTAAGGAAAAGGCCCCGACTCTTTTTAGATTCATGTTCCATTCCACGAGGGCAGTGGTGCATGATCGGTTCCAGCCCATATGTTGGGGTTGCTTTGGGGCATCCCTTTAGTGACTGTTTTCAAGTATTGAGAGAGAGCGGGAGGGTGCTATTATACAGCTCCCTATGGGGGAGGAAATGGCAAGCTGCTCTGAGAATTAGAAACAACAAAAAACTGAAGTAATGCACAGCTAATCAGATATATACCGTATATACTCGAGTATAAGCTGAGTTTTTCAGCCCACTTTTTGGGCTGAAAAAAGCCGCCTCGGCTTATACTCGAGTCAGTGCCGAAATGGAGGAGAAAAAGGGGCCCATTCATTTCCCGCCCCCGTGCCGGCTCCCGCACTCACCTTCTCACTTGCAGCTGTTCCTCCGCTGCCGCCCGCACCTCATGTGCCGTCGACGGGATGCCGCTCAGCGTCTCCGGGGGGGGGCCTCCCTCGGGCCGGCCTGGACGGTGGCAGGAAAGGGTAAACGGGTTCAGCTTGGTTTTGGTCTGCTTTAATATATACTCCCCAGAGATGTGTCATAGTCCTTGTAATCCAAAAGGCCTATGTCAGAACAGAACCGATCGGGCAGGACGCGCAGCGACGGAGGGCAGGGCACGCCGGCCGGGGGCGGTGACGCGCACGTTGTGGGCCGGCTCCCGCACTCACCCTCTCACCTGCAGCTGTTCCTCCGCTGATGCCACGCTGGCCGGGGGGCGGTGACGCGCACGTTGTGGGCCGGCTCCCGCACTCACCCTCTCACTTGCAGCTGTTCCTCCGCTGACGCCACGCTGGCCGGGGGCGGTGACGCGCACGTTGTGGGCCGGCTCCCGCACTCACCCTCTCACTTGCAGCTATTTCTCCGCTGACGCCACGCTGGCCGGGGGCGGTGACGCGCACGTTGTGGGCCGGCTCCCGCACTCACCCTCTCACCTGCAGCTGTTCCTCCGCTGACGCCACGCTGGCCGGGGGCGGTGACGCGCACGTTGTGGGCCGGCTCCCGCACTCACCCTCTCACTTGCAGCTGTTCCTCCGCTGACGCCACGCTGGCCGGGGGCGGTGACGCGCACGTTGTGGGCCGGCTCCCGCACTCACCCTCTCACTTGCAGCTGTTCCTCCGCTGACGCCACGCTGGCCGGGGGCGATGACGCGCACGTTGTGGGCCGGCTCCCGCACTCACCCTCTCACTTGCAGCTGTTCCTCCGCTGACGCCACGCTGGCCGGGCGCGGTGCCGCGCACGTTGTGGGCCGGCTCCCGCACTCACCCTCTCACTTGCAGCTGTTCCTCCGTTGACGCCACGCTGGCCGGGGGCGGTGACGCGCACGTTGGGGACCGGCTCCCGCCATCACCCTCTCACTTGCAGCTGTTCCTCCGCTGACGCCACGCTGGCCGGGGGCGGTGACGCGCACGTTCTGGGCCGGCTCCCGCACTCACCCTCTCACCTGCAGCTGTTCCTCCGCTGACGCCACGCCGGCCGGGGGCGGTGACGCGCACGTTGTGGGCCGGCTCCCGCACTCACCCTCTCACCTGCAGCTGTTCCTCCGCTGACGCCACGCTGGCCGGAGGCGGTGACGCGCACGTTCTGGGCCGGCTCCCGCACTCACCCTCTCACTTGCAGCTGTTCCTCCGCTGACGCCACGCTGGCCGGGGGGCGGTGACGCGCACGTTCTGGGCCGGCTCCCGCACTCACCCTCTCACCTGCAGCTGTTCCTCCGCTGACGCCACGCCGGCCGGGGGCGGTGACGCGCACGTTGTGGGCCGGCTCCCGCACTCACCCTCTCACTTGCAGCTGTTCCTCCGCTGACGCCACGCCGGCCGGGGGCGGTGACGCGCACGTTGTGGGCCGGCTCCCGCACTCACCCTCTCACTTGCAGCTGTTCCTCCGCTGACGCCGCGCTGGCCGGGGGCGGTGACGCGCACGTTGTGGGCCGGCTCCCGCACTCACCCTCTCACTTGCAGCTGTTCCTCCGCTGACGCCACGCCGGCCGGGGGCGGTGACGCGCACGTTGTGGGCCGGCTCCCGCACTCACCCTCTCACTTGCAGCTGTTCCTCTGCTGACGCCACGCTGGCCGGGGGCGGTGACGCGCACGTTGTGGGCCGGCTCCCGCACTCACCTCACTTGCAGCTGTTCCTCCGCTGACGCCACGCTGGCCGGGGGCGGTGACGCGCACGTTGTGGGCCGGCTCCCGCACTCACCCTCTCACTTGCAGCTGACGCCACGCTGGCCGGGGGCGGTGACGCGCACGTTGTGGGCCGGCTCCCACACTCACCCTCTCACTTGCAGCTGTTCCTCCGCTGACGCCACGCTGGCCGGGGGCGGTGACGCGCACGTTCTGGGCCGGCTCCCGCACTCACCCTCTCACTTGCAGCTGTTCCTCCGCTGACGCCGCGCTGGCCGGGGGCGGTGACGCGCACGTTGTGGGCCGGCTCCCGCACTCACCCTCTCACTTGCAGCTGTTCCTCCGCTGCCATCGTCGGGATGCCGCTCAGCGTCTCCGGGGGGGCCTCCCTCGGGCCGGCTTCTACGGACGAGAGGTAAGTGTGTATACCGTATATACTCGAGTATAAGCTGAAAAAAAGCCGCCTAGGCTTATACTCGAGTCAATAACTTGTTCCATTTTTTTATGGTAAAATTAGGTGCCTCGGCTTATATTCGGGTCGGCCTATACTCGAGTATATACGGTATATGGGTGCAGGCCTCAAAGGCACCCAGGTACACAGTACCACCTTATGAACGCACAAAAATAGTGAGCTAACCAGCACAAGCTCAAACAAAGCACCCTATAAATGAGGCCGCACAAACCAGAATGAATATAAAATAATTTGTATATTTAATGTCAAATGAGTACCATTACAATGAAAACAAAACTATACAAACACACAAAAACAGACCATTTTAACAAACACGAAAGACAACACCCTCTGGCGGCAAACCTTGTTATGACTCTTATTGTAACCGTATATACTCGAGTATAGGCCGACCCGAATATAAGCCGAGGCACCTAATTTTACCACAAAAAACTGGAAAAAGTTATTGACTCGAGTATAAGCCGAGGGTGTTGGAGGGTAGCGGAGGATGCAGCCGCCAGCGCACTCCGATCCACTAGCCTTAGACGAGCTATTAGACGGAGGGGCAGGAGCGGACCTGAGCGTGCCGACTGAACCAGAGGCATTAGCCCCAGCCTGTGCCTGTCCCAATGGGCAATGCCCCAGCTATTCTACAAAACTGCCAGCCACAGTCATGGCATTAGCCCCAGTTTGTGCCCTGTCCCAATGGCCAATGCCCCTGTCATTCCAGAATTAAACACTCCAGTCATGGCATTAGCCCCAGTTTGTGCCCTGTCCCAATGGCCAATGCCCCTGTCATTCCAGAATTAAACACTGCCAGTCATGGCATTAGCCCCAGTTTGTGCCCTGTCCCAATGGCCAATGCCCCTGTCATTCCAGAATTAAACACTCCAGTCATGGCATTAGCCCCAGTTTGTGCCCTGTCCCAATGGCCAATGCCCCTGTCATTCCAGAATTAAACACTGCCAGTCATGGCATTAGCCCCAGTTTGTGCCCTGTCCCAATGGCCAATGCCCCTGTCATTCCAGAATTAAACACTCCAGTCATGGCATTAGCCCCAGTTTGTGCCCTGTCCCAATGGCCAATGCCCCTGTCATTCCAGAATTAAACACTGCCAGTCATGGCATTAGCCCCAGTTTGTGCCCTGTCCCAATGGCCAATGCCCCTGTCATTCCAGAATTAAACACTCCAGTCATGGCATTAGCCCCAGTTTGTGCCCTGTCCCAATGGCCAATGCCCCTGTCATTCCAGAATTAAACACTGCCAGTCATGGCATTAGCCCCAGTTTGTGCCCTGTCCCATTGGGAATGCCCCTGTCATTCCAGAATTAAACACTGCCAGTCATGGCATTAGCCCCAGTTTGTGCCCTGTCCCAAAGGCCAATGCCCCTGTCATTCCAGAATTAAACACTGCCAGTCATGGCATTAGCCCCAGTTTGTGCCCTGTCCCAATGGCCAATGCCCCTGTCATTCCAGAATTAAACACTGCCAGTCATGGCATTAGCCCCAGTTTGTGCCCTGTCCCAATGGCCAATGCCCCTGTCATTCCAGAATTAAACACTGCCAGTCATGGCATTAGCCCCAGTCTGTGCCTGTCCCATTGGGAATGCCCCTGTCATTCCAGAATTAAACACTCCAGTCATGGTATTAGCCCCAGTTTGTGCCCTGTCCCAATGGGAATGCCCCTGTCATTCCAGAATTAAACACTGCCAGTCATGGCATTAGCCCCAGTCTGTGCCTGTCCCATTGGGAATGCCCCTGTCATTCCAGAATTAAACACTCCAGTCATGGCAGTAGCCCCAGTTTGTGCCCTGTCCCATTGGGAATGCCCCTGTCATTCCAGAATTAAACACTGCCAGTCATGGCATTAGCCCCAGTCTGTGCCTGTCACATTGGGAATGCCCCTGTCATTCCAGAATTAAACACTCCAGTCATGGCATTAGCCCCAGTTTGTGCCCTGTCCCATTGGGAATGCCCCTGTCATTCCAGAATTAAACACTCCAGTCATGGTATTAGCCCCAGTTTGTGCCCTGTCCCAATGGCCAATGCCCCTGTCATTCCAGAATTAAACACTCCAGTCATGGCATTAGCCCCAGCCTGTGCCCTGTCCCATTGGGAATGCCCCTGTCATTCCAGAATTAAACACTGCCAGTCATGGCATTAGCCCCAGTTTGTGCCCTGTCCCAATGGCCAATGCCCCTGTCATTCCAGAATTAAACACTCCAGTCATGGCATTAGCCCCAGTCTGTGCCCTGTCCCAATGGCCAATGCCCCTGTCATTCCAGAATTAAACACTCCAGTCATGGCATTAGCCCCAGTCTGTGCCCTGTCCCAATGGCCAATGCCCCTGTCATTCCAGAATTAAACACTCCAGTCATGGCATTAGCCCCAGCCTGTGCCTGTCCCATTGGGAATGCCCCTGTCATTCCAGAATTAAACACTCCAGTCATGGCATTAGCCCCAGTTTGTGCCCTGTCCCATTGGGAATGCCCCTGTCATTCCAGAATTAAACACTGCCAGTCATAGCATTAGCCCCAGTTTGTGCCCTGTCCCAATGGCCAATGCCCCTGTCATTCCAGAATTAAACACTGCCAGTCATGGCATTAGCCCCAGTCTGTGCCCTGTCCCAATGGCCAATGCCCCTGTCATTCCAGAATTAAACACTCCAGTCATGGCATTAGCCCCAGTCTGTGCCCTGTCCCAATGGCCAATGCCCCTGTCATTCCAGAATTAAACACTCCAGTCATGGCATTAGCCCCAGTTTGTGCCCTGTCCCAATGGCCAATGCCCCTGTCATTCCAGAATTAAACACTGCCAGTCATGGCATTAGCCCCAGTCTGTGCCTGTCCCATTGGGAATGCCCCTGTCATTCCAGAATTAAACACTCCAGTCATGGTATTAGGCCCAGTTTGTGCCCTGTCCCATTGGGAATGCCCCTGTCATTCCAGAATTAAACACTCCAGTCATGGCATTAGCCCCAGTTTGTGCCCTGTCCCAATGGCCAATGCCCCTGTCATTCCAGAATTAAACACTGCCAGTCATGGCATTAGCCCCAGTTTGTGCCCTGTCCCAATGGCCAATGCCCCTGTCATTCCAGAATTAAACACTCCAGTCATGGCATTAGCCCCAGTCTGTGCCCTGTCCCATTGGGAATGCCCCTGTCATTCCAGAATTAAACACTCCAGTCATGGCATTAGCCCCAGTTTGTGCCCTGTCCCATTGGGAATGCCCCTGTCATTCCAGAATTAAACACTCCAGTCATGGCATTAGCCCCAGTCTGTGCCCTGTCCCAATGGCCAATGCCCCTGTCATTCCAGAATTAAACACTGCCAGTCATGGCATTAGCCCCAGTCTGTGCCTGTCCCATTGGGAATGCCCCTGTCATTCCAGAATTAAACACTCCAGTCATGGTATTAGGCCCAGTTTGTGCCCTGTCCCATTGGGAATGCCCCTGTCATTCCAGAATTAAACACTCCAGTCATGGCATTAGCCCCAGTTTGTGCCCTGTCCCAATGGCCAATGCCCCTGTCATTCCAGAATTAAACACTGCCAGTCATGGCATTAGCCCCAGTTTGTGCCCTGTCCCAATGGCCAATGCCCCTGTCATTCCAGAATTAAACACTCCAGTCATGGCATTAGCCCCAGTCTGTGCCCTGTCCCATTGGGAATGCCCCTGTCATTCCAGAATTAAACACTCCAGTCATGGCATTAGCCCCAGTTTGTGCCCTGTCCCATTGGGAATGCCCCTGTCATTCCAGAATTAAACACTCCAGTCATGGCATTAGCCCCAGTCTGTGCCCTGTCCCAATGGCCAATGCCCCTGCCATTGTAAAATAAAACAATGTGGTCATGGCCACAGCAATGACCCCCCAGTATAGTGTCACCCCCTCACACAGCCGCTGGCAGCCTGCCCTCCCGATGCCCAGTCATATTGGAATGGCAGCCTGTGACGGGCATGATGCTGCCAATGAGCAGTGCGAGGGAAGCAGCTGCCAATATTACCTGGGCTGGAGCGGGCATGGTCACACGCACACATGGACACTGCAGCCGCCACCCTGTCCTCGTGACTGCAGCACGAGGACCCCCCCCCCTTACCTGTTGTTGCGCGCTGGCCACCTCCGTTCCCTCTGCCTCCGCCGCCGCCTCCTCCTCCGCCGCTGCCTCCTCCTCCTCCGCCACCTCCTCCTCCGCCTCCTCCGCCGCCTCCTCCTCCTCCGCCGCCTCCGCCTCCTCCTCCGCCGCCGCCTTCTCCTCCGCCGCCTCCTCCTCCGCCGCCGCCTTCTCCTCCTCCGCCTCCTCCTCCGCTGCCGCCTTCTCCTCCTCCTTCTTCTCCTCCTCCGCCGCCGCCTCCTCCTCCGCCGCCGCCTTCTCCTCCTCCTCCTTCTCCTCCTCCGCCGCCTCCTCCTCCTTCTCCTCCTCCGCCGCCGCCTCCTCCTCCTTCTCCTCCTCCGCCGCCGCCTTCTCCTCCGCCGCCTCCGCCTCCTCCTCCGCCGCCGCCTTTTCCTCCTCCTCCTTCTCCTCCGCCGCCGCCTTCTCCTCCTGCTCCTTCTCCTCCGCCGCCGCCTTCTCCTCCTCCTCCTTCTCCTCCGCCGCCGCCTCCTCCTCCTTCTCCTCCGCCGCCGCCTTCTCCTCCTCCTTCTCCTCCGCCGCCTCCTCCTCCTCCGCCGCCTCCTCCTCCGCCTCCTCCTCCGCCGCCTCCTCCTCCTTCTCCTCCTCCGCCGCCTCCTCCTCCGCCTCCTCCTCCGCCGCCTCCTCCTCCTTCTCCTCCTCCGCCGCCGCCTCCTCCTCCTTCTCCTCCTCCGCCGCCTCCGCCTCCTCCTCCGCCGCCGCCTTCTCCTCCTCCTCCTTCTCCTCCGCCGCCGCCTTCTCCTCCTGCTCCTTCTCCTCCGCCGCCGCCTTCTCCTCCTCCTCCTTCTCCTCCGCCGCCACCTTCTCCTCCTTCTCCTCCGCCGCCGCCTTCTCCTCCTCCTCCTTCTCCTCCGCCGCCGCCTTCTCCTCCTCCTTCTCCTCCGCCGCCTCCTCCTCCTCCGCCGCCTCCTCCTCCGCCTCCTCCTCCGCCGCCTCCTCCTCCTTCTCCGCCGCCGCCTCCTCCTCCTTCTCCTCCTCCGCCGCCTCCGCCTCCTCCTCCGCCGCCGCCTTCTCCTCCTCCTCCTTCTCCTCCTCCGCCGCCGCCTCCTCCTCCTTCTCCTCCTCCGCCGCCTCCTCCTCCTTCTCCTCCTCCGCCGCCTCCGCCTCCTCCTCCGCCGCCGCCTCCTCCTCCTTCTCCTCCTCCGCCGCCTCCGCCTCCTCCTCCGCCGCCGCCTTCTCCTCCTCCTCCTTCTCCTCCGCCGCCGCCTTCTCCTCCTGCTCCTTCTCCTCCGCCGCCGCCTTCTCCTCCTCCTCCTTCTCCTCCGCCGCCGCCTTCTCCTCCTCCTCCTTCTCCTCCGCCGCCGCCTCCTCCTCCTTCTCCTCCGCCGCCGCCTTCTCCTCCTCCTCCTTCTCCTCCGCCGCCGCCTCCTCCTCCTTCTCCTCCTCCTCCGCCTCCTCCTCCGCCGCCTCCTCCTCCTTCTCCTCCGCCGCCGCCTTCTCCTCCTCCTCCTTCTCCTCCGCCGCCTTCTCCTCCTCCTCCTTCTCCTCCGCCGCCTTCTCCTCCTCCTCCTTCTCCTCCGCCGCCGCCTTCTCCTCCTCCTCCTTCTCCTCCGCCGCCTCCTCCTCCTCCGCCGCCTCCTCCTCCTCCTCCGCCTCCTCCTCCGCCGCCTTCTCCTCCTCCTCCTTCTCCTCCGCCGCCTCCTCCTCCTCCTCCTCCTCCGCCGCCGCCTCCTCCTCCTCCTCCTTCTCCTCCGCCGCCGCCTTCTCCTCCTCCTCCGCCGCCGCCTTCTCCTCCTCCTCCGCCGCCGCCTCCTCCTCCGCCTCCTCCTCCGCCTCCTCCTCCGCCGCCTCCTCCTCCTCCTCCGCCGCCTCCTCCTCCTCCGCCGCCTCCTCCGCCGCCGCCGCCACTCTCACAAAGGCGCAGGCACTTCCTGGTTGTTGCGCACCGTTTGGTGGGCGGGCCCCATGTGGTCGCCGTCCAATAGAAACAATGGATGCCTCCCACCAACCTGCGCGCAACAGCCAGTAAGTGTCAGTGTGTGTGAGAGCACTGACTCGAGTATACGCCGAGGCGGCTTTTTTCAGCCCAAAGAGTGGGCTGAAAAACTCTGCTTATACTCGAGTATATACGGTACTGCCTGTCTAATAGATATGTATGTATATAATTAATAAATAGGAACAACTTCAATACATGATATATGACCAATTCATAATAATGGATAAATGAATACAATGATATACCTAGTGATTAAAATAAAGTGTATATACAGAAGAAAAAGAAAAGGAGAAACTTTAATAACCACAAGACTCCACACGAATCAAAACATCTTATGTAAGTGTATAAAAACCGGTTCACAAGTGACCCAATATTTAAACTGGACCTTCAGTGTGATTTAATGAAAAGCCCAAACTCTTAAAAAACGGTTCCCCAGCATCTAAAATGAATATATTTTACGTGTTTAATCACTAACTTATTATTCCTTCCCCCACTGGGCTGCAACTCTGTTCAGGAATTTAGGATACGTGCACCGCCATCTTGACTCAGAAGCATCACACTTACTGAGGAGAGGAAAGTGGGATAAGGTACAGGGGGGCAGGTTATAGCTGTGCTTTGCTCAGACAGAGCAGAGCTGGGGTCAGGTAAAGGTCAGCAGTCCCAGAATGCAGAGCAGCACAGTCAGGAGGCACTTCCTGTTTGCAGGCTGCCTGATAAGATGGCGGCTTTCATAAGCCGCCATCTTGGATGTTTAAAGGCTCATAACATGCAGTAGATGCAGGTAGGATGATTTTTAATGTGAGCAATCTGTATGTACAGGGGGGAAACATATAAGATAGGCTCTTATTCAGGGTGAAGGTCCGGATTAATGTGAGCAATCTGTATGTACAGGGTGTGGGAAACATATAAGATAGGCTCTTATTCAGGGTGAGGGTCTGGATTAATGTGGGCAATCTGTATGTACAGGGTGTGGGAAACATATAAGATAGGCTCTTATTCAGAGTGAAGGTCTGGATTAATGTGGGCAATCTGTATGTACAGGGTGTGGGAAACATATAAGATAGGCTCTTATTCAGGGTGAAGGTCTGGATTAATGTGGGCAATCTGTATGTACAGGGTGTGGGAAACATATAAGATAGGCTGTTATTCAGGGTGAAGGTCTGGATTAATGTGGGCAATCTGTATGTACAGGGTGTGGGAAACATATAATATAGACTCTTATTCAGAGTGAAGGTCCGGATTAATGTGGACAATCTGTATGTACAGGGTGTGGGAAACATATAAGATAGACTCTTATTCAGAGTGAAGGTCCGGATTAATGTGGACAATCTGTATGTACAGGGTGTGGGAAACATATAAGATAGGCTCTTATTCAGGGTGAAGGTCCGGAATAATGTGAGCAATCTGTATGTACAGGGTGTGGGAAACATATAAGATAGGCTCTTATTCAGAGTGAAGGTCTGGATTAATGTGGGCAATCTGTATGTACAGGGTGGGGGAAACATATAAGATAGGCTCTTATTCAGAGTGAAGGTCCGGATTAATGTGAGCAATCTGTATGTATAGGGTGTGGGAAACATATAAGATAGGCTCTTATTCAGGGTGAAGGTCCGGATTAATGTGGACAATCTGTATGTACAGGGTGTGAGAAACATATAAGATAGACTCTTATTCAGGGTGAAGGTCCGGATTAATGTGAGCAATCTGTATGTACAGGGTGGGGGAAACATACAAGATAGGCTCTTATTCAGGGTGAAGGTCCGGATTAATGTGGGCAATCTGTATGTACAGGGTGTGAGAAACATATAAGATAGACTCTTATTCAGGGTGAAGGTCCGGATTAATGTGGACAATGTGTATGTACAGGGTGTGGGAAACATATAAGATAGACTCTTATTCAGAGTGAAGGTCCGGATTAATGTGGACAATCTGTATGTACAGGGTGGGGGAAACATACAAGATAGGCTCTTATTCAGGGTGAAGGTCCGGATTAATGTGGGCAATCTGTATGTACAGGGTGTGAGAAACATATAAGATAGGCTCTTATTCAGGGTGAAGGTCCGGATTAATGTGAGCAATCTGTATGTACAGGGTGGGGGAAACATACAAGATAGGCTCTTATTCAGGGTGAAGGTCCGGATTAATGTGGGCAATCTGTATGTACAGGGTGTGAGAAACATATAAGATAGGCTCTTATTCAGGGTGAAGGTCCGGATTAATGTGGGCAATCTGTATGTACAGGGTGTGGGAAACATATAAGATAGACTCTTATTCAGAGTGAAGGTCCGGATTAATGTGAGCAATCTGTATGTATAGGGTGTGGGAAACATATAAGATAGGCTCTTATTCAGGGTGAAGGTCCGGATTAATGTGGACAATCTGTATGTACAGGGTGTGGGAAACATATAAGATAGACTCTTATTCAGAGTGAAGGTCCGGATTAATGTGAGCAATCTGTATGTATAGGGTGTGGGAAACATATAAGATAGGCTCTTATTCAGGGTGAAGGTCCGGATTAATGTGGACAATCTGTATGTACAGGGTGTGAGAAACATATAAGATAGACTCTTATTCAGGGTGAAGGTCCGGATTAATGTGAGCAATCTGTATGTACAGGGTGGGGGAAACATACAAGATAGGCTCTTATTCAGGGTGAAGGTCCGGATTAATGTGGGCAATCTGTATGTACAGGGTGTGAGAAACATATAAGATAGACTCTTATTCAGGGTGAAGGTCCGGATTAATGTGGACAATGTGTATGTACAGGGTGTGGGAAACATATAAGATAGACTCTTATTCAGAGTGAAGGTCCGGATTAATGTGGACAATCTGTATGTACAGGGTGTGGGAAACATATAAGATAGATTCTTATTCAGGGTGAAGGTCCGGATTAATGTGGACAATCTGTATGTACAGGGTGGGGGAAACATACAAGATAGGCTCTTATTCAGGGTGAAGGTCCGGATTAATGTGGGCAATCTGTATGTACAGGGTGTGAGAAACATATAAGATAGGCTCTTATTCAGGGTGAAGGTCCGGATTAATGTGAGCAATCTGTATGTACAGGGTGGGGGAAACATACAAGATAGGCTCTTATTCAGGGTGAAGGTCCGGATTAATGTGGGCAATCTGTATGTACAGGGTGTGAGAAACATATAAGATAGGCTCTTATTCAGGGTGAAGGTCCGGATTAATGTGGGCAATCTGTATGTACAGGGTGTGGGAAACATATAAGATAGACTCTTATTCAGGGTGAAGGTCCGGATTAATGTGGACAATCTGTATGTACAGGGTGTGGGAAACATATAAGATAGACTCTTATTCAGAGTGAAGGTCCGGATTAATGTGGACAATCTGTATGTACAGGGTGTGGGAAACATATAAGATAGACTCTTATTCAGGGTGAAGGTCCGGATTAATGTGGACAATCTGTATGTACAGGGTGTGGGAAACATATAAGATAGACTCTTATTCAGGGTGAAGGTCCGGATTAATGTGGACAATCTGTATGTACAGGGTGAGGGAAACATATAAGATAGACTCTTATTCAGGGTGAAGGTCCGGATTAATGTGGGCAATCTGTATGTACAGGGTGTGGGAAACATATAAGATAGGCTCTTATTCAGAGTGAAGGTCCGGATTAATGTGGGCAATCTGTATGTACAGGGTGTGGGAAACATATAAGATAGGCTCTTATTCAGGGTGAAGGTCCGGATTAATGTGGACAATCTGTATGTACAGGGTGTGGGAAACATATAAGATAGGCTCTTATTCAGAGTGAAGGTCCGGATTAATGTGGACAATCTGTATGTACAGGGTGTGGGAAACATATAAGATAGGCTCTTATTCAGAGTGAAGATCCGGATTAATGTGGGCAATCTGTATGTACAGGGTGTGGGAAACATATAAGATAGGCTCTTATTCAGGGTGAAGGTCCGGATTAATGTGGACAATCTGTATGTACAGGGTGTGGGAAACATATAAGATAGACTCTTATTCAGGGTGAAGGTCCGGATTAATGTGGACAATCTGTATGTACAGGGTGTGGGAAACATATAAGATAGACTCTTATTCAGGGTGAAGGTCCGGAATAATGTGAGCAATCTGTATGTACAGGGTGTGGGAAACATATAAGATAGGCTCTTATTCAGAGTGAAGGTCTGGATTAATGTGGGCAATCTGTATGTACAGGGTGGGGGAAACATATAAGATAGACACTTATTCAGAGTGAAGGTTCGGATTAATGTGAGCAATCTGTATGTATAGGGTGTGGGAAACATATAAGATAGGCTCTTATTCAGGGTGAAGGTCCGGATTAATGTGGACAATCTGTATGTACAGGGTGTGGGAAACATATACGATAGGCTCTTATTCAGGGTGAGGGTCCGGATTAATGTGGGCAATCTGTATGTACAGGGTGGGGGAAACATATAAGATAGGCTCTTATTCAGAGTGAAGGTCCGGATTAATGTGAGCAATCTGTATGTATAGGGTGTGGGAAACATATAAGATAGGCTCTTATTCAGGGTGAAGGTCCGGATTAATGTGGACAATCTGTATGTACAGGGTGGGGGAAACATATAAGATAGGCTCTTATTCAGAGTGAAGGTCCGGATTAATGTGAGCAATCTGTATGTATAGGGTGTGGGAAACATATAAGATAGGCTCTTATTCAGGGTGAAGGTCCGGATTAATGTGGACAATCTGTATGTACAGGGTGTGGGAAACATATAAGATAGACTCTTATTCAGGGTGAAGGTCCGGAATAATGTGAGCAATCTGTATGTACAGGGTGTGGGAAACATATAAGATAGGCTCTTATTCAGAGTGAAGGTCTGGATTAATGTGGGCAATCTGTATGTACAGGGTGGGGGAAACATATAAGATAGACACTTATTCAGAGTGAAGGTTCGGATTAATGTGAGCAATCTGTATGTATAGGGTGTGGGAAACATATAAGATAGGCTCTTATTCAGGGTGAAGGTCCGGATTAATGTGGACAATCTGTATGTACAGGGTGTGGGAAACATATACGATAGGCTCTTATTCAGGGTGAGGGTCCGGATTAATGTGGGCAATCTGTATGTACAGGGTGGGGGAAACATATAAGATAGGCTCTTATTCAGAGTGAAGGTCCGGATTAATGTGAGCAATCTGTATGTATAGGGTGTGGGAAACATATAAGATAGGCTCTTATTCAGGGTGAAGGTCCGGATTAATGTGGACAATCTGTATGTACAGGGTGGGGGAAACATATAAGATAGGCTCTTATTCAGAGTGAAGGTCCGGATTAATGTGGACAATCTGTATGTACAGGGTGTGGGAAACATATAAGATAGACTCTTATTCAGAGTGAAGGTCCGGATTAATGTGGACAATCTGTATGTACAGGGTGAGGGAAACATATAAGATAGACTCTTATTCAGAGTGAAGGTCCGCTTTAACAAGGGAAAGTGCAATGTGCTATAGACTATCTGGACAAAACGGACCAATCTGTGCAAATATATCATATGTAAGTAATCCTACTGATAGCACTAATCCTAATCCCGTTTAAGAGTATATAAGATGAAAACCAGGCATAAGTAAGTATATATCATATCACCATAATGAAGTCTCAGGTGCCACCGAGGGGTAGTATCAGCATCGACACGTTGCGTGGGCGTAGCCCCGCCCACTTCCTCAGTGTGACAGACTCTCTGCCCCTTTGGACTTTACACAGGTTCATTACTTTTTCTTAAGCATGTTACAGACTGCCAGTGTATTGATTGATTACGTTATTCATTGTTCTGACTGCCATTGTATTGATTGCTTACGTTATTCATTGTTCTGACTGCCATTGTATTGATTGCTTACGTTATTCATTGTTCTGACTGCCATTGTATTGATTGCTTACGTTATTCATTGTTCTGACTGCCATTGTATTGATTGATTACGTTATTCATTATTCTGACTGCCATTGTATTGATTGCTTACGTTATTCATTGTTCTGACTGCCATTGTATTGATTGCTTACGTTATTCATTGTTCTGACTGCCATTGTATTGATTGCTTACGTTATTCATTGTTCTGACTGCCATTGTATTGATTGATTACGTTATTCATTGTTCTGACTGCCATTGTATTGATTGCTTACGTTATTCATTGTTCTGACTGCCAGTGTATTGATTGATTACGTTATTCATTGTTCTGATTGCCATTGTATTGATTGATTACGTTATTCATTGTTCTGACTGCCATTGTATTGATTGATTACGTTATTCATTGTTCTGACTGCCAGTGTATTGATTGATTACGTTATTCATTGTTCTGACTGCCATTGTATTGATTGATTACGTTATTCATTGTTCTGACTGCCATTGTATTGATTGATTACGTTATTCATTGTTCTGACTGCCAGTGTATTGATTGATTACGTTATTCATTGTTCTGACTGCCATTGTATTGATTGATTACGTTATTCATTGTTCTGACTGCCAGTGTATTGATTGATTACGTTATTCATTGTTCTGACTGCCAGTGTATTGATTGATTACGTTATTCATTGTTCTGACTGCCATTGTATTGATTGATTACGTTATTCATTGTTCTGACTGCCATTGTATTGATTGATTACGTTATTCATTGTTCTGACTGCCATTGTATTGATTGATTACGTCACAGACAATGGCATTGTTCTGATTGAGTGTATTACAGACGTCTCTATTGTGTTGCTGATTGCGTCACCGGCAGAGTTGAGGGATTGTGTGCCCTGCTGCTATTGGTCGGTGTGTGTGTCATGCAATGGAGACTTGTGTATATAAGGCCTAGAGTGGCACTAATAAAAAACACTTCACCTTCACCCTCAATACTGAAGTTCTGTCTCTTATTGGGGGAAACGCTATATTACAATTCACTAGCCCTTGTAAGGGCTGTTCCTGGTTCCTCACGGACAACTCTGGGATTCCTGCAGCACCTCTTACGATTGGGAAAAGGACGTCTCGGGCGGTGAAGCCCTCCGGCGATAAGGGTTATCGCTACAGTCAGGATGCAAGTAGAGTTACAATAAGAGTCATAACAAGGTTTGCCGCCAGAGGGTGTTGTCTTTCGTGTTTGTTAAAATGGTCTGTTTTTGTGTGTTTGTATAGTTTTGTTTTCATTGTAATGGTACTCATGTGACATTAAATATACAAATTATTTTATATTCATTCTGGTTTGTGCGGCCTCATTTATAGGGTGCTTTGTTTGAGCTTGTGCTGGTTAGCTCACTATTTTTGTGCTCTGAGAATTAAATAGGTAGTCATCAGTCTCATCATCTAAGTATTAAGCACCAAACATGTCTCGCTATGTGGAAGGATAGAGATTTGGTCGCATATATCTGCAGATACATGTGCACCTCCCCGACAAGGCACCTCTGTGTGGTCTCTATAGGGTCGATTCAAAGAAACATGTAACAGCTTTGATTTTGGTGCCGATCATCCTATTTTTCCCGTCCGCTCGTGCGTTCGTATGAACTTGCGAGTGATTCTATAAGCAAATACGTTTCTATCCTAAAATGTCCGTCCGTTCGTATGGCAGTTCGGGAATCAGACCTATGTCAGTTTCCATCCTGAATTTTCCGTTTCATTTCTCAGGTTGCAACATTGGTTTTGCCCTTTTTCCTTTTTTGTCTGGACGTAAATCCTTCTGATCTTGCGGCTGCGCACTACAAACTTACCTCATTAAAGTGCATTCTAAATATTTGGTCTTTTCATTCATTTTGTAGTAACCAACCATTAATGAATGCATTTGCATAAGTAAATCTTACTTTGTTTAATTTTTAGTTAACTTGCATTTTTTACTTGTGGATTTAATTTTAATATTTTGGCTTCAAATGGTACAACTTAAAATTTTGTGTGTGGTTACCCACACCCTCTACATACAGATTGCTCTCAAATATAAAAAAACACCCAGCAACTTCTGCATGTTATGAGTCTAGAAACAGCCAAGATGGCGGGTCAGGTATTCTCGGGCAGCCTGCAAACAGAAAGGGCCTTGTGACTGTGTTGCTCTGCATTCTTTGATTTCTGACCTTTCCGTGCCCCCAGCTCTGCTGTGTCTGTGCAAAATACAGCAGTAACCCACATCCTGCACTTTATCCCGCTCTCCTCTCCTCAGTAAGTGTGATGCATCTGACCAAAGATGTGCTTAAATAATTAAACAAAGCAAAGGTAAACAACTACACCAATAAATGCAATCTAAAAATATTATTCTAGTACATCAATTTAAAAATAAATAACAAAGGACATAAGTTTCTTTAATTAACGCAAATATATTGCAAAATAAAGGTTTACATGCAAAGGACTAATTAAGGTCCACATTAAAATGCTTTTATAAGGCATACATGAATCAGGTATGCATTGCCATACAATTTATGGCCTCGGCCATGCTGATACATGCAGTTCATTGGAGCTCAAGACGCGCAGACTCCTCCACATAGCCAAAAAACCTGTTCAAGAACAGCAATCCGACTGCTAAAAGGTGTCGCCAGTGGCTTTCTATTAAAACGTCTTTAGAGGTTTGGAAACTGTTCTCTGAATCACACCTAAACACATCCGATTATCCTAAGTTTTACGTTTTGATCCTAAGTTTCAGGATTTGATCCTAAGTTTTACGTTTTGATCCTAAAATTTAGGAACGAACTTGCGATGATCGTAAGAGCATATACGCATTCGTACGTAGGCTCGTGCGAGTCGGAAATGGCCAAAAAAACAGGAAAAAATGACTAACACCCACCCAAACTTACGATTCTCGATCCGAAATCAATTAACTTTTGCTCTTTGAATCGAGGGGTATGTGTATGAGCCCCACAACAGAGACATGTACTGCACACATGGGGGCTGAGATCTACCTGACACAAGACGACACTGATGGGTGGGCCCACATTGGCTCCTCCCACACTACCTATTTAATCCTCGGAGCAGCTTGCCATTTCCTTTCATTTGCCTATGGGGAGGTTATGTCCATTGGGAGGAGCATTCACTGCCCATCATCTGGTTGCAGCAGAACCATTTAGAGACTGTGTCCTCGAGAGAAGGACTTAGAGGCCGATTTATTAATAACGCCAGGTAGCGACAGATGAGCGACAGTAGCGTTATTTTCACAGCGCACGCTAGTATTCGCTGTTCTTGGCGGCTGTTCGGTTGTTGACAGCGACTCAGTCGGTGTGCGGTAATGTTGAATACGGGGTGACGAGTCGCTGTTTGACAGGTTCCGCGCTGTATGGGAGCGCATGACAGCGAACGGCTCCCAGCATATTCATTAACAAATCACGCTCAAAAAATTCTCGCGCTGTAAAATGCATGTTTAAACCCCAGAGCGCTGACGGCGATGTGTTAAAAGTAGTTTTTTAACCCCCAAACAACCTTATTTTTGGAAAAAAATAATAAACAAGTTTTTATAAACATTTTGTAATATGAATACATTAATATCAGACCTGTAATATCAATTCTGCACAATTTTTTTATTTATTTTTTTTTTTTTTACCTTAAAAAAAAAAAATAACATTGCAGAAGTGCTCACCGAATTTTTGACATTTAAAAAAACAAAAAACAAAAAAAAAAAAAACATAAAAATCAATTAATTATGAATATTTAAAGATCGCTCCATTGAAATGCATTGGAGAGCGCCAGGTAGCGAGACGTCATACCTGGCGCTGTGATGGGATTAGCAGCGGCGATGTTCGCTGAAGTCTGCAACATGATGAATCCCGCGCTAGCTGACGCTGTCGCCGGCGCTAGCCTCATTTAGCGTGATAAATGCGTGATTGCGTTCTGGGGTCGGTAGCCGCCGATAGCTGGCGCAACCTGGCGCTAGTGAGACACTACCTGGCGCTATCCCTTGATAAATAAGGCCCTTATGCGAGTACACACAAGTTGTCTATCTGCAGAAAGTTCTACATTCTGAGTAAAGTCCTGTAAACCTTTGTTAATAGCAAGTTTACTTGAATTGTCATAACAAAATCAGCAGCAGCAGCAGTTCCCCTGCTTGTGACAGTTAAAGAAAAACTCCCCAAAACTCACCTGTCCCCCCCCCATGCATGATACTGAATCATTGTCAGCAATAACATTAGTTCCTGCACCCACTCAAACCTGAGACGGCACCTCACCTGTTTTCTTCTGGTCACTGCCTGGTCTTGAAGCACCCGGGAGGCATCCCAGGTTCCCAGGCTACTGCCTGGATTTAACCCACAAAGCAAAGCAGAAGGAAACCCAGCGGCACTTCCTCTTTGCAGGCCACTGGCAGATCCATAGGACACCGTTGAGGAGGGAAGTTGAGTTTCAAAAAGGTAAATGAATTTTGATGTGCAGCAATGTGAATTCCCCTGGTAAGGGATTCATACGAGCATTGTTTCTTGTAAGGGTGAGAACCCGAAACGCGTAGACGTGTGAGGACACCTTGTTTATGCTGCTCTTATCTATACCGCTGTGACGGACTTTTAACCAGTTTGAAATAAATGGACTTTTAAATTTGCTCTACTACTATGTGGCTGGCTTTTCCATGGCTCTTGGATACTACCAAGTTTTGAGGTGAGCGCTCCAGCCTTTGCCTGAGTGGGGGGCTGCATCTCCTGTCAATGAGCTGGCACCCCTGTTGTTTAATCTTTCTTGCAAGATTGTTGGTCTGGTTGAAGTAAATTCCAGTATTCCGGCCACACGAAGTGCAATGATAAAGTCAGCAACATTCAGGTTATCAAAAAATATCCCAAGCTCTGAACATGTCCCAGAGCACTGTGCTCCATCATCTGTAAATAGAAAGTATAAGTCACAACTGCTAACCTCCCAAGACATGTCCGCCCACCATCCACTGACAGCCCTGGCAAGGAGAGCAATAATTACATGAGCATCCAAGAGGCCCAGAGTCACTCTGGAGACACTTCAGAGATCCACAGCTCAGGTGAGAGAATCTGGCCACAGGACGACTATTAGTTGTGTCCTCCACAAATCTGCCCTTTATGGAAGAGTGGTGAGAAGAAGCAAGTCATAGGAGGCCCAGGTGCAGTCCAGCTATGTAGGGGACACAGCAAGCATGTGGGAGAAGATGTTCTGCTCAGAAGAAACCAAAGTTGACAGTAGGCTACTTTCATGAATTTAGCTTCCAGACACTCCATTCTCTATTATGGGATGGGTATGATCACACCCTTCAGCTGTGTGTTGGTGCTGGTGAAACATCTCAGCATCTGGCTTCTTATATATCTCAAAGGATCCAGGGGGTTATATCAGATCTTCTTTCATGTCTTCTAGAGTCATCCCAACACAGTGGACGGACAGAATTTAATACAAAGACACAAAGATCTCTCCAGAGACGCAATGATGGAGGCTCAGCGGCTCCTCTCATCACAGGGTAAGAGGCGGGGTTTCCAGTTACAGGGGAGCTTGACTGTTATTATCACAAACCCCTTCAATGTGCTCCCCCATTACTACACACACATACTCGAACTGGTGCCCGAACTCTTATCTTTCTTCACAGACCCTGGAGACTCTATAGAGAGAAATGAGGAGAAAGAAGCATTAGTGAAGGATGAAGAGGAGGAATTTCCTCTACAGATCAGCCCAGGTAATAAACCTATAGAAATGATTTCCCCAGTCGCCCTGTGGAGGACAGGAGAAGGTCATGAGAAGACCGGACTGCATCTGGGTTGGCATTTTTGAACTAGTGATGACATGTATGAGGAAGCGTGGTTGTAGAAAGCCTTGTAGTTTAGGTTAAGTAATTTGAACTAAATTCTTTCAGAAAGTGGGAGCCAGTGGAGTGATTGACAAAGAGGAGCAGCAGAGGAAGGGCGATAGGATAAGTAGATGAGGCAGGTAGCAGAGATGAGGATTGCAGGGGGGCCAGTCTGTTAACTGGTAGACCACTGAAGACGGTGTTGCTGTAGTTTATATGGGAGTTGATCAGGACATGCACTAGAATTTTAGTGATATCGGGTGAGTGAAAGGGACAAATGCAGGCAATTTTCCAAGTGTACAGCACGGCCTGTTTCATTTCAATCATCACTTCTGGGTATTAAGCCACAAGGTGGCGCAGTTGACTGCAGAAGATTTGTGGCTCCTCCCAGCCCTATAAAATGCCAGGAATCACCCATAGACCCCCAGTGTTTCTCTGCAGTCACACTGCGAAGACCAGAAGATGGCTCTGTTTTCACAGGTGAGTGGGGCAACCAAGCCTGCGGCCCTGTAAGCCTATTCCCACCCACTTCCGGACCCTCCTGCCTCCCAGCCTTGGCTGATGGATCGGGTGATGCTAGGGGAGTACCTGGGTCGGGTGCTCGGTGAGCTTTGCTCCAGGCCGCAGACCCTATGTACTGAAGGGTAGCCGGCCATAGGCATATAGTGAGCCTATAGAGGGATGGGAGAAACCACTGCTGCCTGTGTGTCCCTGTGTTCGGGGGTGAGTTGTGTATTGCCTTTGGGGTTCGTGATTTTGTTCCCGGGCTCCTCTCCCTTCTTCTGTCCTTCATCCCCCCTCTCCCTTCCCCCCCTGTTCCCCTGGTCCGCTGATGCCGTTCCCGCTGCCGTGTCCCCCCCCTTTCCTCCTCCCCCTCCCCCTCTCCCCGTCGTGACTGCGCTCTGTGGTGGGAGTTGTTGGGGGAGCTGTCCCTGCTCATGGCGCTGGGCGCCTTTCACAAGCTGTGAGGGCGCATCGCGCCCTTCGTTGGGGGCGCCGCCGCGTATCTCGTCATCTTCCCGCGGCCCACACCTTGATGTTCTTTTTCTGCGGTGCCGTCTTGCTGGGGAGGTCGCAAGCTGGCTGCGGGCACCTAACCACGCTGTCTGCATCACCTGTGTGTCTGCCTGCATCTTCTGTGCGCACGGCGCTCGCCTTTGCAGTTGGTCCGTGAGTCTTTCTGCGGGGGTTACATTGTTGGTGCATGTGCTGCGGGATACTCATGGGGTGTTCACGTTTATGTCTTACAGGCGGGATAGCAGTGTTGTGGTTTCTCCCGGTCCAATCCCTCCCCCTCCCCCACTGTCCCTTCTCCGTTGGGCATCTCTTGGGGGCATCCCGGGTGGCTTTTCTTAGCCTTTACTCTGTGTTGGCCTATTGTGCCTCTGATAATCACCATATGGAGGCTTCTGGGGATAGCGAGCTTGGGCGCCCCTCAGGGCAAGCTCGGCTGTGTGTGGGGCATCCCCTTTGAGTGGTGGTGCCGCGGTTTGTGTTCCGTGCGCCCAAACTATTATTGCGGAACAGGTTGGGATGAGTGCTTCTCTTTCCTGTCCTGCTCTCCCTACGGCACCCCCTACTCCCCCACGTCTGCATTTAGCCCCCAGTGAGGGGGAAGCTAGCAGGGGGTCGCAATCAGATCTGGCGCTGCGCGTAGCCAGCATTGAGCGACAGCTGGCCCGACCGACGGCGGGCTAGGCCTCTAGTAAAAAGCGTCATCAAGACGCCGTCAGGGCGAGTACGATAGTGATCTAGGGTTCTCCTCGGATGAGGATACCTGGCTCCCAGATGATACTGATAGACTCTTGTTGGCTGTTTTTGATACACTACACATCGCCGCCCCCAAAAGGTGGCGAAGAAGAAGCAGGGCAAGCTCTTCCGCCCTGGCAAGCAACGCTTGGAGTTCCCGGAACAGGGCCATTTCTCAAATATGGTTCTTAAGGAGTACGAACGCCCTAATAGGTTACCCTTGGTGCCCAAGGTGCTGGATAGAAGGTATCCCTTCTCGGCCGATTTGGTTAAGCGCTGGTCATGCCCACCTGAGGTGGACGCCCTGGTCCTGGGGCTATCTAACATTTCAGTCAGGCCGTCTCCTGACACCACAACCTTGTGTGATAGCGCTGACCGGCGTATGGATCAGCTGGCTAGTCAGGCCTTCACCTTTGTAGGGGACGGTTTGCGCCCGGTGTGCGCCACGGCTATTGTGGCCGTTGCCATTAAAAAGAAGGTCAGGCACCTTGCTGAGGCTGCCCGTTCTGGTAAGAAAAGGGAGGGTTATAAGGACCTTTTGCTTTTCTCTGACTTTATCACTTTTGTGTTGGCTGCCATGGACAATGCCGTCCGGATTTGCCGTAGGGCCTTGGCCCTGTTGGTGGCTATGCGTAGGTCCGTCTGGTTGCGTCAGTGGGCAGCTGACACCGCCGCTAAGAAGTCCAAGCCCAAAACCTCTCCCAAGGTCCCTCAGGCATGAGAAGGCGCCCTCACCTAACCGGGTGGGGGGACGGCTTCAGCTTTTTGCTCACGTCTGAGCTTTTTGCTCAGACCGGTGGATTCAGGAGGTGGTTTCCTCCGATTATAAGATAGAGTTTGCAGCCTGGCCGCCCCCAAGATTCCTCCGGTCCCGGATATCTCTAAACCCTGTGTCAGCTCAGGGACTGCGTCTGGCCGTACACCGTCGTCTGGCGTCCGGAGTCATTTGTCAGATACCTCTTCAGGAACAGGGTCGGGGGTACTACTCCAACCTGTTCACGGTGCCCAAGAAGGACGGCTCCTTGAGGCCCATCCTGGACTTAAAGGGCCTCAACAAATTCGTCAGGTTCAAGCACTTTCACATGGAGACATTATGTTCGGCCGTATGTTCCCTTTGGCCAGGCGATTTCATGACCACGGTGGACATCAAGGATGCCTACCTTCACGTGCCGATTTTCCCAGGTCACCAGAGGTTCCTGAGGTTCGCTCTGGGGGATCAACACTACCAATTTGTGGCCTTGCCGTTCTGTATCACCTCGGCTCCTCGGGTTTTCACCAAGGTGCTGGCTGGCGTCATCAGGCCGAGAAGGATACTCAGGTGGTGACGTCCACTCTCGAGTCCTTTGGTTCGGTGATCAACTGTCCCAAGTCTTCACTATCTCTGTCTTTGGCGGGGTCCTTCCTGGGCATGACGCTGGATACTTCTAAGGTCAGGGTATTTCTCCCTCAGCAGAAGGTGGAGGGCATTCAGATGCAGGCGCGGACTCTGCTGTCGTGTCCTCACCCCTCCATCCATCAGGGGCAGTTGGTGGGTCTCATGGTGTCCTGCTTCGAGGCAGTTCCCTTTGCTCAGTTCCACATGAACAGTTCCACCTCTTCAGTTACTTCTCCTGTCAGTTTGGGATCGGAATCAGGAGTCCCTGGATCAGGAGTTTGCTCTATTCCCTCCGGTCAGGCAGTCCCTCTCCTGGTGGCTGGAGTCGAGGAATCTTCTCGTGGGCAGGTCCTTTCTGCCTCCGCGCTGGGAGATTGTCACCACGGATGCCAGTCTGACCGGCTGGGGGGGGAGTTTGGCAATCTCTGAAGTTCCAGGGTCAGTGAGGTCCCCAGGACGCCCACGCGCCCATCAACATCCTAGAGCTGCGGGCGATCAGGTTGGTTCTCTCCCAGTTGACTCCCCACCTTCGGGGTCGTGCTGTACAGGTCCGCTCAGACAATCAGACGGCGGTTGCCTATATCAATCATCAGGGAGGGACTCGAAGCAAGCGAACCCTCAAGGAAGGGTCCCTGATTTTGTCTTGGGCGGAGGAGACTGTTCCCTGCATCTCAGCGGTTTACATTCCGGGGGTGGAGAACCAGGAGGGGGATTTCCTAAGCAGGTGGACGTCTCGTCTGGGGGAATGGTCTCTCAGCAACAAGGTATTTCACGCCCTGTGTCGCCGCTGGGGTCTGCCGGATGTGGACCTGTTTGTGTCCCGTCACAATCACAAGCTTCCAAGATTTGTCTCTCTGTCAAAGGATCCTCTGGCTTTCACCACGGACGCGCTAGCAATTCCCTGGACAGAGTTTCAGCTCCTCTATGTATTTCCTCCCTTTCCTCTGCTGGGTCGGGTGCTGCGCAAGATAGCCCAGGAGGGGGTACCGGCCATTCTGGTTGCCCCCCGCTGGCCGAGGAGGGTATGGTTTGCGGACGTCGTACAGTTGGCAGTAGATTGGTTCGTCCTGCACGACGACCCAGAGCTTCTCATGCAGGGACAGCTGCGCCATCCCAATTTACAAACGCTGGCTTTAACGGCTTCGCTGCTGAAACCTCCATCTTGATGGGCAAGGGTTTGCCGGCCTCTGTTGTCAATACCTTGATTCAGGCTCAGAAGAAATCCTTGTCTTTTATCTACTACAGGGTCTAGCATGCTTACATTGCTTGGTGCGAGTCCAAGTCTCTATCTTGTCGGGTTTTTTCCATCCCCAGGATTCTGGAGTTTTACAGCATGGTCTGGATTCGGGTCTTCAACTTAGTACTCTCAAGGGACAGGTTTCAGCTCTGGCAATTTTTTTTACCAAAGATCCTTTGCCAATCACAGGCTTGTTAAAACCTTCTTCCAGGGAGTTACTCCTGTGCGTCCGCCGCGTAAGCCTCTGCTACCGGTTTGGGATTTAAACTTGGGGTTGTCTGCTCTACAGGGTCCTCCCTTCGAGCCTATGCGTGAGGCTGGATTGCCCATTCTGACTCTTAAGGTAGCCTTTTTGGTCGCTATTACTTCGGTGCGTCGAGTCTCTGAGCTGGCGGCGCTTTCCATGAAACCTCCTTATTTTGAGCGGCTTCAGGATAAGGTAGTGTTCTGGCTTAGGCCTGATTTTTTGCCCAAGGTTGTGTCTGCCTTTCATCTCAATCAGGATATTGTCTTATCTTCTTTGTGTCCTACCCCTTCTAATCCTAAGGAACGGAGTCTTCATTCTCTGGATGTGGTCAGGGTGCTCAAATTTTATTTGGTCACCACTGAGTCGTTTAGGAAATCTGATGCTCTGTTTGTTCTTCCTGCTGGACCTAGGAAAGGTTTGCCTCCAGCCAAATCTACTATCAGTAAGTGGATTCGACAGGCGGTGGTGCAAGCTTATTCTGCTAAAGGGAAGGAACCTCCGTTCTGTGTTACTGCTCATTCCACTCGTGCTATTGGTGCCTCTTGGACTTTTCAGCACCAGGCTTCTGTTGAACAAGTTTGTAAGTCCGCTACTTGGGCTTCTGTTCATACTTTTTCCAAGTTTTACAAGGTTGATGTTAGGGTCTCAGCTGATGCTGCTTTTGGCCGCAAGGTGCTTCAGGCGGTAGTGGCTTGAACTGCCTGCTGTTACTCATTGGGGATCCCACCCTACTTTTACGGACACTGCTATTGGATGTCCCAGAAGTAATAATTGAAATGAAACAGGCCGTGCTGTACACTTGGAAAAAAGACAATTCTGTGAGTACTCACCTGTAGAATTGCTTTTACTATGCATGGCACTGCCTGCTTCAATAATCATAACATCTGGGATATTCCGCCACAAGGTGGCGCAGAGCACCAAGAGTTGTGGCTCCTCCCGGTACCCTATAAAAACAGGATCACCTGATACCACTTCCAGCATTGACAAGCAGTGATACAAGAAGTCGGGAGGTAATCAAGGTAAAAAGGTAAAAAACCCCAACTAACTTAGAACAATCACCATAAAGAGGTGACCAAGAATAACGATAACAAGGGTGGGGTGAAGCAGGCCGTGCCATCTATAGTAAAAGCAATTCTACAGGTGAGTACTCACAGAATTGTCTTTTTCCTATTGCATGGCACGGCCTGCTTCAATAATCATAACATCTGGGACATCCAATAGCAGTGTCTAAAAGTAGGGGGGGATCCCCAAAGAGTAACGGCAGGCAGTTCAAGTCACTACCGCCTGAAGTACCTTGCGGCCAAAAGCAGCATCCGCTGAGGCCTTAACATCAACCTTGTAAAACTTGGAAAAAGTATGAACAGAAGACCAAGTAGCGGCCTTGCAAACTTGTTCAACAGAAGCTTGGTGCAGAAAAACCCAAGAGGCACCAATAAAACGAGTGGAATGAGCAGTAA